>OW804094.1:100297367-101547367 GCA_942159475.1 Sthenelais limicola | reverse complement strand
TTGCATTTTTGTTGCCGACATTAAATGACCGGTGTTTTGTTGGCAACAAAAAATTCGTCGCAGCCGTTTTTTGCCGTTTTTCCCATAGTGGAGTTCCTGCATTAGGTTAGTATTATTCTGAGGGAGAAGACAGTAGCAGTTCTCTTTTTTGAATGCAGATTTAACCTTTTACATGAATTCCTTATCAATTAATGTATGAGTTGAAGGCGTGTCGGTCTTCAATTCAGTCCCCAGCTTGTGCCCGTCCACTTGACATTTATAAATGACGGAATTTTGGAATTTTGTGTTTTTTGTGGGCTATGGTTTTGAGATTTCTGCGTCCTTCGTCGTGGCTTCTGGTTGTCAGTTTTCTGTTGGCTAGGTTTTCAGTATTCTGTGTTTAATGGTGAGCAATCCCTATTTTATGTTTTTCGCTTCTTTTACTAAGGAGTAGAATATATAGAATTGTGTGCTCGTTATCTACAATTTCAAGTTTATTCTTGTCAAAAATTATAAGGAGTGACGAATTTTGTAGTGATTGTAAATTTCGTAATAATTGTTTTGGTCTAGAGTCATAGATGAAGTCGCAGTAGTCCAAATGATGGAGAATAGCTGAAAATGGTGAACAACTAGGTATATTTGAGTTTATTTTGTATTCCGTTCATTAAAAAACTGTTTGTTTATGTTAATGGCGTTTTGAAAGGAATTTTTGTCTTAAACTTTGGTTATTCTAGAGGATTGGTCAAGGCAAACTACACATTCTGGTGAATTCACTCAAATGGTTTAGCGTATAGAATCGGTGTAAGCTCCTTTTCCTAAGCAATCAGGAGAAAGGAGAGAGATCTTATTATCCTTATTCACTATCAATCTTGATGGCGCTCTTAATTGTGACAAAGAGCGAGAGTTCCCCCTTAAAACTAAAGTTGTTTTCACTGATGAGCCAAATTCTTAATTTTGCTTTAATGTTCTAAAAGTAGAGTAAAAATCAAATGTCTTTGATTGTGAGATCTGGTTTCACGTCTTCCATGGGCTCATATCGCGTATCTGCTTTGTTTCAATCTTATTACTGGCCGATACTATTTATTAACAAGCTAAAACTGTCATACGTTTTCAGTCCTATAGGTACTCGCACAGTCTAAAGTGGCAAAAATAATATTGTTCAAATGTGTTTTCCACAAGTTCCCCTTTAAGGACTGTTCCAATTTTGGCGACATTCAGCGCTTTTAATCGTATAGGATAATGTATACATGTACCAAATATTAAGACTATATATATTTAGTTTGTCTATGCGTTTCTAAGGTCATCTCAAAGGGATATTTAAAAATTAATATTTATATTTAACTACTATTGATTGTCCATCCAGATATATCACGAACTATAAGCATATATATATAGAAGTACTTATTTGATTTCCTGCAGGTTAACATCGTTGGAATCTGACTGATCTCAGCTAGATATACAGCTATATATATATATATATATATATATATATATATATATATATATATATATATATATATATATAAAGTAACATTACAGATTATTTTTATGTCAGGTATATTCATGATGAAATCGCTTGGGAAGGGAACATTTCAGATGTTCCATAATAGTCCAATAGTCCATAATAATCATTTGTACAACAAAGACTGTTGAAAAATAATTTTATGTATTTGTGTCTCTATGTTTTTCAATGTTATTGTGTTGCTCTGTGGATAAATGTGAAAAGCACAGGTCTGCACATTTTTTATGCTTTCCCAGGGAAAACAGAGGAGCGTTGCCAAACTTAACCTCCATGCCCACCTAGCCAATTATCTCAACATGGGGCAGTCGGAGGAGGAGCATAAGGCAATCAGGTCAGTGGAGATGCATACAAGATGAAGGTAGCTGACTGTCGGCTGTCAGCCGAGTGCCTCCTGTCAAAATAAGATGAATCATATTTATTCTATCAATGACTGATTACCTTATACCCACTTTGTATGTAATCGGGCAAAATTAATTTGATTGATTGTTAACCTTAATTTATGTCAATATTGGTTTTAATTATGTGTTAATTACTATTCTTCACCTCTGGACTACAAGCGTAATACTTATATCTAGGCATATGCTTGGGTAGACGCTATTATCTACCTATTGGGATAGAATTTATCTTTTTAGGTAAAACTAATAGCCTTAGTCTATTTTCTGTATTAAACCAGCAACACGTAAGTGAATTCAAATCGATAGGCCCGAACAGGAAGATCTATATTACAGTAAATTGTTCTCTATCCTTTTGCCAAACCAAGACCTGTGACGAATATAGAATATTTGAGGCCATTTATCCATCAGTCAGCCGACTGCTGCCCCCCTCAACGCCCCCCCCCCCTCAACGCCCCCCCCCCCCCCCGACCCCCGAGAGAAAATCAACTCAGTGGACACAGGGTCTGGTTTCCATGGACATATTAGGAAACCATGGTTACGTCTGTTAATTATAGAATTGCAACTGTATGAATACCACTCGTAATTCCTCTAGAAGACACGTACTTAATCAATTAAAAGGTCCCTTAGAAAGACTCCAGGTGCCTAGCCTAGGTTGTATTCTCACAATCGGACTCTCTTTTCATTGGAGATGGATATTTTGAAGACAGTTGCACATTTATTTAGAGTAAAGACCAATGACAGGTAGATGTTTGAGGGAGGGCATGATGAAAATTATTGTCCCATGCCAAACATTGTTCCTAATATCAATGCTCCTCGTAGGTTTCCCAAAAAAGAAATGTAAGATAATTTACTCAGCTTTGCCAAAGAAAATGAATTTAGGAGTAATTGATCAATGTTGCGTTTTTATTTACCCATATAATATTCATATTGTTTGATCAATATTTGGCTGAGACAAGAATCTTCTTCGACCACCTTTGCCACATTTATCACGATCTTAGCTGACGTGCCCATAAAAACAATGAGGGCATTGCTGTTGTGATAATTCAATTTCTCGTCATGTCAATGGCAAAAACCTGAACTTGCTTTGCTGCAAACGCGTTTGGCTCATGTTTAACCAAGGCGTACGTGAATTATAACTGAGTTACTTAATGAGATCGAAGCTTTGTAAACATTCCTCAGTCGATCAGGAGTTGTAAAACCTATGGAAAGAGAAGAAAGTCTGTTGAATATAGCAAAGATTCCCAGAAAGTAACATTAACTGACTGAGCCAAATACGTGCCTTTATTTACTAAAGGTCTCTGATGAGGAAACTGAAACTCAATCCCCCTTTGAATGGGTATTACTATAAGCCTTGTCCCAACAGGTCATACTACTGCATAATATTATGTTGCAAGAACAGGCTAAGAAATCGATTTATTCCCAGGCAGACAAACATGTTTTTATCATGCAGATAATGGTCGCATTGTCCTTTAATATATGGACAAAGGACAGCATTTAATGAAGTTACTAAACGACAGGGGGAGCTGGGATTAGCAGAAAAGCGCCATCTATGTGTGTAGTCTGGCCCATCTATTTGTATGGGTTAAGTCGCCTGAATATGTACAACCCACCTTCACCATTCCTCTCAAATAACCCGAAATGTAGTGAAAAGTAAGGTTTGAAATACAGTTCAATATAACCGAACAGGTCTTTTGAATCAACGCAATACCAAACATACTCAGTATTTTATCATTTTCAGCCTAATTTAATAGAACTTACTAAATGTATAGAGCAACCAATTGTACATTAATTTTGTAGACCCGCTGAACCAATGCCAACGACACCTGTTCAGCCATATTATGTTCTCTCCACACGTATAAATATACTGTGACAGTATAAAGCATTTTGCTTTATTTCTCTTTCCACTCGTTTGTCAAATTAATCGAACTGGGTCTGATAATTTACCACCTGACTTTCTATAGTAGTAGAAATATTGATTTATAAGGCTGGCACTCATGCAACGCTTGCCCTGTTTTGATCCCGATATCCACTTGAGGAACAAAGAAAGTGTCTAGGTCACTGCAGTAGCTTCATTTTAGATATATTGTGCAATAGATGTCGAGCAGCCTTGTCACCATACAGCTGCTGTTTCCCTGTTTGGTGTATAACAAGTACCTTTGGCACTTGAAATGGAGCAAGTTAGGTCTGTAATTTCCCTTCTCTCTTTTCCCTCTGCCCTCTTCTCTCTCCCCTCCCCGTCTTTTTCTGGGTATATCCTGAGAATAACAGTCTAGGCCCAAAGTTGATAAAGTCCCTTCCAGCGAAGGGAAAGCCTCTCGCCTCAAACCGCAAAGTACCATTATAATTCCATTAAGACCGCAAAATATCATTACAATTATTATTTCCATTAAAACGCTGAATTCTAAGCAGGGATACCGATTAGCGAAGTAGGCTGACATGCCATTCTTATCTAATCTGAGGGTTTGGACCTAGAGTGATAAATGGAACGATATCATCATTATTTTTTTAATTTAGCACAGTAAATCTATTTGAAAATAGGGATAATGAGGATTTAAGATTATTTTTTTAAAAGAATTGAATTCTATGACATTAGAAATAAAGAAGAGAGAGAGGGAGAGAGACAGCAAGAAAAAGATAAAGAAGGAGAGGGGAGAGAGCACAATTGAGGGGAGGGGAGAGGGAAAGAGTGAAGAGAATCGCAAACATCAAAGACATCACAGAGAATTTCGAAACATCAAAATCCCTGGAGAACTGGTGGCATTGTGACCCAATCAATTGATGCTATAAACTAAGATTTCATATCAAATGAGTTGCAAACATGTCAGCATCACAGAGAATTTTGAATCATCAAAATCCCTTGAGAAATGGTGACATTGTGGCCCAATATGTACTAGGAACATGGCTTTGACTATATTGAAGACACACATAATGTCAATGGTGGAATATGGTTTGATCTTTATGAGTATGGCCAATGCTACTGTAAAAAATAAAATCGAAAGATCATTAAACAAGGCCGTCAAAACAGTATATATTAATGACCAACGTCCAGTTAATGTATTAAAAGAGGCAGGTAATATTAATACTATGGACAAACGGAGTAAGATAGCATTAATGAATATTATATTTATTAAGCAACTAGCCAAACTCTGTATCAAAAAGAGTGTTCATGCCACCAGAATGGCCGATGCAACTGTACTCACCTGTAAAAAACAGTTAAAGAAAAGTACAAAAGGTCGCCTCACTATCTAGGCCCCAGGCTATGGAACAACTTACCGCCTAATATAAGAAAGAAAAGCTGGCCAGAAATAAAGAACTTTCTGAAGAATCATAATCAGTAGTAAACTCAACTCTAAGATATCAAGCAGTTATGACCTACCCTATGTAGCTCGGCAGTAAACGAGGTGCTGCTTTGCATACCTTATATAAGAAGAGTATATATATTATATGCTTATCCTTAGACCAAACTTGGATTACACAGACAAATAGTCGTTTTTATTGTTGTGAGTGATGTATTTTATACTATTGCTACTTCGGTCGCAAAGGCATGCAAAATATACCAAAAAAATTTTTAAAAAAACATTTTTCTTAAGGAAACCCCTTACCTGTATATAAAATTGTATGATGATGTCTCTCTCTTTAAGCCCTATTAAACTAAGGGCATGTTGCAAATGTTAAAGGTTAAAAGTGTTATAGCGGAACTCCACTATAGGTAAAAAACGGCGCCAACAGGCAAAAACGGCTGAGACGATATTTTTGCGACGAAATATCTAATCAAGTTAGATATTTTGCAATTGTTGGCAACAAATAAATGTGTTGCCAACAACCTATTTTACTCCCTCATCCACTAGAATTTTTAGTCATGTCGAATTTTCCGAATTTTTAGAAATGTCGGCGACGAATTTTGCCTGTTGGCGCCGTTTTTTACCTATAGTGGAGTTCCGCTATTAAAGAAGACAAAGCTGCATCAGCTAATATATACTGTATGATACTTTGATAATATTTTCCTTGTACCACATGAAAATACCAGGTTTACCTGTAATTGTGTGCAATAAAAACTTAAAAAAAAAAAATGTACTATAGAAAATAATGCTGACAACACATGGCAGCCCTATAATGCTGACAACACATGACAGCCTTATACACAGTGTGATTGCGTGGGTCCTGCTAAACGGTATGTGACGTCTTGCACCATTCGATTTGGGTGCAGTGGAGCAAACTTTGGTGGACATCACTGAGCGATTTGGCACAGCTCTATGGTGGAGATTGTTGTTTGACCGAGCAAATGGCTCAGCCCGGTTTTAGCGACGTTCTAGACCGACCGGCGAAATGGCACTGCATAACATGCATGCACTGCATAACCAAAGCAAGAACATTCGCCATCACTCCTTCGGAGATGCCAAATACACTATACAACTTCCTCCATGATCAGGAAACCCCCTCTATTTCTCATTGTCCAACACCCAAAAGTTACATGAGTGCCTAAGTTAGAGCCTTAGGGAGAGATTGGACCAAGATTTTTTAGCTCTTACTGGTATAATTACTGCATAACAGACCTCTCGCGTTCACGCTTTATCTGCATGAAGAACTTGGAAGCCATAACCATGCTTGTAGGCTCGTTTCACACCCTCCCACGAGGTAGCGCCACCAGCAGGCCACCCAAAACAAAGCTCAAAGGACTGGCCTCTGACTCTGGAGTGGATGGCATTGCCGTGTGGTCGGCAATGCATCCACAGGGATTAAACCTAAAAATATAAATGATTTTGGACGCGTCGGGAGACGCCATATGGGGAGAGGGAAGCAGGTAGGGTGTTGACAGTGTTAATCTTACAAAAGAATCCATATTTATGGACGTAAAATGCCACAAAATGACGTTGCGCCCCCAGCGCCCACCTGGTGCCATCATACCCTCTGGACTTGGCCAGATATAAGAGGACATGTCGTAATGTAGCGCCGTAATGTACCTGCTTCCTGGTAGTCGTCCCACTTTCTGGTAGTCATCCCTTTGTCGACTGGTGATTAAGCCCCCGTTTTATAGTAGTAGGGAATTATGCACAATAAGGGCACAAGCAGGCCCGAAATGTGGGTTATTAATTAATCTTTTAATCTCTGTCTATTAAAGTTGGTTATAGCACTACCCAAATGCAGTGACTAAAATGCTATTGCACCATTTGTTACTCCGTTCTCTTTGGAACTTAGCAAGTGGAGCAAATGGAGCCTACATGGACTTGCTCGAAGTTTGTCCACGACATAAAGAAGCCAAGTTCAAGAACTGTGGGGTATCATTTCTTATATTATTATAAATCAGACAACTGTCTTTATCGGTATCTTTGATTGTCATTTTCAGTTGGTTAATACTTTAGGCGATATTCCTTTGTATTGCATTGTATTGCCCTGTTGCATAGATCAACCCCTATGTATTTTAATGATTTTAAAGATGTTATAGGCCCCTAAAGGGAGGTGAGCGGAAAGAGATACTGTTGCGTCCCAAAGTAGACATATGTACAAATGATGAAATCGGTACAGACTTTTCCTCTGTGGTACATGCTATTTCACATACTATAGTTCTTTTCCAACTGCTTTCTTCCTATTTCCCGGAAGATTTTACTATTTCCAGAACAAAAAGTTCCATGTCAGTGTCGATTTTCCCATGTCAGCCTCCTTTTCCACTATTTCCCTTAGATATTCACCACCGAAAAGTATATCACTGCACCTTTTTCCTATTTCCCCTACATGAAAAGCCATGCCTGGCTGCTGTGACTCCTATGTCTAGATTTGGCCATCTTTTCTCATTGGTGTCTTCCCTGGGACACTCCTTTTCTACCCATACAAAAGCAGACATGGGTCAGATTTTCAGAAAATGTACAATTGGCAGCTGTACACATTTAGTATATTCTGCTAAATTAGGCTGCAATTTGGTCAATATTATGTAAATACCTGTACATTTGGCATTGGATTGATTCTATCAATCTGTTTGGTTAGGTTGAACTGTATTTTGAACTTTATTTTGGTCTGAAATTTGGGTTATTGGAGAGGATTGGTGAAGATGAATTGTACATTTTCTGAACATCTAACCCACATGACTCAGTGGCTCAGTGTTACATAACATTATCCACTACCCCTGAATGGGGGCCCACCAGCTATCTTTGTAGTGTAGCAGTGTTACATAACACATCCAATACAGCTTCTCTTCCTTTCTCTTTCTCCCTCTCTCCCTCTCCCCTCCCGCTCACCCCCCCCCCCTCCCCCACTCAGCCTCCCTCTCCCTCTCACCCTCCTTCTCCCTCCCAGTCATGTTGGGGTAGGAATACATCATACATCATGGTACATTTGGGTGAAAAGGAGTGGATATTTGGAAATGGAGTGGATATTCCGAAAAGGAAAAGGATATTCCAAAAAGAAAAGGATATTCCAAAAAGGAAAAGTATATTCCTAAAAGGAAAAGGATAATCCGAAAAGGAAAAGGACATTGGCAAAAAGGAAAAGAAAGTTGACAAAAAGGTATTGGATATTCCAAAAAGAAAAGTCTTGGATATTTTTGATTTTTCCTATTTCACGTTTATATCCTTTCAGATAGGGGACAAAACAGATACAATGGCTGTTCCTGGCCGATCCCTGGACAGTTCGAGAGAGGAAGTGGAAATCTGTGTATATACATGACGTTTTATGACGTTTTATGCACGATAGGACGGCTCCCGTCTCTGCGCCACAATGAACCAGGATTATGTATTTAACAATACCGAAATCATTGCTACCCCTTTAACGTCAATGAGAATGAAACTCTATGATACATCTTTGTATGAAATCGCTATACCACTTTGCTTACCCATCAGCTCGAGGATATATTATGTAACAGGCTGATGATTATATGGTATGCCAGATTAGTCACTCACACTCACTCAGGTATAAGGTGAGAAATGATGTCTTATTGGGTGAAAGGTTATATAGTTTCAGCAAAACAATCTCTCCAATGATAACAAAATCATACTATTTCGCATGTGCATACCTTAATATAATTATGTGCCTCAAAGGACTAACCCAGTTGACATTGAAAAAAAATGGCGGCTAGAATTGAAGGTGGCCGCCAAAGCAGTTCAGAAAGCCTGAATACTATAGTCAACTAGTGTAGTTTATATTCATCAAGTAAGGTAACTATACCAAAGTCAATTTATAATCATGCATTTTATCATATATTCAATGCGACCATATACTGACTTTAATAGGGGCTAGCTCTTCACTAGAGACAAAAGGAGGTAGGAAAAGCGCATCCAGCGCTTCTCAATATCGGTAGAAGGGGGTGGCGAGGGCCTCCATTATGATTATATTTTTTTTCTATTTCTTTTACGGCCAAGACATTTAATATATATAATATACATGGTTCATTGTATATAAGGAAGACCTCGCCACCCCTTTCCATGCATCTACAGAAACAGCAACACAACTGAGAGAAACAACTGAGATCCGAAAGAAAGGAATCACTCCGTAAAGAACGAAAGGATTGTTGTGGGGTAGGAGGGCAACCTTTTCCGTAAAAAAGTATTTAAACATATTTTAGGAAACCCACACAGAAAGATATTGTCCGATTTCGTAGCTCAAGTACTTCAAATCCGTTATCGCTAACCTGTCAACTATGATTTAATAATCAACCATTGAAAATTAGTTATTTTCACAACTATTTCCTGACGATTACGTAACAATATTGATATAATATATCGATAAAGTGTGCACTACTGTATGCATGGGAACTACTGTACCTACTCTACCTTATAGGTGGTGGTGGTGGTGAGGAGTTATTGAAGAAGGGTTGGAATAATAGATGTTGGGTAGGGTGCTTGAATTGGACTGAGGACTAATTAAACGTTGGTAACTGTACATCTGAGTTACTCATGACTGCTTCTCCCCCCCCCCCCCTCTCCCCGACATGTATTTCATTTTTGTTCTCTCTCGCATTCAACAGTTTTAAAGAATATTACATAAGCACAATTATAATCATTTTCCCACATTGAGTAAATGACATACGACCAAGGGTGGCATTGGGTCATTATATGAAAGTTTTGTCTTTTCCGAGTAACTGCGTTAGATGTAGTTACGAATTCAAACGATGTTAGCAGGTTAGCAGCTAGCCTCCTCCTATAGTCCTATCTGGATTTGGTAGCCCATTGGTGACAGTTTACATTATCTCCCATATCAACCTTATCTGTGGAAACCTCTCACTGACCAGTGGTTGAGTGACCATAGTCCACCGATATTGGCCAAGCCTGATCACGCCACATGCCAAGTCATTATCCTCTGTTGGTAATATGAAGGTATACAGATGGTATATGTTCGGCATGGAATAACAAAATACTAATAATAGGACGGTCATATATATATGAGTTTGTTTATTTTTGCTTTCTCTCACCTAAAAGGACAATGTATGTAATTAATGTGTTTGTCATTTCGGCGGTCATCTCTGGATTATACGCACAGGAGAAAAAAGGTATGGGTTTTAAATCAATGCCAAACCAATTTCTCTTTATCATTTACAACACTTGGGGATCGAATTGCCGAATCTTTGATATACACCATAGATTTATCATAACATGTAGATTTTTTGCATTTGAAAAACTGGAAAGTGCCAACTCGTGTATTCATGCTTATCCTATGTTTTCTATAACACCTGTCTTATTTGTTATATGAAACAACTTTAGTAACTAAACCAAGTTTATTATACACGCATTGCTCAGAAAAACAACGTATCTAGAGTGATTTACGCGTAGTGCGTATATCATTATGATTTACGTGGGGTTCTCATGGCAAACAATCTGGGTTTTTTTTACCAAGATTAACGGTAAAATTCAGATATATGACTCAAAAACTTTTCTATTGTCATGATTGAAAGCGTGTATGATAAATCTGGTTGATTTCAGTTGCTTTGAATATTGCACTCGTTGCTACGAAACTCCTGCAATATTCACGCTCCTTCAATCAACTCGTTAGTTAACCTGTATATATTTGTTTGATGCATTTGCATTGATGCAAATAAAGGAACTAATGAGACGTAGACCACTCTTTGTCAATATATCATATGCTGTGATAAACTATTTTTTGTTCACAATTGAGTATATTTATGTATGATATATTCATGCCATTCGGTTATATTATATTAAATATAATATTGCACGAGTTGCGTAGCAATGAGTGCAATATTCTAAACGACTGAAACCAACGAGTTAGTTCACAGATTTATTATACATGCTTTCAATCATGAAAATAGAAAAAATCGAGTCATAAATTTGAATTTTACCGGTAGTCTTAGTAAAAAACCCACATTGGTTGCCATGACAACCCCCCGTAAATCACTAGTGAAATACGCAACATGCATAACTCACTCTTGATATGTTGTTTTCAGAGCAATGCATGTATAATGAATAATAGTATATCATTTGCTTATATTGTACCATGTAGGAGACAGTAACTGCACATGAGCCCAAAAGTCGTTTTTTGATAATTTCAGTTAGAGTTACTTAAAGGAGGCAAAGTTCTACCAAATTAATCCATTTCTCTCTAAGATGATGTACTACGTAGTCTATGTACAATGTCTGAATACTTTAGATCGCAGATCTCATATATTAGTATACAGAAAAAGATATATTGCTGTCTGTATGTCAAATTTCACCACAAAGGATTTGTGCTATGCAGTATACATTCTCACATAGCAATAACAAGTCAACCTAGAGGACATTGAACTATAATTTAACATTGTTTTTTTACATTCTACAAAATCCATCAAAACACTTAATTCTATAAGCTCCATCGGACACCATACATCTTTTTGGAAGTTTTGTTAAACGTGAGAAAGAAACAAAATCACAATATCTACTCTACTCTAAAAAAAACTCTAAAAGTCATCTCTTAGTTTCTATAGCATGAACAAAGCCTCTCCATATTAATTATAAGCTGGTGATTTATGCACTTGTCAATTGTAACCCCCCCCCCCGAGAGTATGGGGGAAAGGTAGGGAAATGCCTGAGAAAATACGCCCCCACCCAGGCGGGGATTTCTTTTAGTTTACATGAGTATCGACGTGATGGGAGGGCGGGCAGGGGTGGCACCAGGGCATTCCATCAGCCCCAATTGCAGGTCGGGTGTCCAGAGTATGTGACATGTGTGAGTGTGTGTGTTGTTCAGTTTATACTGTATAGCAGTTATTCTTCTATAGCCTAGCTGAGGTGGCAAGAGGGTTGGAAATGTACATTTTTCCAATTAAAAGAAATTGTCCATTTTGGTAATACTTAGGGGAAGTTAGATGCAATTCTTCATTCTTCTGAAAACCCCACCAATCTCAACCTAATTGGTTCAACCCAATACAAACCAATTTGACATTTAGCGCCAAGTAAAATAACTGGCGGAAAACATTGTCCGACAATTATTCCACTATGAAGAAATTACAGCTACTTACCAGCAATGTTAATCCAATGACTGGGAAATGAATGATAACCACAACCCTCACCCTAACCATAGAAGAAGGCCATATTAGGTTGGTATTGGGTGGGTGCAGGGCTTGAAAAGAAAGACAGAATAAAGTTCAGACGAGTGAACATCTCCACTTTCCTATATATTTCAGCATATCTCATGCTAATTAAGGTGTGTTGTGGAGGGGGTTGGGTGTAGAGAGAGGGCAATTGACAAGTGCATTATCAAAAATTCTATCCATCAAGTGTTTCTTAGGATCTATCTGCAATTCATAGAAAAAAGGAATTTTCTTATGAAAAAATGACTGGGGGGAATTTAAAGTACACAAACGATTACAATCATTTGATCAAATCAGTCTAGGCTCATATATAGTTGAGAGAGCCTCTCCAAACTGAGGAAAAGCCTCTGACTCCAAACCACAAAATGCCATTAAACTCCCATTAGGTCGCCTACTCCAAGGCCAGGAAAGCTATTAACATATTGTAGGCGACCAATCACTGACGTACCATTCTTATCTGATCTGAGAGGTTCTGAGCACAGACTGAAATAATTTTCCAAATATCGATTCTCATGACATATCCGTGTTCCCCTAAATTGATCTAAACTTTTTTTCACAGATTGCTTGAGCGAGCCAGTGATTACTGAGAGCGTAGAATGTATTACCAACCAACTCGCAGCGAAATTTGAGGACATTATTAATGAGCTTGATCTCCCATTCCCTTACTCTGCCACGAAATCCAGAACGGGCCGCCATCTCATGTCTGATATAAACCCACCATCTAGTGGTGAATTCGCAGGCAACAAGTACGAAGCCATCAAAAAATTTGGTGAGATTCACAGTGAAATATTCCACGATCTCGCCGTTGGAATGATATATTTAAAAGAGAACTTCGGAGAGGACTTCGACATTATACAACACGCTGCCTTGCTTAGGAATATGTCGAAAATTAACATTGTCACTTTGAAAAAGTTGTACGGAAGACAATTGCTTGTTGAAGCCAATGAATTCAGAGACCTTCTCCAAGCAAAGGCCAAGGTAATTGTTAAACTTCAGGAATCTTCAACATTGAGCGCAGAGCCTCATTCAGCGCTGGAAAAGATCATCAACATTGTAACATGTATCAGCAAATATAATGACACCTATTTGGAAGACAATCTGGAATGGCTGGAATGCCTCTTTGACTGCGAGTAGGCATAAACATTTTTATTACATTTTATATGCTAATATCCCTGCGATCCTTGTTAAGCCAATGGTCTGGGGAAGTCGCTAGAAGATGTACCTTTACCAATCTTCCCAATTAACCCAAATTTAAGATGGAAATAATATACAAAATATACTTTAGCACAAACAGATTTATTTAATCAACGCAATAGCAAACATATTCAGATATACCTAATTTTTCATCCTAATTTAGCAGAATCTATACAGCTACCGATTGTACCCTTTCTGGCGACTGGACCAGTGATGAGGGATATGGAAATAGTTTCTTGTCTGTTATTTTATTTGATAACAGTAATATTTATAATTAAAGTTAAAATTACGATTTTTGCCATTCAACATATATTACATATCATACAATAATGTCTACATTCACAGTACTAAAATATAGTGGTTGCTAAATACACACAATAATTTAAATAGAAATCAGGTTCGGTACATCTTGATATTAACGGAGGAAATATTATGAAGAAGAGGGGAACGCTACCCGATTGTTTATGTTACACGTTATCACACTGTTAACACTATTATGCTAAATCCCATCATGTTACATCAGAATCAGAATCAACAGAAATTCAACAGTGATTCACAGATCTTGAGCTGCCTATCTTTGAGAGTCAAATGACGATATCAAATTAGTTTAGCAGGACAATGACCGGGCATAAATGTGATGTGTTACAGAAACATGAGTCTTAAGTCGCAAAAATAATATTTTTCAATTTGGAGTATATATTTAACTAGTTGATTATTGATTGTCCATGCAGAAATATCGCTAGCCCTTTTTTCAAACATAAAAAATGTAGGAGCTCTTATGAGATATACAAATGGTTAACATCATTGGAATCCCCTTGATCTCATCTGTTCAACTGTGATCGTACCTCAAAATCCCTTTAATGCGAGTTAGGTATCATTTTCCTTGGACACAACACAAATGTTTTGACTTTCTTTTATGAAGTAATGCTTCAGTAATAATATGTAAAATATATTGTTGAATGTTTAATTATCTGGTGCACCTTTAACCTTCTTGGAGGTTTCTTTGAAAATCGTATATCAAAATTCATCGAAATACGTTATCACACGTACATGATTTTCCCCTGCAGGCTTTCAATGAAAAACATAATACTACTATTATAGGACAACATTGAATAATAAACATTCCGATACTATAGTAAGAATATCATATAGCGTGGAGTATGGGATGGATAGTACTCATTGAGTAAGCTTACGGGGTGAATATTGTTCACCAAGTACTTCACACTATGGTATTCTTGCTTTTATTCCATGGTTTTATGTTTAAAAAATGATTTTTTCGGAAAACAGGACTAGTTTCCTAGTGGCGTATGAGCCAAAAATACGTCACTGGTCTTGAGAGTGGCGTATCCGATATATATACTTCCCTCTCACGGCCAAATCATGGAATAAAACATAATACTTAATTTGTCAAGTGTGACAGTGCTTATCATATTAATCCATCTTTTAAATGATTTTTCGATTAAAACAAATTCAAATTAAATAAGAAAGTCAAAAAATAAATTAAACGATAATTCACATAGATACATGACATATATAATTAATTGTAGATCTAATTCCTAATACTTAATACCTGGATGCACCAACACTACAAAAAGGCCACCCTTGATGTAATCTGACTGTATTTTTTTCAGGGATCTGCCTCCTATAGCAACCTGTGTTCAGAATGCCTTCACTAACTGCAAGGACGTTGCCATTCTTGGCGAAACCTCATGGGTAGGCAGTCTCGTAGTGCAGGGCTTCTCTAGCCTTGTGGGCCTTAATGAACAATGCCACGTAAAGGTCTGTACACCAACTTGTTTACTCGCTGTGTCCATAATGTCAATGAACTATTTCTTTCATGGGGTGTTTCATGAAAAAAACATCGTGCGACCTAATCTTATATATAAGATATATTATATATTAAGATATGGAAAACATTTATGAGAAATAAATTCGGATGATGGGAAATCAACCCAGGACGAGGGAGGAACAGGACATGTAGAGTTTATACATAGATTTCACTGACGTCATGGGCTACCCCCTGTGAACGTTAAAATGTGTATGCTCCAAGGCTCGAAAATGCCGTTTTCCGAACGTTTTAATCTTTACCAGTTTTAGTGAGCCTGAAGATTAACCTATGTATAGGCTAGCTTAGTTTGTTTTATTGGGGTTCCGACGTTTCGGTCAACAAACGAGCTTCATCGAGGAGGAGTGATTTTTCTTAAGATTATGCATGCCTATTATGCAAGTATAAAAATGTGCACTGATGTTCTCATCGTTACCATTGTTCTACTGGGTCCCAAGTAAAGAAATGTGCCCTTTAATGATAAGGGGACGGGGCCTATTTCCTGGTTCCCAAGTAGGCTATAGCCTACAAATGTGCACCCAAATAGTTGTTTTATATATCAGTTTTTGTTATATTGTAATGATTAATATATATACAGGTAATGAATCGATGTGCAACATAATTCTTTTTTTAAGGTTTCCCCCGCCGAAGGCGGTACGAGCGCCGAAGGTGCTTGTACTGGGAAACCTTAAATATAGGTTCCACTATTTTGCCTGCTGTAGAAACGTCGGCGTTCAGGGTATAAATAGAAAACACAACTCAGCATCCTGCCACCTAAATTTTAGACGCATTTGCGTACACATCGCGGAAAATTTCGCTCCCGCAAATTGATAAAAAATCCCTATTTATACTCAAAATATTATGCAGAGATGTTGAAAATCAGAAAGAGCATACTTTTCTCACCCCATGCAAGTAGTTTCATCACAACTTTTATTTAAATATGGAAGATATTAGGGAAAAGTCACTGTTATAAAAAAACAATAATTTTCTGCTGTGGCCTGCCCTGCGGTGTGCGAGGCATAGGCTGGCAAGGGCTGACTTCGCTGACAAAAATCTGATCGTTGTGCAAAACTGGCTTGTCTAATATGGTATTCTAAGGCATTAGTATATAAAATAATGGTCTAACCCTATACATTATCGGAAAGAGAAATGTCTAAGCTTGCATTTGGTGAGAATCATATTTCTGTATCACTGTTATCGGTATCGATATCGATCATGACAGACCAATGCAAACTATAGGTTTTAGGCAAAGTACATTATTGCGTCGTAGCCGGCATATCGCGGGGAAATTACGCTCCCGCGAAGTAATAAAAAACGCTATTTCTCCTCGAAATACAATGCCAAAACCATGAAATTCCGAAAGAGCATGCTTTTCTACCCCTAAATATGTGGTTATATCAAGGTCAGCCTTTAAATAAGGCATATGAGCGAAACTTTTCAGTAGAATATGTAGTGTCTGAACATGAACTGACGTTCTTGATCCTTGTCAGCAATCACCCTTTATTCTCTTAAACATGGCTTGGGAGGCCCATACTAAACAGGAGTAGGCCTACTGAGCCTGCCTACCCCTTGCCAATATTACAATATTATAGAATATTACAATATTATAGTATATTACATGTTTTAAACCTACTGCTTTGTCAACAATAGTCTATAGGCCTACCCGATGCCGGCAAGGACGCAATAATTTAATATACGTACGTCGTAACGTCTTCTAATTAATGCAACGTTAGTAACGCGCATTTTTCTTTTGAGTAGGCCTACTTGACAACGCTTTTTCCCGCGCAAAGTCGGGACAAGGGGAGGGGTAGGTTTAGTCAGACTTTACTGAAGGGGAGGGGTGGGTTTAGTCAGACTTTACTGACATTACCATGTTGTCTGAACTAGAGATATCAATAGGCTATCTTAGGTGGTGTGCCCTATGGGGGGAAACCGTTTTTGTCCTTGGTCACAACCAAAATTTCTTGTTTATATTATGGGAAATCTTTAATTTAAGACTGTTTTAAGAAGTATCTTACCGTTTACAATGGCTTTTATAAACTACAAATTGCAGTCTGAACAGGTTATTAAATACATAAGATGATATTTATTTCAAAGTTTCCCCAGAGATTGTCATTAACAAGGTAACATTGTTTGTTAAAGAATTTAAATAATCAAGCACAATTAACAACTTTATGATGATAATTAATACTGTTAGTAAATTATTTCTAGGTATCCACTCCAGAGTTAACAATAGAAGAAGGTGGCGATCCAGGGTATTTGGAGCTGCGGACGTTCCTGCCGCCCCCTATCATGTGCTACGATATAAATAAGCTGAACTCTCCCATGGATCTAATTGTCTTATTGGTGCAATTCATCTCGAGAAGCGACGGCGAGAAATGGTGTAACCCAGAGATACAGATATCTACAAGCAATTATTTGGATGAAGTAGTCCCATATATTGATATACTGGGAATTGGAAAACCTAAGTAAGTAAATATATGAATGATATGTACCCACATCCATTTACTCATTTAATCAAGGCAAATCCCAGCTTGATATGCCCATTGGGATTACTATTACAATGTATTACTACTACAACTAATGATGATGTTATCAACCATGGGAAAGGGAGGACGGGCAGCATAAACATAACTTTATAATTTATGTCACGATACAGGTCAGGTCGCCTAGAAATGTACAATCGGCTGCTCAGCACATAAGTCCCACTACATACAGTTTCTATATAATATAAACCATTGGCCTGTCATTTGCACTGTCCCTTTGACACAAAGTTTATTAACAGAAATAGCTAAAAGTAATTGGAGAATTGAGGGAAATAAAATGTTGGACGCATGAACATGCGGTAAACAATAAGTTCAAATATGTTTCTCTCCCAAGCCTGGACCACTACATTGTACTCATCTTTTGAAGTTGTGTTGTTGTAACGCTTTTATTTCAAATATGTAGGTACATCTCGATGGTTAACATCGCTTTTCATTGTAACGTAGATCATATTACTAATGATCTTTCATGTATTGTAAACATTTACTAAAGTAACACAAAATATCTAAAAGCAAAATATTTCCATTTTGTTTGAGATGTCTAGGAACTATGTGTTGTATCCTAAGACAAAATCTTACAGTACACATCATTGTATACTCGTTGATCATAGGTGTCGTAATGGTTCCTTGCTTTCCCAAGCCGCCATTGGCTGGCACGAGAACGCAGTGAACCATTCAGGACGAATTATCATCACTGCCGACAACTGGAACATGACGTATAGGGTATGTTAAGGTCTTATAATGTCTTAAGGAGGCTGGCCACTATTTCGAAAAGTCATTAGATTTTCCCCAAAATTGCTCCAGTGATAGTTTCAAGTGTCCTGAATTCGAAAATGCCATTCATTAAGGACCTTTCCATATTCATTTCTCCACTGTGGGGCCGATCTCCTGCAGGAAGCTTTACTATGGGAAAGTGTCATAATTCTACACATTTTCACATATTTCATCCGGGAAAAGTCATCCCATTTCTTTCAAAGTCACATATCATATTCTCATAACAGTTATGTCAGTACAGACTCTCACTGGGAGATGAGGGACGTATCCCCGTTACCTCATATCCTGGACAATACCGGTAATTTGTATAAGTAGATTTGCACAGTACTGGTAATTAGCGATTTTATAGCCCTAATAAAGAGGTGGTAATTAATAACTAATATGAATATAATTAGGTTATACAATGTTACGTAATGTGTCATAACAGGTACCGCTGTACGGAGTCATAGACGGCAAACAGGATGGCGACCAGGAGCTTAGTGTCAGCATCAAAATGGTGGTTAATAATGAAATAAAAAAGACCGCACGGGCCAAGGTACTTTGATTAACCATCTCTACATCTTTTTAAAAACTAACTTCCTTCCATTATCAGGATAAGTATTAAAACTCTCGCTAATATTAAGAGTTTTTTGTTTAACTTATTTCATGTATTTTGGATCAAATTTCAATTATGGAAGCAGGCGAAACTTAAATTATCTTGCACATCTACAACAACAATCTCAAGGCTGTCTCATTTAATCGACTAATATAAATAGTAACAATTGATTGCATCCTTCTCTTCAAATTGAAATTTTAAAAATCCAATCCAATTTTCTGTTAGATTCCTTATAAATAATATCCCTCGGATAGGGTTTTGCAGAGAATGCACTCCCAAGCAATTCTTGATTGGTGAAAAAGGAAGAAATAATAGATATATAATCACAATATTTTAGCAGAGGTGAATACATATGGTCAGGTATTTAGAGAAAAAGAATCATTCTGATATTTCAATAATTATTGAAGTTATAGTCTTTCAAAGAAGAGTGTGTCGGAGGAGGAGGAATTATTTCCCTGCTCATGTTTAGGCCTGGATGTTTATGGGTGGCCTTTTACTGGGGTGGCTTTTTGCCTGGGTGGCTTTTTTCCGCAGTGACTTTTTACCCAGTGGCTTTTCGCCTATAACAGTTTTACTCGGCTTGCAAAAATCGTTTTCTTTTTCATTCATTTCCAATCAAATTCAGACTTCTTCCTTATTTTCTTCGTTATGATAATAGTTATGTAAATTACATAACATTATGTATATTTATGCATATACTACCCTTTATATTAACATAACCCTAAATTGACTTGCAATGCAGATACAACTAAACATGCACAAATAAATTTGGAATAAAAATCTCAACATCTGAAAACTACCGAAAAAGTTATTATAATTGTGACTCATAAATTTATAGGTCAGTTTTTTCAAGCGTGCTAGCTGTTTTACTATTTTAGGATCTGCGAAAGTGGGAAATATATTATACTGGTCTTGAACTCTCAGGAAAATTTTATTCTAGCTGTTTTACTATTTTAGGATCTGCGAAAGTGGGAAATATATTATACTGGTCTTGAACTCTCAGGAAAATTTTATTCCAACAAAATCAGACCGTCCTGTCAGATTCTTTCATTTTTAGAAATTTCCTTTTAAATTGTATACACTTTTTACGTAACAATCGGTCAGCAGAGCATCACATCACAGCTGGAGATCTGACCATCGAATTTAATTATTGATTCAAACCCATTGATATGATGATTGATGATTGATAACTGGAGAACTGTCGATCTTTCATTGGTACCATCCCACTCTACTATCTTACTGATACTATGCTATGTCAAAGCCAACATTTGATATATATTCGCGGAGTAGAGGGTGAAATTAAGCCATTTAATCAGCAAATTCTGAGAAAAATGTACTCGATGCACAATGCTTTTGTCTGAATAAAAATCTTTAAATACAAATACAATTTAACTCAGGGGAATAACTCTGTAAAAGCCAAAATATTGTGTTGAGTCGTCATATGAACACCAATAAGTATTTGCAAGGTCCTATAGGTAACGTGTACATACTGTGTGGCTTGCAATTTTCTGAAGTATATTATTTCTAATGGCTTTTTCAGAATTCATGCAATGTCCAGCATCACTCTAGTTCCAATTGCTCCCCTACTTCAAATAAACTGCTGATTTAGTTGGCTTCCTATTCTTTCCAAGTGTCTTTAAGTATAATAATCGTAATTCAAGTTCTATACCCAGTATTAATATATATTTATACATCAATTTAACTCGATATATTCTCCCGTTTCCTTGTGTCAGGTGATTGTTAAGGATAAGGATCCAGGGACACTATCAACCTGCAGGTCGCTTAACGACCCACACGTGATCACATTTGATGGACAGTAAGTTTACACTCGAGTTTACCGTTCGGGGAAAGCCTTCGAGGCATGAGTGGCCTAAGTGGATGATGTTTAGCACATGCCTGGGAGGTCCATTTCTGTCACCAATAAGGGCCGGTTGCATACAAAAATCCTTAACTAATACTTTCCTTAGCCACTTTTCCTAATAATCTTTTAGGGAAGGAATGTGCTATACAGACAAAGTTAAATTGTATTCCTACTGTAGGAATGTCCTACCTAAGCAATGATCAATAGCTTTGCAATGAACATTTCAAGTCTGGATTTCTTATGTAAGAGTCCCCTGAAAACTCTCCGCTACTAACACCTGTCGAAAGTTATAGTTACAAAAATGTTTCAGTTACTGATACACGAAATTTATATATAAAGACATAATTATATGTTCGTGTCATTTCCCTTAGTTACGGACATACTACAGTGTCCTAATCTTTCAACTTTTTCTAATTTTTCTAGTTACTACAACAACCATTTTGAGGGATATTTTACCTTGTACGAACATATGGAAGAACAATACAAGGTAGGGTTTCAAGATTATATAACTATGAGGACCTTTCAAAAGATGTCTTTGGATCGTCCGATCAGGTGCATGAAAGATCAATTCAATAATAAATAAGAAGAAACTAGATCATCATAACTTGTCTTCGATTTCCATTGCAACAAAACACCATTTCTATATGACAAAGCAGAATAATTAAAAGAACCATAATATATTACCAGGGTATTCAGACTTAAATAATGATAAAATAAAATAAATTGAATTACCCAAAGCCCGGACACCTATGAGGTGCCAAGTGTTACCTACTGTATTCTGTCTTTTTCTGTTGTAATGAGAGACAGAATTAATAAATATACAGACAAAATTCAATCTTTAATTTTGTCCATGTATTTAATAGTTTTGCGGCTGAATTTATTCATTCTGTCCCCCCTTTATTTATTCCGTCTCAGTTTAAAAACAATTTTGTCTGTATACATTATATAAGTTCTGTCACACCATGGATCTTACAGAAATGGACAATCTAATAGATTTACCCGTGGACATATCTTTACTAGATTCAATGACGAAATGAAAGACCCGTATCTGACCTCACCGTATTGACCATGTAGTTAGTTTATCCCATCATTTATATTACATACTCGCGCATTTTGTCTTTATCAGGTCCCTCTGGAAGACCTAACATAGAAAAGGGCCGCCTAAATAATATTATAATGTTACCTGTGCATAATCCGGGAATAAACAATCCACAATACAATACGAAACAATTTTTGAATAAGTTTGGATGTTCCTTAATCGTGAAATAAGAATTAAGCTTGGATATACTGTTATAACAATACCATGTGTGACCACAGCTAGGTGTCGCTCATTAGGCCTACTCTTGACACTCCTGGGCTTTGTTGCACAATGAATGTTGACGAACGTGCAGCCTAGGAATTAAATCATGGTTGCTCTTTGAATAAGAACGAGCAGGATTAGAAACGATCAGGCTCTGTTGCACAAGGACCCGTCCAAACTCTACACGTTCTTAAGTTGCACACTCTTGCTCGTACATATACATAGAATACGGTAATGATGAACAGGTAACCAGTAAATGCTAGAGGAATTCCTTTTTATGACATCACTAGGTCAGGTGTTTTCCAACCCAATTCTCTAATTTCATAACATTTACCTATGAATAGACCCTTCAATCACTGTCCCTGACTGCTGTCGTCCTTTCTATTAACAACACTCAAATATTCATCCATGATCATTGGTTGATCCTGGCTGATTTAGGACCCCCTGCCCTCCTGCCCTCCTGCCTTCCCACCCTCCCTTCCTTTGAGGACTAGTAAAGATTAGCAACGAGTAGATGTTGCACAACAAATTCGTGGGTACACGTTCGTACATAATCGTGAGAACATAGACAAATATCTGGGTAAAAATGGTGTTGCACAAGCCAAACTTAGGACGACCCTCAGGGTCGTCCTAAGTCTGTTCGTTACGATTATGGGCATACATATAAATAAATTATTCATTATGTTCCACACATAAATGAATAAAAACAACATAGTAAGTGTTTGTACAGTGATTCTTGATTTTTTAAAACATTTAGATATTCGTGGGAAATAGGCCTGCTCTTGCCTGCTCGTTCTTTCCCAAAGATCAAGCCCTTGGTTATGTTGTAGGTGAGAGAGTGTGTGAGTGAGTGTGTGAGAGTGTGTGAATGAAGACTTTAATTGTTTTGTTTGTGCATGTGTGCAAGCTAGGACGATGCAGATGCATCAAACCACAACCAATGGTAACTACTTGAGTCCTATTATTAGAAAGGATAGAACGAAATATACCATGATAGTGAGGTCATAAGATGGAATTCCTCTGAATTATACTGGTTACCCATTGGTACCGTATTGTATATAAAGGTACAATCAAGAGTATGAGACTAAAGAACGAGTAGGAGTAGGGAAGAGTAGGATCAGCCCTTGTGCAACAGAACCTGCTCTTTTCTACTCTTAACTGTTCTTTACCAAAGATCAACCACGATTTAACCCCTTGCCTGCACGTTCGTGGACAAAACATGGTCTATTTCAACCTTTTTAACCCTTCTATGTCTCTGCAGAGTCATTGATTGCCACTTATCATTCTAATAATAGTGCTTGAACTGGCAATTCCAACCAACAAAACAATTGAAGGGACTCTGAAATGTCTATTTCTCACGAGTGTGCACGAACGTATACCCACGAATTGGTTGTGCAACCAGTTCTCGTTAGTACCACAAAGTACGACCACGATTGGATAAGATTAAGGAAAGATCTAGGCATTTAGACACTGTACGAACGAACAGCAAAGATTAGGCTACGAGCAGCATTGTGCAACAAAGCCCTGAACATTTGGCGCTTTTTGCGACGGACAACGTAGCGGAAACTATTCATGGACTAATTTAATAGCTACTTCAGGCAACCTTTGGTCATCATCAATGTGGTTGTGGGAATAACCAAACTAAATATTGAGCATATCTGGGGCTAATTTTTGTATACGCTAAGGAAAGGAAAATTGTGTGTTGGTATTCGTATACACTTTACCCCCTTCCTTCGGTGGGGAGGAATTCAAACTCCTACACACAATTTCTACCAGCTGGGAATTTCCCATTGGAATGAATGCTTTTTCCCTTCATACGGGTAAAGTAATTAGGCTACCACCAAAAAAGATTAGTTTCCTTAGCTTATACAACGTGGCCCAGCATTCATACATACGGCAGCGTGGGCTTCTTTATCAAGCCGTGAATATATGGGGAAGGGTTTTATCTACGATTTGTTCTCCAGGTACAAGCTATTTACCAGAGGTGCGAACAGAACAGTAATGGCACGTGTAATTGTGCCGTGGCAGTCCAGTCTGGCGATGACGTCATAGTGATTGATAAATGTCAGAGGCGATCACGGGAATGCAGTGGAGACAGCGCCTGCGCAGTTCCGACTAAAGTCAAAGCCTTTATCAACGGGAACCTAACGTCAGGCACCAAAGTCCTGCGAAAGAGGGACGGGATGGAAATAGATGTAAGCAGAATCAATATCTTCTTCTATTTTTCTCCGTATTTGCAAATTATAACGTGCCACAGGTTTATTTTAGGAGGCTATATATGCCGTGAAATGACTTCACGTAGGTATTTGTTGATGGATTGAGATGGAATAAAAGTAAATATAACTTAGATTCTTAAGAACACTGCCCTATTTCTGTAAAATGGGATGACTACCCAGCATGTAAGACCCTCAGAGCAAGATGTCGAGGTAATGAAAGCATATAAGTTAACTCCAGAACCTTACCTTTAGGTATGCAAATATATATTAATCAAGTCCTAATAAAGCTGCACTCTCAGTTAACATTGGCAAAAAACTCAAGTTTTAAACTTTTGTTCCGTTCCTTTTTAATACATCTAAAAAACGTTTGACCACAATTTTGGAGGATTTTGTCCAGTTGTTATTGTCTCTTAAAAGTCCACATTTATACTTCGGAGACCAGCCGAAATCATTTCTTGGGGTGGCTGCACTTATTATCGCTCACCTGCGGCCGTTTTCTCTCGACCGATTCGACTTCAAATTATTGTATAAACATGTAGCAGCACCACATGCAGTATTGATAAATTCAGTCTTACATTATATTTACTCATTTATTAGATTACATATAGAAGAAACTTAGTAGATTAGTATGATTCGATTTTTTTAGTAATATCTGATAGTGCAGCATTAAAGCCGAGAAAGGTCTAAGATCGAAATTCATGGAATTATTTTCAGTCCATGGGCTACAAAGGTTAACGCCCTATTTCCCTGTGTAGTGGCCAAGCATTCTTTCCTCGGTGAAATACGCCGATTCATATTTAAATCATAGTGCTTAGCTTGGATAACAGAAGATATGTGATAATATGAGTTGCTGTATAATAAGTGCATTTCTGTCTGATTGACACTGACATATTTGGAATTATTAAGGTTGTCCTCCCACACGGAACGCATGTCCAAGTATATGAGATAATGGAGTCCTTGAATGTTTTCATCCGGCCTTCAGCCAATGATTGGCTAAAGACTAAAGGTGAGTGAGGTTGCATTGCTAACAGTCACGATTAATAATCTGCAATTTCATGCGATGTACTCTGCACATGTACTCTTTTACGATGTAAAACTGTTTAATCACAACATCCTATGCGTCATGTTCGGGTATGAATACAAAGCCAAAGTGGAAGTAATGTATATATAAAAGTCTCGCCGGAAGTGGCACAAATGGGGTTTAACTTGGTCATATATATAGACGAAATATATAATGTTGAAGAAATGGAACTTAAGGGCCTGGTCCACTAAGCCGATTCTCATGCGATTTTCAAAGAATGTATGCATTCTTTGAATCGCATGAGAATCGCATGGGAATAGTGCAAAAGAGTCCTCTGCGGCACAAAATCGCATGAGAATCGGCTTGGTGGACTAAGCCTATTAAAGGCAAACGCTACTATTCACTGCCACGCCCCCCTTTTCCATTTACCAAATCTACGGCATTTTACGCACTATTCCTTTAGCATTGCAGTCTATGAGGAAACGGCCCATTTTTTCACATTTTATAGAATAAAACAAACAATTAATGGCTACTCCTACTGTCCCAAAATTTTCTACACATACAATTCAGGTTATATACTACTGTGTATAACCCGTGTATAACTAGTGTAGAACCCGAGATCACTACACTACCAATAAAAAGGAAAAAAAATATGTCATTCAGTTTTAAGAACACACATACTTAAAAAATCATATACTAAAGAATCAGAAAAATGACATTTATTTTCACTGGGGAGAAAGAAAATAGTTTTTATAAAAATGGTGAAAAATAGTGAGTTTTTTCGAGTTTTTAATTTAAAATTTACATTATGTATTTGTTGTCTTCAAAATAAAAATAACAATGCACCCTATAAGAGGCATAGAATTATTGGCCAAATAATACTCTCTCTAAAACAGTTAATTTTACTTAAATTGAGTGAATATAAATAGCAAATATGAACTATGAAGTCGAGGTACTGCAAAATGGGCCCCTGTTTTGGTCCTCATTGGTTCTTTTGAGATACCAAATTTTGAAGCACTGTAATTCAAAAATGAGCACGGCGACCCAATGATTTTTTTCCATCCTTATGACCAGAAACACTTCAAGAATCAAATACCAAAGAATCAAATACCAAAGTTTCAGAAAAATGACATTTATTTTCATTTTCCACTAGATAGTAGCGTTTGCCTTTAAATGTGTTGATAAGGGCGTAAGGCAACCAATCTCACTCACTCACCCAGCGGCCTGTTGTATCGGTTAATTGTGTGTGTGTGTGTCGGTGGGGGCGGAATTCCTACATAACACTAACACTAACACTTTCCCCCGTTTTTGTCATTAGGAATAAAAATGCACTGTGTTCATCTAAATATAGGCTATTCCTACCAGCTGCGAATGCATGATACGTATTGGAAGGATTTTCCCTTCCTACAGGTGAGAGAATACCATAATATTATCATTTCTGTATTAATTCTTTTTTATTTTAAAAAGGACTTTGTGGACTCTTCAACGGGCAGCCAAACGATGATCTAACTTTACCTAATGGCACCGTGTATGCCGGTGAAGGAAGTGAATCCAAAGGGCAGCCAAAGCCATTCAACAATGCCTGGAGGTCAGTTCTTTTTTTGTGTTTGCATATATTAACCTTTCTTATTAGGTTTGTGAAGGCGAGCTGCATTTCAATTGCATTTGAAATTCATACTCGAATGAGCACCCTAATAAAGAGTGCAGATCTGTAATAGTTAATGGCACATACGTTAATTAATAGGTGTGACCTTTGAAAGTACTCATGGCAGCACAATGTACCGCCTACATCATGGTAGTTCCTGGTAGGGAGCGTCAGGATAAATATTCCATTTATCTGTGCGTGCCACCTTCTGATTAGAAGTATCATTATCCGTTAGTTACTTGCATGCTGATGACGCTATATTCTTCGCTCGGCGAAGCCAGATCCATTTATTAAATCAAAATGTTACAAACCGTTATTTTATTAATTTACACTACTTGACGAACCCAAAAAGGGAGAGAATACATAATTGACAAACAAATGTAGACCCCCCCCCTCCCCAGCTGAAATTAATTATAATCCTTTAATGTAAAGAGTGTGATTGTGAGAATACTAATGTGTTCAGTATTGACTATAATTTAGTATCACTGAATATTAACGTAAGCTCTATTTCGACAACACATACATCATAATAGAGACCATTTTCTGAACCACAAATAGAAAAGGGAACAGTCATAAACAGGAACATGCGCCAAACCAATCCATTTTCAAGCAGCACATTCTAGGCTAATGACACAAAGCATTGAGTTTGGAAGACAGATTAGACCTATGGCAAATCTGCATGTATCCTGTTAATAATACGAGATTAGTTTTAGCTCGTCTATAGCTTCTTTCCTGTTGCCTATATCCTTTTCCCCGCCACCATTTCTTACTTTGTATAAACATGCAAAAAACGAGTCCTTCTTACTAGGGCAGAAAATGAATTGTTGTATAAGCCGAAACGCCAATATAATATGTTAAGAAGTTCGCTGTCCGCTATCTGCTATTTGAAACTAAAAAAGCTTTGCCTTTGAAGATCAAGGGACAACTATCGCCATCTGTCTGTCTGCCTGCATCCCCCCTCCCTCTCTATAACTACAGATATAACATAATATGTTAAGACGTGTTATATAGCAATAGAAATGTGAAGCTCATCATTTCAGAGTACCAAGTAATGAGAGCATCTTTCAAGGTGTGCAGGAGTCGGAAAGCACCACAAATTCAACTTACTGCCGATGCCAATACGTAATTATCGAGGGTGTACAGTGTGAATGTGGACCCAACCTAAACGTTGAGACCTGTGACATCGAAGGTGTGTTTTTGAATTACAACATCACATATTAGGGCCCGTGCATAAAATAAATCCTTACTTAACGTTTTTCCTTCCTTAGCTACTTTTCCTTGCTAAGCAGCTGATAAGGAACATGTTGGGAAGGAATTTGATATACAGACAAAAATAATTGTTATTCCTATTATATATACAGTAGTAATTTCCTACATAAGTAAGTCAAAAGAGCTTAGCAAAGAACATTTTAAGTAAGGATTTCTCATAAACAAACCCTAGGGTCTTTCTAAGCTGTAGCACCTCGAAAATGCTCTAATTTTATTGTTGATTTCTCATGTAAATCATAATCCTTTCCTAGAAAACTCACTCTTATAACGACAACGTCTAGCTCCCCAGTTTTAGCTGGACTTATTTCATAACGAATTTCATTAACAGGACAGGACATTACAGCCAATGTCAGCATTTTTGCCACAAAAAGTCTGGTTCAACTGGCCAGACTGAATCCAAAACAGGGCCAACCAGAGGATGATGTGATAATAGATTTCAATCACAACCCCGAGGTTAGTTATCACCATGCTTTAATTACCCCCATTCATAAGAACTAAAACGGAATCGTGATCATCGTGTATTCAAGCGAAATCATTTCTGCTCATGAAGTATATGGGTCAAGTTTTCAGAAAATGTACAATTCACCCTCGCCAATCTTCTCAATTAACCCAAATTTTAGACGAAAATAAAGTTCAAAAGTACAGTTGAACCCAACCAGACAGATTGCTAGAATCAATGCAATGCTGAATATACTCGAATTTAACTAGAATTGACCAAATTGCAGCCTAATTTTGCAGAATTGACCAAATGTGTACAGCTGCCAATTGTACATTTTCTGAAAATCTGACCCATATGTATACTGCTGTCCGAGCTAAATCTGCACTCTCAGTTAACATCGGTCAAAAATCAACGGTTTTCTACTTTTTATTCTGTTCTTATCCATCCCATCTAAAAGTCGTATGACCATCATTTTGGAGGATTTTGTCCGGTTGTTGCTACAGGACTTCATAAAATCCACATTTGTATTTTGGAGTATTGACATATTTGCCAAGGTTTTGTAATAGCTGAGAATGCAGCTTTAAGGTCTACTGCGTATATATATGATAAACCATCTGTCTGGAATTTATACATAATTATGCCACTATTTACGAACTGCACGAAGTCATCACTGTTCATGAAGCAAATTGTGTGAATTGTAGTCCGAAATAAAGTAAACTGTACATGACAATGAGGGGACCTTCAACTATGCCACTATTACGAACTGCACAAAGTCATTCCTAACCATGACGCGTATTGTGCTGATTGCTGTCCAAATTGAAGTAATTGTTTCTAACCATTCTGTCAACTATTCGAAACATTCCCTATTTCGTATTCAGCTCATATTTCTCTCACTATAGGATGGTGTATGGCCTACCGGAGGTAACTGGACCAAAGCTAATGCGGAAGCAGTATGCCAAACTAAATTCAAGTCTGGAGAGGACAAGATGTTGGCTAAATGCAGTTCCTCTGATTGGATGAATGACTTCACTTATTTGAATACGTATGAGGGAAGCTGCATCGAGGATATCAAAGTAGGCAAATAACTATGAACTTCTCATATTTTGACTTTCTTATTGGGTTGGTAAACTACTTCATCTGTTCTCAATCTTATCCTGGACATTAATGCATTGGGTTACTTCCCCGAACGTCTACAATTTCCATCTATGTAATGAACGGTGTTATGGTTGACGTTTTATTGGGAGATATACTAATGACTAAACTATTCTTTTTGAGACATCTGGTATTTTAGCAATGTATAATGCAATTATATTCTTTTATATCTGTGAATTGGCTGATATAATTGAATTGGTTGAAGAGTAATCAAAATCAATCGATACGATTAGAGGCCTCATAACGGCCTCCTAGTGTAAGTTGCAATGTACTATATAGGATTTCTTTTCACTCAGACCTCATATCTTTCATATGCATGAGTTTAAAATGCACAAACTCTCGTATTATGAAGCCCTCTGAGTCGTAAAATTTCTGATGGTGGCAAGAGGCCTTTAAGACATAACCGTATCGTATATTGCTACAGGCGCTAAGCTTGAAGCGATTTAGATACTACAATGATACTGCATATTACACTTTATCCCTGCAATACCTGACAGCTCACCGATAGCGACAGATGGATTACATCGGCTCAGCAAGGGGCAAGGGCCCATTGCCTCGATGCCATTGACAGGATGATAGACAGACAAGATGAGGATTTCAGGGAAATTCGAGATCTTGATTGCATCAACAGCTGTAATAACCAGGGCAACTGCTCAGCAGGTAGGCTAAATAGAGCTATACCCAAGCTATATACCTTATGTATCGTTATGTAGCCAGTTATAATGTCCTCCACTTTGATCACAGGAGAGATTTACCTATATCTATTCCAAGAAATTTACCATTCAAAGCATGAGGAAACTGGTGAGAGCGCCGAGGGATTGCCAGGTTTCAAAGCCTATACATAGTGATCATTACCAATTGCACAGCTGACCGTTAGAAATAGACTGTCCCAAGATATTGACCTTTATTCTATGACCATGCCGTCAGTGTACTATATAATATATAATTGATATTTTTGTCTGATGCAAATATAACTTGGCTGTTTTAGCATAGTGTAAAAAAATAATATTATGTCCAGATATGACGTCATGATTCTTTTAGTTTCTATCGGTGCAAAGTTTATTTAGCGATTCTTAATTAATTCAAGCCCATCTATACCAGACATAATTAGTCTGACTCTTTTCATTTTTACCACCACAAATGGCTTTAAGAAAGTTGCAAACGTAATGTAATAGGGTATGTGAAACACCTCGTTACTTCCTGGGCATACTCGGCATGTACATTCCACCAAGTATTTCTTAGAAATAGGTTCAATATCGATGGCCCCAGATATTGACCTCTATTTTATTAAATTATCTTAACGGACATACTAGTCAAATGAATAATAATGCCAGTACAAAAATGTATTGATTATTAGAGAGATTATTGAGGTAATTTTGCTGGCCACTATTTAATTACTGTCCAATTCATCTTCTACACCTACATGGGTGAAGTCTCCTGAAACTGTATTATTTGTCTTCACTAATCATCTTAATATTTAGAAAAAAAATTACAGATTAACATAACTGAACAGATATGTTAATCAACGAAATACGAAATATATTTAGATATACCAATATTTTATAATTTTCAACCTAATATAATAAAAGTTACTAATAGCGTAGAGGTACCGATTGTACATTTCTTTAGGCGACCTACCCAAATATATCCATATATCAATGTTACTGAAATAGTGTAGATGTATTGGTTGATACAACATTGAATCATATTTAGTAAGTTGGAATGCCTATTAGGTGAATATTTAATCAGAAATTATCGCCTATTCCCTATACATATATACTGAGCTTGAATATCTCGAGTATAAAATAGTGTTTAATGTAAATCAAGTCAATTTATAATGCAATAAATACCTTTAATTAACCATTATAGTCTAGATTTTAATATCCCATGTATATATCTTCCGATCTATCCACGATGTTTACAATCAATCATATTATATTTCTCAGGTGTGTGCCAATGTGAGAGTGGCTTTACAGGACCGGATTGTAGCATGGAGGCCTCGGCTAACCCTCAGATCTTCAGCGGCCGGACTTTCTGTGACACACGCTACATGGACTGCTCCTATGCCAACTTGTATGGACAGAATCTCCTGCCACAATACCAGATAGAATGCCAGTTCACTCAGCAACAGAACGTACGTTTGATATTATATGATGTGTTACACAAGATCGTTTCGTAGGAATGTTGCCATTTTTTGGTATCTAGCGCTTTAAATAGGTCATTTGAATACATACAACATGAACCAAATATCAAGACAGTGTATTAGATATATCCTTGCGTTTCTATAAGGTCATCCTATGAAGTATATGTGGCTACTTTACTAGTAATCGTCCACCCAGAAATATTGCAAACGTTTGTTCAAACATAAAAAAAAAAACTCTTTAGAAATACCTTTAAGATTTCCTCAAATTTGTATTGTAATGTATAGTGTTTAATATTTCCAGATATAACATGACATGATACAGTAAATAAAGATAGTACTGGAGATAACCTGAGGATGCCATTATAGAAATACATATAGATCTATTTGGTATTATTTATTGAGGTAGACCTAATGTTGTCATTGACCATCATACGTACGATCATTGATAGAATTTAATATCGGTCAAAAACTAAAGGTTTTCTACTTTTTGTTCCGTTCCTTCCGAACAAATATTGATTCCTAAAGGTCAATCTACGAGTCAATTTAGTAAGATTTTTGTTTTCTTGGAATAGCTGGGAAAACAACTTTACACGGTTCTAGATCAGGTAAAACCTAAACAGAGGTATACATTGTTTTGTTTACTATTGTGTTTGGACTTTCTATTAGCATAAAATATTTACAAATATGGTCTTCCCTTCCTACAACGGTCTTCGAAGCCAATAATTTCAAGCTATTTTAAGATGCTTCAAATTTACAATGTCCTTATATGTGAGTGGCTATAGCGGAGTGTCAGTTTTATATGCTATAGAAAAGGAAGAGTACTGAATAACAATGCATGGCAGTATTTCTTGCCTCCCCGGTACAATTCCCGACCCGCACGAGGTCCTCAATTATGTCCTAGGTGTCAGTGTCAACCTCGTTTAGTTCTCCAATACACATAAGTGTCTCAAATTTCCTTCATCTCTCTCCCCACATGAGGCGTTTTACATTTGTGATTAGCTGGGTCTATGTCTATATGGACGAAATCGCCTGAACATGTACAATTCGCTCCCACCAATCCTCTCAAATATATCAAATTTAATACAACATTGAGGTTCACTACACTTCACCACACTTCATCGTAACCGAAAAGAGGTTTTGAATCGATGAAATACCAATTATACTTAGATACACCTTGTAAATTTATCATTTTCCCACTTTATTTAGCACAATTCATGCACTAAATGTGTAGAGCTGCCAATTGTACATTTTCTGACGTCCTGACACATTATATATTATGTATTTTGACAAAACACCTTCCATTAACCGCCCAGTATAATGCTTCTTTCAACTGCTCATCGGAACATTATATGTGACGAAGAAAGGAACCACTACACCACATCTTTTAAAGGAAACATACCCTTTAATTTGACTGTATCAAACCCACTCGATTCAAAAAATGTCTTTCAACCTCACAAACTGATTAAAATATAATGGGTAATATTCCATCCATTTAAGCGCACATAAGTCGCCATTAATTATATAGATCAAGCGTAACATCCCTTGTAAACACTCAATCCATTAAAGTTGGATTTAAACGAATTGAGTGCGCGGACACCCATTTAAATAGGAATCACCGGACCTAATGGAGGGCCATAAAATAAACCCTATAATCTGAAAACAAGGTTCCTCCATCTACTCCTTCTACTCCTTCGCCCCCTCCAACACCTATGCTGCAGTCCTGCGGCGGCAAATCTTGCCCATTCTTTCCCATTTGAGCAATTCTATCACATTTAACATAATTTGGGCATCGGAACATTGGATCACCCAGTGGAAATCTTTAAAAATGTATGGGTGAAGGGAAAATTTAAAATTCGCCTCAGCCAAATGAAATGAATGTAAGAAATTGGAGCTGACAATAGATTTAAACATAACTAAACCGATTTTGTTTTTATCAAGAAAATACCAAATATATTCAGGTATACCTAATATATGTTTCATGTTTCAATACTAAGTGTGTAGAGTTGCCGATTGAACAAATTATTCTGATGTATTAACTAATAATTATGTTTTTCTTTTTTATAATATTCTTCTAATTTAAGGCAATTGGCAACCCCACATTGGATCACCCAATTGAAATAGAATCTTTAAAAATGAATTATATATAATACCGGTATATAAAGGCTCATATTTAACAGTCAATCATCGGCATTTCAAATCCTACCTGGAAGAAGAATTTTATTCTTACTCCCCAGGCCAGGCAAACCAAAATGGCCCCCAAAACCAAAATTAAAAACCAAAGTAAGCGGCACCAGGGCCAACCACCGTGGGACTGAGTCAAGAAACCCTCACCCTAAAACTTATATACCAAAACCGCCCCCCGACTGCTCTATCTCTCTACCACACCAGTACCAACGAACGGACATGAGCTGACTCGACCATGTGTTCGTTAGAATGCCATCGACTCAGCCCATGTAATGACAGACGACCGACTGAGGCCAGGAGTGTTCGTCAGAATGCAAAGGGCAAATCACTCGGCCGTCTGCCAACTCTCAAATAAGATAGCCAATAAGAGACTATGTTGACAAAACTGATCAACATTAAAAGGCTGATGTGACCAGTGTTCGTCAGAATGCAAATCACACCATGCCACCCATTGAAGCAGTATCTGTATGAGGGGGACACCCCCATACAGAAATGAAAGGTTAATCCACATGTAATGCAGATATAATGCAGACATAATGCCCAGGTTTTCCCTGACCATTCCATGTGTGCATTAAGTGCTCATTGAAAACCCTTCAACAGCATCAACATATGCAAATTTCATAACCTGTCCAGTGTATGTGCATTGGTAGGACTTCATGTTCATTATGTGTTCATTTAACATAAACTAATTCCAAAGCTGGGCATTATGTGTGGATTGAACTTCTATAAATAAAATTCTATGACATGCTCATTAGATGTGGATTTACCAGTGCCAGTGGGTCAAACAGGAAGGGGAAGTTGGTTATACATATAGGTCAGACTACCATTTCAAACAGTTGGCAGTTGGAAGTTGAATGAATAACATCATAAGACTTAGAGACTATGAACTGACTCAGTTTGGATTATTACAGTTTTCTGCTGCTCACTCTATTTGGATGACATTTAAAGGTCAAGCCTGAGTGACAATTAAGGCAGAGGATAACAAGGCACAAGTGACAGTTACAGAAGTGATATTGAAGTAGGAAATGGCTCAGGTTGAGAGTGTTGCTACCTTAGTGCTTTCAGATGGACTGGTGTTCTCACTCAGTAAATTGCACAATATATCATAGCAGACAGAACATTCTCAAGGATTGGATTAAGGCTTGGAGTATGTTTATGGCTTACAAATATCATCAGTAAATACTAAGACTGTGGAAGAAGGTAAGAGGTACCTTATTAAGCATGCAAGTAAAATAAGGTTAGACAAAGGAAAGCTTCTCTAAACACATGTGGAACATTGAAGGTCATGTGACCTGGCCCATGTGTGTGCATTAAGGACCTGGCCCATGTGTGTGCACTAAAGGACCTGTCCTATGTGTGTCCATTAAAGGACCTGTCCCATGTGTGTGCATTAAAGAACCTGTCCCATGTGTGTGCATTAAGGAACCTGTCCCATGTGTGTGCACTGGAGGACCTGGCCCATGTGCCCATAAAAGGACCTGTGGATTAGCTCATTTACATGTGAAATTTTCCCACTAGTCATTGCATGTGCATTAACTGTTCATTGGGTGTCCCCTTAGACCTGGTCACTGGGCCATCTTTTCCGTATGGGCCAAGAGTGTTCGTAAGAATGCAAATGGCCTCCCCATCAAGCAAACAGTCTGCACACCAAACTGTAAAACTGTAAAACTGTACTATGTAACAAGTGATAATTAATGAATCTACCAGATAGAATAACAGAAATGTATATAATAATGTAATTAGATGTAAAAGGGACCTCCTGGTAGAGCTATGATTAGCATAGAATGTGGTACCCATTTCCAGATATTGTATTGACTATATTGATGTAACTGTAATAGAACTGGAAATAAACAATATACATACATACATTTAAGCTCAATTTATACAACTTAAAACCCAGACATTATATTCCTTCACTCAATCCCTCTTTAGGGGCCTGTTGTATAATTCAAGGAAAGGAATGTGTTTGTGGGAATCCCTTCATCTGTAGGAATGAGAAGAAATTCCTCCCTACGTCTCTGGTATCAGCTGGTATTACACACACAATGCATATATATATTCTTGTTTTGTTTTTGTTTTGTCGAACATAGAAAAGGTGTAGGAACACCCCCCCCCCCCCCGCCTCCCCAAACACACACACAATTCGACTTTGCCCTTTGCTGAGCTTATACAACAGGCCCCAGGGCGCCGCCGGGGCCCTCCCGTCCACATGTTGTCTGCTTTGATTGAGCTGGTAAAACAAGGAGCCTGCAGGTAAACGTCTTCCTCTCCTCCTCACTTGCAGACATTCGCCAGTGAAGTTGACAGCAGCGATGTGACAAAAGCTTCCGTTTTTTACCTCACCCCCGGACATCTGGCGTGCCCGCTTCCTTCTCCTACAGGAAACTACAGGTTATATAGATAGGTCAGATCGTCAGGAAATGTACAATTGGCCTTCACCAATCCTCTGATGTAACCAATTCAAGACAGAAATGGGGTTCAGATTACTGTTCAACATAAACAAACTGATTTTCTGAGTCATCGCAATAACAAATGTAACTAGATATACCTAGTATTTAGTTTAGCAGAATTTACACAGTGGGTGCAGTTGGCAATTGTACATTTTCTGAAGCTCTGACTTCGGCGGAGAGTAGACTTTCACCGTCGAGCTAAACCAGTTGTCTCCTCTATAATCTACCTTCTCGAGAATGGTGGATTACTATAGATATTTTTTAATTATCTGGGCCATGGCATAAATTTACTCCACATCTTTTCCCCCTCCTGCCTTTCTTTCTCTCTCTCTCACTCACTCTCTCTCTCTAATTATTTTATTTCTTCCCCGTTCATTAAGCATGCCATTTCTTAATAAAAACAATCTATGCGATGTTTGTTTGTCACATGCAATATCATAATATTATCCATATCCATCCATATAATATAAAGCTAGAGTGATTTCTACAAAAAGAGGTAGGAAAGAGGTTTTTTTTGATGTCACATGTTCTCTGAATTTGTTGTTTTACAAACCATTTTTTTTATCTGTAGAGGTGCGTCCATCCTCTCCGGAGGTCGTCGTATGTGGTTTGTGAAGGTATCTGGGGTGAAAATGTGATTTTGAAGCCTTTTTTAAATTGTGATCTCTACACTCTATCTATAGCCTGAGAAAGCCCCTGTGAGATACTACGTCATTTCCCACAACCTACGTCCAGGGGCACCTAACCAAAATCTTATAGATTTAAAAAATTGGGTAAAGATTTCCAGGTATAGGCCCATGTATAGAATCTGAATAAATATTCTATGTGCAATAGTAACTGCTCATACTTCATAACTGCTCCTACTTACTTCCCCTCTCCCCCAGGAAGAGCGGAGGGAGAGGGGTGTGTGTGGGGGGGAGGGAATCGGAGATAGGGTTGGGAGAGAAAAACAGGTATGAAAGTCAGAGAAGAGGGGGAGGGAAATCAGGGAGAGGGGGAAGTGTGGGGAGAGAGGGTGACCGTCCTACATGCAAAGGAGTGGGAGAGTGAAGAAGAGGATGTAGGAATAAGAGAGGGGGAGGGGAAGAGAGGAGGGAGAGAATGTAGGCGATGGGAGAGACGGGAGGGAGAGAAAGCAGGGAGGGGGAGCATGAGGAAGAGGGGAGGGAGAGTGGTGAATCAGAGATGGGGTTGGGAGAGAAAAAAAGGTATGAAAGTCAGAGAAGAGGCAGAGGGAAAAGAGGGAGAGGGGGAAGTGTGGGGAGAGAGGGTGACTGTCCAGAGGACGGGTACTTTGCTAGTATAAAATACAGGAAGAGCGATTTCTACGGAAAGAGGTAGAAAATAGGGGTTTCTTTGTGCCACATGTTCTCGGAATCTGGGGTCTCCCCATCTTCTTTGTTGGTCTCTACAGGTCCGTCGACCCTGTCTGGAGGACATTATATGTGGTTTGTGAAGGTATCTGGGGTGAAAATGTGATTTTGAAGCCTTTTTTAAATTGGGATCTCTACACTCTATCTATAGCCTGAGAAAGCCCCTGTGAGATACTACGTCATTTCCCACAACCTTTCAGGGGGACCTAACTACATGCAGAGGAGTGGGAGAGTGAAGAAGAGGGGAGGGAGAGGGTGGGGGTATTGGAGAGGGGGAGAAAATGGAGAGGTGTAGGAGGGGAAGAGTTAAGAAAAGGGAGGGTGGGGGAATAGGATAGGGAGAGGGGGAGGGAAAGAGGCGAGAGAGAGGATGTAGGGGAAGGGAGAGAGGGGAGGGGGAGCATGAGGAAGAGGGGAGGGAGAGGGGGGAATCAGAGATGGGGTTGGGAGAGAAAAACTTTCATATATAACATCAAATGTGCAGGCAATCAAATAAGGTGATACGAAATAGTTAAGCAATGAAGGTTTAAGTTATCTATCCTTAACATTAGATTAGATTATGTCAAACTAGTTTTCTTAATACTTGACATTTATAACAATGATACATACATTCATACATACAGCATACATACATTTACAGTTTTTATATCATGCACTTGTAATACAGTATAGTTCTTTAAATGTGAAAGCAGCCCCTTGTCAATGTATACGATTTTATGGCGACAGACAGTCTAGGCTCAGAGTTGAGAGAGTCCCTCCAAACAGAAGGAAGGCCTCTCGCTCCAAGCAGCATAATGCCGTTGGAATCACATTAGAATGCCGTACTCCAGGGCCGACATACCATTCTTATATATGATCTGAGATGCTTTGAGCCTAGGCTGGCGAGACCTGTAAAATGCTAAACATTCCGTGGTCAGGAGGATTATCAAAAGCATTCGTAGAAGGTACCAATATATTAGCCAAGAGAAACGAGGAGAGTGTTCAATGGCAATTTATTCTGTTCCAGAATTACAATCACTTACAAGAAGAATTATGAAGGATATACTTTACAAGAACAAAACAGTAACGCCGAAATCACGTCAGTGCAGTTTGACTCCATGTGCTTTACTTGCGACTTGAATACTGGGTCGTGCGAACGTAGAAACGTGAGTATCTTCATTTCTCTCTCGTTTCGCCCCTCGATCACCTGTTCTTCCACTCTCCAACCTCTAAATGAATTTGTGGTGGCCTAGAATGGAGGAGCTGGTCTAATGGTTAACATGCTATGGTTAAGTCCACTGTAGTATGCTGACAACATATATCCACTTGGTAATATAAAATAGATAACAAATTAGTCAATAAATTGTATACCTAAATGTCTCCAACATTATTATCATACTCACTGAAAGAAGAATTAAATGCTTCTTTCTAACGATAAATACCTGAGATTGCTTCTCGGAGACCTATGCGCCACAATATTATGCCCTTGGTAATAATGGAAACTCTATATAAGTGCCCTTATGTGTCAATTTCCAGGATGGTGGCCATTGCTTCATTGCTGGCAAATGTCTAGCCCCTGGGGAGGCTAGCCCGGATGACTCCTGCAAGGTCTGTGACCCAAAGGTATCTTCCTCTGAGTACCAAGATAAGCAAGGTAATTATGGGCACAGTTATAAATAAACACTGTGTAACTTGTCACTGCAAAATGAGCCTTCAATCACAGAAATAATATTTTTTCAATGTTTTCCCGCCCAAACTCTTTATCCGAATGTTTTTATTTTGGGGGAATTTAGCGCTCTTGGTCTTATGAATACCTGTACCAAACAAACATATTTACAGATGTTAGTCCAGGCAGACACTAATAATGAGTGGAATCGAATGGTTATTAAATATTTCACTCTTTTAACAAACTTATAGCGTGATTTACTGTTGGTGTCAATATGCCGGAGATATTTTTATTAACCCTAGACTTAATGTAACAGGAAAGTCATTTCAACATTTAACATTTAAGATATCTATGCTCATACTGAATTATGTTTGTTGCCACCTCGATTCTTTTGGCAAATGTGAAGAACGCAATTACAAGCGCCCAGGGGCCTACGCTCCGCACCCCCCCCCCCCCCCCCCTCTTCCTTCCGTATGTAGGAATACAGATGTATTTTATGTATAGGCTATTCCTACCAGCTGGGACTTGCACGTAGGAAGGAATTATTTTCCTTCCTACAGGTGAAAGAATTTCCTTAGCTTATACAATAGACCCCAGGGATTTCCAAGCACCAGCCTATACACGATGCCAGAATAACGTATTCCAAGGCCTTGAATACTGTGCACATGGCCAATGCACTCAATCAGGCCTGAATCCTGAATCCTGCATATATATTCATTCTATTTCATTTCAGGGTGACTCTTATTACTTATTATTATACACGCAATGCTCTGAAAACAACCTATCTAGAGTGAGGTACGCATAGTGCGTATTTCTCTAGTGAGTCATGTGGGTTACGTTGTCATGGCAACAAATCTGTTTTTTAACTAAAATTACCGTCGAAATTCAAATTTTTGACACGATTTTTTTCCTATTTTCATGTTTATAAATGTATGATGGTCTCTCAAAATCTCATTTTTTGCGACTTGTGACACGTCCCATTATGTGATTATATGTCTCCCTCTCTGGCTTGTCATTAAATATAATTTAAAACATCACCAACATTTTGTACATAACACAATGATCCGACCAACGCTGGTGGTCAACCAAATTGCACCCATTAACAAAAATACACAAAATGACTTGATTATAGATTGTGCGTCAACGAAAATCAATGAGTTTGTGCGTGCTCGGCGCCCTCAATGTAATTTCTCAATTTCGGCATTAAACCGCTAATGTGGGGATATTACCACTGATTATCGCCGCCATTGATCATCGCAGGTGTTAGATTGTGACGTTGATTGATGAGAGATCAAGAAGAACACGGTCCAGATTGTACAAAAAGGGAGTTCGTGTCATCCTGATCGGGTCACTAAGTTAACCTCTCTCATCTGACAAAGACATGAGTGAGATCTCTCGTAGATATCTTTCTAGGGCCGCATGGAAGATCTAATTTTAGCGAGACTAATCTTAGAATTACATGTCCTTTTCTTGTAACTGACGAACTTTAATAAAAATTCTATAATAATAATAACATTAGAAAACGTTAATTTTGTGCCCGCTTATAGTTATATTAATAATAATGAGTTCTTTAATCACGAAGGTATTTATAGGTACAGAACCAGTAGTGCACTTCAGATTGCAATTTGGTCTTCCAGCGAATTTACTACTATCTATAGGGTTATCTATCAACTGTTAGGGGTTAAATTTTGTGAGCGCATAGTGTGGGACCAGTTGTTCTTTTATTGTTACTAGCGAGCTGCATTTCCAGCTAAATCGACTATAAATTATTTCTTTCCAGTTCATTCATTCCTTGATCATATATGCTGTAGAATGGAAGATTTAAATGCTGAAAATGAAAATGATTTTTTAAAAGAAAAATCACATTTTCCTTGAATTCAGCGAGTATTTCATGAATTCATTAATTCTTTCTGAATTGTTGAGCAGGTTCTGCATGTGTATTGGGGTGGTGAGCTCCTCCATACATTGGTCACTGGCCTATTGTTTGATTAGATCATGCATTAAAAAGGTAAAAGTAGCCAGAGGTGAGGTGGTTTAAGTTGCACCTCCAGTCACACGTCTTATTGACTGGGAGACGCTTTTTTCTCTGAATCTTTTTTATTTATTTGTATTATGTTGATGATATATAGTGGCAATTTGGGGTCAATACATAGGTTTCACATGACGTCACGCAGGCAGCTGGGGAAGCCCACTGGCCGCCATCTTACATGTCAAATATTTCCCTTGCGTCTACATGTGTATTATCAGAGCTATTACTGTATTGCTCTGGTATTATCAAAGTCAAGTTAAAAAGCCCACAATGGTGGATACTTGAGTAATGAACGGTTGAAACAATGATTACACAATGGAATTCAAGTGAAATAAAGCTAATTTGAAATTGTCAGATCAGTCGTAGCTCTCTGCATATATAATAGATAGGCTACGGTATCACACCGGGAGCTGGAGGACCGAAGCAACGGTGCTATGTTTACCAGCCTGCCTCGGTGTCAGAGGGAGAGCGGTAGGCAACACATGGCGATTATATATATTTTCCCATTTTACAACACTAAAGAACGATTACCTAACCTATCAACATAGGTTATCATATGCTCATTAATACTTGACAATCTTAGAACTACCGGAAAACGGCATTTTCGAGTCTTGGAGCACACATAGACATATTCAGCAACAATCATCCACAGTTGTCTCCTTTACGGATTTGATGTTTTATTCCCATCTTACTACATGAATAGGATAAATAGTTGCCAATTTCATTGAGGATTCCTAATGTTTTACTATTTTTTAAAGTAAATTAGCCGAAGGGATATGAGAAAAGAAAGTCACCATTAGGACTTTTTAAGAATTCAGATGGAAGTGGAAGTCCGTTTATCAAAGATTCTTGTGAAATATTTCTATCAAAGTTCCATTACACTCTGTAGAAGCACTTCCTGAACGGGCCAAGCTGCCAAAGAAATGTCTAATTAGTTTATGATGTTTCGCCTTACGAATTTGCCATTGCGAATGAATCCTTTTTCTTAGGTCCCTTTGGGAATGATAATAGAATTAATTGAACGCATTTTATGGGCACAGAATTCGGGTTCTAACCGCAGGAAAGGTTGACAGATTGTTTTATAACGAATTTCCGGGACGCTGTAGACAGTCAACGCCCACGGCCTATCAAGATAATAGCAGCACGTTGAGACTAGTTTCCTTGTAATTGAAAGATAGTGAGTTTGTAATTGAAGGAATAAGATAATGCAATATTGCTATTGTATTTATGATGAAATGTCTCGTTCTTTACACGAAGGATATTCGCAGTGGGTGTCCTTTACCATCAGTAATAGACCTGTTATCAGCTTAGAATCATGGAGATCATTTGCAGAGACAAATACAACACAGTAGAAATTTGATATTCTTTGAACGTTCTGATGTTCTCTATGATGATTCTTAATTCCCCACCACAAATGGTCACATAATCTGCAACGTTTGCCCATTGAACCTATCCATCTAGGGTTACGATAATATTTATTTAAAATGAATGGTTCACATTCCGTAGGCTACAGATACGGTTCAAAATGTAACTAATAGCTCTGTTGTGTGAGAAGAGGATCATGTGGGCTTAAGTGCTTTTATCAAAGCTGTACTCTCAGTTAACATCCGTCAATAACTAAGCTTACCTACTTTTTGTTCCGTTCCTTTCCTTCCCACCTGAAAGTCATTTGACCAAAACTGTGGGGGATTAACCATGTCATTTTTTTCTGTAGGGCTTTATCAAATTAATGTCCGCATCTATATTACGGCGAACCGCCAAAATCCTTTTGGTGCGGGGGTTTCACGCTGACCTGCGCTCGTTTTCTTTCGGACAATTCGACTTCAGATTATTGTATATGCCAAACATAATATCATATCAGCAGCCAGAATATGGATGACTCTGGTGCTATATTTAAGTCAAACAATGAGTCAATTTAATAATAGAGAAAATAATAGAGAATGCAGCGTTAAAGCAACAGTGATCACTCACATGAATGTACCAATTTTATGTTAGTTCCATGAGCGGACTCCGCCTTGACCATTTCTATGAGACCAAGTGGGATGTGTATTATTCTGCCTGTGACTGCAGCAGGATATAGTGTTGGTGGTGCATCACAGTTTAATTATGTAACCTTGTAAAGCGGTCTTAGTAACGAATTCTACGACTATTTTACAAATACAATTTTAAAATGATCACACGTTTAGGATTTGATGGTTGTAGTTTTATGCACCACATTTTTGCTTGCAAGCAAATTAACAAGAGCTTGGAAACAAATTTACGAATCCAACGATTTTGTATTTTCAATGTGATGCATCACCCCAATATTGTCCCTCTACAAAACGCTTCATATCTGCACTTCGGCAGGTGAATCCTTACCTGTGAGACGGAGATTTCCTCACTACAAATTGAGTACCCCGAACTGGTTAGTGAAGGCTGATAATACTTTGTTACTTTGTCTGGAGAAAGTAACAGGAAGCACCATTTATCAGGCCTTTAGAAATCACTACATTATAATTCTTAAAGCTTCATTCTCAGATAGCAAAATCTAAAGATTTTCTGCTTTTTGTTCCGTTTTTTCCCTACTAATCTAGACGTCATTTAGCCAAAATTGTGGAGGATTGATTTGGTCCAGTTGTTTTTGATACAGGGCTTCATTATTAAAAGACAACATTTATAATTTGGAGACCTTCTCGAAATGCTTTCCTATGGAGGTTTCACTTATTATCGCTCACCGACGGTCGTTTTCTGTCAGCCGATTTGACTGCAAGTTCTTATATGCCGTTTTGTCGTAATAGCTGAGCTTGCAGGTTTTTTCGTTTCACTGGACATGCGTGCCACACAGCGGGCCACGTGCACGTGATAATGTCATGCATGGAAGTATATAGCCTAAATGCTAACTCTTAAGAGAAAACAATCCACATAAGAACTTATGCAATTCTTAGATCACAATTGGGACCTCACCGGTAACATAATTGAATAGAATAAAGAATCCTTTATTTCACCTTTGTGGTAGGTCACACAAATTATGAGGTAAAATATTACAATTAAATTCATGCAAAAGTGACGAACAAGGTGGTGATTATTTGGTACTAGACCAGGTTTTCCACACCACGCCCAGCAGCATGAGTTCTAATAAAGGGTTTTACCAGGAAGAACATTGATAACTACAGGCTACTGAATTTAGGTTAGATTAGCAATATTTGGCAACAATATTTAATTGAATAAATGGTTGAAAGGAACATTAGAAAGATATTTTTTTAATCAAGCAAGAACTGCATAACTATTGGATTTTAAAACCCTCAAAAGTAGGTAATTATTTTTCATTTAATTAAACCAATTACCATTTTTTCGTCGATACACATAGGCAAATATCTTGAGAAAGGAATTTACACAACGCATTATGTAACGTGTGTTGATTCTATTTCTTTCCTGAAGGATCACATCATAAAATCAGACCGGCCATTCCTTTTTCAGATGATGTCTGCAAGAAGAAGCTGGAAGACCAAGAAGCTGAAACCAGAAACAGGAACATCAGAATAGGTGTATCCGTGGGCTTGTGCGTCATTGTCGTCGTTGGAACCATTATCCTTTATGTATGCATTGGCCGGAGGTAATATCACCCTTCAATCTGTTTCTCTGACCTGTCTGAATATCTATTGGCATGATGTTATACCTCCTTGTGTTATATAGTATAATAAGGGTTAGCTTTTAATATCATTTCATAATTATGTGCCTCGGTGTATATATGTGAACCTTTCATTACCCAAGTCATGGAGCAATGAAACTTCATAGTTTGATTTGGTTATGGTTTGGAAACGTTTTTATATTTTTTCAAATTGCGGTTACACCTATAGTGACCTATGCATCATGTTTTCGACTCTGCCCTTTCTCAGTTTATGAATTAATTGCATTTCGTATAATTATTATATATTCTAGATAATAATGAATTTCACCAATAATCTTATTTTAATCATAAAACTGATCTATTTATAAATTATAACAATGATCTATGGTTGTAGAATTCTTTTGCTAAACAGAACCAAGCCATTATTTTTTTTCACAATATAATCTATATTAATGACGCGGTGATCGCGTTGAGGAAAAGAATAGACAACAAAGAAAACAGTCTATTATTATTACTCTAATTTATCAACTATTCATAATAATGAACCAAACCATCATACTTCACATAAAAGAGGTGTAGTAAAGAAAGAAGAAGTTGATAATATGATAGGACCGCACGAGTAGTTGGTCTGGCTCAAAGGATCACATTGACCCAAGACGTTTCTTTTTGGCATGGCACACGAGCCGATAGGCGAGTGTGTTATATCAAAAAGAATCGTCGAGGGCCAATGTGATCCTTTGAGCCAGACCAACTACGAGATGCGGTCCTATTTTTACTCCATGGTGGTAACAAATTAGTTATAATTTACAACAAAAAGTCCTTTATTTACTTACAAGGTTTCAGCTTCTCTGATAATGCCGGCGACGACGCAATAGTGTAGCCTACATTGTAACGTCTTCTACATGACACAACGTTAGTAACGCTACTAAAGTCATTGACAACGCTTTTTCCTGCGTGGAGTAGAGATCAATTGTGGGTTGGCAAGGGGTTCTATTCTTTTGTTATGGGCCTTATAATAGAAATGGGATTAGAGGAAAAACCATTCTTTCCTTGGATATAGTCAAAACTACTTCTTATTTCCTATATATCATCATAATCGTCAGGATCATTATATGCTACATTCAGGACGATGAGAACCAATCAGATCAGGCCCCGCCCATGTGGTACAAAACAATGTACCACACGGTATGTACCACACGCCTCTCCATACAAATGTTATGTGATACACACTTCACCATGGAGTAATGAACAATAGCTTCACATTCTGGATAATTTCATTTAATTGATTTAAACAAATATGCACAAATAATAAATATAATAAGTAAAACTAGCATGCAGCAGCATGAGCACACTATAATCTATAACTAGTTATATTCCACTCTGGGTATATGACAGTATAAATACAGTATAGGAGACTCAAGAAGGGAGATCCAAGAAGCCGTCTGATGGGTTCATGGACTATGAGCGAGTGCACACGTCGTGAGAACTTACTAAATCCCTCTCCAATCAGCCATCAAACCCTACATACCTTGCAATTGTAGTTTTGAGCTCGAAGATGGTAAAGTGGAGAAAGTGTCGTTTGCAGGCAGAAGGTAAACAGAACATTTCTGCTTAGCTTCTGCCTGCATAATACATGGAGGCGGAGGAAAACGCATAATTTCCCTATACTACTCACGGTCTTATGGGTGCACGCGCAGTTTACCAACTGTATGGATATAGAGTGAGTAGTATAGGAAAATTAAGCATATTCACCGGCATTATGCAGATAGGCAGATTTGCTTATGTGAATCTGATTTAAGCTCACCAATTAAGTGACAAAAGGAATTTCATGTATTTTTACAGGGAAGAAGAGAAGGTCATGGCTATTGAGGGAGGAGTGGGCAACCAGGGCTTTGATCTCTCAGGCGATAAAGGACCTAACGGAGGCGATGTACAGAAGAACATTCCGGGGCAGACAATACAAACTTCTTCTTTCACAAGCCAGCCTACTGGAGAGTCTTCGAACGCGCCTGAATCCAAACTGCCAGCACCACCTGTTGGTGAAGCTGGAAATTACGAGGATATATACCACACAGTTCACATCCCGGGGCCTGAGCAGAATAGCGGCGTTGCTGATGTCAGTACCAAGGACTTGGTGGAAATAGTCAGGAGGCAACAAGTTGCATTGCAAAGCAGCCGCAGTCGAACCAACAGCGGCAGCTCTGTGAAATCCATAGGCATTGGTGCCGTGGGACCTGTCGGTTTTGCGACGTATGCGACTTATGATACCATAGAGCAACCTCTCTTCCCCGCCTCGGCCCTCCTTGCATCCTCGTCGGTGCGGACGTCTCAGACTCTTCCCACCGAGGCTCCAGCTTCTACTCCAGCCACCGTGCAAGCCACATCACCCCAAAGTGTGAAGCCAGAATATGACGTTTCGAGATTTTGATTATAGTTTGTAAATATAACATTTATAATACATACCATTACACATATGATAGTGTTATTCCAAATAAGTTTGGATCAATATAAAGACATAAGATAAGATAAAGCCTTTAAAAACAAATTGGAAACTCGTAATGATCAACGAATAATCAATATCCAATAGGGGGTTTGCATATCCATCCTGAATTTCGATTCGCATGGAGTTATGGGAGTTATATGCACTGTAACAGAATGCGCAGTGGCACATGCGAGTTCCCTATTACATGATCGACAGCTATTGCCATGTACTTGCCCTTTGAGGAATATGTCCAATGAATTATGAATCCATCACTTGTTTATAATAGAAAGATTTGTAGTGTATAAATCAGCATGCATGTTAAAACATGTACCGATGAATATTAATATTGGGTCATCGAAACATACGAAAACGCAGCCGATCTGATGAATTTGCATCTTCGGCGGTTTTCGCACTTATTTAGTGAGAAAGAGCAACTGTATTGCCTTTGTTTCAAGAGGGAAGCTCGTTGGTTTCTAGATTTTCTACTTTTTTGCCCGTTCCTTTCCTAGACATCTGAAAGTTATTTGACCAAAGTTTTTTCTCGGCCGATTTGACTTCAAATCTTTGTATGTATACATATAACAGCAGCATACATTCAGTCCCATAAGTCATAATATGAGTAAATTTGGTAAGACTTTTTTGTCGTAATAGCTGAGAGTGCCGCTTTTAAAATTAATCACCAAATCGCATCTTCAGATTACGTGAACTTTATTTTCTGCAATTCCACTGCCCCCCACCCAGGAAAAAAATAAAAGCAATGGCATCAATTTAGATTGACTTGTTTTCTATACGCACAGGCGTCTCCAAAATAGATTTCAGATGAATTTGTGTGTTCACAACGGAAGAAATTCTTATCTTACAGGACATCAAATCCTTTGGCCATTTCATGAAATTTAAATTTAATGTCAGGATGCTCTTCAAGTCTTGATATAAAACGCAGTTAAAGGAACGAATGAAAAAGAAATAAAACGGATGTATCGAGTAACGTGTTTTTATAGAGGCGTCTTTATATAGCTCGTGGTAAAGTAAATGTGCCGGGAGAAGGCACCGATTGCTTCTTTTCATCCTTCCTTCCTTTTATTAGCGCATTACCAGAAACGTTTGCCTTATAGAATAATTAATACTAACTTCAGAAAAGTGTAGGCCTCTCTTTAATTGAATGCCTTTGGCAGAAAACTGAAGGGCGAGGAAGGGTGCAATTTAATTAAGCTATTGACCCTAGCACCTTTGAAAGAATAGAAGAATGAGGAAAACAACAAATAAATTTACAGAATGCAGCTTCTTTTATTTCATGGTCCCTGAAAATTTAATTAATGGCTAGAGAGAGAGAGAGATTGAGAGAGAGCTGACTCCGGTTCCCAGGCATTCTCTAAATCCGTGTTAATTTTGAAGGGATGCACGATTGATATGGAAGGAGGCGGGGGGTCAGGGGAAGGGGGGTCAGTCAATAGAGCCCCTATACTTGGTTTCAATCAAATATCAAGCATTCTATGTAACTAAATCTCAGGTCAACTTATGATATTAGTCCTCCATGAATACAATTATTCATGACATTCTACGGGCATGTCAAAACCGACTGTCGCTCATGAGTTTTCATGAGACCAAACATACCCCCCCACCCCCGCTATTGATTCTGCCTTATCTTACGATTGGAGACCGAATCGGTCGTGCCTGGAAAGGTCAGTCGGCCTGTTTTTTCTTTCCATATTAAAGGCATTCCTAGGAAAAAGATACCAATCTCCATTAATGATCTCAGTTCATTTGACCTTAAAAATTGTGTTGTAGTAGCAAAATCCACTTATAAACTCATTTTGATCATCCGCTTTATTTAATGCGCCGTAGTAATCAAGATGTGAGTAAACATCCAATCAAAATGAAGTAGAAAAGGAGGAGAGCTACTTGGCGTTAGATCTATGACTACATGCCTAGAGAATTTCGAGAAATTATTAATATCCCTGCGAATACCACACGGACATTCCTTTTCATGGCACTCCGCGTCGAGTCTAGTTCGGCACATGTTCAGTAAATATTTAGGACTTCTCAATCCAAGACTGCTTCCCAGAACCTTGGGCAATGTTTATAAATAATAGAGGGATTTACATGTATGGCATTTTGAATCTTGATTCGCATGGAATTTGATTATATAATCATCATTTCTAAATCTGATTGCAGGTGTCTATGACTTGCTTAAGCAGGTTCTTAACTAAATGCAATATTACACACACAGAGCCGAAAAAAGAATTCTGAGATACCATCTCATTGAAAAAGATTAAATCAGTCGGATTCCGGCAATAAATCTAGCTATTCTATTTTATATCCGGTACACAGTCCTGAGACGACTATAGCGCTAAACACACTCACAAATGAAAGCATTCATAAAACGAATGCCACTTTTCGCCACATCACAAATAACTATAAACGCTCCAATATGGCTAACCATGTGGTATACATGGTATAATATAGAAGGGTGCATTTCCTCAGCTCGATTTTATTCTTAGGGGTAGTATGTTTTGAGGATTGATTCCTATACAGAACTCCATGCTCTTTCATTTTTAATAAACTAATCTTCATCGTTCACATAATGTATGTGGGTTTTATATATCATTATAACAAGATGAAATATTAGAGAAAAAGCATTGCCTATATTTTTTTTATGAAAAGTATGGGGAAAATGTACAATTGGCCTTCACCAATCCTCCCAAATAATTCAAATTTAGAACAGACAAAAGGTTCAAAGATTGATCGTAGTCAACGCAAAACCGATCTACATATACTCATACATAATGTAGCATTTTAAATTAATATCCTAAATTAACAAAAATGATCAATGTGTGCTGATTGTAGCCTACATTTCTAGCGGACCTGACACTCATATGTGAACAATACCCACCCTCCATGCACTGTAATAGACATGCGCATCAAAGATATCGAAATAGACGCAGGTCATTGGTCCCTACGAAAATTGTCATTCAAATATCCCTTCCAATGTGCAAGAATGGAATCAGATTCTGACTGAAATTGCGATTAACAATAAGACAGTTTAGCCTAAGAACGGTCATGCAAAGTTTTATGGTCCTGTGAATATATTGATATATCATAGGGACCTTGAATGTTGCATGGGTTTTTTTACAAGACTTGGAAATCCTCGAAATTTCTTGAATTCTAATTCTAACTGTATCTTAATTTGTCAAGACCTTATATAAGTCCTTCAATGAGGGGTGGCCAAGTGGTTAAAGCGCTGGGTCGGCCCAGTGACATGAGCATGTTATGGGTTCGAACCCAGGTGCTGCTAAAATGGCGGCCAGTGACGAGGAACAACTTTTGAGGGATTCTGACGGCGGGGAAGATGATGGACCGCCTCAGACGCCCAACAAAGTTATACCTAGACGCAGCCTAAGAGCTAAAAGAAAGACTATTGTGACTCCCAAAAGGTGTGGAAGGCCAAAGAACGCCCCTATAGTGTGTGCCAACCCGATGCAGCAAATGTCCGATATGCTGACACAGATTTGTACGACAGCCATTCAGACTGCGTCAGCCAGTGCAAGTCAACGTGACAGCTACACGAGGCGGCGACAGTCACCTCCTCCATCTCAGGATGTGCATCGCATGCCCAAAAGGTCGAGAAGGGAAAGTTCCCAACTTGATTTTGAACAATCTCAATCTGCTGACTCGGACGATACCATAGTGACTTTCAAACGGCCCCGGGAACGGCAATATACTCGAGAAAGCCACTGTCACCACCATGGACGGAGGAAAAAGAAACATTGTGACTGTAGTGACAGCCCGCCCCTACGCAGCCGTCACCCGGCCAATTCTTACAGATCACGCCAGCCCGCAGACAGTTCGGAGGAGTCAGCTTCGGATAGTGACTCTCTCCCCTCGCCCCGACGCTTAACAGCAAGACATCGTTCTTCGAAGGTTGTTAAGCGAGCCCTTGACGCACAGTACAGGTCTACAGGAAGACAAGGTAGGACTGAAATTTTTAGTGCGCCGAGACTTCTCTACCGCCAGATATGGCGGCACGTATAAAGAAACAGAAGAGAGAGTTGTCCCTCGCAGAGTATACCTGCGGCTTTGCACGCATGACGATGAATAGTGTTAAATACGGGTCGACATCTTGGTTCATGCTTCACCATCTTGCCACCCTTGCTGAGGATACAGCTCTCCGCACTTGGGATTCGGCGCATGCATGGTCCCAGGCGTGCCTGGATCTTATCCTGGAGGACCAAAATGAAAGGTCACACACTGATGTATTCAACGACTACCGTGTAAAAATGGCATGGGATACACAAGGAACAAAAAGTGTGGACAATACGAAAACAAACAGCCAAGCAATTTGTAGAGACTTTAATTTTGACAACTGTGCACATAAGAATAGCCACATGGATGGCTGTGGCTATTGTTATTTTGCAATGAAGGAGAGGGAGAACGCACATGCCGTCAAAGATTGCCAAAATAAAAGAACGGCCCAGGCCAACCTACATAGCGGCGACGGCGCTGGCCGTAAGAATAACCAACAATTTCAAAAGAAGCCAGCATCTCAGGCTTCAAAAAACTCGTAAACTCCTGTTCCATCATACAATCACAAACGATCGGTGAGTTGACCAACTTTCAAGACAATCTAAACTGTGCAAATAATGACTAATAAATAACACTAATGACTATGTCGGCGTCAAAACATATGTGCCACGCCCCATCCAAGATGGCGGCGCCCATACTACTGATAGCGGGCAAGCCAACATCGCAGCCGCTTCTCGGGTGAAATCTCGTGTCCCACGCGATTCTCGCAGGTAATGAGACCAGATCCAAAATGGCCGACATAAACACGAACACTCCGACAGAAGCTATTCTGCCGAAGACAAATCTATCCCTAGAGTTAATATGAACACAGTTGGATCGATTCAAAGTATTGAAAATGTGAACAGGAGAAACAGTGAAACACTGGATGGTTCAATGTGTATTTCTAATGACAATTTTGTACAATTCCAGGCAGAAACTCACGCCCACGACCGAGAATCTAACATGCAAACACAAGCGAGTGATGGCGAACAAGCCACGAGAGAGGTGCCAATCTTCCTTCGAAACATTCAATATCCACATTATGAACCAGTGTTTAATGAACAGGAACTTGTGACAAATGAACTAGACGTCTGTGAGTATGAATTACCTGATAATTCCTCCAATAAAAGCGAGAATGACAGTCCGTAGAACATCGCCTTTGATGCATATACAAATTGGCCCTACCCTGATATCTATATGGAATCTAAAATGGCTGACATTTATGAAAAGGTAAAAATCTGCAATGTTCCTAACTTTAAAGGTGCAAAAATTCCGCTTGAGTCTACGCTAAATATTGAAAAATGGACTGACATCGCTACGGGACATAAAGGCGACAAAATGGTGTTAGAAGGTGTCACTTTTGGTTTTCCGATGCAATACGTCGGCGGGCCTCGCTATTACGCACAGTCAGTAGTGAATCACCCGTCAGCACAGCAACATATGGCGCATGTTCGAGCATATGTAAAGGAGGAGATGGAACATAATGCCATATCCGGACCGTACCAACGTCATCCTTTCACGCCATGGCTAAACGTGAGCCCACTTATGACCCGTCCAAAATCTGATGCAAGTTTGAGAAGAATTATCGTAGACTACTCTTTCCCGGAAGGAGGTGTCAACGCTCAAATACACAAGAATCGATATAACTCTGCTCCAGCATATCATCAACTACCGACAATAAATTGTGCAGTTGAGATTATTCGCAAAATGGGTGTGGTTCCAGCAATGGCATCGACTTGAGCCGCGCTTACCGACATTCTCCCCTCTGCCCGTTGGACTGGCCGCTGACGGCAATCATGGTAGATGACGCCTATTACATCGATAAGGTGCTTCCTTTTGGAGCTCGTAGCTCCACCTTCGTGATGCAGTCGGTGGCGGAGTTCATTGTGCGTGCTTTGCAGAAGAAAGGGGTAACAGCTAAACAATATTTGGATGATTTACTTATAATCGGTGAATCTGTTGAGGTAGTAAAAAGGCAAATGCAATGAACAATTGAACTCTTTACAGATCTGGGATTGCAAGTCGCACGCAAAAAGCTCCAGGGTCCTAGCCACGCAGTCAGGTGGCTGGGAATTGACATTGATACTAAAGAAAATCGTCTCTCAATACCTCTACCTAAACTTGCAGAAACAAGTTCCTGCCTGGCCAATACTCTGCGTCAACACCAAATAACAACAAGCGCCATGCAATCACTAGTGGAGAAGATTGCACACGTCGCCAAGATTATTGCACCCGCACGCCTCTTCATGCAACGACTTCTGGCTGGCCTCCGAGCAGCCGCAGGAGAGAAGGTCACCATCTCCACCTACATAAAGTCGGACCTAAACGGTTTCTAAAATACACAGAAGCTTTCAATGGAAAGGCAATAATCCCGCATCACCAAGTCGTGGAAAACATATGGGCTGACGCCTAGAGCCAGAGACCCGACCCTGGGTGCTTGCGCCAGGGCGCTCTGGTACCATTCGATGAAATTTCAAGTCCAATATGAGTTTGTCCATGTCCCGGGCGTACAAATGGTGATAGCTGACGCACTCTCACGGACAGCTCTCTCTGAAGAACTAATCAAAGCTAGAGACATTGCTAAAGAAAATGACATTTATATTTCCTGTGCTCGTGATAATATGTTCAACATTGATATGTTTTATTAGGCAGGCAACCTAGACACCTCGTGAAAGCTGCTCAGGCCAGACAGCGCCAAGCACATCGCCCGGGGACTGTCGCAAATAGGCACGCGGCCGTCAGGAAGTATATCGCATTCTGCAAAGCTGTGGGCCACGACTTCAAGCAACCTTTCCCTGAACTAATATGCTGGTTCATCAAATATCTAGCTAAGTATACAAAGGTTCCTGCTACTATAATAAACACTCTTACAAGCGTCAGGACTTTCTTCAAGCTGACGGGATATGCCTCGGCCTCTCTCTATCATCCGCCATTTTAGTGGAAGGTGCTTCTCAAAGCCTCGCACCTTGATTCACGCCTCTTCTCGCTACATAGCCTTCGCCGGGGGTTGGCGTCATACACTTACAACACTGCCGGAGCATCACTCCAAGATGTGAAAACACATGGGACGTGGGCGTCCGATGCAGTGGCGTCGTATATGCGCCCCTTCTCCTCCACAAGAACTTCTGTTCATCACACCCTAAAGAGAATCGCATAGAGAATCCCCTTGGTTATTTCTTTTAATACTCAACTATTTATTACCCAGCAATTTCAACAGACAATGTGATATTTATGTGATATATACCTCACCATTTATTTTATTCAACAAATGAAAATGTTTATCGCTGGATCTTCATACCCTTTTACCCAAAATAATAAACAAAATGTAAATTAATTTATTCTTTGCCTCCTCATTTAATGAGGCTGGTAATGACAAAGCATTACAGGGCATTGAATGGGTGGCGCCACCTCCACGACTTATAACTGAACTATTCCTGCAGTCGGCGCACACGCCACTTGGACTCTCGCTTGCAACCTATACAGAAGCGAAATCACCCACCCTCTGCCCTAAATCTTTTTACTAAAAGACTTCACAAAAACTATCCCACGAAGGGTTATTTCTTTTAATACTCAACTATTTATTACCCGGCAATTTCAACAGACAATGTGATATTTATGTGATATATACCTCACCATTTATTTTATTCAACAAATGAAAATGTTCATCGCTGGATCTTCATACCCTTTTACCCAAAATAATAAACAAAATGTATTTTAATTTATTCTTTGCCTCCTCATTTAATGATAAACCTCAAAGCTATTTAGTTTAGTTAATAGGCCAACACTCCAAAATATACTGGCAAATCAACTTTGTCGCAAGCAATCGGAAGAACTACTTAGGCATGTGCCTATGTAGAAAGTTGTGCAACCTCATTGTAATTCGATCGAAACAATAAAGAATTCTTGAAATGAAATGAAATGAATCGACCACAACCACCCCGTTATGCGAGCTGAGTGAATCTTCTGCGTCGCAATCACCAAGAATGTGCAGTTTGGTTTATATAATAAGTATGTGCATTCATGAGGCCACGGCACAGGGCCTACTAATACTAAATTCGTCTTCTAAACTATTTAATAACTATTATTAATAGATATAGGAGGGAGAGCGGGAGAGCTGGAGGCGGAAGGGGCTACGTCATCATTGTCCAGAAGTCAGTAAAAACTATAGGCCTAAAGAGAACTAAGTAAGAATATAGTTCTATAATCAACATATCTGTGCCATTCACAACTATATGAAGGAGACGTTTTTGTGGTGCTCATTCTCAGACTGAGTTCAATTCTTGAAGTATTTCAAATTTTGGAAGTGTTTAGAAAATATCTTGACTTTCTTTTATGTATACCTGAAACCTTAAATTGTTACAGAATTTAAGGCACTCCAGTTGCTCCTTCTCACTACATCAGTAGAAAAGCCGCCGAGCATGCTTAATGCACTCAGTAGTACCGTACTACTACCCTACATCTGTCCCTACACCATGACATAAACATAGAACACATGGTCCATCTCTACTTTCTGTCCTACGCTTAAGGGGAGGGATACGTGCAACAATCGTTGCCATCAAACCTATTTGATTCTGTTCTGTTCTGTTCACACTAGCAGAAATAAAATTGGGCAAGTAAATTATCGCCCATCCACTAACCTTCGCAATGGCTACCACAAACACAATATTTTTGAGGATTCTATATTCACTGGGAATATATATTATTCCCTTAAGTTTTACCAGGGTTCTTCCCAGCTCAGGCAAAAATAGAATACCAAAGACAGATAATAATCTAAGTATTTCAATCGTTATCAAGGTCATATACATAGAACGAAAATGAGGGACATTGATAGTCACCATCATGCGTAGTCACTATCATGCATAGTCACTATCATGCACCAGCGGCCAGTGGCTGAATTTGAGCGGGAAACCCTACCCACTCTATAACAAGCTAAATTTGAGGTATCTTATGTAAACTTAAATGGACTTTCTTAATCGTACGAAAACAATTGCCGAAAAGCCTGTGAACATTGTCAAAACGAACCCTTTCTAAGGTATATAACTAGTAAGTTTTTAATATTTTAACAGGAGAGAGGTTTTTACTTTCTCTCCATATTATGTAAAGTGCTTCGCCTCGTGATTATGCACCAGCAGGTCTAAACCTTCGGTCAGTAGAGTGCTCGGGGTATATTTCATTTATTCAAGTTTGGGGTGCAAATACTGAAATATCTCCATTTTAACTCGGTATAACATACAGAAACAATAACAAACCCACTTTATATTGTTATTGTTATTGTATTATATTGAATTTAAAACCTGTTGACATACAGCTACCAATCTTTTCAATTTTAACATATTGTAGTACTTCTGATCAAAGACATAATATAATGGGTATTTTAGGGTGAAATAAAGGAATGGATACCACTGAATCAGTACATTTTGTAGTCATACACATATATATTTTAGCTAGATGGCACCAATTATTTCAATATTTAAATCTAACTGATCAAAAACTCTCCCAGCCTATACACACTGTTTTACGTTCGGTTCCTTCTCCTCCTTGCTTCTCCACCATCTCCTCATCCTCGTCTTCTTTCTACTTCTCAATCATCCCTTCCAATTATCGCCCTCCTCCCATCACTTCCTCCTTCTCCGTTTTCAGGTCATACCATACCAAAGCGTTCACTATTAAAAGGAATTTGTTTGAATCAGCTTCCCCAAACCACCGGTCCAATATCACTTTTCCGGTCCGTTATAATTTTATATCATACAGATTACCAAAACAAAGCCTCGAGTAACCCCCCACACACAAAAAAAAAGGAAAACCATTATAGTAACTAGAATAGTAACGATTAATAACTGACATTTTATTGGTCTCAGCGGTTCAATGACACCGAATATGACCTGATGGCTCTAAATATAGGAATCAGGTTATTATATTAACTTCTATGACCTTCCAACAAGGATTCCTGGCATCTGTCTCTTAAGTAAGTCCTCATTTAGCCTCTAAATCGAACGGTCGACGGGCTATAATCACCTGAGACAGAAACTAGACACCATCGTTGTTTAAATTTATGCTGATCACTATATAATAGCATGTGCTCTCCCCCTCGCATACGTATCTGTGTGTGTGTGTCTCTATTGCACCCTCTTTGTTAATAACTCTCTCTGTCTTTCCATCTCTCTCCCTCCCTCTTCCCTCCTCCCCTTCCCCAACTGTTTATCTCTCTTTCTTCGCCCCCCCCCATCCACATTCGCTATCTCTCTTTCCCTGTCTCCCCTTCTCCCTTAAATTTGTCTCTCTTGCTCCTCTCCCCCTTCTCTTTTTCTTTCCGCTCTCCTTCTCCCTCCCTCCCTCTGCCTCCCCTCTCACTCCATTTCCCCTCTCTCTTTCTCTGTCTCCTCCCCCTCCTTTCCCTCTCCCTCCCCCGCTCCCTCTCCCTCTCTCTTCCCCTCTCTCTCTCTACACACACACTCGCACCTGCCTATATTGGGGGAGAGCCATGCACCACATGTGAATCTTCTACTTCCTTTTATGGAGGGTTCGCTCTGTTCAGCATCATTTGCGCAGACAGTCAACGGTCCGTTCTTGCTTTCCTCTTCCCCACAAGGCTCCTGCTGGAAGGTGAAGCCTACAAAAACAGCCTGGGAACATCCAGATCAGGGGCCCTGCTATACATCAAGGCAGATGGATGTTTTATCTTTAAAACTAGAGGGCAGAGGAGGCTTTCTCCCTCTCGTAACGTGCCTCTTTTTCCCTGTCACTATAACAAAGGAATCTGGTTTAAATGAAAGCCGCACGCTTCCTTGTCTTCATCTGAAAGTACTAATTTGGCGATGGTCGTTCACTCTGCACAAATAGTTCAGACATCTAAGCTCGAATGTTTTATTTTTGTCGACTAACCTCTATAAACTCGACACTTTTAAAGTGTCCACAGGAGGTGATACTCCCATAGGGGCATTCTCCATTGAAGTGGATCGTATAATTAGTCTTTTTTTCATCTAATGCACTAAAATGTCGACTTTCTTTCTCAATATCCTTCTGTCTTTTTTTCTGTCTGTCACACACTCTATCTCTCTCTGTCGCCCCCCCCCCCATGCATACCATGTATTCCTAATGATATACTCCATACACATATTATATTTTTACCCCTATAGTGATAGGAAGTTTATTGAATATATAATATACCCTTTCTTCTAGAGGTAACCAAATAGTTTAATATAAAAGAACAATCATTCTGCACAATGTGAAACTTTCCAAAGTTAGAATTGTAGCAATTGTAATGCTGGTGAGTTTTAACTATACGATATACAAGTAAATATAAATGCTTGTATTTTGGAGACATCTATCTGCACTCCGTAAGAGCATTTTGTTATGATAAACTAAGATATATCTCTTAATTCCTTGCTGTGAATTGTTGGCTGCAGAGCACGTAGCTTATTTTGCCACACAATTCAGCCTAGTTACTTACATAAGGGTCAGGGTGTCAACAAACGTACAATCGACAGCTCTACACATTTAGCAAAATCCGCTAATTTAGGCTAGAAATATAAATATGAGGGATATCTGGGTATATTTGGCATTTTCTTTTTAAACAAACGCCTCTCCGGTCGCGTTGAGCTGCATTTTAAAGAGAGGATTGGTGAATGTGAATTGTACATTTTCTGGGGCCTTGCCCAATAAAGGCGCTTGCATGGGGATGTTGTGCAGGTCCACGCTTCCTAGAACAGCCACCATTATACAGCACGAGGAACTGCCACGATGGCATCTGGGAAGGAACCATAATGAAGAGACTGCAACTGTAAATTAGACTGTGGGTAGCGTGTATATATATGGGTCAAGTCGTCAGAAAATATACAATTTGTCTTCGCTAATCCCCTGAAAAGGTCTAATTCAAGACAAACATTCGGTTTAAAATACATTTCAACATAGTCAAACGGATTGTTTGAATCAACGCAATGCCAAATATACTCATATGTAACTAATATTTAATACTTTCAGCCAAATTTAGCAGAATGTATTAAGTGTAGAGCTCCCAAATGTACATTTTAGGCGATCTGACCCATATATGTATACATAGAGATATGTTGAAGCTTCTGCGTCCGAAGCAGTCTGTTCCTTCAGGCCATTATATATGTGCAATATTGGATCGTATAAGGCTAGTAATATTGGTAAATTTAGTAATTTAGTAGTTTAGTCAAAGATCGGACCGTTTTCCAGGCCTACATAATTGTATAACGGACTAGTAAATATATTAATGTATGTCAATCCGTTTTGTGGTTTTGTGAGATAAGAGTGGATGATGGGTGAATTGATGAAGATTGGGGAGACGAGTTTGGAAGAATGATGAGTTTCATATTATATATGGATACATTGTTCCCAGTTGCAGCTCAATAATCAGAGACATCAGCTAGGATGTAAATTACAAAATACATTAGAACAAGCAAAGTAAATATAGGTTGTGAATCACCAACAACAAAAAGATTTAGGAAATATAAAGGGTAGTTAAAATACCTTCTCCTGGCGCTTGTTTAAAAAGACATTATGAAGAGGAATCGTTACATATCATTAACAGACGCATTTCTAGACTTGTAAAGCAGGTTCTGTATGTGATGCCACAGAAAGATGAGTCATAAGTCGAAACAAATGAATTTTCAGATACTATCATATTTGAAAAGATGAGATTAAGTCGATTTTAACGATGGGAATATTTAGGAGATCTAAAAAGTATTCTTAGAAACGCAAGGACATATTTAATAAGCAGTCTTGAAATTTAACCACCCACAGATCAGATATTTCCCAATTAAAGGTCAAGAACATGGCAATAAGTACGGTATATAAGTTTATAACGCTCGATCATGTAATTGGAGATTCGTTCATTAACTTATCTTCACTATTATATCTTTTTATTAAGAATATTATGAGGTATTATTTTCATTTATGTTTTATATTTTAACATACAAAATGCATGTATAGAATGCAAATTCCCTTTTTGTCTGTCTCCTAAGAATTGCATGTCAGTGATTGGACACATACTGCGCCAATGGCTTTCATGGCAATAGAGTAGGCATCTTAATGGGATTATAATGGCATTTTGCGGTTTGGAGCCGCAGGCCTTGAGAATTTTAAGTCGTCCTGGCACCTGAAAAATGAGCGTTTACGGGTCCTGACAACATTGAAACAATTAGCCTCGCAGTTCAGCATCATTTCATGCAGTAGGTATAGAAAATATTATAACATGCTGAAGAATCACCATAGCAACCGGTTTTATTTTATTCTCTTTGATAATATTTTTCAGGAATATTGAATTAAGATTTTTGGATTCAGAATTCAGTGTTTGTATCTCATGCATCATGCAAGGCCCATTCACATTACCACGGCCGACTGCCGGGCCGGTTACTGGCAATCGTGGCTGACGTACGTCAAGCACAGAACGACGGGGATGTAAAATTGTGCCATGATTTCACATGCCCACTACCACGGTGGTGAATATACGATAGACTTACGTCTTAATATTAGGGCATCCCAGTGAATTGTTTTCTTGATGTAATAAGAAAGGCTATTTAAACTACAATGATCAGTTGATTGCCATTAACCAAACTTCAATAGTTATTTGAACGATGATCAGGTTGGGACTAGTACACACAACCTATTATAGACTTGACTTTGGCTATTGTTGGAGGAGGTAATTAAGAAGGAAATACAGGCAGTGCTCTTGAGTGTGTATGGGAGAGGGTTGGGGTGTGGGGTTGTGGGGTCGTGTGGGGGTATTCATGAAGAATTAACAATATTCACCCTGTCATCCTATTTTAAGGGGCTTAAAATAAAAGGCCCTATATCCCCAAACATTAGACTGACCAGAGTGTTAGTAAAAAACCTAAACCTGAACTTGAGGAGGAGTGTTCTAACTTGTTTGCATGTGTGAGGTAAGGGTGGGGGGTTATCTGCTCTGAGCTATTTATGTATACGGGTATCACAACATGGCCACATTTTCAAACAAATATGTCACAAAGTATATGAAAACACAATATTGAAACCTTTGATACATAAATAATATAAGTGAGCTCTTGGATACGCAAGTATATATTTAACACACTATCTTGAAACTTGGTACATGTATTTATAGGACGTAGAGCGCCAAACCCTGCAGAAATTAAAACATCCCATTAAAGAAATCCTGTTAAAATCACTGTTTTAATATAATTTTCTTTGGTTTACTACAAAATTTGTACAGTGACACCCAACAAAATTGAACATGTTCAATTGATTTCTACGGTCACCATATTGCCGTGGAAAGCCGTGGATAGCCATGTATATTTCATGTACATTTCGCTTACACTACAATAACAAATACCAAGATTAGTTCATTTCACCACACAATGAATATAATGAACGTGCAGCAGGTCCACGTGGCGAAAATCGGGCAAGTGCACTCTCCCGCCCGCCGTATCCACGCGATACGGAGCGACAAGTTTGTTCATCTTCATTGAGACGTTGTTTGTCTACAGAGCACCGGGAACGCTACTGGTGAACAGTTGTGACGAAATTGCGCGAACTTCTGAGACGAAAAGCGGTCATTTGAATCACGGAGACGAAATTTGATATGCTCCGTATTCGCGCTCCGTTTTTCGTATTGAGAGACCAAGATAAGAAAGGTTTGTATTAAGGGAGACAACAATGGAATGATCTATCTATAGCCGTGAGGGATAGCAAAGATATTAAAACATTCACTTCTTTGGTTTGTAACATGTGTAAATTTTGCAGAATTTCCATTCATATTCATTTTTGTTTGTATTAAACATGTGTTACTCAACCAATTTCATCTACAAATACATGTTTTCTTCAGAGGTCAATAATATATATATAGGGCTGATCTCAATTGCGCATATAATGCGCATTCAAAATTGCATCTGAATACTCATTATAATGCAGCCACAACAGAACAATACCTGGCACTGCTCACTCACCTAGTATTCACACTTACTGTCACGCATCTGACACTCAATTCACTGACACTCATACTTACTCTCTGACACCCAGTCAAAGAAACCCCTATATATTTATTAATGTATAACTATAACCGATATAACCATAATATTACAAATGGATTGTGTGATATTTTTATTAATGATTTGAATAATTTATAAGATAAGAAAATCTTTTATTTGCCAGATAGTTCGATAATACAATATGATATACAATTATTGTATCATATAGCGCATATTTGTATTTAGAAGGGAAACGAATCGGTAATTATTAATAAAGTAAAATGAACATTTTGGTAGAGAAAGCTTGAAGCTTTCTGATAAGGATTAATCCCCCCATATTAAAGCTGCCTGGCACCGCCTAGGCTGGGGGCAGGGAGGGGGATTAGCTATAGGATTAAGCATGTTTTCTAGCATATTTCCAGGCATGTTTCTGTTTCTTGACATGTTTTTGCTTGCTATTTTATATGAAAATGTACTTGTAACCAAGGGGGTTACAGGACCTGAATGAGGGTATATAAGACGAGGGGTTCTGGTTGTACAGGCAGACTTGCTCCTGACTTCATTGCTGCTATACACCAGAACCTTCTCCTTAGACTCTTAGTCCCCCCTTGCCTTGGTATTATATATTTGATATACCTTGGAAATACACATCTTTGAAACTGAATTGACTATGTGAGTTGTGTTATACTTATTGAAACCTTCAGTGATCAGGCACCCAGGTCTAAAGTTATATTTGATTAGTAATTGCTAGTAATAGAGTCATTCCTAAATATGCATCGGATTTACTTCCTTAATGCTTTACAGGTTTTTTTATGGTAATCTAAGAAACGAGACAGGTATATGACTCTGTACTAGAGTCTATCATAATACTGTGTTGGTCGGTTGATAATAATTATATTACCTAGAAATGAATGAATACTTGCATCGGATTTACTTCCTTAATGCTTCACAGATCATGGTAAAATAAGAAAAAAGTATGACTTATTCGTAGAAAAAAAATCTATTATGTATGTTCGAAATAATGGGAATAGCCCATTACCCTTAGCCCTTACCATTATGCCACTGGTTTTCACCAGGTGGCGCAAATGGGAACTGCGGTGCATTTACAATTTCTTTTACAATAAAAGTGACGTTAATACACTTATGTGGCATTTATAGCACTATAGATATTCCACATAATGTACATAGGAATGTCATAAGTGATATACTTCTATAGTTTATGTATGTTATATACCTGTTTGATATTGAAAAATGCTGTGGTCAAAACACCCTAATTATTGTACATATAGATTGTCCCTAGTGGCTTGGACAAGTCAGAGCAAACAAACAACTGGAACACTACAGATGGAAGGCTGTTATGCTTCAGGCTCACATGGAGTATGGTAGAATTGATGAAAATAAAATGATGCACACAGAGATTGGGTGACACATGGACTACCCTAAACTCTCTTTGAAATGTTGAGGGAATAATGATACCCTTCAAACATTTCTGTGAGAAAAAATATACTGCCACTATTGGAAACTTTTTTTTCAAATATTCGACTGTTTACTATCATTGGAATCGGCTTGATGTCATCTATACAAATAAAATGGTATCTCAAAATCTGCGCGAACCGCGGGTACGAAAAACGCTGTGACGAAAAAAATCGTATCAAAAGTGGGTACAAGAAATTCGTATCCAATTTCGTATCGCGCGAATACGGTGACGCGCACAGTGTGGGAACATGTTTCTACCATCGCACTTTGCCGTACAACCTCACATGTTATGATACGTTTGTGTGTTCCCATTACCACGATCTTCTACGTTGACTTTTCTCATCGTGCGATTTCCATACACGCAGTCGGCCGTTGTAATGTGAATGGGCCTTAACATGTGCACAATGCGCATTGTCTATTCTGTATCCGTTATAATTATAGGGAATATAGCTTGACTATATAGTCAGACAGCTAATAAGGCCAGATCTGAGATGGATTTTTTCCATTTCTGCTGCCCATTGCCTTAGCTTTCAATTTTTTATGGGCCACTTCGTCCTAAGACATTCTGGCGGCCATCTTGGAGTTTTAAGATCGCAATCATTTAAAAACCTATATCTACCAATATATCTCAGCTTCTAAGCCACTTAAGATCACGATCTTGGTGTCTAAACATACATATTCAGGGTCAAGGAATGCAACTATACCATTTAGAAAAAGATCAGTTTGTGTTCTGGACACAAAAACTGTATATGACAATATATTGTCATCAGGTCATACTGCACATGCCTTTTATTCTTTCCCTACTTCTCATATTGGCAACAGCAGAGTGCACTTCCGTTATTTTATGCACTTCCAACTAGCCCTTCTACATGTCTTCTTAGACTCTTTGACATGCTTACCTTTGAATAGTTTAGCCTTACAGCCCATAGATAAAGGAATCTATGCTTGGCAAACCTGATACTAAGAAGTTGCGAGACAGTTTCACCACTGTTCTGAAGTTTGGAGAATTCTCAATCAGGGTGACTGCACCCCACACCCCCTGACCATTTCATTATTATTACCTTGAAGAGAGGAAACTGTCAGTCGTAACTGACAAATGCAACAGGACCAAAAGGACAACTGGTAGAAGCACAAATGAAGGAGAATATTTGGCTGGAGTGTGGTAGTTGTGAATAGTCACTTGCTTTAACTATTTAGTCTGGCAGCCAGCCAAACTAACCTTGCAAAAATAAAGTCATGTACTTTTAGAATCTTGATGATGTCAAGTTGACACCGTTGAGCGTTTTGAGAAATTCAAGATGGACGCCAAAAATGTTCTAAATCATAACTCTGCCAGTTTGAATGTGATTTGCAAGTGCAATACCTCTAAATTGGAGCTTTCTGGGATGACAAATCAATCAAATGGTCAAATCACCGTTCTCATGCATATCCATGAAGTTAGGCTGTTTCCATAAGAACCAATATGTGGCCCGCCATCAGTGTTTTGGACTTATGATTCGAATTTTTTTTCTGATAGAGGGATAATGATTCCTAAATTTGCCTCATTTTGAGTACAGACAATGTTTGGTTGATGATGGCAATTTCAAGAGAGCACATTGCGCTGGTGTAGGATTTTACGGCTCTTAATTCTGATATTTCTGATATTTTATTTGTATTGATTATGTAAATTTTATTCCTGATAACTCGCTGGTATAGACACTTGGTCCGTATTATACTGTTGTAAAGTTTTACCATTAACTTCTAGACTTTCATGAGGCAAACTCTATACATGTATACATATATCTACCAGGATTCGTCCATAATGAATGGAATCTGGTCCTAGGTATTCAGATGCTACTTTCTTCCCCCCCCCCCCCCCCCCAATGAAATTTGCATGTAAAATGTTTTGTGTTTTTGGCCAATAAACGGCAGCCTGAAATTAAGGCTCCATGGAAAAAAACGAAAGTTCTTGAATTTATTTCTACTGAATATGATTATTTGTACTGAATATGACTGAAACTGAATATGGCCAGCCCTGCAGAGAGAAGCAAGCTAGCAAGTATTCACGTATCGGGGTGTTTTCTTCTTCACTCTTCCTCTCTGGCCTCCATTCCACCCCTCTTTTTCTCTCCCCTTTCCCCTCTTCTCTCTCCCCCTCCCCATCTTTCTCACTCTCTCCTACACTCTCTCCCTCCCCTCTTCTCCCTCTCCCTCTTCTCTGTGTCTTATACCCCGCCCCTCCTATTCTCCTCCCTCCCCCTCTTAATTATGTCTCTCCCTCTCCCAACTCTCTTCTTCTCCCTACCTTCCCCCTTCCCTCTCTCTCCAATGAGCTATCAAATGCATGATGTCATTATGTTTACTTCCTTCTGTCCCTCCCTCCTTTTCCTTCTTCACTCTCCCCCTCTGGCCTCCACTCCGCCCCTCTTTTCTCTCCCCTTCCCCCTCTTCTCTCTCCCCCTCCCCATCTTCCTCCCTCTCCCCTACACTCTCTCCCTCCCTCTCTGCTTCTCTCCCTCTCCCCTACACTCTCCCTCTCACTCCCTTCCCCTTCTCCCCCTCTCTCCTACACTCTCTCCCTCCCCTCTTCTCCCTCTCCCTCTTCTCTGTGTCTCATACCCCGCCCCTCTTTTTCTCCTCCCTCCCCCTCTTCTGTCTCTCCCTCTCCCAACTCTCTTTATTCTCCCTACCTTCCCCCTTCCCTCTCTCTCCCATTAACAATCAAATGCATGACGTCATTACGTTTAGTTTCAACAGGCAGTCATGTAACCAGTCCTTTGTCCATACAAAAGTCTCTCCCGACAGGCTTCCCCAACTGTCCCTATATTAGTATAGAATACAACTAAAAAACTAAAAATGGCTTCAAAATCACATTTTCATCCCAGAGACCATCACAAACCACATACGACGTCCTGCGGAGAGGGTGGACGGAAATCTACAGATAAGTAAAACAACAAATTCTGAGAACATGTGAGACAAAGAAACCCCTCTTCCCGTATATTATATGGATTTTAAATTCTGTATGTACAGGTATTTGAATATAACTCTAGTCATTTGATATGAAATATATGCGTAAGTTGTGAAATTTCCTGACTTATTAATATTATGTCTAGTTATAAAGTATGACATATCTGATTAATTTCGCTGATATTATATTTTTCTATAAGTTAACCAGAAAGTGGTGAAATTTCCTGATTTAATATGTGTCTAGTAATAAAGAATTACAAATCTGATTAAATTCGCTGATATCATATTTTTCTATAAGTTAATGTCAGTGATTCTGGGTAGTCCACTAATTTGTCAGTAAATTTTGGGAAAAGTAATATACATATTGTGAGTTTGCGGTTATCAGTAATAATATTCTAAGAACTATAATGTCAGAGGTCAGAATGAGGTCAGAAAGTGTGTATATGATTATAGAAGGATATATTGGATTGTCTAAATGAATGTGGAAATAGTATTAGGATGAGAAGAATTGGAGAATATAAATTGATATGAAAAGAAATTGACTTTCATGAAATGTGGTTTGAACTGGGTTTATCCTTGGTTAAGATAATAATAATTGTGTGTCAACTTACATTATCTCGGTGTGATTGTAAATATAGATGTTTTTATATTGTAGTTAGTTGGCAACACATGAAAACAGCCATCTATATATTTAAGGTAATGCATCTTTTTGTGTTGCATGAACCATTGTGTTGGATGTACGATAAAACCATCAATAAACAAAGCACTCATACTGAAAATACATTTTCTGATACTTTGAATCAGAAGAATTATAACCTTGGGTCACAAATAGACAGCACCTGTCAAAAATAACGGCAGTTCATACAGCGTAGAATGAAAAATAGATACACTGATCACTAGGTGAATGGCAATCATTATGAAAAGAGTGGCAATGCGTGCTGTAGAGGAGGTATTAGGGAGATTTAGCATCCACAACGCACCGTCACAACACTAACGCATCAACTAACTTTTTGTACATTACTACCGCTGTGGGGATACCTCGAGAGGCGCTAGGCCGAGGGCATCTGCATTGCAGGCCTCTCAAGTTATCCCAACAACGGTAATAATGTACTAATAGTTAGTGGATGCGTTAGTGTTGTGTTGGTGCGGTGTGGTTGCTAAATCTCCCTATTAGCTGGTTGGCCATGTCTGTCTATTCCCACCGTTCCAACCTTCAGGCGTTCGCTGACGACCTAACCACCAAAATAAATGTAAGCGCGCAACTGACATTCTCACTTCCGGTGGACGTGAGAACGGCAAGAAGAGGCAGTTAGAGGCAGCCTTCTTAATTTAAACTGTTGAATTTTCTTCTGATAATTAGTGACATTTCATCGTGCTCATGTCTTCGCAGCCTGTGGGAGTGATTATTCTAGATTATTGCAAAATAGCTACTTTGTAAGAAGACTATACATGTTTATCGGCTGTATGGTGATCAGACATGGATCCATACCTTTTATTTAAGCCTATACCAATTAAAGGTGTGTAGATTCACTAATGTGGGTTGTTATGATAGAGCGTGTCAGGTGCTGGTTCTTAATTACCAAAAGTAATTATTCTATTCACGCCTCACTGAATCTGACTGAACTTGTGTTGGTTTTATATCTCAGGAATTAAGACAATCCTTTCATTTGATTATAATTTGTTCACTTAAATATACCTTTTTTTATATACATATATTTTACCCGTTTCTCTATTTCATAAGATATAATTATAGCTACCAATGTTAGAACTAATGGTAACTTTTTGTATTTCCTTTTTTTATCTCACGTCTTTATAACAATCTATGTTCAATTTAAGGTTCAATATTGTTCCGAAATAAAATAGATACAAATAGATAACAAAATATATGATATATTATTATTATTCGCATGGTTGGTTTATACATAATATTATTATTATGAGTCAGGTCGTCCGAACAGGTACAATTGGAAGCTCTACATATTTGTAAAATTCTGCGAAATTTGGCTACACAATTAATACTATAGGTACATCTGAGTATCGTTGGTAACGTGTTATTGCGTTTATTTAAAGAATTTACATATCCTAAAGGGGCTAAAATTGTATTGAACCGTATTTTGAACATGATTTTTGTCTTAAATGTGGGTTATTATACAGGATTGGTGGTGGAGAATTGTACATTGTCTGATGATGTGACGCAAATATATCTACAACTATCCCCAACCTGTTCAAATTTATAGACCGGACAGCATTAACCTTTCAACATGTGCCTAACGAGTCTGTAACAGAAGCAGAGAGATTCCTCTGACACGAGCTAACAGTAGTGGCCAGCTCGTAAAACCGTTGTCCATACCCTTTTCATGAGTCCGTTTTATGGCTTTGGTCTCCATAATGCGGCAGTGGGAAATAGGGTATGAGGAATAAAAGGGGTATTTTCAGCACTTAACAGGCAGTGAGGGCATATACTCCCATGTATTCTAGTTGCGGATATGGTTGGACTGGCAGAAGGAATCGTGTCCCCTTTCACGTTTACCTTAAGCCTGGTCAATGCCAGTGCCAGCTAAGATGGGGGGAATCACCAGAAAATGGACAATTTGCCTTCACGAAATCCTCTCAAAAGATCCCAATTTAAGACAGTATGAGGTTTCAAATACAGTTCAACATAAACTGGACATGTTCCTTGAATCAAGGTGTTATGAGACATTACGTAACATTGCATAACCTCATCATGTTTATATTAATCATTAATGATCACCTGTAGTTATGTTATCATGTTCAGGCTAATTTAGCAAAATTTACTGAACGAGAAGTGTTGAGGGATGTGCATTTTCTGGCGATCTGACCCATATCCTATATATATCTATAGTCTCTTTAGTGCCGGTCCTATTTCCTAACCTCCCTTTTCGTCCGCATTGAGACATCACTGAAGTTGAGCCACGGAAGCTCTTTGACAGAAAGCCCATGACTTGATATGTACTTTTCAAGATCGGAGCTTAGAAACCGTTGGAAAAGATACTGTGAACCAGACGTCAAATAAAGATACATTTGAAGTATGCTATGAACTTATTCCCTTCAGCTCAGAATACTATTGCCTTAAACACGACAGACTAATATACTTGTGTTTTCTGCTGCCAATTATGTCGGTTTAGCTATGATCAGGACGGCATCTCGGAAGACGATCGAGGCGGTCTCCAAAACGCCATAATTATATATGCAGCTCTCAAGGTTAACGTTTGTTTGCCAGAAAAGAATCATGCCAATCAAAGATGTTCAGCATGGAATATTCATCGGTGCTCCAATGTCAATATCCATGCGTTATCCATGTGTTATGATCCCATAATTGTAGATCATTTATACAAGCTATGATATTGGTGAAAAACATTCTTGCATTTTTTGATAGATATGTTGCATATATTTTGTATGTCAGATTCGAACTGAATCTATCCCAGCATGCACATGCTCAGTGAGACATGCAAATCCCCTATTAATGGATTTCTGCGACAATTTCCAGATCCATTTTTATTGATGCGATTGAATATGGACAAAAGAATTCCAATATAGCATAGCGCTTCATGGTTTTCTTCCCGACTTTCTCATACGTTGTTCTGCAATGGTCAAGGTCGTTATAAGATATAATATATAGAACAGAAATGTATAAACGGAAAGACAAAAAGCACACTTGCAACAAAGCCTACCTTTTAGGTACATTCCCGCCATCGCCACTCAAGCTGAGCCTCTCTTTGAAGTTAATATGGATCGGTTCTAGACAGAATTTCTAAAACGGGCGATAAATGGATGGATGTTGACAATATTTTAGCCCCTTTTAGGAAATGTAAATTCATCTATGATGGCTATTGGATAGAAAAGGAAATACAGCAGGTGATGTTATATCATATATAATGCTTATTCAAAAAACGTCTAATTAATTTGCCAGCATACTTTTAGTACATGCTATATATATTTATAAATGGATATATGCGTGTACAACCACGCAAGATCTCATCAACCAAGCTCGCCCCACCTCCCCCGATAATCGCCTCAGTACTGCTCCTTTACTTATAGGGATCAGAGCTCTACAAATAGAACTCAATGCATATGACATATAAGGGCAGGTCTTATATATCATTGATGAGCAGCTTCTAGTATTCCATCTTCCTGATTATTGCTCCAGTCTCCACTGAGGCAAGAATATTATAGGAACATCAAATGTGTATTCCTACCCACCAAAGGAAGAGGAACAGGGTAGGAATTCTCACACACAATTTCCCTTTCCTTAGCTTATATAACAGACCCCGGGTTCGTTTGTTCAATCCTCAAACCATATTTCACTCTTGCTTCGAAAATGAGATACAACACAGTTCTATGCATTGTGATTTCATATGGATGTCCATATGTATACATGATTGTATGTTTTAAATGAGAATACGAGAAGGAGAGGTAGGCGATATGGTCACTGTACGTATTATTTGAGTTATATATTCAATTGGAGGACACATTATATCCAGCAATAGAACAGAATCTTGCATTACGTTCAGATATCCCTAAAATGAGTGTATAAATGTAGGCGCAAAGGTGAACGTGTTAATGTGCAAGTATTTTGATAAGGTAGTAATTGTAATGTTATGATCCTTAATGAAAATGTGCAGCTGTTCTGAGTTTAAAGACTCATTGTATTCTGTTCATATTTGTACTTTTCTTTTCTTGAGATATCATTTTGCATGGTTACCAGGGTAGCTTAATCTTGTTTGGCGAAAGGCTCCTCCCTTTTTTCTTTTTTTTTTTAAATATTTTTATTGGCCACATTACATTACAAGGAAAATTATTTCATCTTCAAAAACAAAATACGCATAACAAACAGCGCTGTTATTTGTCATGCGTTGCCCAAAACATCAATACACTGGTACTTTTCTAATTTCCAGGTTACTCACATAGTCACATAGCTTTTAAATACTACTTTTACAAAAGGATTATTTTGGCTGTTCTCACCATCTTGTTATTACTTCAAATTCTACACAAAGATCAAAGGTATTTTCTTGAATCATTACGAAAATCTAATCATATCTGTCATGACAAACTATTCTAGTCTACAGGTACATTTCATAACAACAAATACCCAGCTGATCAATTCAACTGGTCTATACAAGTCAATGGTCATAGGATTAGGTCGATTTCGCCGCAAGATAAAAACGGGAGACCGATTAAAAACAATTATGCTTATACGTCAACTAACAAAGCAATTTTCAGTTGCTTATGGTCAGTGATTGTTTTCATATTTGCTGGTAGCTCATTCCAATGGTATACCCTCATACATAATAGATCTTTTATATCTTTCCGTTCTTGGGAGTGTTAACTCTATATTTGGAACCATATCTCTTCGTAATACCCTTTCATTAGTTGTTAAATTTTGTTCTATTCTATGTCTATGTACCAGGCTAATAGTATTTGCTTTCCTACAAAGCTCTAGAGGTGGTTGATTTCACGCACGTATCTCTTCGTAATACCCTTTCATTAGTTGTTAAATTTTGTTCTATTCTATGTCTATGTACCAGGCTAATAGTATTTGCTTTCCTACAAAGCTCTAGAGGTGGTTGATTTCACGCATCTTGTTTTTGTAATCTAACCCTTCAGTTTGACCATAGGCAATTCGTAGGGCGTATTTGTATGATCTATCTAGCTTATTACATAAACCTTTGTTAGTCAGTCCAAAGAATGACGAGGCATATTCACATATTGGGAGAATATAGGTCTTAAATATAAGCATACATAATCTTGGATTCATATACTTCCTCCTTTTCTGTAATTCGCCCAGTTTCCAATACACAGTTCTCAAAATACAGTCCAGAGTTTGTCCGGAAAGGACTATCAGCAGGGGGAAGATTTCCTCCACCTTAATCCCTAACCCAAACATGTATCAATTAGTCCCCGAATGTAAGTGGTGTCAGTATCAATCAGCAGGTGGTCCACTCATCTTTAAACTTTTTTTTAAATTGTAAAATATACTAACTAAATCATTTTTGGAAGTATTCTCCTGGCCATAAGAACTATTCTCATCTTTATTTCATCAATGTGTAACGACTATGAGGAAAGATATTAAAGCTTTGTATTTATGGTGTGACTGTGAGTGGAGAGAGGCTGGGTATTAAGAGAGGGAGAGAAGAGAGAGAGGGGGATGCCTCAATGGTGAAACACATGGTGTTGGTTAGGTGTGACAGTGCACTCGGTCGTGGTGCTGTAATGGCCTGTTATACATAATATACATTCGCCGAATGGTATTACATAATCGGCCCGTCAGAGCCGCGAAATCACGGTTCTGGCTCTCACTGCATGTTGATTCAGCGTTAGCTTCTCATCAACTAGACACCCAAGGTATTTGAAAGTAAATACTCTATTGATTTTTACACCATTGCAATTTACATGTAGACAGTCATTCAATGTTTTTCTGTTGTTGAAACCGAAGAATTGCATTTTGGTTTTTCTTTCATTTATATCAAGTAAGTTATCCCTGCACCACTTTGTATATGTGTTGATATCACTCTGGCATTTATTAGTTAAATCTGTTTCATTTCTGTCGCAAGATATCAAGGTTACATCATCTGCATATACGAGTAGTTTACCATGGAAAAAAACATTTTTTAGATCGTTTATGAATATTAAAAACATAAGTGGCCCAAGAATACTTCCTTGAGGAACACCAGCCAATACATCTCTTTCACTACTAAGACCGCATTTAGATCTTACATATTGCTTGCGCTCATCTAGAAAATTGTACAGTAATAGCAGGGAGCTTTCATTCAGACCAAGGTTATATAACATCTCAACAAGCAATTGATGATTTACCGAATTAAATGCTTTACGTACATCGAAATAAACAACACTCAACCTATAACCTATATTTGTTTTGGTGTACAACTCAGAAAGCAAATGGTATTATGGCATCGTTTGTTGATTAACCGCCCCTGAACCCGAACTGATATTTATAGAATATATTTTCGGTTTCCAGATAATCGTTCAATCTAACATACAGAATTCTCTCCACTATTTTACTTGTCGATGTAACCAGGGTAATTGCACGCACATTGTCTATTAATCAGTTATTCCCTCCTTTAGGCAATAGGACAATTGGTGATAGTTTCCATTGCTTTGGAAATTGACTGCTTTCTAGAATTCGATTTATTAGTTTGGTGAAAGGAACAATTGCCGCCTCAAGAGAAATTTTTAAGATGTTATTATTTATTTTCTCAAAGCCAGATGATTTGCTATCATTCAATTCTTCTATAAGGCTTCTTACTTCAGTTTCATCCACTCGGCCTACTAGATTTACATCGCCATATACCCTATTTGATACGTCAGAATATCCTTTGTTATTGTATCCTATTTCAGCAAAGTATTTGTTGGCGTAATTAATGGCTTCTGTGTCATGGACCAGGCCATTACCCGTATCAAGACATTCGAGATTAGTATGCGAATTGTTTTCTTTATTGCTATAGATCTTACCCAGCTGTTCCCAAAATTTCTTCGGCCTGCCTGTATTATCATTTACCTTTTGTATAAGGAATTGTCTTCTTTCTCTCAATAAGCGAGATTTTACTTCTTTCCTTATGTTTTTTGCTGTGGTGAAATCTTCAATGCATTTTGAGTTTCTTGCAGTATTAAATGCTCTATCACGTTCTTTTATTAAGCTAGTAGCAAAGTACCCGTCCTCCGGACGGTCCCCCTCTCTCCCCAAACTTCCCCCTCTCCTTCTTTTCCCTCCGCTCTTCTTTGTCTCTCATACATGTTTTTCTCTCCCAACCCCATCTCCGATTCCCCCCCTGCTCCCTCCCCTCTTCCTCATGCTCCCCCTCCCTGCTTTCTCTCCCTTCTCTCTGTCCCTTCCCCAACATACTCTTCCTCCGGTCGCCCTTTCTCCCCAAACTTCCTCCTCTCCCTCTTTTCCCTCTGCCTCTTCTCTGTCTTTCATACCTGTTTTTCTCTCCCAACCCCATGTCTGATACCCCACTCTCCCTCCTGTCTTCCTCATGCTCCCCCTGCTCGCTTTCTCTCACTTTTAAAATATTTTTTTCTCAAATATTTCTAATTTTTGATTAAATAACAAGAAATTTTGGTTGTGACCAAGGAGAAAACGGTTTCCCCCAACTAATCAACGATTATATAGCTTTGTATAGCCCGGGTGTATAGCTATGGAATCTTTGAACTAATTCCTCAGCCGTCACGCGCGGGAAAAAGCGTCGTCAAGTAAGGTCTACAGTGCGCGTTGCTAACAACGTAACGTTGTGTAAATTAGAACACGTCACAACGACCTGTACAATATTGCGTCCTGTACGGCATATTGGCATCTAGCCACCGATAGAATTAATGAAATATATAGGGGTAGAAAAGCATGCTCTTTCAGAATTTAAACATCTTGACAATGTATTTCGAGTAGAAATAGCACTTTTTGTCCCGATCGTCCCAGCGATTTTTGTCCCGTTTGGATTTTGTCCCGATCGTCCCGACCTGTCAGGTCATCAGAAAACAAATACCTACAATCGTCGGCTCTACACATTTGGTAAATCTTGCTAATTTAGGCTACTCTGAAAAACGAAAAATACTAGCTATACTACAGTATATTTGGTGTAACATTTATTGAATGAATCTGCTTGGTTGTGTTAAACTGTATTTTGAACCTGATTTCTTTCTCAACTCTGAGAGGAATGGTGCAGGCGAATTGTACAATTCTTGCAACCTGACTCATGTAGGCCTAGACTTTGGCTATCTTTTTGTTTACTTAGGCCTACTGAAAGGTTTCGTTCATATATGCTTCATTTTAAAAACTGACCTTGATATAAACACATATATAGGGGTAGAAAAGCATGCCCTTTCTGAATTTCATGTTTTGGGCAATTTATTTCGAGTAGAAACAACGATTTTTATCAATTTGCGGGAGCGTAAATTCACCTCGATGTTTACGCAAGTGCGTCAGAAATTCAGGTGGGAACAGGCGGAGTCGGGTTTCCCTTATAAGGGGGCAACGCGGACGCCCAAAGAACAGGCGGCAAGAACTGGAACCTATATAAGGTTTCCCAGTACAAGCGCCTTCGGCGCTCGTACCGCCTTCGGTGGGGGAAACCTTAAAAAAATTAATTGAATTATATTCATAATACATACTGCCTTCAATATAGCAATTCTTTAGAACCCCTTCTGCCAAATACCATTAATATATATCAAATAATTCTCATCACATAATAATAAACTTCAGATAATCTGGTTAATTAACATAATTGATATGTAAATGATGAATAAATCTCAAACCATATATCAGATATTTAATAAATAGCAGTTAAATATGTTCTAAATCTCTCATTATGAAGGTCCATCATGAGCTGCCTGCCACCATTGATTTATACATGTATACTAATTTGGTCATATCCTATTGAAAATAAATTTGGGTTTCCATTTTGTATCTCAGCCAATAATTGGAGTTTTCTTATGATTCATGATTCATTTATGATTCTTATTCTTATTAAGTAGTGATTCATTTCTCCACGAATGGCGCACCCAATAGGCATTTATAAAGACTGAAACAGAATTAAAATATTCGATTCTCGTTGCTACATGTAGTCGGGTCTCCCTTGAATTGACACAGTAGCTTGTGGCTAATGACGTAGTATCTCACAGGGGCTTTCCCAGGCTATGAATAGAGTGTGGTTATCCCGATTTAAAGAAGGCTTCAAAATCACATTTCCACCCCAAATACCTTCACAAACCACATACGACGACATCCAGAGAGGGGGGAGAGACCTCTAAAGATGAGTAAAGTGGTTTGTAAAACAACAAATTCCGAGAACATTCTGGACAAAGAAAACCTTCTTTCTACCATTTCTTTTCTACCTCCTTTCCTAGAAATCGCTCTAGCTTTATATTATATGGATAAGTTGCTTCTGAGATATAAGAGATATTATCTTGTTTCCTTCTCCTGATGGTCGTAGAATTCTCTTTCTCAGCCTTCACAATTATATTAAAGAAGGCTGCCCAAATATCGTCCACTACCCTCTCGCCAAATACAATCCTATCCGTCTCAGTTTTAACATTTTCCTTGAAACGGTTTATATCGTCTGGACTTCTTTTAGTTGTCCAAATATACTCTCTTTCAGCTATGCTCGTACGATTTTTTTTAATAATTGACCTATAACCGGAAAATGGTCCGATATATTCAAGTTTAAACATCTGCTATCATTGACTGTCGTATTACTGAACATTAAGTCAATCAGAGTTTCACTATTTCCTGTTACCCTTGTATATTCAGAGTTGTGTAACTTGAAACCATATCTGTTCATAATATCTTTGAGAGACCGTTTGTGTGGATTATTATTAGCCATGTTCATGTCACCCACGAATATCGCATTCAATTTTTTTATCCTGATGACTTCTAAGATATCACTTATCTTTGCTATAAACATTTCAACAGATGCTGTTGGGGGCCGATACAAATTCACCAGGAGGAATTTTCTGTTCATACGATGTCTACACAATAATAATTGGCTCTCGATATCACTGTTACATACATTCAAATGGGCATATTTCACATTGTCAACTTCCAAGGCCTTTTTGCAACACACTGCAAGGCCACCACCTCTTTTGGGAATTCCATTTATTATTCGATCGCATCTAAAGATTTGGTAATTGGTGTGTGATATGTATATATCTTTGTCTCTGGGAGAGAGCCATCTTTCATTCTGAGCGACTACATTGTATCCTTCATCTAGAATAGAGGCTTGAAATTCATTGAAGTGCTGTTGAATGCTTCTAATATTGAAACAAACCACTGTGCAACCTTTATTTGATTTTATATTAGCCATATTCCTTGAAGAACAGGCTCATCATTCTAAGTGTTTTGCTATCCAGATCTATAAAAACTGCAGCGGCGACTGCTATCACAACATAGACAAATACAAGTATTGGTTTCAATCCTTTATCCCATTGGGACGACATACTTGTTATCGTATGTATCAAATGACATCTACACCTACACGTTCGTGTTTATTTCACGATTGGTCCTGGCATCCAAGCCCTAGACGATTGCTCCATAGAATTTTTTTTAGCCTTTTGTAATGTTATACTATGGATTTGTGTTACATGTACTTGGATAATTTGTGCTCTGTTTTGATGTGGATATAGAAAATAAACAACTTTTTCAAACTACAAGTTCAGCCTTCGATTCCTGTATGTTTACCTCTACCTGATAAGCTGAGAGAACATTTGACTCATTAAGTAGGCCTAACTAATATATGCCAAGCAAACGACCCATAATTATAGTAGATGGACTGCGCTGGGATGAATTCTGACTGTTTTCAGTATTAATTTTCCCCGAGCAGTACACCGACAAAAGCTGCATTCTCAATTAACATCGGTCAAATTGTTTAGATTTAAAAGCCATTTGACCAAGATTTTGGGGGATTTTCTCCTGTTATTGTTGTTACAGGGCTTCATAAAGGTCCACATTTTCAATCGATCATATCAAATTAGATACATATATGCTGTCTTCCTGGATATCAATTGCTTTTATCTTTTGAACCTACTGTATTGTTGTACGTACAAAACCGGTATCAATAGTTTAAATGAGTGCATATTTCTTAACTTTGGTTCCCACTAATTTTTAACCATGAACCCCCCATCAAGAATTGAACAACAATCAACATCCTGGCAACCTGATAACTATAAACAAAAGACCATGGCAACAAGAGTGCACATTTTTGTACTTAAGAGGCATCTCCTCAAATGAATCCCTATTCCTTTATAAAGGGCTAATGAGCCTGAAACGTCGGACCTCTCAATAAACAAACCTGCAACTTACTCCTCCGTCCCTGTCCTTCTTCTGCTCTGGGCTAAATCCATACCTTGAGATTTATTTGTATAAAAATCGTTTTTGTGACATAATTAAGAAAAGCAAAGTATAATTATTGTAATAGTGTGTCGATAGATAAACATAAACATAAAGACATATATAATATTTCAAAGACCCGCCAAAATCCTTTTCCGATTTTTATCGCCTCACAGGCGGCCCTTTTCCCTTGGGGATCGGGAAAAGTTCTTGTGTCAACATATTTTAATATAACAGCATCGGACTTGATAATTGATAAATTCTGTTCGATAAGCAATGAGTAAATTCGGTAATATTTATTTCCTCGTAATACCTGTGAATGCAGCTTCAAGGCTCAGAAATGGAATTGAATTTGAACATGTTTATTTAGGTGAATGTTTTCTCAACATCGGAATCAGATCTAGTGGGGTTAAAGATCGGTTGATGAGGGCATTGTGCTGTTCATGGTTCATGCATGTATATTAAAAATAATCTTTGCTTAGTTAAAATAAGGAAATGATAAAATATTTTATTTGTTCCACAAGTTTGACAAAAAGGAGACGTCCTTCTGGAATTTATACAGGTTGTCCAAGCAGGACCTTCTACCTATAGATTACAAACTCAGCCCAGCATCTTTGACTTTCTACACCGAGATGATTCTACCTTGAGCAATGCTTGCCCTTGGGAGGGGGGCAAAGTCTTTGCAACATGACAACATGACAGACCGGTAAATTGTAAAAGTCAATTGCTAAGATTCATTCATCTTTCTACCCTGACAAGGCTGCTGGGGGAGAATGAGATTTAGAAGCAAGGTTCCCACAGTATACTACCAGTATCAATCACAAGTTTGCAAAGAATATGAGCCATAAAGATAATGCGTCTCATTAGAAGTTGAAGGCGGAGCTGGAGAAATGGATGTTTGAGAGCATTGCCATGTCCTTGGGATCTCTCCTGCCATCCCTCATAGCCTTTGTATCTCTGACTTTGATGGTGGGGGGATTAGAACAAGAGCGCTACAATCGATCACTTTCTGGGCATGACCCAATATAGAAAGCCTCAGAGTTGGCGGTGTTTTATTTTTATAAATATGTCAATAAGTGTGTTCTATCTATAACTATAAGTAAGAGTTGTCTGCTTCCAGTTATTCATAGACCAGTGTATATTTTTATCCCCTGCAGCAGGAACGAGTCGTTTTCCAACGGCTTCTGATTATAAGATGATACTTCGTTCATGTAATGAGTTTAGGCAGGGGACCAGGTGTGTCTGATGTAGTTCATGCTACATACAGTTTCATGCAGTCTGCTGAGACAATAATAATATTTCTGGTGCCAGATTATAATTATGTGTGATGCGTCACAGAAATATGAGTCCAAAGTGGTAGAATTGATATTTTTCAAATGATCTTTTCCATGGGATCGCTTTCGCCCTCCGGACTTTTGCCACTAGACACGTTGAATAATAACTATATTATAATATCGTCAATACTAGAAGGTATAATTGTTGTAAATAGAGACTTTTGGAAACCATACTAATAAAAATTAGATAAAAGCTAGTCAGGTTAAATATTTAAAAAAAAAACCTGCGAATTCATTTAGTTGTTTATCATTGTGATGTTTCCCCCCTTGGATTTAGCATTTTAGCGGAGTTGATAACATATTTATAAAGCTAGTATTATTAGAGGTCAAACCACAGAAAACCCACTGGAAACATTCTGAATTTTCTGTTTTCCTTTTTTCCAGCACCCTCTCTCTTAAAATTGTATGCATATATCATGCATTTACATGACAATTTCCATCGAAAAATGATATAAAATTAAAAACGAAGACATATTTTTCACCATACAATATAATTATTCTATATACTTTGCAGGAAGTATGAAGGAAAACAACATACACATAATTCACAGATTTATCTGATGGGGAGACAAGTCCTTGGGAGAAAGGGTCGTTGTTGTTGTTGTTGGAACTTTTATTTATCTTTTAAGCGATACTGTCGGTGGGTCTAAACTCCCAGCATAGGGAGGGTTTCAAGCCCCATACCGGACACAATGTTTTAATAATAAGGGTAACAATGCGCCTAGTGCGTCGACGACACACATGCAGGCGGCCCTTATATAAGCTGGGTTATTTAAATGATCAAGTTAATGGGCAAGACGGATAACACTGTAATCACATTAGTTTTACTAATCAGATCAGGCTAAATTTTATCCCTTAATGATTTTAACCGTGTTCATAGTAATCGAGTTGAGTATTATACAATAGATAGTCAGATTTTCAATACTAGCTTAACCGAAACAATGCACTGATGCATAGTTACATTAATCGGATGAGCACATATAGGCCAATTTCTACAAACATAGTGTAAGGACAAAGTATATACGATCCCCAGATGATCGAGGGGAGGAGGACCATGAGGAGGAGGAGGAGGAGGAGGAGGAGGAGAGTGCCTGATACATATGCACTGGGAATCTAATTGGAGGCAGAGGTTGGGTTGCAATTAATGCTTAGTAAATAAAATTACAGTCTGCCCAAATAGCATTTGCTTTGACTTTTGTTGTAAAATTCTCTGGTTTGTTTAAATTTTGGGTATCTGCCCCCAAGCAGGGGGGGGGGGGTCCAAGGAGGCAAAGTCCTAGAATCCTTGTGTCCGATAAAATGTTTTAAAAAACTCTTGAAATATTGCCCAATCAGTCAGTCCCTACACCTCGCACTCAAATACAATAATTTACACCAGACCGTGTTCATTCCCTACCATATCGGTCACGTTCAGTAAGGGTCAGAATGTCAAAATGTTACATATTGGCAGTTCAGTCAATTCTGCAAAAAAAATGATACATTCTAGGTGTCTGAGTATGTTTGGTATTGCGTTGATTGAGAGGATTGGAGCAAATTGTACATCTTCTGGTGACCTATATATATATATATGCATCCGTTGCAATTCTACCCACTATACTGTCGTCTATGTGGAGACGTTCTATTAGTGAAGATCACAGAACAGTAATTATTACATTATTTATACTGTGTAGGATGCTGATTAAATCCCTAAAAGAAGAAAGCTGAACAGCTTCGAGTGATATGCAAGCTCAGTCATGTCTCCATTATGAGCGACCCCTCAATTCCTGTTAAAGCTGCACTCTCGGTTATTGGTAAAAAAAAATAAAGATTTTATAATTGTTCCGTTCTTTTCTAACCCATCAAAAAGTCATTTTATCAACATTTCGGAGGATTTAGGCTGGTTGTTTTCGTTGCAGGACATCTATATTTCGGAGACCCACCGAAAACGTTTCCCGTGGTGGCTTCATTATGTACTTTCTCGGCCGATTTGACTTGAAATACTTGTATAACAATATTATGCATATTATATACAACAGTAGCAGAATATTGATGAATTCAGTCGTATTAGTCATAATAATTATGAGTATAATTGGTAGTGTTTATTGTTGTTCTAATTCTTTCTTTCATTTTAGGCCAATCACATTTACATCATTACAAAAAACGCGTGTCAGATCGCGTTGCCTCAAAAAACAGTTTTAGTACAGACATCTAAAGCTTATCAACATCCCATATTTATTTCAATGAGATAATACTACCTACAAATAATTATTCAGTTAAGTTCAATATTACCCATGCAAAATAATAGCTAATGGATGAGAATGCAGCTTTAAGCTCATATGTCAGGCGTGCAATCAAACTATGTAACTTCCTTGGCAGGAGAACCCCTATGAGGAAGTCGCATGTTAGCTAAATCTTGATGTCACTGCGTACTAAGAGGATACAGAAATGCTTATGCCATATGTGTATATATGGGAGTCAGGTCGTCAGAAAATGTACAATCCGCAGCTTTACTCATTTAGTAAGTTATGTTAATTAGGATGAAATATGATAAAGACCAGGTCTATAGATCTGTGTATTTTGGACATTGCCTTTGAATTATTATGCTAAACTTTTGAACTTAATTTTCCTCTTAAATTTAGGTTATTTGAGAGGATTGGTGAAGGCTAATTGTACATTTCGGAAGTCTTAGACTTATATGTATATATAGGTCTTGCTACAGGTAGAATATTGTCCGTGTCCCCGTCCTTGATTAACTGGGACTTTCGGCAGTGTTCGGAAATCTGTAATCTGTGTCCGGGCCTATAGGCGCACAGATTAAGAAAGAATATTGCACGATAATAGTTGGGGGTCGTGTCCTCGTGTTAATGCAAACGGTATACGAAGAACTTAAAGGGTATTAAAAATGCGGAGCTGTATCTCTTGCCTGCCATGCGGTTGCTATGGAGACATTGCTCCAAGTCCATGCAAGTTCAATCCTCGAGGCGTATTGCAGTTATATATGGGTATGGTTACTTGCATAGTGAATGCAATATTGAAACGAGCAATAATTGGAGTGGAGAAGCGCCATTGGAGTGCAATTATATAGATTATCTTCCGTAAATAGGCCTATTTACTTTTCTGTCTAATAATTTTAATCGTAACTGGAAATTCCGCCTTGAAATAAAACCCAGTCGGTGGAGTTTAGTTTTCGATCTAGGGCCAAATTGATTCTTCCATCGGGCACGAGGTATTAATACGAAGTAACCACATAAAAACACAAGTTAGATCCATATACGGTTTTGTTTTCTTTTCAGGAAAACAATTTTATTACGATCACAGTCGTTGGAATGGTCAGCGAAACAAAACGAAACAAACTGAAAATGACATTTCCTGTGCTTGGAAAATTTAGTTTCTTTAGTTTGACATATAAACATTATGATTACGCTAGGGAATTTCCGGACATCCAATGCAATGTGTCAGCAAAACCAATTGTTTCGTAATGAAATACAATCCCTCGTAAATGGGTAATTATTACAATACTAAAACATATATAACCACATCGTCTCTCCTCTCAACATTGCTAACAACCGACAATTACTTATTGATAAGCAATTAGGACTAATTGTGGCGCGTCATACTATATAAGTATCTGCTTTGCAGCAGTTAATTACATACTCATCTCATTATTACAAAAATACTTGATATTTCATGCGATTGAATACCGGTAGTTCGTGCGTGTATAAAAGATAGAGGATATATACTATGTTGACATTGACACAACTACACCAGTACAAAATATAGCTTATAGATTAATAGTCCTTGAGGATTATAGAATAGATATATAATCTGCATGCATTCAGCCCTCAATGATGGTGATGTAGTGAAGAGTATGGCATGGGTCATATCACTGACTATGATAGGGATGATGGCGAATGATGTTGATGATAAAAATGATGTCGGTAACATGAACATTTAGTGGTATATATAATATGATGGATAGATATAAATGCACCAATATCCAGACTATATATAATATTTAGGCGCACAAAATGTAACAATTCAAACTTACAAAATAACATCCAAATACAAAACCAGTTCTGATATGAATAAATAAATAGTATTTCCCAATATAGATTTGACTATCCACGTTTTTACCAGTGCCAGAGAAAGGCATCTTTAGATAATGTGGATAAAGGATGGATGTGTACATTGTCTCATTATATCACAGGAACATACCACACCTTGATTTGTCGGGTAATAGTTATAATTATATATGTATACTGTTTTATACAGGACCATCAAAAACCTTATGATTGCAGACCTTGCACCCTACTTTTTGTCATCTATACCTGTATATCTGTGTTAAAAATAGTTGAATAAATTGTGCTCGATACTCAGTGTATACATACAGTAACTCATCAATCTGGAAACAGCAAGTGAGTAACCGCTGGCAATCGCGAGCAATGTGAACCTATCGATGTGTCTATCTCTTTGTCGAACAGCAGATAATTCTTTGAAATCCGTTTCGAAAGTCTTGGTTAAAGAACGTATAAATGATGGGGTTGAGCGCCGAGTTGAGGTAGCCCAGCCATGTAAATGCTTTCACCATAATTGGATCAAAGTTGCATGTAAGACAAAGTGGTTTCATCACGGCTAAGATAAAAAAGGGTAACCAGCACACCACAAAGCAGCCCATAATGATACCCAGGGTCTTTGCTGCTCTACGCTCTTGATTTAGCGAGATTCTGTTCTTCTTCCTTCGCCTTAAGTGTCGAAGTCTTCTGCGGCCACGTTCGATTGTCAATACTTTTTCCTGCATACTTTTTGCAAGAATTTTATCTGTTGTAACTGAATTCATTGGATTGATAGACACACTACTTGGCCCATCTTCACTGTTGTCTATCTTTGATGGGCAGAGCTTATTTACAGTGTTATTTTCTTCGTTCGAGTTCTCTTCTTCACGAATCTCAGATTCCACTTTGAACTGGAACTTGCAGGAGCGCCTACTGAAGCTAAATCGAACGCGCCCCTCCGCTTCTGGGAAAGCCTCTTCACTTCCGGTCGTCGGAGGGGTTGTGTCAGTGGAGTTGGTGAAGCTGGGGTTCATGCGCTTTTGAAAAAGAAGTCTTTTTTCTGATGATGTGCGTTTCAAGGATCTGGAAGGAACCTTTTTGGATAATGACCGAGGCGAGACAACACTTCCGCCAGGACTTAGCTGTGAGCTGCATTCATACCCAGACTCATCACTCACTTCCCCAGCACTTTCTGTACTGGATGCAACTGAAAGCAACTTCCTCGAAAGATCTCTGGAAGCTTCACGATCTACACTAGTTTCCTCCACACTGGAACAGACATATCGGTTGTGCTCTTTAAAATCTGGACTCGGAGTCCTCGCCAAGGACTCTTCACTGGTTGGCACCTGAATAGTAACTCCCAACCTCCTACCTGGGTTCAAACTCATCGATGTGAGAACAGCCATCTTTGATCCCCTCTTTGGCTTGGTGACAAATTTGGCACTTTGTTCATACAAGTTATCGTGGTCACTGCTATCCGCTACATTGATTAGCACCTTGGCTTTTCGGATCTTGGGTTGTTTGATTCCATCAGATCCGCAGCGCCTTTCCTCAGTTTCCTGGCGAACCAAAGGGATCCAGTTCTTTTTTCTTTTCAGTGTAGCACGAAAGACTTTGAAGTAGGTAATAATCATCACGATGAGAGGCATATAATAAGCCCCTACAGTGGAAAATATCGTGTATCCAATATTTTGACTGATCCTACATACTCCTTTACCCTTTGAATGGGGATCAGACCATCCTAAAAATGGAGGAATCGCTATGATAATGGAATAGGTCCAAATGGCAGAAATAATGATTCCAGCTCTCGAGGCAGTTCTTCTGAGGGCATAACGTAGTGGTTGGGTGATTGCGTTATAACGATCAAAACTTATTACACACAGATTAACAATGCTGGCGGTACAACAGATCACATCCATTGCGATCCAGAAGTCACAGAACACGATGCCAAATGTCCATGTTCCGATCAGATCGTACACAAGTGCTACAGGCGTGACGAAGAGCCCCACTAGCAAGTCACTGATGGCAAGACTCACGATGAAAAAGTTTCCAACTTTGCGAAGTTTTGATTCGGCAAAAACTGTAATGATCACCAAGACGTTCCCGAATATAGTTGCAGCGATGATAAGAGAGGCACACACAACGAAAAGTATCTGGTCAAATGGGATCGACGTTGGAGTGACTTCTTTTTCAGTCTTTTCTGATTCCAAAGGAGTTATGTTTAAAATCATGTTAGGGGTTTCGCCTTGGAGACAAGGATCGGCAATTAGCTCTGCAGTCATGTTCAGCGTTCAGGAGCAACAACTCCTTTCTGCTTCTATCCTAATCTTTATCCAGCGATATCCTCACTGTAAATCTGTAGGGAGCAACTAATTATCCTGGCAGTAGCTATCTGCCCACCCGAGCAACTCCTTCAGCCTCTCTTGTCGCTCGCGTGTGCAGCAACTTCGACTTGTCACCGTGAACTGAGGAGTGAATCCATAGTCTGATTATCTATTATCTCACTCATGCACTCACTCCTCACTCACTCACACGGTCGTCTCGCTGCCACCCTGTTCAGACACTGCAGCGCCACACTTGTTGATATCCTGAAGCTTGGACAGAGCATTACAGCTGATGCTGACTGGCCTCCTCCTCCGCCTCCTGCTAGTGCTCGCTTGCAGTTGCACGCAGGTAGGGAAATCAGGTGTCAAGCGAAAAGAACAGGTGGAGAGAGCAACTCCATGCATGCAGGTGGATGAGGGGAGTAGGAGTGGGCTGTTGTAAGTGTGAGTGTGGAGGCGCGCTGAGAGAGAGCGGGGGCGTAGACAGGGGAAGGAGGAACAGCAGGAGAGTGAAAGGTCAGGGCTTCAGAGAATGTACACTTCGCCTCCACAAAATCTCTCAAATAACTCAAGTTTTAGACAAATATGAGGTTCAAAATACAGTTCAACATTATAAGCGAACAGATCGCGATACCCAGTACATTATATACTGAGATGTCCCTAGTATTTACCACTTTTCAGCCTAATCTAGCAGATTTTACTCAATGAGTAGAGCTGCCAATTGTGCATTTTCTGGTGACCTGACTCTGAAATTGAGGCAGAGGTGGAGGAGGAGGAGTTGGAGGGAGAAATAAATGTAGTTCGGGTTGTCAAATATGGTAAATATGCCAATCCAAGCATTATATAAAGATCTATATTTAGGTTGCGAATTAAGAAAAGCAAAAAGGGAAAAGCACGATGTACAGGGTTAAAGGAGAAATAAGAAGATGAAAAAGGTAGAGAAGGGGGAGAAGAACAAGAATTAGGAGAATGCTGGGTACTTTAATTAAGTAGTGAGAACAAAGACAACACATTTAGAGTTGGAATAATTACAAGGTAAACATGGCAAAGTACACCAAACCTGCATATCTCAATCGTTACTAACGATAAGAATCACGACGGAGAATTGTATCTTTAAAAATGTTGCAGGTGTTGCAGAATTTAGAAAATATCCCACAACCGCCACTTGCATATATGTGATACCTTATACAATCTCCACTTTACTTATACTACTCACGACATCGTATCTATATAGGTACGTTCTAAGCTCTATATTTGCTTACCTTGCCGCTGCATACGCGGTACCTCTTTCTTACGTGTTTCGCGCACATTGCGTTTAGAATATCTGGAATGTAATCAACAGCCTTGACTCTGGAAATGTAGGTTCGTGATTGTGTTTTCTCTATGTTAAATATCAGATCTATGTTTTGCGCTTCACACACACATAGATCTATACATACAAATATGAATGTTGATAGATGTGATTGATTTAGATTGACTCACTAATCTGGACTGTCATGAATTTGTATACGACGCCGTGTGATGGTTTGACCTTTTACTGATTATGAGGATCAACTATTGCCTATTCTTTGAGCCGGAAAGTCACGTGACTGCAGGTGGCGCTGCGAACCAGGGGGGACATTTTGAGTGGTATTTGGTGCATGTTCCTACAGTCCCAAAGTAAACTTTTGACATTGAATCCCCCTAAAAATATAGAAAACATTCATCAAATAATAGTCGATTTCATTGACACCAAGTTTAATATTGTAAGTATCACATGTTGAGAGTCAAACAATTTCTCATCCTTTTCATGTAGAAGTCTATGGGCGCCGAGGTCTGCAATCCCTGCCGAATTTGCCACTCTTTTACCGTTTTCTACAGACTTCATATCAAGTTGTAAATGTCATCTTCTTGGACAAAATATGTAGAAATTAAGAGTTCTCTCGATAGGGAAATCGGCATTAAGATATATGTAAAGAATTTGTTTTGATAGACAGCATAAAGAATTAATTGTAAAATCGAGAATTAATTTTATGACAACAGTACCCGTTGCACCGCTACCGCTAGCGGAACTCGCTTGCCGTCTCAAAGAATATGATGTGTATATTCTATTCTATATCAGGAATAAGTTTTTCTCGAAATTGATTAGTTTTCCAATGAGAATTCATTTTTATGAAATAGAATTAGCTCAAACCGATTTTACTACACGTTTATACGTGTATATGTCTTGTTACCTAGACGTCTTGTGTCATCGTAATAAACCAGATTAGCAAGAGTAGAACCTTGTTTTCGTTGTTCTTTCTCCTCCTCCACATATTCCTATAGGGTCATTACACAGATTACCAAGAAGTGGATGGTGTTCAGCACTATATTCAAAGATCCAACCCGCCATTTTACTTATAAAGTTGCCGGATGAGACAATATTAAATCCATAAACTTTACGATTATTCTAAATAAGGTATGAGATGGTCCAAAGTACATCATGTTTTTACCCACATTTTCTCGGACATTACTGCCTACAGAATGTGATATTTCAAGGAGCAATATAATGGTTGTATCTGTCAATTTGTTTTTATCCACCAATAGATCTATATGCAGTTTAGGCTCAGAGTTGAGAGAGTCCCTTCCAACTGTGCGAAAGTCTCTCACTCCACACCGCAAAGTACTATTAGAATCCCATTAGGCGGCTATTCCAGGGTCAGGAAAATAATTAGCGCAGTAGGCGTCCAATCACTGACATACCATTCTCATCTTATATGAGAGGCTCTGATTTTAGACTGGATACTCTCTTTAGGTATTTACTGGCATTACTAAAGAACTTTTCCCAATAGAATTTAACCATATATTTTTATCGATCCAAAGAGCTTTCCAAATATTCCAATAACTAATGCTATTGAATACATCATTCCAATATAAGGAAGGTAGAAGAAAAACGTGTACACTTGCATTTGCTGACCCTTTTCATTTGCCACCTCCGCATCTGTTGGTCAGGCTCACGTTGATTCAATAAAGATCAATAAAAGCGGCAAAGGCAATTTCGCAATGAAGTAATTGAAAGACTCACAGGATGAAATAAGCACTGATATTATAAGATTTTAGTATCGGATTAATTAATATCTCGCCATCCTCTAATTAAAAGTATATATGTACACCGCATTAGACATTTGATCTCGATCTATTAGGAAGTAGTATTCGAAGGATTAATACTGAGTCATGATTTTAATTCAATATCGTGAGCCAGATTAAGATGTGATATGATATTTTCTTCTAAGATTTGATCATTTTAAATACTTTTTTAAACTGATTACCTCTGAAGTATACTCTCTTTGAAACCCTAAAGTGAAATTAAAAATCAAATGAATTTGCGTTGGTGGTCAGATTCCCGGGTCCCTATAGCAGGGGAGTTGGTGGAGTAGATGGCGGAAATTAACCAAAGTGCTGCAAGTATTTTTCAATGAGATAATGGCTATGAACCGCATTGCCTGACGAACGAATGTTTTCTGAGACTATTCGACTCCTATTGCTGTCCTCCAATGCACCAACCTTCGTATTTCAAAGAGGCCCTTATTGCACGATCCTGTCCTACATATAGTTATATGATATATATAGCACATTGTGCTATGTTCTGTTATTATATCTTGCTAAGATTGAAAATCTTGTTCCGGGGGCTCTTGCATGAGATTTAATTGTTCAACATATTCCTTGCTAAGCTGCTTTTCCTTGGTTAGGTAGGAAATTCCTACTAAAGAAATGCAAATTAGCATTGTCTGTATACTCCTTTCCTCTAATTATAAAGGTGCCTTACCAGCTTCATAGCAAGGAAAAGTATATGGCTAAGGAAGGAACATCTGCCGAAATTTTTTTTTTATGTAAAACCCCATGTAAGGAATAGAAACCATATAATTATGCAGGAGAATTCTATTGACAGCGAGTGGACAACGAGTTAGGTATGAGGTTGTCAGGTATTAAGGAGATTTAGCAAGCACAACACACCAACACAACACTAACGCATCCACTAACTATTTGTACATTACTACCGCTGTGGGGATATCTCACGAGGCCGAGGGCATTTGCATTGCAGGCGAGATATTCCCACAACAGTAATAATGTAGAATATTTAGTGGATGCGTTAGTGTTGTGTTGGTGCGTTGTGGTTGCTAAATCTCCCTATTAATACATAATTACGGCTTGCGTAACGTTTTCAATGTGAGCAAGATAGCTCAAGGGCTCTTGTAGGCATGTAACAGATCAACATGATATATATATATAAGTATAACATGCTTTTGGGTAGAAAGCGTTGTGCATGTCTTCACTTTACAGTAAACATATTTTGTAATTGCATGCCATGAGTATGGATTCATGCACAGGGGAGGTATAAAGGTATATGGAAGGATAAAGAACAATGACAATATATATAAGACAATGTGAGCGAGGTGAGAATTATGATAATATCTAACTTATTAACCTGTAATCATACACATTAATATGGGGAGATATGCAAATAGGATGTGATATGATGATGTAATAATAACTAAGGGTAATAGAGACTAATACCAATAGATATCTAAATATGATATTCTAGGATGATAACAATGCCAATGATAAATATTCTAAATAAACAATGATACAAAATAATATAGCATAATAGTCTCAGTTGTTGTCAGGTAATATTACATAATATAAAGATCTAATGATATAATATAGGGGTAGCTTAGCTCTCTAGGTAGTAAAGATATTTCAATATAGGCTATGTTAATGAACCCAACTCTCGCTCATTACATAATAATGCAATATAAATCAATATGTCTCCAATGAATATTCAATACCTGATAATATAAGCAGAAAGGTAGACCTGTGTCATATATAGCTGAATATACTGGATATATTAAAGAAACCCAAAATACCTGACTCAATGTGTAAGGAAACCAAACTATAATTACCAATAGAAGGCAAGAGATGTACTTTCTCTCACAAATAAACCCAAATATCAATAATAATCATTCAATAATTCTCCCTCTTGTGGGGGAGGAACTTTCTTCTTCCTCTCTACTGGGGGAGGCAAATATTCAGCACTAGAGCGCCTGGTAAAGGCTATACACAATATACACACATAAATCAAATCAAATCACAATAATCTCTGAAATAAAGTACAAATAATGCAAAACAACTGGTAAAATAAATGGAACTCACAGTACCCAAGGCTGTAGAGGAGGACGGGAAGAATTCACCAGAAAATAAAAAATCAAACCAATTGTTCTATTGGACTTCCAGGGACAAACCCATCCAATAGCAACAATTCCGGTTTAGTTCTTCACTCTCCACTGGAATCTCAATGCCTGATTTCCTTCCAGGCATCCTCTGCCTTTATACCCACCCTCCTGAATAATAAAGCTGTAATTTGGTGAAAATAAGAAATGACAGTTTCAGAACAGTTTTCAATGGTTTGGTTGCCTAAATTCGCTCAGCATTCATATGCCTCAAGCTGGCGACCTTAGCTTGTTTAGCATCTAATCCCGTCCGGGAACCACAAAGCGTTGACAGACAAGGCATTTTCGTAATTCTTAACCATTACAACAACCGTCACAGGCTATAATGAATGCTGTAATTAAATTGCAACAGATGCGTAACATTGTTATAAAAGATCACAGAACACTCACACTAGCTACTCGCAGCAGCGCAGAACGAAATATCCACGTGTGAGGGTTTGGAGGATTTTGCCCGACTGCTTGCGACTGGGTTTCATAAGCTGTTGACCTGCTGACCCTCTCTATCTCTAACGGTTTCTGGTATTATATAAATGTTGTTGCCCTTATATACTTGTCCTAATGCACTCATATTATCTCAAGGTATACCTATAAATCTGGAGGTGTGTCGATCTGCTAGGATCCTGAATTGATTGGCCTTCATCCTTTGGGAGGAAATCTGGGGGTCATCCAGGCAATAGGACCAGGTAATCCCAACAGGGCAATCATTGAACTGGTGCATGCCCAGAAGCCTTAATAAATGGGTCAGGTCGCCTGTAGAAATGTACATATTTGGTAAATCATGCTTAATTGGGCTAAATAGAGTTAAACTAACGAGTTGGTTGAAGGAGCGTGAATATTGCACGAGTTGCATAGCAACGAGTGCAATATTCTGAGCGGTTGAAATATATATTTTTTTTATTATACTACTTTCAATCATGAAAATAAAAACAAATCAAGTCACAAATTTGAATTTTACCGGTAATCTTAGTAAAAAAAAACAAGCCCAGATTGGTTGCCATGACAACCCCATGTTAATCACTAGTGAAATATACACACTATGCGTCAATCACTCTTGATACATTGTTTTCAGAGCAATGCGTGTATAATAAGAAATAATAAACACTGGGTATATCTGAGTATGTGGTATTGTGTTGATTCAAACCATATGTTTGGTGATGTTGAACTGTATTTTGAACCTCCTTGAGGTTGTTGTAAAGACGAATCGTACATTTTCAGGCGACTTCACCCAAATATATAAAATATTTTAGATTTGATGACATGGCAGTGAACGTCCATGATTGCAGATATTTATATTCGTGGGATATTACAGTCCGCTGACACTTGTTTGCAGACAAGTAATTTGTTTGAATCTCTCATGCATGTGTTAATGTGCCTATATGATATCTTAGTTTGTACAAGTAAGATCTGGAGCTTGGACCAGTCTATGTAAATCGTATGCAAAGTAAGGAGCTCCCCAAGCAGAACTACTCTTAGAGGATGAGTATATATATAGTAGGAGGAGAGAGAGAAGAGTTCTGATCTAGCTTCTGAAGATCCAAGGGGTCAAGCTCTATCCCTACTAATCCCTGTCTAGGACATTTGTATACTGCCGATTGTACCAACATGTGGGAAATAAATTGAGTCCTCACCTCCATCCAAGTCAAGATCTAGAGTACTTCTTGCCCAGCTAGTAATATTCATCAATAGCCACAGAGAACTGCTTCCTTGTCGTTAATATGAGAATTATCTAGAATTTAACCAAAAGAGTAAAATGATGGAAATTGTTTAGACTCTCATGTTCCGCTTTAAATCAGCAATATCTTCCCAATTACCCATTTGTTTAATACCCGTTCTACCTAATAATACAACTACCTATCATATTGTACAGAGTACACAGTATGGGGAGGAGTATTTTATTAAGGTTTGCATACTTGGATATAATATGTTTAGAATGAGGGATATACAACGGAATTTCTAGGATGAAATTGTCATGATGACAACTTGTGCTGGTACAATTGAAACACCTGAGAACACCTGCCCCTTCCAGGTCTGGTGTTCAGATTGACCTTTCCCTAACAATAATTACAAAAGGCAAGCTGTGCCTGGGTACAAGAATGCCAAAACTACTAACAAAGGATTTATCCCGGTTAATCAAATAAACACTGCGGGGTAGTGGACCAATTCCAATTGCGTATTGTGCGCTTTTCTTTTAGAAACTGACGCATTGGTATTTAGTATATGAATGATTCTATAGGCTATTCTACACAGGCCATCATTCCAATTGTTCCGATTAGCAAACATACAAGAGAAAACATTGTATGAATCCATTACTGTAAAGAGGAACTCAATCCGTATCTTATTATACACGAAAGGTAATACATGCATTGGTAGAGTCAAATATCAAATATCTTCATTTTTTGGTAGAAACGTAGTATACCAAAATTGGAGTTAAAGAGATTGAAAGCAAGAAAGGCACGAACTGGAAGAACTCTAATTTGAACTTTTTGTCAACGTTACACCTGTTATGGCAATCTTATCTTATCTTACATTATTCCATGTTCATGTTATTCTGTGGTTATGTTGTTCTGTGTTCGTGATATTCTGTGTTTATGTTGTTCTGTGTTTATGTTATTCTGTGTTCATGTTATTCTGTGTTCGTATAGAAATATTCACCCAAAGAACTTGAGAGAATTCCTTGTGAATATATTGTAGCCCATCAGAATCAACCTCTGTCTCCGCTTTGGAACTACTCACCACTAACACATGGCTCCAGGCTAAATTGAATTGTGTTACATGCATTTCTACAGAGTTTGAATGTCCTAATGAACCGCTCATTACTGTAATGATGTAAGTTGAACCCTTCAATATAGAAAAATGCAAAGCTGTTCTAAAATCACACGTGTATACGTCCAAATATAATGTATCCAAAATACTGCATGATCCATAAACAAGATCACCAAGCCGAATCTCTGTGCAATTTTATGGCGAGCAATTTAGCCTTTTGTCAGGAAATCGCTCCGAAGGTATTGAATCAAGGACTATATATTAGCTAGATCAATGTCCCTTAGGAATAACCAGATGGCATTTGCCTTTGGTGCATCTCCAAGGGGTCATGAAGAAAGGGAAGAAAAGGAGGTGAAAGGACGTCTCCCCTTACAAGTATTCTTTCTGTGCTTAGATAATTAATCACTGGAGGTACGACCTTGTTAATCTTAGCAGGCGTCTTCACAGAGATTAAAGGTCGACTGATTTGACAGTGTGTAATTAACCATTGAATTGATCACTGAACAGATCGTGATCCATTCGATTTGAGTGAAATGCGTGCGACTTCGTTTCTGAATTAAGACTTGTCATGATTGGAGTGAAACAGGTTATTTTTGACCTGGCCTGGATTTGCCCAGTGGAGATCGAGATCGAGAGAATTACACATCAGATTATTATATCATGGTGTAACTCCGCCAAGCATGTTTGATCTTGCGATTCTTTTGGCGTTGGTGCTATAAGCTAGGACAAGTGCATGATGAATATGATTACATAACATTTTAATAAAAATGATTTATATTAACCAATAACAGTGAGTGAGTGGGTGAGTGAAGTGGGTGAGTGAGTGAGTGAGTGAGTGAGTGAGTGGGTGAGGGTGAGGAGGGTGAGGGTGAAGGCCGATTCACATTACCACGGCCGACTTGGTGTACGGCAATCGCAAAAGAAAAACAAACGTAGAAGACCGTGGTAATGTGCACATACAATCGTTTACTACTTTTTGGCACATCAGTGATGCACTCAGGGATGTTGCCAATTTTATTTGTCAGTTGGTGAACTTTACAAAACAACATACTTTTATACAGAATGTATGCTCTATGGGACCTCGTGAGGACATTGCGACCTCGCGAACAACTATGTAACTTGGAGCAAGGCTAGATTAATAAGTGATATAGACAATATTGATGAAATCAATGATCCAGACAACCGATATATATATACGTATTTATAATGCTAAAAGATTGTGGCTGCATGAACGTGAATCGTGAACAATCATCTAAAAGCCATCATCAATGACAACATGCTCTGATCCGCCCTTTTGTTTGATACATGTGGCCACCGTTCTCAGGATGGTTGACAGTCTCCTATCCAGAGCAAGGTAATGCAGTGGCAAAAGTATAGGGCCCAGCAAATCACCATCATCCAATCTCTTCACTGCCTCCCCTAGTGTCACAGGCCCGTCATGAAACATGAGTAATGTCTTTAATAGCGAATATCTGACAAGACAGCACTGGTATATAGGTCCAAGTAGGTTTGGAATATCCGTGTCAGTGAATCCAAACGCCCGTCCATGGTCGAAATGAATCAAGGCCGATGGCCTGTCAGACTTCAACCATGACAAGGTGTGGCGGTCATTGTTTCCCATCAGGAAATCAAATACAGACATGTCCATGATATCCATCAATCTGCGGGCAGGTACTCGTTTGCCTAGCTGCTTAACTTCCTCGCAATAATTAGCCTTCTTTTCCCACTTTGCAGGTTGCTTATTCCTGAAATATACACCTTTCCATGGATTTTGTTTATGTCTAAAGGAGATATTCGCCAAGTAAATTTGAAGAGATCCTTCTAAATATTTTCCCTTTCCACAAATAGCGTGTTTCGCATCGCAATAGATATGACAACTGCTGTAGAAGAAGCACAAATTACCTCTTGGGGATTTGAAAAATGTGATGTTAAATGATGGAGTAGCAAATCGTTGAATGTCTCGCTCAATGTCAACCACACGTCCGATCACAGGGGGAACGCGGTATAGTTTCAATACTTTGCTCAGATGAAATGCTGCGATTTCAGAACGGTGCCTTTCAAAGTCATCAAAGACACGGTGACCTGGAACTCTCGCCTGTGTCCATGGAAATCTCGACGGTTTGAACAATGCTTTAGCTCCACTTGCAAAAGTAAACAATAATTTGGTCTGTGTACCTGATTCTATAATAGACATGTTTACAATACTTTCATCATGTAGGTTTTCTGTTAAGTCGTGTAAGGCTTTATCCTCTTCATAAAGATTCCAGTTGCTAATATGTCTGAAAAAGGTTTTCCACGTAGGCTCGTGGACACTATAATTTCCAAACGAATAAATGAACGATTCATTATAGGTGTTGGCATCATAACGGAGTTTTCCTGGCTTTATATTTTTAAGAATCTGGTGCACTTCTTCAGTCAGAGTTGTGGAATTGTGTAATTTCTTAGAAACTGACTCTCTCATAGTCTTTGACTCCACATTTTGAAAAATAAATCTTCTTCCATAGAAATTTGTTTCTTTCAGATAATTTTGGAGCATGTTAAAATTAAATGATTTGTCTTTAGGTACTATGCCTATGAACTTTGAAAGAAAAAGAACAGCCTCTGGTTTCAGGTTGGCAGTTATATCCTTTACTATTTGAAGGGTCAGTCGTCTTTTATAATTCTCATCGTTTGCGCCAAGCACCGATTCTATCATTTTACTGATTCTTGAACATTCCACTTTACTCTGCTTTGAATATATCATATCCATTCGTCTCTCTTCAAGCAAAATGCAATGTGGCTTGTTCGGGCAAGCATTTGGCATTCCTTGATGTAATAATCGTACAAATTCATTACATCTCCTATGTATATCGGACATGCCAAACAATAGGATCGAAATAGAGTATCCATTGTTGTAGGCAAGGCATAATAATAAACCAGAAGCTAAAACTATCTTAGTTACGACTCTATTTACTTTCTTCAAATAAGGCATATTCTACCAATCCTGCGCTGTGGTGTTCAAACCTTCAAGGGTTTGTTTTAGGAGTATCTACAAAAGGTGTTATTAATCTATTGCCTTCTCTCCTCCTCATATTAGTATTGATCCTAATATTGGTTGAGTTTCAATAAATATTTCCTTGTGTAACCCCCGTGTCTTCTCTGGTAATAGCTCTTTGTAAATTGTGCCGCAACAGAATGCATAACATCCTATGCTGTGGTTGCTCATATTCGCCAACATAAAAAGGTGATCATGTGATTTCTGAAGGTTTTCATCATACTGATGTTTTTTTCTATGTGATATGTGACGAGTTATAAACACATTTTCATTTGGCACGTATTGCTCATGTGGGATGATTTGCACATAATTGTGTATGCTCTTCCCGTTGCAAATGTCTTCAGTGAAGTCACCTGTGTTTGGTCAGTGCCCGTCACGTGTGGGTGAACACTGGTTGCATTCGAGTACGTTATATAAATGCTTGGACCTTTTTTAAAATTACTGCTAATTTGCAATTACTGCCAATTATACGATCTGTTCTACTGTTGGGGAGAATTCTTCATACTGAACAATATCTTTTGAAAGGATTCTTTTACATTATTCTAACCATCACAACTGGTTTCCGTAGTTAACATAAAGCAATGGCTAACTCCTTTTATACCATTTACCATTTAAATTGGTACACGTGTACACAAACACATTACTATGATTGACATGGATGATGTGCAATTAGTCATGCTTATAAATAAATTAGTTATATTGCCGACAGACCCCTGACAACGCAACCTAGGAACCACGCCCACCTTGGTCTCCTTTATGACGTCCTCCCAATGTTTACATATTACGTCACAGTGCCCATGTCTTCCGCACTCACCTTTTACCTTCCACTTTCTTATGCCGGGCACACACATTCACAAACTCCGAGCCGAATTGTAAGGTGGACGAGAATGGTACATCGCGGCCCGTTCCGTTCAGCTCCGTCCCGTCCCGTCCCGTCCCGTGCCTGCCCCCCCCCCCCAAAAAAAATGGATGTCGTCATACATTTACTATAGAAATATTCATGACGGGGCCACTTGTATCGGTGGCGGGACGGGACGGCCTCCTAAAGTTCAGCGACAATTACCGTTCCGTGCCGAACCGCTAACACGTCCCGTCCCATCCCGTCCCGCACATTACATTTTTTTCACTGGAAAATTTCCAAAAAGTACGGGTAACGGCGGGGGACGGGGCGGGGACGGGGCGGGACGGGATGGGGGCGGGGCGGGACGGGGGGTCAACTCTAACTGATCTCTTGATATTTCTCCTTCTCACTCTGCCTCCCTCTCTCTGTCCCCCCCCCCATCCTGTCCCCTTTCCTGTCTCTATAATCCATCTCCCCCTCCCCTCAAATTTATGCATACATTATGTATGTATACATGTATATATAAGTATACAGGTATGTATCCAAATGTATGTACATATGTATATATGTATGTATGTATGTATGTATGTGTGCATAGATATACATCTATGCATATATATGTGTACATAAATTCATGCATGTATGCATAATATGTATGCAGATGTATACAGAGTGAGTGAGATTGGTTGTTTTACGCCCTTATCAACACATTTAAGATGGTTATATCAAGGGCAGGAGAGCTGAGAGGAAGGCAGTTTTTTATCATACCCAGGAAATAGAGATAGAGAAGAAGGGAGATGGAGACAGAGAAAAAGAGACAGCAGGGCACTTTAAGGACTTACCCAGGACCAATGTATGCACAAATACACAAGGATAGAGAGAGGAAGGAAGGGAGGGAGGGAGGGCGAGAAAGGGGGGAGAGGTTGGGGGGGGGAGAGAAGGAGGGAGAGAGGAGAGAAGAGAAAGTCCAGTCAGACATATATAGAGCGGCCCCAATTGTCGGCCATATTTTGTACCATGGGAGTATTTGAATCCAATGTAGTGTTAACTAAAGGAGTATTGAGTATAGGCATATATCTATATACTATATAGTATAATTTGTAATAGTCTGTGTGGCCCGTTCCGTCCCGTCCCGTCCCGTCCCGCCCCGCCCCGCCCCCGCCCGCTCCCCCGCCCGCTCCCCCGCCTGCTCCCGCCCCGCTCCCGCCCCGCTCCCTCCCGTCATCCGTGCCGAACCCGTACCGAAGAAGTAGTGTTCGTATGTACCATTCTCGTCCACCGTAGAATTGGGCCTTAAGACAAGTCATACGAGTAGTTATGTAATGACAGTTTCATACGTACCTCACATCGGTATTGTGAATGGGCCTTGAGGGTCAAGTAATCACCCCTCCCGTTTCACAATATTCGTAGAAACAAATTTATTTTGAGTGCATGATTAATGAAGACATTTTGAAGACATGTTTAAAGACATGTTAATTAAGGTAATTTGTGCAACTTCAACATAACAATTGGTAATAAAGGAAATTGTAGAGCATAGCATGCTGTCAGTGATGACTCAATGAAATCTGTTCCTCGGCATATCTTGCCTTATTTTGTTAAGGAGTTTCTAAAGTAGTAATTCACTTAGATATCATTAGAAATGAGTGACGCTAATACAAATTATTATTAGACCCAGTTTCAGCGTAGATATTACAGGTGCGCAATTTCTTCAAGGAGTAATTGATCTAAATTGTTATAGATGCGTCAGAAGTTAGATGAACTTAATAACTATAAAAAAGTGCCAATAAGAGATAATGGAAATTTCTATATCATAATGTACTAATTGGAAATATAGGAGCGTGTATTAAACATGAAATTGGGATATAATAATTTTGTGAATAGGTTTACACGTTTCAGATAACCAACATTACTGAATCTCTCTATTTTGTAGCACTTTCTAGACTTGTGTTTTACCTTTAAGGTAGGTACCAGTCGAAGTTAGACCAATTAGCAACATCTACATTATAATTATCCGCATTATATATCTTTTTTTATTTAATCGTCCTTGTTAATCCGAGGTCTATCGAATAAAGTGTGTATATTGTGTAGATAGCCTTTCAAAGCATGTCTCCACTCGGGGTATTCATGAAGTTAGAAGCGTAAGTTTTAAGGAAACCACCCTCTATAAAAAGTCTATTACAGTGCATGCTAGGATGAATTCAGTTCAAATCAGACATACAAACATATATATGCAACATATCTATCGAAAAGCTTTTCACCAATATCATATGGCTATTGTATATGATCTATAAAAACCAAATGCACGCTGGGAGAGATGAAGACTTTAGTCTTGTATTATGGAACATGTAAACCACATGGCTATTTTACATGATATCACTGTTAAATATTCCATGCTGAACATAACATGTATTCTTTAGCTTTCACACTAACATACAACTCGGTCGGTATGTCCATAAGCGTTTTTGTCCAGCGGGTCAAAATGCGGTGAGGGTGGGGATGGGGGTATACAGTATACCCATATTATACATGGGTCCGGGGTGCGTTGCAAAAAGTGTTTGTGTGAGTGTGCGCTGCTATATAATAGTGGTAGTGCACTGTGCTGTACTGTACTGTGCTCTGCTGTGACGTGTTGTCATGGACATGGGCAGCTAGAAGGGGGTGGGTGGAGGTGGGGACACTTGATTGCCATCTAGTAGTGGGTAATTGAATTGGGAAATTGTGGATATTATACCCAAAGTCGATAATATGTATAGTCAATCTGTATAGGTAGCTGTGGAAATAATTATACTTTGTGTTTACAAAGAAATAATGTCGCTTTGCTGTAATTAAATTTGCCAGTTTCATGACAATTGTATATAATGGTATGGGGTGACAGTGCCAGGGCTAATGTTCTCCCATACTATGTTTTCCTGTCATAATTGTATTTTATAATAAGACCAGCCAAGAAAAAATACGAGGCAGAATGTGAGCGAGGCAAAACTCTGCAACACTTTTAAAGATATGATTCTCTGTTTTTATTTTTATCATTGGTAACGATTAAGATGTGCAGATTTTATTTCAACTCGATCCCAGGGTGGGGGGCGGGCGGCAATTATTTTAGGTGGTATCGGGTAGCTTTAGAATCGCGTTAATCAACCCGGTCTATGGTGTACCAATGAGTGACGACTGATTCTCAGGATAGTATAAACTTTACGGTGGCCATGGTTACATAGGTGTCAAGTCGTCAACAAAATGTACTGATACCGAGTATCAAACTAAAGATCATTTTCATTGAAGTATATTTCTACGAACACTCGGCCATCATCTAATCCTAGAAATGTTTTTTTTTCATTTCTCATAATAGCACATTTTTTAAGTTCTTTTAAAAATTGGTTAATGTTTTTAATTCTAGAAATGTTTTTTATTCACATAATAACACCGTTTTATTTTTTAAAAGATTTTATTTTGATTGGGTCGATCCACTTTTTGGTGTTTTTCACTTGCCCCTGTAAAACTAAAACACGGACATTTACATTTATCTTGTTGGAGTTCCAAATTCTGGCCGTCCTATGTTAGACCTATAGTGACAGTGTATGCGGTAGGTAGGTAGCATTCTTCGGAACATCGGCTTATTATTATATCTGATAAGGTCCTTAAGAGGCCAGTATCATACAGTAGCAATAATACAGATACGCTTTGACATGGCAGTGGAAACCAGGCTTTATAGCTGACATTGCTGATGCTTGTATATCCTTATCACTGATGGCTGTATAAATACTATGTTAAATGAAAAAAAGAATATGAAATTAGCAGAAATAGGAACTAGTTCCTTTGTAATGGTATATAATGCTACCTCCACCAAAAATATTTAAATCGTTAAAAACATACATACCATACTAGTGTTTGGATTCAGGAGAACCCAAATATCAGCAACATGTTAATTTCTTCTCAAATCAATTGAGGTATATAATTGAATGTGCAATACATTTGGTTTATCCATGTTGGCTTCCTACTACATGAAACATTGCTGAACTGCAAGCTGATTGTGCAATATATTTAGTCTTGGTAAGGACCCATAAAAGACTCAGTTTCAAAAGCACGATCGACTACTCAAAATCAGTTATCTGATAAATAAAAAAAATATATTTCAACACCCCCAAAATAACAATGAGTTAGAATTTGTTGACAGTGCAAAGCTATACTAAAACATCATGCATGTATACACATACTTGCCTATCATGTCTTGCATCTCGCCTATCGTGTCTCGCATCTCACTTAGAACTATCCTTGCTAAAGACTTTTCTGTTTACTACCTGCATAATCCACTTTCTGCAGGTGGCTAGGGGAAATCACGGTTGGTTTCGTGGCAGTACCGTCACTTAGCCTGATCCACCCTTTATACAACAGGCCCACTTGTACAACAGACTCATTGAAAGAGAGTGAGAGAAGGCAACACCCAGAAAAGCCTTGCATTTCTGGGTTGGATATAGAAAAAAATGGAATTGAGATTTCTTTTTTTACATTTTTTTACCAGGACTAGTAGGGGATGACGGCAAACAGGATTTAATAGCATTCTTTCTCGGCCTCATGGCCATCAAAGAAATTTAACCATGGCCAGTCAAATATGGCAAAACTTTATAGACACAGAGGGAAACTCCCCCGAGATCACTAATGCGATGAAGATAGCGAATTTATAGATAGGACGACAATATGGTCGGGTATAATGTCACTGTGGTCAGCCACATGTATGGTCTCACTGAATGCAAGTGTCACAAGCATTCCTATAGATGATACTCTCAACACAATTCCGTAGGTTGGAGTTCTTGCAGCTCAAGTTCTCCTCGATAGAAATGCTGCCTTATATGGATCGGGTCATCAGGAAATGTACAATCAGAAGCTCTGCACATTCAGTAAATTCTGCTAAATTAGGTTGAAAAAATAATACCATACATCCGATAGAGTAGCTGGAAAGTAAGTGACGGTTAGTATGAATGGAACATGTGTGATTGTTGACGTAGGAAATGGTAAGCCTTCACTAGCTGAGAGGATAATGAGGTGTGACGTCATAAGGGGAGGGGCGTGGCATGGACAGATGTGGCAACGCCCACGTCCAAATATATTCACCGATGGCTCGATTCCATGTATATTTATTTGAGCATATTTAGTAATGTTGACTTTAAAGGTCTGTTCAATTGGTTATATATGTTGAACTGTATATATATATATCGAACCTTATTTTTGTCTCAAATGTGGGTTATTTGGGAAGTTTCAGGCGACTTTACCAATATAGACTATGTGGCACATCTCCTTAGAATCTTGTAAATGCTTCAAATTCATAGTCCAAGTTAGACCAAGTCACCTTTTTTTTGTGAAAATACTCGGTTTGGACAATACCATTTTTGCATAAATATTATTTCATATCAGTTTTCGTTGTAGTGCTCTCACCTAATACGATTCAACCTTTCTTTGCTTCTTTATTATACTCTATCGCCCAAATATTTAGCCATGATTACTATATTGAGTCAATTTATTTTTTCTAAAAAAACTGAATTGTGTCTCGTTTGGTTGAAACTATTTGAAATATTGAAATATAGAGTATTTAAGTTTGTTTGTTTGTTTTTTATTCATAAGCCCATGTACCAAGTACAACATTTTCAGCCTATATAAACATAATTAAATAATAGTAATACAAATATATCATGAAATCGTACAATCACTAGTCAAATTAATTTTCAATTTGATAGTCAATTTGATATTGTTGTTTTGAATGGCATTTATATTACATTTAAGGTATGTCCCCAATTCATTGCCACCTGATGGCAGCTGAATTTGATGGTTTTTCGCCACTTAATATGAAAGGAATATATTCAAATATATTTATACCAGAAGAATCATTCATCTAGCCTACAGCTCTGCATTTCAGCAATGTGCATTTGCCACTATTATATCTATTCTATTTGTTCCCGTCCAATAAGGTTAAATAGCAATCCATGGAACAATTGGACTGTCTGAATCTTGCATTATGTTCAATTTGAAAAAAGAGGATCATGTCGCTCTTGTCGTAATTGTCAGATGTATGAGAGAAATTAATCAAAACACACATAGCATTCTCTCTTCTTCTTCTTCTTCTTCTTCTTCTTCTTCTCCACTCTCAGTACTCTGTCCCCTCTCTTTTCTCTCTCTCTCTCTCTTCCTCTCCCTTTCCTCTCTCTCACGCACTCTCTCACTCTCTCTCACTCTCCCTCACACCGTCTCTTTCTCTCTCTCACTCCTCCGTCCTTCCCTCTACGGATCTATATTTGTTGACTATAGCAACGTACGTATGAAGCTACATATATTTTGAAGGCTTCCCACTAGTATCTGGTGTCCATGATCATGAGATTGTGTAGGCGAATTTGCTGATGAGTGATATTTGATATCAGCTTGGTCGTCCTGATGTCAACATTTATACTTAGATCAATTACTCAATATATTGGTCTGTAATATGATGCAAGAGATTCAAAACATATATATGTATCTAAAGTATTCTCTTCCATTCAGTATGTCATAGAATGAGATATATGCATTATATCCAACTAGGTGATACACATTTCTTTGTGCATTAAAGAGATGCATATCATCATTGAATTAATTAATAGCTAATAATCTATACTTTTATAATTCATTCGTGTTAATATCGTATATATATATATAGGATGCTTAAAAAATATTTGCCCAAATTAGAGAGAGTTCTGGAGAGAGTTGTTGAGAACGTTATACCAAATATTAGACATGAGACTAGTGTACAGGTTAAAATACCTCATATGTAAAAATGTGTCAAAATGTGCAACTTTTGTTACACCTCGAAGAAGTATATAAACAAAAACTCTCCGAACACTCTCATTTCATCCTCTGACGAAGACCACCCTAGGTCGAAACGCGTTGGGAAAGCTTGTAACATCTCAGCTAATACATTGAAACCTACATCAAACTACAGGAGTTGATCGTTTATTTGAAGACTACCTTGTAACTTAAAATACCAAAGACAAATAAACTAACAAATATCAAAGAAATTCCAAACATAATCAATGACTACTTTAGCAAAATATAGACCTGTGTTGATATCAACAGAACTACACAGAATCCACAAACTCTGCATTATCCAGAGAAGCGTGCAGTGCTAGAGGCGTGAAGTGCTAGAGCAGACAGCCTTTTTGCATTTGTCTCATTTTCAAGTCATTTTAATTTCGCTAAATTAATATCTCCACATATGGGGCTTGGTTTTATTTTAAACTCACAGATTTAGCTTTTGATGTTGTTCCCTTTCAATTCGTGAAAGAATTAGAGAGTCTAAGTTTAAGTGAGAAAAGTGAGTTAATTGGGGTTCAGGGGTACTATGGAACTAAGCTTGTGTTTATTCTCAGCGAAAATCGTTTTCGCTTTGGGCCACGACTCGTCTAGCTGCCGGTTATAAACAAATGCCTCTTCCTCTTCTTGAAATAACACCAACTACCATGGATTATTTCTTGGATAGTGTTAGAGATATTGACATGTCTTAACCTTTGGGTTAAACCTAGACGAGTACTAGAATTTATAAAGATGCCATGCTATTCTACTCCCTAAACGTTTTCAACTTGGCTAATCAAGGGAATAGATTCCCAACTACTTCCCTACTACTAGAAAAACTCCCATATCAAAAGGTTTGAACAAGAATACTTTCGAGAATATAAGGCTAAATTTTATTATTCATATCTGTAGCAAGGTTTTGGAAACACTATAAACACTGAATTAATAATACACTAATTTGGCTTCAGAAAGAAAAATCAACAACTTCTACTGTTGCACTGTTGCTACGTACAATATTTCCTTCTTTTAGCAAAATAAAATTCATTTCCTGTTCCTATACCTTTTTATAGGAAGGCATTTGACTCTGTTCCTCATTTAATTCCTAGCTAAAAGAATGCAGAGTAACATGGCAGCCAACATCTAGTGAAAAGGGATAATCAAAAAGGTACCTGCACTCTAGAGGGGCTCCATACTTGGGCCTACCATGTTTTTCAATACACCAATGATAATCCACACTAATCATTTGTTGTGTACGACATTCAATGCTCCACACATATTTGAAAAACCCTTTTTTACTAGCTGCATGTACAGGGCTCTAACTTACAGCAAGAGGTTTCTGGGGAAGGGACAGAAACGGAAAGGCTGTATTGTGATAGTAAAAGGGGAGGGGTAGAGAGGGTGAAGGAGGGGGTGGCAAGGGTTGTCTGGGCAAGGGACAAGAAGGGAAAGATAGATCGGGGAGGGATTTTGATAAGGAAAAAAGTAGTGTGTGTGTGTGTGGCCGGGGGGGGGGGTGATAAAAGTGGGAGTGAAAAAGAGTAGGAGAAGGAACGGAGAATTTGAATAGAAACTATATTTAAACAGAATTACTATCTGATTTAAACGGGGGCATCTAGTAATTTGCATATGAAACGTACAGTTTAAAGAATAACTGCAACTATGTGTAACGATCCTGTTTCAAAGTATTCATGACGATTCTATGAAGGTCCAGAAAACCCCTGTGAAATATTCGGAATCTGAAGAATGTCCAGTTGGAGATGACAATGCCCGTATTATATTGCCACACGTTGATATGTTCACATCGCACCTATGACGTCATGGCGGGCTCGACCAATCAGAAGCGTCGTGCCCCGTCCACCTTGCGCCATGCCTTCCATCTAGCCACTTTGAACTCTGCACCCATTCGGTACACACGGTTCATAGGTTGAGGATTTTTTTATTTTATTCATATTGATTTTCACTATGTAACTGTTTATTGTGTACTTTACTAAAGTGTTTTGCATGCCCAAACGGCACTACAACCTCATCTTATATGTCCTCATGATGTATAAGTCTTCTCTATTCATCTATACACCGTCCTCGAATATCCATGTTGCGTCCCAAAGTCGTCACCTGTACGACCTGTGTAACATTACAGACTTTTCTTCTTTTTTTGCACATATTACGCATAGCCAAAATCCATAACAAAGACACCTTTTCCTATTACAATCTCGATATTCCTATTCCTTGAACAAATAGTTTCATGGCACAGACTATTTCTTCATTACAGAGACCTTTTCACCCATGACAAGTAGTCTTTTTACTATGACGACTCCCCTATCACCCATGACATGTGCCATCTGCTGCTATAGCACATCGCACAAGGGGATGGCAGTGATCGGACTTCTGACTTTTGGGTTCCTTTCTTTCTGTCATGTCTGTATCTACCTCACCAATCCCATGAGTCTGCAACACAGTTCTACACTGGCCTAGATTCGAGCTTGAGGGTGCGGGCACACACAGAAGGAGTGTGGACCATTCATTTTGTGTGGCTAGGGGAGATGCAGTTCTAATTGTAAGAGTTTCTCAGTTGATTATTAATACTGAATGAACAGATGTCAATGCTTTATATTATATTATATGTCTTTTTTATATTGTATTATATGCTATGTTATATCAAGTAATGTCATTCTTAACACTTGTAATGCAATGGGGCGTACGCCCATTGCAAATCTCATTTCTGATAGATGTAATGATAATATGTCCTATTATTTCTGTGTCGACCCCCAGCTACACACAACTCAACCAGAGATGTTTTTCTCTCTTTGGAAGCGGCTATTTCCCTCTCTTTTAAATATGTTTGCAATTCCTTCCCTGAACATTTACACCATTGTTGTCCGCTTGCCATATCCCTAGTGATTTGGAAATATTCTCTCAAAATCTTGAGAAAATCGAGTTTTAAGAGCAGAACACACAAGCAAAACCTATGAACCCAATGGTAGCCCTATGTAAACTGGACGAGCTCCCCGCATGCAGATGCTCCCATCCCTGACCAAAACCAGATGTGGACTCCATAGGGCAATAGGCCTATTAAATTTTCATATAGGCATGTAGACCCTTTTGTCGTTTCATATTGTATCTCGTATTATTTTAGACAAATACAAGATTTTCTTATCTTATCTTATATGGGGTGGGGATGGAATGGGGTTATGAGGTATGATTTTGTACTCTTTATTTTAGTCATAATTGAAGGGCAATATAATATATTTGTTGTAATTAACTAATGCCATCTTTAAGAGGCAAGTAGCCTATGCTATATATAAACTTAGTCCATAATATTAGCCCTCCCCTCCCTATACACGATGGCCAAGCATGCAGCAGACCTGGCATAGGAATACATTGAACCTGGGACATTGAAGTACATTAGGGTGAAAAGGAATGACATCAGATGGTGGCTAAGTGCACATATCTGTGAGAAAAAGAAAATCCGAAATCCAAGAAAGTATCTATTCGGATATTAAGATATACATAATCCATGTTGATTATGTCTTAGGATATCTTAGAAAAGGAAAATGATATTCAAAAAAGAAAAGTGTTGGATTTGTTGGATATTTACTATGACACGTTTTTATCCTGACAGCTTGGGGACAAAACAATCCACGTCAGTCGCACATATCTCTGGGAATTCTCTGGGAATCTCTGTAGTTCCTCCAGTCGGCAATAGGGTCTACATAGTCAGGACTGCTGCTATTCCCTGTTCATATTGGTTTATTATTTTATAACTAATTATTAATTCATGTTACACCTTCGGAGTTCAACCATCCTACTTATCATAGTATAACTCTAATGTATGATAAAAGTCACACTTATTTTCTCATCATATTTATGTAATGTATTCCTGATTTATATTACAAGCACTTCGATACATCTGTTCCAGTTTGTATGACTTTTCCATTGAATCGTTTGTATGGTCAGGTTGGGGAATAAAGACCACAACCTCATCTCATTAGGAGTTCAGGAATAAACTGGAATCCCAAAGTAGGCCTACCTATACGGTCAAGAATATATTATTATTAAATATCGATAGTTTTTAATCCTTGAAGAGATCCAGAGGCGATTATACAGACGTGCAACGCTGGAATATCAACTCGATGGAAAGAACATTGGTCTGTTCTGCTTTATGCATTGCAACAAAACAAGATTCGTAACATTCGGACAATACAAAATTGATCATTGGCACTTGCTCTGAGATGTCCTATATTTTACCCAACTGAAGATATTCATAGGGTCTCGAACGACAATTGAGTTTTTTCAATGACTCAATGATTCAATGACTTGGCCGGTAAATAGAATATAAAAAAAAAATAATACCCTATTCTCTGAACATGAAGCACTTGACGTTATTGAAGATAATTGTTAACTTCAATGATGTTTATAATAATGGTCAAATCAAGATCTCTAAGGATAAAATTAGAACAAATATTAGAGCGCTTGGTGGACCTATGTTATATAAATATCGATTTTCTGAATTATAAATTGTCCAAAGTTATTTTATATACATCAAGGGGTATCTTATGGAATAACATTCATACTCTGAAGAAGGAGTAATGTGAACTCCGAAATGTCGATATCTTATTGAATAAACCACCTCCAAGCACTATATTATCCTCCACGTGTCTTTATTACAGTTTTGGTGTTCTTCATTATAACTTTGAATATCTTATGGAATACACTCTGTCATTCCCCTGAAGAAGGTCACCGCTTAGACCGAAACGCGTAGGGATACAGCCCTATTTCATTTAGCAACAATAAAACAACATATACAGAAACTACAGGAGTCCTTGTTTATACGGAGATTTTCAACATAACTATATCTTATGGAATACTTTACCAACTCAACTGAGAAATGAACTGCCTTTCCCCTGTGTACCATTGATTATAATCATTTATACGAACTATTATGGTGAATCCCCCAAAAGTCTACTCTAAAGGCACGATTATTACTATTAATAATATACTTAGAATAGTCTGAAGAACACAAGTATGTGAAGTATTGTGTACACACTTTCAATTCTATCATTCTCATATGATATCGCCCCACAAAAACAGAATGAAATGAAACCGACTCCAGTAAATAATCCAAATGCCGCTGTATCTTCTGCCCCCCCCCCTCATAAGGGATGAAATAGATTACAGGTATTGTAATCTGAGGTGTTTAATAACTGAAATGCGCACTGAAGTCACAAAAGATCTGCAATGATCACACACCGTTCCCATATTAACAATTATGTATACTAGGCCTACTATCCCTCTCCCTGGTGCTGCCCCCTGTACCAAACCAATGTCATTCGCGATCCCAACAACTCCATTGTTATAATTTGACGCAAAGGCAAAAGATAAATGGTTCATTTTGTTTATTTCAGTTCACATATTTCTTTCCATGAATTCGGTCGAAGGAAAACATTTGAACCGGCATAGAAATCACATTGAATGAAGATGTAAACAATAATGATTATTCAACAAGGTTAGTTTTTTAAAATGTTGTAAACAAGTTATTAGAGAATTTAGCGTTATTATTGTATGTTTTTCGTTACTTGCAAAACATTATATGAAGTGATTTGGGAACAAGGAATCAATCCCAAAACACAATCACTTTTACAAGACCATGGTACTCATAGTTTGGTAATCTATATGCAATAACCAAACAATGACAAACCACTCTCTCATGTATGTGGGTTGGGACATGCAGCTTTAACCCTCCAATAGCAAATCAATTTGTCCTCTGTCTGGAAGTAAAAATGACTTTAACCGTAACATGCTGGGTATATTGGTTGGCTGGAAGACACGATATATCCAGGGCGGATCCATCCCCTTGTTTTGCAACTGATGGTACAATTATCACTGGAATATTTCCGACCGCATGCTCAGCAGGGTTACCTTTTTGCTTGCAATAACACACTGTCACTCCGACCGGCTGGAAACGAAGGAGACATTGTTATGGAGACAGGGTTATTTCATCGTTTGTAAAAGAGAGGACTCTTATAATCGCATGCAATCTTTTATCAAGAGCAACATAACTTCCATAGGTAAGACCAATAACTCCATGTTTATGTATGTAACCTAGTTTTGGGGTAATATATCTCATTAAATAATTTAACGTACAGTCTATTCCCAAAAGCTCTTGAGACATTATAAAAATAATAATGGTGAATGAATCTATCGTATCCAAAAGAAATTTCAAAACAACGCATGAAGCCTGTATGGTGCACATGTAACAATCGGGTTCTGAGATAGACAGAAGTCTTTATTTCTGTAAAAATGTTTCTATAATATTTGAACATATTGCAATGATAACATGGTATGAATACACCATTTTCAAGAGGAACTATATATGATATGTCATTATGTTATTGAAAATTAATTATTATTTTTTTTTTGACATTTCTTTATTCAGGTAAGAAAAGCTGAGGCAAGTGCCCAGAATCTTATTTACATGGCTAGGGTATTCAAGTCGAAACATGTAGGGAAGGATGGTATTACTTAAATTGTAAGAATATATCTTCTTTGCTTGGCATACCTCCAGACGAATGTGAACACCTAGTGGTCTTATCATTTGTGGCGTCCAAGGACCGGCAGTAATTACTATGCTTCCTGCAGAATACTGGCCCTTGACGGTGTTAACAACCACAATATTTCAAGGATGGATCCCTGTCACTTTCTCTTTATCATGGATGGTTCCACCGAAGCGCACGAACATTTCCTAAAGAGAGGGCAACAATACTTGGAGACATATCCATATCGGTTACTGCTGAAGAAAATAAAATTGTTTAATGGTTCAAAGAACTGTGAAATACGATACGAGACACATATGATTCCATGATGGACTATACAATTATAATGTTGATGTTGAACAACTATTGTACGAATCGCTCATACAAATAACACATCTAAATGAACAATGGTTTTTGTTTGTTACAAACAAAATTGCATAGGCCTATGTCAATGCATTCGTAAATTGCAAATGAAATATTATAGATATAGATAACTTAATATCAAGTATTGGTAAACTTAAATTAACCAATACGGCTTAATGAATCACCTGAAATTTTGCTTAGCATTTTATCAGCATGAAGTGTTCCTGCTTCTTGGTCAAAAACTCCCTCGAAAGTGTCATCAAAGTTTAGCATGGGATAATTATTTCTAATCTCTGCAGCTGAAAGATGTTGGTGCTTGCATTTCACCCTGGCAAGGGCAGAGGCAGCTTTAGTCACAGCTTCGGATCCGTTCTTTCCAATCATTAGCAACCCAGTGTTTCTGAATATATAAGATAAATAGAGATTCAATATCCTATGGAACGAATCATGCAACTGCTTATTTAAACGTGTATTATCCATAGAATAGCATAGTTGTGTATATGATGCATTTGGTGAATGCATATATATATAGATCAACAGTAAAGCACAATGACGACGTCGTACACGTGCGTGTATTGCTTGAACACATGTATAGTAGTCTCATGACGTAATCACCAGTCGCCATCATAGGCCAAATCCAGCGGTTCTTTCGGACAGAAATTTATTTTCTCTAATCAATTGAGCGCAAGCTTCTTCTCTCATATATTTGAGATGTTGCCATTTCTCTATATTACCTGCAAGTTGTGTAACCAGAACTGTCGTCGGCTTCTAACATCGAATGCTGTGTAAGCAGAACTTCCGTCGGCTGTCGAATATCAAATGCTTCAGGAAATTAAACTAGACCTATTCGTCTCCTTCTCCAGCTGTTCCCACATAGGGTACGCCTCCAGCATCATCTCTGCGTAAATTGCTTCAACATAAGCTTTGCGGATAATCCTGGACTGACCATGAGAACTGCCACGAGAGTGGGGCAAGGGAAACTGTAATGAAAATATGATTGTTTGTATTATCTCCCAATGGTGTATTCACTGATGCCATTCGCCAACATTTTAAATTTAATATACCCACTGGTCGATATTTTGTTTAAATTATGATAAATCTTGTTCTATGGCCAACATGACATACATTGAGCTCAATGATAAACTGTTGCTATATAATACTTAATAATTATAGTTTTATAATGCTGTATGTTTACTGCGTTCTGATATCGCAAATAAAGTGTTAATAAGTTAATATTCAAGTTGCACTATCTGTCCTCAATTCTCCACACGGGATAGACAGAATATTAAAATGAGTGTAGAGCTCTATGCTTAAATACCTGCTCAAGAAGTTGAGTTTTCTTTCCTTGCTTTGCTAACAGATAAGCAGTAGCTGACCCCTCGATCCCTGTGCCAATTACTATCACTTAATTCGTAATCTGCCATTTTGTGGATTATCTCCTGGAAACGTTTGTACACGTATGCAGTGTGTGCAGAGTCGGTTGTTTAACTGTTCACTTTGCTAACGCAAAATATTAAATGGGGTTATAAATAAGTGAGCACTGTTTCTGTATGTATTCCCAACCTCCCATCATGGCCCATGTATTCCCACATCCGTCCACACAGTCCGTGTGTATAAAAGTATTATGTCGCGTTATAACTGAAATCTGGTTTTGTGAAGAAATGTTCCATATTCCATGCGCTTCCGGATTGAGAATCTTATCCTTATTGATACAAAGTAATTTCCTTGGTGCATGACCCAGCATATTATATTCATCTCATAATTCACATTGCTACAATGTTGTCGTTAGGATCAAAGGAGGCATGGAGATGTATAGTTTAAACCCAGTTTGTAGTTTGTAACAGATTTCAACCTATTATATGCTTACAAAATATGTGAGAGTGGTATTAGGTCGTTCAAAGCTATGGTACCGCATAATCGAAAGGAAAACTCTTTGCACCTACATGTACATATTCACATGTACACTTCATAGGAACCGAACCTTTCTCGGGAAAATTCTCAATTTAAATTATAGTATATATGTATGAGTGCATTAACGTTAAGAACCTCTACCCCTCCCTATATGCGGTGCTATAAACAATGAAGTTTTCATACATAATGATGATATTAGATGCAAAGAAGAGAAAACTTATGTTAACACATGGTACTTACAAGTACTAACAAGTACAGCCAGTCTTATCGATGGGCTTTCCTGTGTGTGCGAGATCTAGTCTAAAAATTAGAATTACTTGTTTAAGGGTACACACTTGGGGTGAGCGTGTATCTGCTGACTGATACTGCTTGCGTATTAAAGGCCAAAAGAAGAAGAGGTGTGTTTCTGGTTCACGTAAATAAAAAATGCTCAGTACCCGCCAGCCCCCTACCAACCCACAACCCCCGACCCCCAACCCACCCTCCCTCCAACTTAGGAAACCTATTATAAGAAGTTAATCCCACCACAAATCCCTTAAAGGATATACTCGTGTTTAAAAAATAATATTATAATAATAATTAATAAAAAAAAACGGCGGTCTTTTTTCAAATAAAACGCTATCTAGTTTTCAGCTGCTTTGAACCACGGAAGCAGACTTATTATCTAGGACAATCCTATAGCCAAGTGCATACATGTATGTATACTATGGAAGACCAATTTGGTACATACCGACATTCAGGTCACCCGATTCGGAGCAACTTCGGAGCAACTTCGGCGAAATTCGGGATTCGGATTTGTTTAAATTCGGTCTAACCTCAAACAAACATAATTAATCTTTTTATTATTATTGATATTTGTGTTTATTTGTGAGAGAAAGTACATCTCTTGCCTTCTATTGGTATATATCTATTTGATTGTCCTAAAATCATATAATTATTGAATCATTATCTGTACCTCTTTTCGCAATCGTTGCTAGTAAGATATTATAGAAGGTGAATATTTGTTTGTTTGTTTATTTATTGATAGCATTTCATTGGTACAATGATAATTCTCAGCGTGTCCAAAATATTACAACAAAATTATCTGACAAATTCATAATAATAATGACCAATTTAGCATTATGTTAATACATCCTTTAAGCATTTCACGATATAGGTATACAGATAGCAATATATACGGTACGAGACATTTATATGCCTTGGTGGCGCCCCCTGCCGTTTCATTTGTACATCATAGATCTCTACGACAGTAGGTGATAATCATGGTATTAAGAGAACTCCAATATAATATATTCTATTCACCACTTTATAATAAGGCATACAGTAAAACATATAAAATAAACTCAGGTATTTTTATATATTTTCAATATAGGTAAGAACATAAAAAAGAACATTTCTAGGTAGGACGCGGGGGGGGGGGGGGGTAAATTGGAAACACACCTTTTTCTTTTGTTTGCCTGTTCTGCAATTACCTCGATAACCGAGTTCTGTCCTGGCTTTAATGGTCATGTGAAATTAATATTTGTATGGACTTGATGGATATCTATAATGGTTTGATTTTGTATATTATCAATATTTGTATGAATGGGAACTAAGATAGTTAGAGTATGTCAGAATTAATCGTGGGGATCGAGGGGGCGCTACAGTTGCGAAAGGTTTCTATCATTATGTGATAATCGGGTTTGGGTAGACCTTTGTAGATGAAGCGAGTCACAAAATCCCAGATATGGAACAAAGTCCTATGTGCAATTTTCCTTCTTGTCATCCGGCTGGCCTCTCACTAGGAAATGCCTTACAATATAATGAGTAAGCAAACGAATAGCGGTGACTGTAGTAACTAGTATGAATTTCCACGCTATACAACTTCGATCTATGTTGCCGATTGTGAGCTCAGGTTGGCGTACCTATTTGAGTTAATTGGAAAGAAACAATCGAGCGATCATATCACCAATACATATCAGGAGCAGACATGGTAAAGGTCCATAATGTTCATAGCAGATATAACGTAATGTACTACCCAACATCTAGAACAAATAGGTTATGATTTATTATGTATGGCAATGCCTTACATAATAAATCAAACCCATTAATAAATGCCTCAGGTATTATTAATGACTCGCCGGTGTTCTTTAATAATAATTCTTTATTAATGATCAAGTATTTACTTGAAAACTTCGTCTTATATGAATTACTGTTATATATATAGCTAGGTAAGACACCGACGTTTTATAATATAATATTATAGTGCGCTTTCTCCTATTTTGGAATTTCTAAGCGATGCCAGCTAGAAACTCTTGAAATTAAAGGAGCACCGAAGACACTTGTTTGCAGCTATATTTCTGAAGTCAACTTAGTCAGCTCATCATCCAGGAATACTCACAGGTTGATGGACCATCTGCAATTACCTCGATAACCGAGTTCTGTCCTGGCTTTAATGGTCATGTGAAATTAATATTTGTATGGACTTGATGGATATCTATAATGGTTTGATTTTGTATATTATCAATATTTGTATGAATGGGAACTAAGATAGTTAGAGTATGTCAGAATTAATCGTGGGGATCGAGGGGGCGCTACAGTTGCGAAAGGTTTCTATCATTATGTGATAATCGGGTTTGGGTAGACCTTTGTAGATGAAGCGAGTCACAAAATCCCAGATATGGAACAAAGTCCTATGTGCAATTTTCCTTCTTGTCATCCGGCTGGCCTCTCACTAGGAAATGCCTTACAATATAATGAGTAAGCAAACGAATAGCGGTGACTGTAGTAACTAGTATGAATTTCCACGCTATACAACTTCGATCTATGTTGCCGATTGTGAGCTCAGGTTGGCGTACCTATTTGAGTTAATTGGAAAGAAACAATCGAGCGATCATATCACCAATACATATCAGGAGCAGACATGGTAAAGGTCCATAATGTTCATAGCAGATATAACGTAATGTACTACCCAACATCTAGAACAAATAGGTTATGATTTATTATGTATGGCAATGCCTTACATAATAAATCAAATCCATTAATAAATGCCTCAGGTATTATTAATGACTCGCCGGTGTTCTTTAATAATAATTCTTTATTAATGATCAAGTATTTACTTGAAAACTTCGTCTTATATGAATTACTGTTATATATATAGCTAGGTAAGACACCGACGTTTTATAATATAATATTATAGTGCGCTTTCTCCTATTTTGGAATTTCTAAGCGATGCCAGCTAGAAACTCTTGAAATTAAAGGAGCACCGAAGACACTTGTTTGCAGCTATATTTCTGAAGTCAACTTAGTCAGCTCATCATCCAGGAATACTCACAGGTTGATGGACCATCTGCAATTACCTCGATAACCGAGTTCTGTCCTGGCTTTAATGGTCATGTGAAATTAATATTTGTATGGACTTGATGGATATCTATAATGGTTTGATTTTGTATATTATCAATATTTGTATGAATGGGAACTAAGATAGTTAGAGTATGTCAGAATTAATCGTGGGGATCGAGGGGGCGCTACAGTTGCGAAAGGTTTCTATCATTATGTGATAATCGGGTTTGGGTAGACCTTTGTAGATGAAGCGAGTCACAAAATCCCAGATATGGAACAAAGTCCTATGTGCAATTTTCCTTCTTGTCATCCGGCTGGCCTCTCACTAGGAAATGCCTTACAATATAATGAGTAAGCAAACGAATAGCGGTGACTGTAGTAACTAGTATGAATTTCCACGCTATACAACTTCGATCTATGTTGCCGATTGTGAGCTCAGGTTGGCGTACCTATTTGAGTTAATTGGAAAGAAACAATCGAGCGATCATATCACCAATACATATCAGGAGCAGACATGGTAAAGGTCCATAATGTTCATAGCAGATATAACGTAATGTACTACCCAACATCTAGAACAAATAGGTTATGATTTATTATGTATGGCAATGCCTTACATAATAAATCAAACCCATTAATAAATGCCTCAGGTATTATTAATGACTCGCCGGTGTTCTTTAATAATAATTCTTTATTAATGATCAAGTATTTACTTGAAAACTTCGTCTTATATGAATTACTGTTATATATATAGCTAGGTAAGACACCGACGTTTTATAATATAATATTATAGTGCGCTTTCTCCTATTTTGGAATTTCTAAGCGATGCCAGCTAGAAACTCTTGAAATTAAAGGAGCACCGAAGACACTTGTTTGCAGCTATATTTCTGAAGTCAACTTAGTCAGCTCATCATCCAGGAATACTCACAGGTTGATGGACCATCTGCAATTACCTCGATAACCGAGTTCTGTCCTGGCTTTAATGGTCATGTGAAATTAATATTTGTATGGACTTGATGGATATCTATAATGGTTTGATTTTGTATATTATCAATATTTGTATGAATGGGAACTAAGATAGTTAGAGTATGTCAGAATTAATCGTGGGGATCGAGGGGGCGCTACAGTTGCGAAAGGTTTCTATCATTATGTGATAATCGGGTTTGGGTAGACCTTTGTAGATGAAGCGAGTCACAAAATCCCAGATATGGAACAAAGTCCTATGTGCAATTTTCCTTCTTGTCATCCGGCTGGCCTCTCACTAGGAAATGCCTTACAATATAATGAGTAAGCAAACGAATAGCGGTGACTGTAGTAACTAGTATGAATTTCCACGCTATACAACTTCGATCTATGTTGCCGATTGTGAGCTCAGGTTGGCGTACCTATTTGAGTTAATTGGAAAGAAACAATCGAGCGATCATATCACCAATACATATCAGGAGCAGACATGGTAAAGGTCCATAATGTTCATAGCAGATATAACGTAATGTACTACCCAACATCTAGAACAAATAGGTTATGATTTATTATGTATGGCAATGCCTTACATAATAAATCAAACCCATTAATAAATGCCTCAGGTATTATTAATGACTCGCCGGTGTTCTTTAATAATAATTCTTTATTAATGATCAAGTATTTACTTGAAAACTTCGTCTTATATGAATTACTGTTATATATATAGCTAGGTAAGACACCGACGTTTTATAATATAATATTATAGTGCGCTTTCTCCTATTTTGGAATTTCTAAGCGATGCCAGCTAGAAACTCTTGAAATTAAAGGAGCACCGAAGACACTTGTTTGCAGCTATATTTCTGAAGTCAACTTAGTCAGCTCATCATCCAGGAATACTCACAGGTTGATGGACCATCTGCAATTACCTCGATAACCGAGTTCTGTCCTGGCTTTAATGGTCATGTGAAATTAATATTTGTATGGACTTGATGGATATCTATAATGGTTTGATTTTGTATATTATCAATATTTGTATGAATGGGAACTAAGATAGTTAGAGTATGTCAGAATTAATCGTGGGGATCGAGGGGGCGCTACAGTTGCGAAAGGTTTCTATCATTATGTGATAATCGGGTTTGGGTAGACCTTTGTAGATGAAGCGAGTCACAAAATCCCAGATATGGAACAAAGTCCTATGTGCAATTTTCCTTCTTGTCATCCGGCTGGCCTCTCACTAGGAAATGCCTTACAATATAATGAGTAAGCAAACGAATAGCGGTGACTGTAGTAACTAGTATGAATTTCCACGCTATACAACTTCGATCTATGTTGCCGATTGTGAGCTCAGGTTGGCGTACCTATTTGAGTTAATTGGAAAGAAACAATCGAGCGATCATATCACCAATACATATCAGGAGCAGACATGGTAAAGGTCCATAATGTTCATAGCAGATATAACGTAATGTACTACCCAACATCTAGAACAAATAGGTTATGATTTATTATGTATGGCAATGCCTTACATAATAAATCAAACCCATTAATAAATGCCTCAGGTATTATTAATGACTCGCCGGTGTTCTTTAATAATAATTCTTTATTAATGATCAAGTATTTACTTGAAAACTTCGTCTTATATGAATTACTGTTATATATATAGCTAGGTAAGACACCGACGTTTTATAATATGATATTATAGTGCGCTTTCTCCTATTTTGGAATTTCTAAGCGATGCCAGCTAGAAACTCTTGAAATTAAAGGAGCACCGAAGACACTTGTTTGCAGCTATATTTCTGAAGTCAACTTAGTCAGCTCATCATCCAGGAATACTCACAGGTTGATGGACCATAGGATTCGCAGTTCCTTTTCCACATTTTAGTCCTTCATTAATATGAAATCTCTACATCAATGGCATCTTTTCACAGCCCTGTTGGTAATTATTATCATATTCGATATCGTACACAGGCCCTGCTTCCAGACCTTAGAAATAGTGAACCTTTAGCTGCCGGCAAAGAACCTCTAGTGCAAAATGCTTTCCCTCGCGATATCCGATGTAATGGTTGCCAACAGTGGCAAAGAGACGTACTCAGGCAGCCAGAAGCTAGATGTTGCCACGATAAAGAACACTACTCCCTGAAACTGGTCATTATTGTTATTTCTAGGCGCCAAAATTCTAGACAAATGGCAGTATCGTGGGAAATTCATCGGAATCGTGGTGAACCTATTTCAAAAGTTTTCAAACTTTTATTTGTATTTAGTTCTGATCTCTTGCATGAAAAATCCAGAAAGTCCAGTCGCCGTTTGTCAAGAAATCATACTATAAAAACAGAGAGTCAGCTTCATGGAGATATTCTGCAATTCCATCTTTACAGAAATCAAAACCTCTTACTGTTTAACACTTACCAGTAGATATCCACAGCTGGCCGATATGTATTACAAACTGTTAAAATCTCAGACGACATCTACTTGAATGCGAAGATCACCTGTCTATGATGCGACACCCACAATACTCTAAGGCCCTATAAAAAAAAGTAAGTTTTATGTTGGAAGAAAGCCATCCCAGACCGTGAGCCAGGTTCTAAACATAATACAAGTGCCACAGTCTATCAGTTTAGTTTTTAACTGCCCTTCTGTAGCAGAACTGCCTGCCCTTATTTGCCGACCTGTGTACTTACAATATGCCAAGATTTCTCTATACATGGGAAAGATGACAGAAACGAAAGGACTCTTCACAGACATTGGATGGGCAAATGGTGGCTTTATCTACGGAATACATGCTCATGGATTTTCTACAGATAAACTGCTTGAATTCTACAAATGCGGTGAGCACTTTAATAATTCCATGGGACAGTTAAGCACTGTGCCTTGTTTAGTATGGGATACATCTTTTAGACGCTGTTAAAAAAATATAAACAGTGGACAACAATATACATGCACTAAATTCAACAACCAATATGTATATGTGACACTCTTTGTACAGACTTGGCAACGGAGGCAAATAAATTGTACACATAACGCCAGTCTCACGGTGAGTTTTACTTAGTTTTCTTTAATACCAATTAAACGTTTCGGAGCGGTATGGTTTTCTCCTTCAGGGGCAATGATTACAATTGGTGAAGTACTCTTCTACACTGGCCACCATTTGGTTTGTATAGTATAGGGTGTGTATTCCATGACGCAGGAAGTGGGCGGGTGTAAGAAGTGTATCTTACATGTGAATTTTGTAGTAGCTATATGAGTATTGGTAATTATTAGAATTTCTATGTTGGTTACTCGACCTTACACGTTTCGGGCCGCGGGTTGGGCCCTTCATCAGAGGAATTAATAGAATTCCAAAAGACCTACGTAGAAATGAACTTTAATAGGGCACTTCACAAATTCATTCAGTCCCGCAGCAACTGTGGTGGCCTCAATCATAGCTTGGCGTCATGGCGGGCACTATTTCAGGGCTCTGATACCTCCACTTTGTACATAGGTGTCAAACTTTGCCCACTTGCCTAATCTTTGATCTGTGCCCAATACATTGGGCAATATTATTGGACAATATGTTAAGATTGTGTTTGAGGCCTTTTTAAATGAAATTAATAAGAGGTATTGTGCATTGAAATACAATGCGGTGTTTGATCAGAAAAGCAGAAAATGGTTAAAAAAAAAAAGGTTAATAAATATGTGGAGCAGGTGTATACGATATAGAAACATGGTTCCGATATGAGACAACACTGATCGATCGTTGAAATGAAGTTTTATTGGTAATGAATCGCTAAATTGTTAAAGTTGAAGTGTTATAACTTTGGAAAATACCCCAAAATATAAAATGGGGTAAACTTATATTGCTATTAGTCATGTATATGCCCAGATGGCAGGAATATTCGAATAAAACCCTTTAAAAAATAAAAATTGAAAATCCATAGGCATAGGCCTACAGTGCGGAGGTAACGTTAGAGCTATTTTTAGATAACTACATTTTTATTGTAGTCTACGCTTACGATAAAAATACTTTTATTTCACCCCATTTGTTGCACCTCTCAAGGGGATGCACGTATAACAAAGTAACTTACTGTGCATGGGCATCGCATATATATGTCAATGTTTGTGGATAGTCTGAAGGCCAGCCCCACTATCCCATGTTAGAGTTGATCATGACTCTAAAATGCAATAGAAGTCAAGTTTCTAAAGTAACTAGGGCACTAAACCCAATATTAGATCAACATTTATACTAAGTAGTATGGGAATAATCAGTTCTGAAATGCTAAATCAGTCATACATGACAGATGATCCTTGGTCCGGCAAACAATCCAGTCCAACAAATATAAATAACCATGCAAAATCCCAAAAGCTTTAGGACCAAAAATGGTCCTGTCCTTTACACCTGAACATTATTTATAAACTATTAGGTAAATCTTCGGTAACCAGAGCGCACCAATAGCTGGTCCTGTAGTGGACACAAATCTTAGCAAGAGATCCATAATCCGGGCATGCAAATCCTTAGTTGCCCCGCCACAACATATGCTATTATAGAATATTGTATTTGTTGTCCCCATTATTATTTAATAACATTGAGAATTGAGAATTTCCAGGTCTTCCAGTATGTTTCTAGACTGGAGGGGAAAAGAAAAAAGTGCCAAACTTTTTGAAAAATCTGAGACATCTCTGCATCTCCTTCTCAAAGTGGCAAGGGTCTAGCTAAGTTAAGTAGAGTATGGAGAACTACCAGGGTACTACAGGGCAGGGGTTTTGATCTAGCTAAGACATGAGTAATAATTAACGAGTTTAATGCGAGTTTAAAGAGTAACAGCTATAGGTTAATAAATTATAGTAAAAAGTTATCTTAACATAGATTCAACATAATTTCCTGACAGGAATTTCCTGACATTAATCGTTATATATCAACTGATAAATAGCAGTTTGTGTAATGCAATGACAGTCCTTTTCAAATTAACAAATACAAAATTTGATATCACAGTTCAATTTAAAGTGTTCCATAATGATGTAACTGTCAAATGCCTCTTGAACTCAGTAGCTGTTGATGACGACACATCCCAGGGATAGAAAGTGACGGTGTGCGATATTTCTGTTATCTTAAAAAAATGGAAACCATTCTCGGAAAATCTTCCTCTGATGGATCCGGCATCCAACCAGACAAACAAGGCAACATTTTGAATACTGAGAGTCACACGGATTCCTGTGTTGTCTTCAGACGCTCCAACAGAAGCCTACAAAGTTTAAAGAGTAGTGATTACACTTGCGTATAGATCTAGGGAAAGTATTTGGAAATACACGTCATCGGCATCCAAGATATGGTACCTTTCGTTATCAGGATAACCTCAATAATCTTTTATCTTCAAGTTTAAAACACAATGTAATCTGGCATATTTTGTATATCTGTGTACATGCTAATTACTAATATCTGCGTATGCTAATTACTGATATTCACGGGATATTTGACGACATTGTGATATAATCTATAATATTAATTGTGTAAGAGAAAAGTGTAATTCTCTGCATCTCCTCCTAAACCGCTGGAGAGATTGCCGCAATTTTCACGGTGGACATACTTAGCTATACTTTGGCATAGTGGGAAACTTTTCCCAGAAAAACGGTTTTAAAAGGGTTTCAAATTCAACTTACACCCGCATCTTTTACGCCCACCTGTTTACATCATACTTTCCATACTTTACATGTGTCAACTAGCCAACATGACTCAAATAGGTTCAACACTGCATCAAAACAAGAAACGTGTTGTTATAGCAACATTGCCTTAGATTGTCTTACACATGACTCTTCTTCATGCTTCACCTCGTCCACCACTTCTACCTCCTCCTCCTCTTCTTCCCTCTCTGCCTTCTTCATCTCCTATTCTACCTCCTCTTTCTTCATCTCAACCAGCACCTACTACTCTTCCTCTTCGTTCACCTCAATCACCACTAAATCCACCTCCCCTGCCACCACCTCCTCTCCCTCCCCTCAGGGTCCTTCTCTCTGTCATTCCATCTGTCTCTTTGCCCCCCCCCCCCTGTATACTCAATCCCCTAATAGCTAGTCAGGAAGGTATTTGCTAGTTATATATTATTTCTCTAGGTCCTCGTGATACAATTCTTGGATGACATTGTGCACACATGCACACAAGCTTTGACCCTCTTGATTTATTGAAATATCATTTATTGCTATGTATAGCTTGGTGAGAATTAAAGGTCATGGCGAAATCCAATCGATACCTACCACTGTGATCTTCGGATTATGAAGCACCTTGATGTCCCTGAAGACCACTAGGGGTTGAAAAGCTTCGTGAATAGGATGATCCCAGTCTTTCCAGAGCTGAATATTGAAAAATACTTCAGACTCATTGACGTTGAGGCGCTCTTTCAGGTCAATTTCACAAACCCTAGTGACATTATGAGCGTGCTGAAAAGAGCAGAAAAGGTTCAGGATGACTGGATACACTCTGAGATATATTATCACCTATATATTACCTTTAAACCTACCAACTCTCAAATCGATCGAGCAAAATATAATTTTGACCATTTTTGGATGGGGTGCACCACTTTCGTGAGAGTGGGTCATATAAATTACATATTACATGTATACATACATTTACAAGTTAAATACATACGAGATTTAAATCAGCGCCTTCCCTAGAAGTCCAAATTTCTCTCTTATCCCATCTGTAAACATTCACATCCAGCTTATACCCAATCATGTCATCATCGCCATCATTTGCTGCGAAGCAATGAACTGTGTGATTCTGGACGTAAGTTGACAACATGAAAGGAGCCAAGAAGTTCTTAGCAAAATGGTGGGCCATCTTCCATTTACCGCCGTACTCTGTTTGAGAAGATAACAGATCTTATTAAACATCAGTGCAGAACTCCATTGGGTCCAACGTCTCTATTATATTGTGAGTATAAAAACGCGTGTTGAATTGAGTTTCGCAAGATGTTGTGAATTTTAGTTACCAAGGGTAGACGAGGAGGGCCCTTGCCATATGTCATTCAACTGACTGTATATGGCTCCCATTGTCTGTGTTGTGAAATGTCCACGACTGCGACGGTAGTGTTCCGTTTCTGCCTGTAAGCATATAGCCTGAACGACCTTGAATGAATATTATAATAAGATATCATCATCATAAATGGTATAGAAAAAACCCTCGGATAGGTACAATCCAACCCTTCAATACATTTCTGGAAGTAAACATAAAATATCGGAGTGTGTTACTATGAAATCTGAGATGTTACAAAACAAATAATTCAGTTAAGAACTCGAACTATAACTATTTTGTAGCATTCCCTGTAGTTTGACGGTTGGAATAAAACGATTGTATATCATTTTAGTATGTGGAAATTACAATAATTGATATAAAATTAATTACATAATGCATACTGAATTACACAAATTAATCTCAACCTCACTTGAATGTGCATAGATAATAGGTCAGAGGTGTACTTACTTGTGTAAGATAGATATAATGTTTAAAAGTGTCTTCCGTTTCCGAAGTAGCGTTCCACGCGAACAACCTTTTCATCAGCTGATCCGTTCCATTACCAGCTGAAATACACGGTAAGTTGAAACATGAAGACATTCGACTTTTCCTACCAATACATATCTCGATTTATATCGCGATGTCGTGAATACCAGTTTGGTAGTTACTTGAGAAAATTACATTCATGATGGCAGGTAGGCCTATCATAAGCAACAATGGAAACCATGATGACATGTGATAATATCGTACCATTTATATAGAACTGTGTTAAAAAGAACATCCTTATAGGTGGGTGATATCACCTGCTAAACATACAGAAATGCCAAAAGTGTATGTATACATGCCTCGCGGATCATGTTGTCTATGGGTGTAGAAGTCCGATTTATATTGTATGCCTGTTGTAGAGGAGGCAGATGCAAGGGTGAAAAATGACGGCCAGGACTGCCATCCATATTCAGACACAAATCTTGCCTCAGGATAAATGCTTAGATCCAGACAGTCATCTTCATAATTATAGAAATGAACTGTGGGACATAAGAACATATAATTATTATATATCTGAAATATTCTTATAATAAGTGTTTGGGTTCGAATCAATATCACCAGCACCTGTTTAATATTGATATTGATATTCAATATGGATATAGGATAACTAAATATGCAACAAATGCATAAAAATGTGACATGAGTTATTGTATAGAATCTTATAATTATTTATCTGATACCTCAATTTCAGATGATACTACCCTATGTCTCTTATTAAATGAAATAATAACGAATTCATGAAACATTCAACTATACCATCTCCGTAGTATGTACTGTTTGGTAAGAGTCTCCCATTTAGAAAACGTCCATTGCTTGGAGTGGACATCAGGAAAGGCCCTTGGGTTTGCTTCCTAACCTCCGTTTGTAAAACTCCATTAAATAAAGCAGCATAGTCCTTCCGGAACTGTGTTAGTTTTTCAGACGAGACGTTAAACCTACAAAAATTACTGGTGGCAGTCAGAGATTTATTTCATATCCTATGTAGCTTCAACTCGTAACACCCTTAACGTTACACAATAGACTGCACTGGAGGCTGATTGCAGAATCAAACAAATGCATAAAAAAATCTACCGGTACTCAGAACACAGGATACCCGGAATGATATATCTCTTACCGATTATCTGCTAAATCATATTCTCCTTCATTGTTTCCAACCCACACAATAATCGAGGGATGTGAAGCTAGTCTCTTGACCTATTGGATACAAAAGAACAATATATTATTGATCAAATGATTTACTGAAACACTGATGTGACGAAATGTAAGTGTTAAAGGACGTGTGCATGTATAATATACCTGATATCTGATTTCATCCCGGCATGAGGCAAGGAATTCTTCAGTGGCTGGATACATGGCTGATGTAAACATGAATTCCTGCCATATCATTAGTCCATATTCATCTGCTAGGTCATAAAATAGGTTCTGTTCGTATATTCCTCCACCCCAGACTCTAAGGACATTCATATTTGCATCCATTGCGCTGTGCAGTAAATCTTTCAACCTAAAAAGTAGCAGGACAATTAAAAATTAAAAACTAATGTACTAGCGATTGTCCGGGACTACTAAAACAATTCGCTATAAGGAACCTTTGTCATTAATTGGAAATTAACATTTACACATTGGCGGAACAAAACGAATGTACCAGCTATTGCAATGTCACTAAGTTACCAAATTGAGTTAACATGGTGAAAAGAAGTATTAGCTAAATTGAGTTTGATATAGATGTCAACAAATATGTCTATATGTTTTTGTAGATAATCATGACATTCTTTTGATCTCCCAATTGCTGTTGGCAATTTTTGTCCTGTTGATATTTAAAGTTTCAGCTGCAACAACTTACCTGTCTTCAGTTACACGGTGCTGGAAACTATCAGCTGGCACCCACACCGACCCCTTCAGGAACACAGGTTTCTCATTAATCTCAAAATGAAAACCCATACCTGCAATGGTTTGAAAGATTACATATCACCTTCACCACATTGGTTGACCGATTGAATAATTTATTGTAAATGCATGATAGGAACATCACCCACCATTATCCAGCTTAGGCTCAACGAGAGAGACAGTTCTGAACCCCACCCTGACAGCACGTTGCGAGCTGCTGCCTTCACTCTCCAGTGTTATATTCAGGGTATATAATGACTGGTTGCCATAACCACGGGGCCACCATGATGCAACCTGAAATTATTGCCGTATTCGTCATTGTAGCTCCGAAAGACAAATGAATCTATATACATTTGTCAGCGCATACATTTGTCAGCCCTGTGTGTGATACAAGGCGGCACTTGTGGTTCAGTGCAGTATGTGTGTTATGATGCAACACATGGCAGTTACGGTGCAACACATGTGTTACAGGCCAACATATGTGTTAAGTGGGATATCCACTAGCATGATAAGTTATACCGACAAGTCATACCAATATCGTGCACGTCAACCATGTATCGATACCACAACAGTTATCTTGTGGTCTTCATAAGGTATCCATTACCACGACAAAAATCGCACGTCAATGGCCAAGATAATGTCCAAAAGCATTTTAATGTAATTTCACCTTTCCTAATAATTGTCTAGGCCTGCCTGACTTTGGTGAGAAATATAAATATGAATAAATACTGATGCTGTTAAAATGGGGTAAGTGTTTTCAGTAATGTTGCATTTATGACGTTAACCAAAATTAGAGAAAAATAGATGTTTTAGTACGTGTAGTAATTGTACAGAATGAAAACGGGTATTTTGACACAAAGGGACTCGAACTTTTGGTTGAAACCAGGCCTTGAAATTAACCTTATTACACTCTATTCCATTATGAATGTTTTATGACAAGAAGGTAAAAGTGTAAAGATATAGATCGCCAATAGATCAGGATATAAGATATAATTTGAAGGGATTTACCACAGAATATTGGATGTAAAAAGGTCGACAAAATCATTAAGTAGAAGTTGGATTAACCAAAGTCTGGAATAGTTTGGACGGTAACATAAGAAGTATTGAGAATGGGAGATTATTTAAAGCTAACATCCAACGTTTAATTGTACATGGCAGAGTTTGTTAGGGAAGGACACATTTAATAATGTATTAGATGCATTGGGAGCCTCCCGATATACCTCCCGTCAACACGATATCGTGGGGGTTGTGGTGTCAACGGTATCCATTGCCACAGTATCGGTCATGTCAAGAGGCATAGTTATCGGTATAACTTGCCGGTATAACTTACCGGATATCGGCCTTTACAGTGCAACTCGTGTGTTACAGTGCAACATGTATGCTACAAGGCAGCACTTGTGCTACAGTGCAACATGTGTGTTAACTCATAATTTCTTTGAAATATAATACTTTTTTAGCTTATCGGAGAACCAATTTTGAGAGTTTTTTGCACAACTGCAAAATTACACAATCAACTGGCAGTTCAGCTTTGTTTCATGCAGTAGGAATCACAGATGCTATAAACTAATTAAACTCCAATTGAGTTTAGATGAAACTAACATGTTACTGATATTTGGGTTTCTCCTGTATCCAAAGACTAGTTTCTAAATTGTCTATGAAATGAATTTTGCAGGTTTGTGTATGCAACATACATGTGTTTTTAACGATTTCAGTGATTTTGGTGTATTTATATACCGTTACAAATGAAACAGTTCCCATTTCTGCCAATTTTACATTCATTCCATTTATAGGTTCAACAGTGTTGAGTGCCTGTATCCATTTACCTTCATTTTGTAGGTTTGTTTAATGTTTATTTTTTGTCTGAGCCTTGATCTAGGTTACAGTGCAGCACTTGTGCTACAGTGCAGCACATGTGCTACAGTGGAACATACAGTTCAACACACGTGCTACAGTGCAACACATGTCCTACAATGCAAAATGTGTGCTACAGTGCAACATGGGTGCTATACAGTGATCCCCTGGAAAATTGGGTCGGAAGTTCCCATTTCGCCATAGACAATGCCTAGAGAAGGCGAATGCTCAATATCTCAGGAACAAACAACGTTAACGAAAAAACGGACAGCGCCATTGGAGAGATTAGCTCAAGCGTCACTATATATATATACACAATTTTGACCTAAAAAGCAACCTTAGAACCCCTCGAAAATGGGGATAACTAAATGAGCAAAGGTAAATACTTATATTGTGGTTAACAAGGGGAGCCTTGTTAGCGTGATTGGCCAGGTGGGACTCAGCCAATGGGCGAGCCCTGCCTGGTCAGTCTAGACAGTACTGCTGTAGGGGTAACAGCTATGGGTGATTATGAATAAAAATTTAGGGGTACTTATATATGACACAATGAGGTATAACAATGGGTATATCTCAGGAAGTATCTATATGCTTGTGCATACATTTTGTGGGCCATATAAATTAGCAGATTTATGAAAATCTCTTCATGAAACAACATTATGAACCATGCCCCCTAAGCAGGTCTCATTTTGTGCCTTATTTTGGTGCCCCACATCTGGGGGTATCTGTGTGTAGGCCTATATATGACCCGCTGGTTCATTTTATAGAGGAGAATCAATAACAAAGACGACATCTAAATTATTACTTTGGTTATCGTCTGAATGTGCCTGATATTTTCCGTAATAAGTTGAAGGAACATATGCTCTTAGCCGAAATGACTCACAGTCATACCCAATGCTGCCATGACACCACTATGCATCTTGGGAAGTGTCAGAAGTGGGCTCTTGACAAGATGTCATAAACGTACGGTGGGTACAATTCTCTGCTCTATGGCTACCCTTACAGAACCCACAAATGTGTTTATGCCAGCATTCTTCAGACATTTTGTTGTTCCATACCCAACAAATTGATTTAGACCATTTACTAAAGTCATAAAGCGGATTGTATGGCATACTTGAACTGTCATGGCTGCCATGTCCAGTCAGCCGCTTCCGGCGTGATAAGTTGTGAAAAGCATAAGTAAACTCAGTTGAAAGGAGCATGCTGTCACTATCTCGTTCATATCCCACCCAGTCATCTAAAACACCTTCAATGACTTTGCTAGTGACAGATCTCTCATATGATATCAATCCATCAGGGGCATAATGTCCAAACGCCGACGTGTAAGTGACATACGCCAAGTGATTCAGGTATCATGTAGACCTATTATTGACCCCTGACAGCAGTTCTTCCTTCAATGACAATGACTTTGCGTAAACCCACCAGGTTTATCTTTAGTGCACGGAGGTCTAGGATGTTTGCTACCACACATGCTGCAGTTGAAATCCATAGTGTACTATATACTATTTTTATCCCAACAATAAAATAAATTCAAGTCAGTTCAGAAATTGTCTACACACGGTCAAGGCTGATGTTAATAGTGATGTTCTTGCCTTCACTGCACGGGCCCAAGTGAGAGGCTACACATGTATAGATCATACCTCAGCTCAGAGTCAGGTAAGTGGCGACACCCGGGAAGAGTTGCTTCTTTTACACCTATATTCGACCTTGTTCAATATACACATAAGTGTAACGTAAGACTAAGCACGTTAGACTAATTTTAATGAGGCATATAAAGTAGTGTGTACAAACAAAGATTGCTCATGTAATTAGAGTAAGGAAGAAGGCCTGATAAAATAGTGGCCTTTAAATTGTGGTTCCACCTTGTGGATAACACAGAGAATTACTCATACCTAGCACGTCAAAGCAATATGAGTAGTTTATGAAAATAGTGGTGACTGCATGGCATTACATCTATATATTATAAGCTTATGAAATTTACACAATATATCAAGGCAAATACATTATACTTATTGGGGGTAACATTAAATTACATGCTGCTGGTAACATCGTTTAAATAGATGGATAGATAGACAGACAGACAGACTGATATATATAATATATAGATAGTAAATATAATCAAGACGGCTTTGAATTAGAAAAAAAAACTGAATAAAGAATTTGTGAAAAAGAAATATAATATAAAATGTAATTGATTGGAATTATTGCGGGCTTTTCGAAAATTCCCATTGGCATCTATTTTTTTAAACAATATTCTGAAAGTAATAGGACAGTATTATAACCACATTATTTTTCTTTTAATTTTGACCGATTGGAGATAATTTATTAAGATACAAATTTGAAGTAGGATTCTAATTCTAATCCTGATCATTGGGATGACTGTGGAGGAAGGTATTTTAAAGATTTTATTTCAACTAGGTATACAACGTCCCAGGTGGGTGGGTGTTGCTTATCTTCAAGATTGACAGACGCCTGGAGAAAACTCCATGCCGATATCAAAAATATAAATGAATAATACAACTCAAGTATACATATTCACGCAATCTTAGGTAACAAATACCATCTGTTAAAAGTGTCCTATTGATTACACACTGTCATATTACTTAATTGTTTTAATCTTTTATAATATACAAATGTCCTATTACTGTTCGACTTTATCGAAATTCGCACATACTTTTAGTCAAAATAACATTATTTCTACTTTCCAGAAAACACACAAAGATGAGCAGAGGGTACGATGTAAAGAAATGTTATCGACCCCGGGTTTGAGAAAGGCTTTTGTTGACAGATTAAATAAAAAATGTTTTTTTTTAAAAAAAAAGATTGATATGTATGTTTAGTCAATAAGGTTAGAATTATAACAATGCATTAAACAACGCCCTATGATGGATCGACAAACAGGTGATAAGTGTGGCTATCTATCAATATTCATACGGTAGATTATAGTTCATAGTTTTTTTAAAAGTAATATCTAGCCTCATTGCCTACAATGTATTGTATTGTATCGTCCGACAAGTTTTAATGGATTTATTCCGTTTTTTTTTTCATTTCTTAGATTAAACATCGACATTTAAGTCAGATGTTTTATATTGTGATTACCATTGTCACACGGATCCTATGGATCGGAAGTGTATGCATACATACCAGTGCTAATAAACTCCACATATTCGATGTTATTAAATTATGGTATACAGGATGCCATTTCTTACTGGTAATTCCTATCATAACCCCATTTGATTTTTCTGGATATAAGGTGAGGCAAATACTCTGAATTGGCACACATTCGGCATACAGAAGCGGTGTCCATACCCTCCACTAAGTTGCAGAGCTATGATAACATCAATTTATAACCCAGCATAGGTTGCCATCAATTATCATTAATAATTAATGAATGACTCTAAATTTTCCGTTGTTGCACATATCTGTAGTTCAAAACAGTTTCATTTACAACGCTACTTTACTGCATCACTCACTGGCACTGACACTCTCTCTATCTCTTTCTCTCCACCCCCCGCCCATATCAGATGAAAGATTGGTGAGAAAGAAAATGTGTGTCAAAGATTGTATTTAGGTGTTTGGTTAATCAGATGACACTAAGGTGTGAAGTAAATGAGCCCAATCAGTTGGAGAGCAAAAGATTACTTACATCCAGTTCATTCATAACGTAGTTAATTGTATTTTCTCCTGGTAGAAGTTTTATTCCATATTTATAGTTGATCGCTATACTTGGGATTGTGAAGGTCATATTTACCAGAGGCGTGCGTATATTTTTAACACACTCTACATAGGAAGTCACATTAAGACTCCAAAGTTCTGAAGATCTGACTTTAACACCCGCACCTGAAAATGTCACAATCAGTAATAGTTATAGTGCACATTAGTCGTAATCTTTAAAACCAAAACACTATCAAAATCTTGGCGAAACGCGTGGCAAAACTTGTATATCATAACACAAAACAGTATTTTCGTTAACGGATTATAAGTGCGTATACCTCTCATCGGTTGTGCCACAACATCTGTAAGTTGGCAGTAACTGTAGACATTTATGGTGATGGGTTTCCTGCATATAATGAAGAATCATCTGAATTAATTAAGTTACGTGTGTTATTTCATATTCTTATGTAAGCTGATAATTATTTGTTTTTAATTATTACAAAACAACTTATCCCGTGGGTACTATGACGTTTATTTGGAGATTGAGTGATAGAACACTCCTTTTCAGGTCAAGACTGATGTTTTTGATAAAGAGCTAATAAAATAAATTAAAAAATAGCTTAAAATCCACAGAGGTGAGAGTTAAGGCAACCATATAATTGGATATTATAAAGCATAGGCAATATGAGAATTAATTCTAGAATACAAAAAATATCAACCATCTCCTTGTTTAAATAAGACATCTGTATCTCGCCTTATGTATTTTGTACTCGCCATATCCCTTGAGTGACATATGCTGGGCCGAAACGGGATCCAAAAGCAGCTTTAGATTTCCGCACCATGTTAGCATGACATTCCCCATGCTGCTCCAATGGGGGACACGAAGGCGGAAAACTATATCCATATTTTTCTCTTATCTGTTTATCCATTTCATCACTGTAGCCTATCGTAGATTTCATCTCAATTGCCATTTTATTCTCCCCCTCCTGGGTGAAGAAACACATTACATTAGCGAGACAAGAAGAATAGGCCCGGCCCCTATACCTACGTGTACACATCTTAAAAACGGCATGGTTTCTCGTTATGAATTGAAACATATTATGAATTTCTGAGAGGTCTTAAGAAGAACCTGATGGATAGATCTTCTTGGAAAATCACCAGTATATAAAGAAAGGTTATAGGTTCATCTTTTATAGAACAAAGTTCAAGAGAGGATATCATATGTAACTTAATTTTAACGAGTAGTGATCGTGAGATGTTTCTTATTTCGTCCCGTTACTTTTAACAAAACCGTAACAAAATGCATGGTGGCTGATGGAGCACACAGAACTGTTTTTTGTTCTCTCATGGATTTCATACTCGAAAGATAATTGTCTATGATAATTGACGAATAATGGGAGTTTTCGGATTCAATTGAAACTGAAATAGTTATGATTATGATATGAATGCTGAAACAATGATTACGAAAATGTATTTGATCCATGTACTTCACAGACCATGAAGTGCCATACATAGAGATTCACTATGGCCACAAAACATACATTCATAAAAAAGACTTGGTTATGTAAACGGGGATTGTCACGACCACAAAAGGGAATGTTATCATACTTACTTTTATTTGTTCACTGATGTCTATGCTATACCTTAGAAATTGATTGGACACTTCTGCCACTATGTGATTGTTTAGTTTTATTGTAGCTATAGCATCTATCCCTTCACACACAAGATTAACTGCAGTCAATTCTCCAACCTCATAATCCTCCAATGTCACTATAATAATTCAAAATGAAACATCATTGATTGCTAACATATTGTACGGATGGTATGGCTGATCGTGTATCGGTTGGAAAGAATATTGTATAGCACAGGAACTTTGCATTAGTTTTGGAAATGCATTGGTGGGCAATACAAACTAACGCCCAATATGCAATGTTGTGATGCCATGCTGGTCCCGACGTCTATAGCCGAACCCATAACAAAGGTTAGGGTAATTAATACTGTGTATTTGTGTATCACTTGATTACTAAGGTGTTCCATCCTAGAATACTTGCCATTTAGGAGAGATTCAAATGTCCATGTCTCCCGAGGGATCCATCTGAGTTTTACATCATTAAATCCACTGTATGGGTCTCCTATATGGCTCTCTTTCCATAGTACCTGGTGGACAGAGAAAGGTGCTGTGGTCTCAATACCAATGGCTTGAATAAAGAAGTACAAAATAAGTACAAAATGCAATGGCAATAATGCAATCAACCAGAGGCAGATAAATGATCATGTAGTAATGCTCTAGCTCGTGTGTTCAAAATTGATATGTTTTGATCATTTATACATACATACAAATATACACGTGATGTGTCAGGTAAATGAGTCATACGTCGTAAAAAACCCAAGATATTTGAAAAGATTAGACCAAGCCGATGCCAACGATGGGAAGCATTAGGACATCCAATAAGTACTTCTATATTTGTGTATGCATGAAGAAAATGTTCGCAATATTTCTTAATCACTGATCAATCACTAGTAAAGTAGTTAAATATAACTCTAGCTTAGCATATAGATACATTCAGTACACAGTCGTGAAATCTGGTACCTGTGTTCATGCTACTAATAACGTAAAACACGAAAATGAAAAGATTCTGAGCAAGGATTCATGTGGAAAAAGCACTTGAAATGTATCTTTTTGTGCGACTGGTGACTCATTTGCTGTAACACATCACGTATGTATAGCTGTAGCCATGCTCTATATTATATATAGATCGTTATACGGTCTGTATGAAAATAAATACAAAATTGATTAAAATCTTACTTCTTTAATTTCAATTATTGGGTGTACTTATAGAATGAATTTCCTGCAGCTTGTCCTATACTATTATCTGGAACTTTCATTTCATCAGGAAAAATGATAAATTATGCCTACTTAGGTTGGAATTGCTCATTCGCCACCTTGGAAAATTGGGTAGGGGACCTCTTGATGGTTTGAACAATCCAAGGAAAAAGGCTGAGGTAAGTCCAGCTCCTACAACAAACAGAAATAGGACAGTTCCTGTTGAACAAAGGATCCATTTTCTACGTCCTGTGGGTAACTGATCCTGCCTTTCTGACCCGTCCACCAGAGGAACTTTAGGCGATGCATTCAACTCATTATATGGGTCGTCGGCCGCGATTACTTCGAGCTCAGAATCATCTGTGTCACTCAAGTGTCGCCCAGACGGCAAAGGCATGACGATGAATTAATTCTGCTCTCTCTCTCTCACTGTAGAAATAAACGAATGTATTGGGACACATACCTAACCTAGATATTTAATATCGAGTATATATATATATCCGTGTGGACCATGTACAGTTGTCTTTATCGTTGTTGTTGTTATTGTCGATACTTGCTGTCGGTGGAGGGATATGAGAACATATATGTTGAGAGCTTATATGATTATGTATACATTATACCAATAACCATTATGTTTTAATCAAATTCTTTATAAATATCAGCTTTAATAACAATATTTTTTCTTAATGATCCCTTAATACTACAAACTTAAAATATCACAATTCCTTTATTTCGTACATGAGAAATAACTATAGAATGTTCCAAGAATACACTGCGTGAGATTATATGTTATAAATATGTACGCATATATAATCAAGTTGATTAATATCTATCTTAAATTCGAATGTAATATACCTCGCATTCCCAAGCAACCTAAACACTATAGTAAATAACTTACAGGCTACTTTTTAAAAATTGAATAAAATCATTCCTAATTCAGATTCTTCAAATTACATGAAATTTGTATTTTGTATAATCATTGACTTTGAGATGATTATGTAAAAATAACTCCACCCACTCCACTATACATACCTCCACTCCAAATGACGTTGTGGAGTACTTTAATTCTGATGAATTGACTACTTCCGCACTTCCGATAATGAATTATCAGGACCTTTGTATTATCCAATGATTCGTAGTTTAGTATCATTATCTCTATCCCTAACTAATTCGACATACATACGAGGAAACGCCCACCATCTTCCTAGCGCCTTTACCACACTGCCATGTATCGAGCTATACGCTGCGCCCCAGATTGTTTTTATTATGGAAGTTGAATTTAAGTTGGTAGATACCGAAATTCGGTCACCCGATTCGGAGCAACTTCGGTGAAATTCGGGATTCGGAATAGTATGGAAGACCGCAATGCGTAATACCGTGTGGAAGACCGGAATGGGTAGTAAAGATCTCGGTACCGAGGTCGGTTACCCAGGTTGGGATCGGACCGGGACCGGACCGGTACCAGACCGGGGCTTTAAATACCGGGGCTCCGATGACCGGGGCTCCGATGACCGGATTATTATTCTTCTGCTCATTACTCAAAAACTATTTAAGCCTTTTACACAATTTAAATTGTATTAAATATCCCAACATATCTATTCGACTTTCCTAATTTTATATGATTATTGCGCAATTATTTGTAACTCTATTTTCAATCGTTGGTAAAGTAGCTATAAAATAAACTATAGGATGAGCTATTCGCCGAAATAATGTCTAAAATTATGTCCGAATACTTCTGCTCATTACTAAAAAATATTTAAGCCTTTTACACAATTTAAATTGTATTAAATACCCCAACATATCTATTCAACTATATAAAATTAGGAAAATCGAATAGATATGTTGGGGTATTTAATACAATTTAAATTGTGTAAAAGGCTTAAATAGTTTTTGAGTAATAAGCATAGGCCGAGTATTCGGATATAATTTTAGAAATTATTTCAGCGAATACCTCATCCTATAGAGTATATTCTATAGCTACTTTACCAACGATTGGAAATAGAGGTACAAATAATTGCACAATAATATATGATTATTGCGCAATTATTTGTACCTCTATTTCCAATCGTTGGTGAGCTGGCTATAAAATAAACTATAGGACGAGCTATTCGCCGAAATAATGTCTAAAATTATGTCCGAATACTTATACACATTACTCAAAAACTATTTAAGCTTTTTACACAATTTGAATTGAATTATTAAATTATGTAATGATGATATGAAGCGGATCTTAAGCTTTCTCTGACTGGCTTTTATTAAGGGAATTTAACAATGTCCGTCGTGCACAGGGGAGGTATAAAGGTATATGGAAGGATAAAGAACAATGACAATATACATAAGACAATGTGAGCGAGGTAAAAATAATGATAATATCTAACTTATTAACCTGTACTGATACACATTAATATGGGGAGATATGCAAATATGATATGATATGATGACGTAATAACAACTAAGGGTAATAGAGACTAATACCAATAGATATCTAGATATGATATTCTAGGATGATAACAATGATAATGATAGATATTCTAAATAAACAATAATACGAAATAATGTAGCCTAATATCTCAGTTGCTGTAAGGTAATATTTACATAATATAATGTTAAGATCTAATGATATAATAAACACAAATATCAATAATAATCATTCAATACTTCTCCCTCTCGTGGGGGAGGAACTTTCTTCTCCCTCCCCAGTAGTTGGGTTATACTTCTTTAATTACTAGATTCGACTTCAGAGTTCAGAATAAGAGATTATTATTATTAATCCTAGGGGTGTTGGGTTCAGCCCAAAAACGGAGTAGACAGGAGAGGGATATGTTTATTGGGGTCCAACGTTTCGGGCACATTTGCCCTTTTTCAAGGATGGTTAATATACAAAAGCTATGCCTGAGGTGCAAAAATGTGCACTCTGGTTGTTAGGGGTTGCCAACGTTACCTTAATTATTATTAATGTTCATTCCTCAGTATTATGACTGATTCAATATAGTTATAATTAGATAGATAGAGACCATTTTAACATCCCTCTACAAGGCCCCACATAGTTCTTTGGTCCATGGCGACCTGGGCTCCGATGACGGGTAGTACCTTCGGACGCCACTTGGGGTCTACATTGCTATGGAAGACCGGAATGGGTAGTAAAGAACTCGGGCTTCCGATACCGGTCCAGTCCGGTCCTGGCCCGGCCCGGCCCCGGTCAAGACCAAACCCGGTATATTAAGAAACTATATATCGTCATACTTAAAGCATAGTGACACCTTAAAATTAAAAAAATTGGGTAACTTAACATCGGGACCGGACCAGCCGGTCATCGGGTAGAATCTTCCCGGTCCGAGAAACATTTTCCCGTATCCCAATTACCGGTCCGGTAAAGACTTACCGATATCGGTGCAATATCGGGTGGTCCTCGGCCGATGATCGGCCAATTACCGGGGACAATGTTCTCGGAGTCCCGGTCCTACTTTCCCGGTCATCGGAACTCAACCCGATTTATGAACAGGTAAATAAGGTATATCAATGATTTTCAACACAAGAGAACATTATGTTTGCAATAGAAAACAGGAATAACTAAATAAATATAATAATGAAATAAGTACAAACTTGAACATAAATAGTAAAATATGTAATAACCATCATGGTTAAAGTCCGGATTAAATAATATGAATTGTTAATTAACAATAAATTAATCCCATAATATAAATTACAAATATCGTCATGGGTTGCAATGTAGACCCCAAGTGGCGTCCGGGGGTACTACCCAGAGGTATCCGGAGACGGAGGTGTCCAGATCCTGAGCTACCCGGAGCTCAATGGAAATGTTCATATAATATACTGGAATCGTTAGTGTAATATTAAGGTCTTTTAAATTGTCTATATTAAATCAGTTCAACCTGTGAGAGTACGGGGATAGCTCTTGCACAAACAGACTAATATGTGATCTATTCGGATTAATGTTCTAAAATTCTAAAATGGCTACTCTATAACCAATAATAAAAAATATTGTGAATGTTAAATGATAGCCTGGCGGTGAGAAGTCATGAGAAAGTGTCATATAAATCAGGTATTTTTATTGTATTACTTTAACATTAGGGTAGGATGGGGCAAAGCGCCCAGGTGGGGCAGAACACCACTGCAACATTTATCAAACACTCTCAAAACACTTAGGCGAACGGTTCGACTCCCACCTTGGGTAGGTTGTTTTTTCAATCCAAGATCATTTAAATTTTGGCCATAAATGAAGTAGGAAATAATAAAGTTATTAGTGTACAATGATTGCATGATGGTTTCATTTAATAACATAGTTGAAACATGTTTTTCTTCCACCAAATGCCTGTGCATAGATGATGAGAATGGCTAAAAGGAGGTCTGCACCTCCTCCCAGAATTCCTCTTTTTGCATGGCTCCTGGTCGGAAGTTTCCTAATATTTAATTTAGAATTTGTTTGAGCTTCATAGTGAGAACTTTATAGTGTATGTACCTCTCTCCTTACAAAGTTGGGTAGAATATTCAGGCTTTTTATTACACAAATTGGTCCGGTACAAAAACCGTCACCATAAATTTAAAAATGCAAAATATGCCAACGCACCCAGCCAGAAAGATACTGCACCTTCTAAGGATTGTGCAGAATTTTTAATTTTATTAGATCGAAAGCTGAGCATTTACTTATATATGATTATAACATATATATATATATAAATTGAAAGTGCGCCCCCTCCTTTTGAAAATCCTTGATCCACCCCTGTAATGTATTAATCATCTAAATCAAGGGCTGTTCTACAACTGTTGCACCAGTGTTCTACAATATACGACAGAGAGGGACTTCTGGCAGATTTGTACAATTTGCCTCCTGAGCTAGAAAATAGACCTCTAGAGATTGCCATTTCATTGAAGTATTTTATCTACTTTACCAACGATTGGAAATAGAGGTACAATTAATGGCTCAATACTCAAATGGTATTAGGACAGTCAAATAAATATGTCGGGGTATTTAATACAAATTAAATTGTGTAAAAAGCTTAAATAGTTTTTGAGTAATGAGCAGAACTATTCGGACATAATTTTAGACATTATGTTGGCGAATAGCTCATCCTATAGAGTTTATTTTATAGCTACTTTACCAACGATTGGAAATAGAGGTACAAATAATTGAGCAATAATCATATAAAATTAGAAAAGTCGGATAGATATGTTGGGGTATTTAATGCAATTTAAATCGTGTAAAAAGCTCAAATAGTTTCTGAGTAATGAGCAGTTAGCGCTACGATAAGGATATCCCATGCCTAAAGGCACGTCGTTAAAAGACCCGTATTTAAGGACACGAAACATGATTTAAGGACACGATATTGGCTGGTGCAACAGTAAGAGTTAAGGATATTTTAAGGACACGATTTTCACTTAACGATACCTCATGCAATGGGCCCCAGGGGAGGGAGGCGGGGGGGGGGAGAGAATCAAAGGCAGAGAGAGAGAGAGAGAGGGGAGGGGAGAGCGGGGGAGAGAGTGGAAAGATACAGATCATGGAGAGGGGTAGAGGAGAGAGAGGGAGGAGCAGAGAGGGGCAGAGGGAGAGAATGACAGAGGTGGGAGGGGGGAGTGGAGAGAAACAGTTAGGGGAGGGGGATCCAACGATTGGAAATAGAGGTACAAATAATTGCGCAATAATCATATAAAATTAGGAAAGTCGAATAAATATGTCGGAGTATTTAATACAATTTAAATTGTGTGAAAAGCTTAAATAGTTTTTGAGTAATGAGCAGAAGTATTCGGACATAATTTTAGACATTATGTCGGCGAATAGCTCATCCTATAGATAGAGTATATTTTATAGCTACTTTATCAACGATTGAAAATAGAGGTACAAATAATTGCGCAATAATCATATAAAATTAGGAGAGTCGAAAAGATATGTCGGGGTATTTAATACAATTTAAAGGGTGTAAAAAGCTTAAATAGTTTTTGAGTAATGAGCAGAAGTATTCGGACATAATTTTAGACATTAGTTGACCGGTCATCGGAGCCCCAGTCATCGGGGCCCCGGTCATCAGAGCCCCGGTAATTTATATGGAAGACCGGAATGGGTAGTAAAGAACTCGGGCTTCCGATACCGGTCCAGTCCGAGAAAAAATTTTCCCGTATTTAATAATATGAATGGTTAATTAACAATAAATTAATCGCATAATATAAATTACAAATATCATCATGGGTTGCAATGTAGACCCCAAGTGGCGTCTGGAGGTACTACCCAGCGTTCCAGAGACTGATTTCAGTATTATAAGGACTGAAGACTTTAGGTCTAGAAATCTTTGAATTTTATCATGACAGACATTGGTAGATTTAGAGCTTGATTCTGTATAAATATCCTTAATTACAGGCACTAAAAAGTAATTTTGTTCTCAAATCCACCAGAATGCAGAATGCATTAGAGAGTATGTGTTCACAAAACTCCCAGTGGGAACCCCCCTGACTCCCCCTCCCTTAGGTTTGTTTGGATCACAAAATTCCATTGATATGACAGACTAAACTATCTGGTTAAAATACTGTTTTACCAGGCATTGAATTAGATTTTCCAAATTCCAGGCATTTTCATCTTTTTCATCCCCCCACCCCCACCCCCACTGCCGGTTCATTATTGGAATTAAGTGTATCCTTTTATAACTGGAGTTATACAACCTCATTTCATGTGGTCGTTTGCACCATATTTCATAAGGACCAGCTGAATATTGTTTACTGAGGTGTAGTCAGGGGTGGGTGGGGGGTGAGTGGGGGACTTTACATCTCACACACCCAGCTTAGTATGTTGAGGTGGAGGTAGGTGGAGGTGGAGTAACCATTGCCCCATCAAGTGGGGGTGGGGTGGGGTTAAACCCCCACACCCATACACATGCATTTGTTCTACCCCATTTCAAAGACAATCTACTGAGTGGGAACATCTGATATTGCATTGATTTTGGAGTAGGCCTATATAGGCCTTTAAGGAATTTCTTTTTTCTTTCTTTTTTTTAGATATTAATTAATTCCTATTGGGGGGACCACTGACCCAGGAGTGGCAGGGGGGGCTGTTCGTTCGAACACCCCTGACACCCCCTGGTTACGGGCCTGCGTGGGTATAGAGTATTTTTATAACTACTTTACCAACGATTGGAAATAGAGGTAGAAATAATTTTAGACATTAGTTGACCGGTCTTAGACATTAGCTGACTGGTCATCGGAGACCCGGTCATCGGAGCCCCGGTCATGGGTTGCAATGTATGGAAGACCGTAATGGGTAGTATACTTCTCGGCATTCCAATACCGGGTCAACCTCGGGTCAGGACCGGTACCGGACCGGTACCGGACCGGTACCGGACCGGGGCTTAAATTTATGGAAGACCGGAATGGGTAGTATACTTCTCGGTATTCCGATACCAGGTCAACCTCGGGTCGGGACCGGTACCGGACCGGTACCGGACCGGGGCTTAAATTACTGGGGCTCCGATGACCAGTCAACTAATGTCTAAAATTATGTCCGAATACTTATGCTCATTACTCAAAAACTATTTAAGCCTTTTACACAATACCCCAACATATCTATTCGACTTTCCCAATTTTATATGATTTTTGCACAATTATTTCTACCTCTATTTCCAATCGTTGGTAAAGTAGCTATAAAATATACTCTATAGGATGAGCTATTCGCCGACATAATGTCTAAAATTATGTCCGAATACTTCTGCTCATTACTCAAAAACTATTTAAGCTTTTTTTACACAATTTAAATTGCATTAAATACCCCAACATATCTATCCCACTTTCCTAATTTTATATGATTATTGCGCAATTATTTGTACCTCTATTTCCAATCGTTGGTAAAGTAGCTATAAAATATAATCTAAAGGATGAGCTATTCGCCGACATAATGTCTAAAATTATGTCCGAATACTTCTGCTCATTACTCAAAAACTATTTAACCTTTTTACACAATTTAAATTGCATTAAATACCCCAACATATCTATCCCACTTTCCTTATTTTATATGATTACTGCGCAATTATTTGTACCTCTATTTCCAATCGTTGGTAAAGTAGCTATAAAATATAATCTAAAGGATGAGCTATTCGCCGACATGATGTCTAAAATTATGTCCGAATAGTTCTGCTCATTACTCAAAAACTATTAAAGCCGTTTACACAATTTAAATTGTATTCAATACCTCAACATATTTATTTGGATGTCCTACTACCATATGACCGGACCGGAAGGCCGAGTTCGGTACTACCCATTCCGGTCTTCCATAGTATGGTTTTAATTCGGTCTAACCTCGCCGACCCGAATTCCGAATGAATTTACTTCATTGATTGATTCATTTTTTTACTTCATTGACAATATAATAATGAAATTAACTCTACAATTGGAGGAAGGAGTAAACGACAAGTAAAACACCAATCAAATAAACATAATTAATCTTTTTATTTTACTTTTATTATTATGATATCATATTTGCATTAAATATATCATATACACATTGCACTGAGAACAACATATCTAAACTTAGTTATGCACAATCGGTATTTAATTAGTGATTTATGTGTGAACATTTATCCTATTCTGAACAATTGTGCCACATTTTAACTGACACTGTTACTCATGTAAATCATGTTGAACTAATGTTGAAATGACTTTGCGAATATAATTATGAAATGCAAATGGAATTTATATTTGTCAAATATGTTGTTTATGAACATAGGGGCGACTTGGAATCTACCCAGTGCCCATGGATTATAGGCGACTCATTTATCATTTATAGGCATGATACTATGATCTTTAGAGGGGTTTGGGTGTGTGTGTGTGGGGGGGGGGCATTAGTCAATCAATTAGTCAGGGATTGTACACATTTTTAGGCTCATCCTACAGAGTATATTCAGCTACTTTACTGGTATTTAATTGATCTAAAATTATGTCCGAATACTTATGCTCATTACTCGAAAACTGTTTGAGCCTTTGTTGTTGTTGTTGTTGATACTTTTATTTATCATGTGATACAGTCGGTGGGTCAATCTCCCTTCATAGGGAGGATCTCAAGCCCTACCGGTGTGTGACTATTGGATTCACTTGTAAGGGTAACAATACACCCATGCGTTGACGACACATGGGTGGCCCTTACTACTGGTGTTCTAATATATGAATAGTTAAGTAAGAAAAAAGCAAGAGACGAGACGAAACGCAAGGGGTAGCCAGCGAAATAGCTACTTTTAGATAATAATGGTAATACAAATAATTAGGTCAGCCCCTCCTGACAGATTAGTCAGAAGAGGCAGCAGATAAGAAGGTAACAAAATACATACTCAAATTTCAAATTCCTTATAGCTGAGAGTTTCAAGAGGTCAATATAGTATAGTCATAAGGTATAAGATTAAACGGGGACATGAGCATGGTCATGAGAAACCAGAGAGGGGTACACGAGACGGGAGTAAGTTGTGGGACCATTGGGTAAGAGGAGTGCAGTCATTAATTAGTATTTTAATAAAGGAAGTTCTGGTCTATCCAGATTTCATTCTTTTTCGACTTGCTTGTGAAATGGTTGTTTGTGTCTGAGGTTTGTGTTTCAATCCTCAAATGGTTCCAATAATAGGGTATTTTATAATGAATAGATCTTCTAATTAGTTCAAGCCGGGGTATTGGACACTTCATCATAATTCTACCTAGGTGGTGCTGTCGTTATCTGTACCTCATTTGGCAATCGTTGCTAGTAAGGTATTATAGAAGGTGAATATTTTACAATATGAAATAGATATAATATTAAATTATTAATTAACGTCTGTACAGGCAAGTTAATTAAGACTATAAACTTGTATTGTATAACCGGGACCATGTCAGCCGGGACCATGTCAGCATCACAGAGCTTTTTAAAGTATTCCAATCCGTTGGGAAATGGCGACACAGTGGCCCAATATGTGAAGTCCGAATTTAGCCCGAATTTAGTCCGAATAAAAGAGAATTTCACCGAATTTCTTCCGAATTTAAAAAATATCGGTTTGGCTCGCTTCGGTTATTAGATCATTCGGCAAATTATAAAGAAAGGTGATTTCCCGAAATTCCCGAAGTTTGGCCGAACCGAGTCCGACCAATGTGCACATATGACCGAGTTCAATGTTTTCTGTCAGGGTAGTTTGGTATGGAAAGCGGGAATGTAATGTAATGCTAATAAATCATACCTTTTGCTGCATCCAACATTGCCCACATACATATAATCCATACATATACATACATGTGTAGGTACATACATAGGCGAAAAACCTAGGAAAAATGGCCGACCAAACACTGAACAGAGAAGAGAAGGTCCAAGAAATACATTTCGGCGACTTTATTTAGTCTGACAGTGCCTTTGAAATGGAATCGGTGGCTCTACATGCATAAAATGCCTAAAAAACGGACCTACATGCACATACCATGGCGATATACATACCATACGAAATGCATAACAAAATGCATACCTTACTATATACACATATCGAAATCCATACCATACGAATCCATACCAAAGTACATGCCATATTGTATACCTACCAAAATCCATACCATGCACTGTATGTAGTATACATACCATTTATACATACCATATATACATACCATATACATACTACATACCATATTATATACATACCATATACACATACCATATACATATCATATATATACATACCATATATATATATACATACCATATACCATACATACATGTATACATTAATGGCTTATACATACCACATACCATACATATCACATACCATATACTTAACATATAGTATACATACATGTATACAGTATACAGTATACAAAACATATGGTGTACATATACACATATATATAATATACACATATATGTAGCAAGTCTCTGTCTCTGTGTGTCTCTCCATGTTGGTCAATGCCCCTGGCCGCTACCCCCCGCTCCCTATACTACTAGGGGCCCCGCTCCCTATACTACTATAGGGGAGTGAGTGGGTGGGTGGTGGGCGATTCTCATCATCTTCTCTCTCCATCAACATCTGTTCTTCTGCATCATCACTCCATCATCTTTGAGTATTTTTATCATCATCTTTGATCCGAATTATTGATATACTGCATATAAATAGTGATTTCTGGGGAGTTTCAATGGGAATAAGGACAAAGACTCTTCTGAAAATGTGGGGTCCCTTAACAGTACAGGGTAGGACCTTGACGCTTGAGGGCATAGACAACATCCATGGCTGTCACTGTCTTCCTCTTGGCATGTATATATACACGTATATGTACGTATACTTGGGCGTGTATAGATATATTCAAAATATATTAAGATAAAATCATATGTGATGTGGTACAGGAAAATGAGCTCATCCTATAGAGTATATTTGGCTACTTTACCAACGATTGCAAATAGAGGTACAACTCATTGCCCAATAATCATAAGAGATTAGGAAAGTCGAATAAATATGTTGGGGTATTTAATACAATTTAAATTGTGTAAAAGGCTTAAATAGTTTTTGAGTAATAAGCATAGGCCTAAGTATTCGGATATAATTTTAGAAATTATTTCAGCGAATACCTCATCCTATAGAGTATATTCTATAGCTACTTTACCAACGATTGGAAATAGAGGTACAAATAATTGCACAATAATCTTATGAAATTAAGAAAGTCGAATAAATATGTTGGGGTATTTAATACAATTTAAATTGTGTAAAAGGCTTAAATGGTTTTTGAGTAATGAGCATATGTATTCGGACATAATTTTAGACATTATTTCGGCCAATTTAGGGCAGTGAAATATAAATCTATTGAGGTATTAAATGAAATTATGTACCCTTCCCTCTCTCTCTCCTCTCTCTCTCTCTCTCTACCCCTAGACTCTCTGCTCTTTTTCAAAACTAAATATATCAAATAAATATATTTCTGGCGAAAAATGAACGCTGCCGAAAAAAAGTAATCGGCCGCCAAATTATCGTGTCCGGAAAAAAAACGGGCGAAAAATATTTGTTTTCGTCCGTAAAACTCGTACTGAACGAGAGATGGATATGGGATAACACGATCGAGTACGTTGTTTTTCCTTCTTTCCAGAATTGCAAAGCCATTCTGCAGCATTCACTTGATTGTATTTAACTGCAAACTTTACAGACGCAAGGCAAAATAAACACAACCCCCAATTTCAGGTGACTCTGGGATAATTCACGCACAAGTTTTTCTCAATGCATTATCTTATAATTATTATCAGTTTGAATGCACCATCAGCATCCAAGGTCCCTAAGCGCTCCTTCTAATCTATACTGCTATAGACATACACTCATAAAAATAGTTATCGAATTATGTACGGTTGAGATGATAAGGTAATCAAGACATATAGGACTTTACGTTATTTTGATTGTCATCTGAGTGGGGAGTTACAGATTACAAAGAGATAACAGGTCCAGCTGCTATGATATTTTTAATTATGAAATCATTGAGTATTTTGTTTTTGTTAATTAATTTATTTTCCCCGATATTACTTCTTCCATCTATTTTTAAAGCAAAAAGTGAGAGATATTGACTTTACATACGGCATACATAATTTGAAATTAGAACGTAAATTAGAAGGTATTCTACTGAAAACGGTTTGATTCGAAATGTAAACCTTGATTATATTTGACTATATAATATGTACTAATGCTGGAAATGTATCTGGACAAACAAAGCTACTTATTTTGTTGTTTGGGGTTATTTTGGGTGTGAATGCAAATCTGAGATACCGATAGATATGTCTAATTTATTTTACAAGACTAAATAAAAAAGAAATAGTTGGAATTTATTAGTGTAGTGATTTTGCACATGGGTTGATAAGCCTTTTCGTGAGCGTGATCTGGTCTAGTACCAGATGGTCACCATCCTTTTTGTAATTTTTTGCATGAATTTATTTTTATTATTTTACCTACCATTTTACCTACCATAAATAAAGGATTATCCCTTCGATTCAATTCGATTCGATTCTATATAATTATAATAGTGATGGGGAAATAGATCACATCCAAATCGTGAACGATATAATGGTCAGGCTCCACCAAAGCCATTGCTCAATTATATTTGCTATGATCTGCTCTAAAAATAGCTACTTATTTTTGCTTGAGATGTTTTGCATCTGCTATTATAGCAAAGTGAGCAATGTCGTGGCCCATCCACCAACTGAGGGGAAAGTAGGCCCCTATCTAAAGATGGTTTCCCGCTGGTTCTTGTCTTCTGCAACCAAACGTCATGTATAGTGGCGGACTCAGGTGTGGCAGCCATGCAATTACATTTTATTTTATCGAGTTGGCAGAAGGATGCGACCTCTGGATGATCATTGTTGCAAAGAAGACAGCAGGTTCAAATTGACGAAATGAACAAGTCGATAGTGATATTATGAAAAATGACCCGAAACATGTTTTCATTATTATTTTGTTTTGACTTCATTGTCCACCAGGTAGGTTAAAAAGTTAGATTAAGCGCTTCAAATTATAATAATCCAACCATGTATGCTGGGTATGCATCCTTATTTAGTTTAGGCATATACACTTAAAAGAGATTCTTCATCTTATACCAACACTTTGATTTAGCAAGACCTTTAGTCTACTATACCTTTATTCTTCCTTTAATATTGCATAAAAAGAAGTATTCCGCTTGTTCAATAGGGGATTTCATGTGCGACTTGTAGATGTCTGGGGAGCGGGGACACCTCACAAACTTATTATTATTAAATATTGGCCTGGATATATATGTTGTAGAGCTGCACGATGTAGATGGCAATGGCACAGGTGGTACATCGTAAATATAGTACCTTGGTAGACTCTTTGATGCTGCCCAGTAGATGCTTGACAGACTGACAGGAGGCACCTTTTATAATTATACTACAGGTTTATGGCTGAATCACAGATATTCACACAGAAAACGTTTGCCCAGTAGCCAGAATAATGCTGATATGTGTGAGAACTCAGTAGTGATAAAACTATCTTAGAATATAATTTGAAACGTTTGTGTTTAATTAAAAGAAAAATCGCTTTCATCATGATTAAGCAAGGTTTAAGAGGTTCGTTAACAGATGCTATAGTAAATGCCAGTTTAGTTTGATATGTGCTATAACAAGTAATGTAAGTGGCAACGCCCTGGGCGACAGAGAAAGCCAGAGAATAGCCCAGAGAAAGTTTGAGAATGGTCGCCCAGTAAGTTAGCTTGTTGAAGGTTAATATATTGGTTAGGATATAAAACTTCATGTGAATGTGAATAAGAGAAGACTCTTGCCTTGCTCTACTATGGTACCAACATCGTGACTGAATACAACTACATTGGAAGCAAGAAAATGTCTTTATTCTTCATTTATTCCTTACCAAGTGATTGCTGAAAATGACTATCAGAATAGAGCAACCTATTCTTCTGTCTAAAGATTTACAGCGTTTGATGCAATATTCAAAAACTCTGTAAAGCTTTTCTATGAGCAATACCTTAGGCTTATTTCACAATATAAATCATTGCATCAGTTTAAACTATTGCAGCAGACTGTTCAAACAATTTATACATCTACCAATATATTCAAGCAATACATAAATAATAAATAAACACATGCTTCGTGATTAAGATAATAAAAGATTAAATATAATTAGAGTAATAAAACACTGTATAATTAAACGGGGACATTAACACACTGCACATGTATGTTACAGTGCATGCTAACTGGGATAGATTCAGCTGACATAATTATAGATATTTAGCAACGTTTTCATCGAAAAATCGAAGAATGTTTTCACCAAAACCATAGCTTGAGAAATGATTTATAAAAACCAAATGCATGATGTGTTTTAGTTCACAAGGCAAAAAAAGGAAGATCTGTGTTATAGTAGTTCGGTCGGTAGTAGAGATTGGCAAGTGGTGATAAGCCACGATATATATGCGTAATAGATAACTACTTTCATGTGTGCATGTACCAATTTAAAGTGTATAATGTCTAATGATTCTTGATTAATGTTAAACTGTCTTGTATTTTTTGTAAATTGATTTTGACGGCAGATGAGATATATCACAATTTATAAAAAAAAATGATCCCAGCTATTACGATAACATTTTGGAAACATAAAATATGGGTATTGACATTTGATCACCGATAAATATTCCATACACTCTCCCGCGCAACGTATCCGCACGACACGAAAATGAATACGATTTTCTTGTACCCACTTTTGATACGATTTTTTTCGTCTCAGGCGTTTTTCGTACCTGGGAAAGCTAAATCTCATAATCCCTGGTGTGCGGTGGTGCGTTAAGAGTTGGCGCGCCTGGCCGTGTGCGGCAGTGCGTGAAGGGGTGTGCGCTCACCCGTGACGGTGTGAGAAAGCTAAGAAAAAAACCTGCCCATGCTTGGGTTTGATCTAGCAACCTTGTGATTAAGAATCAGGTGCTCTAACCATTACACCACTGAACCAGTATCCATGCAAGCTTCAGAAAGATCTTAGTCATAAATGCACAGTCAAACCCTAGTGTTTTCTTCCATGTGGACAATAGTTTTCAATATACAATATTGCTTTGGCTGCCAATATGATTTTGTATACAATTATTAAAGCTGCATTCTATGTAGGCTTTACTTATTATGTATCCTACATGTATTATAGAATATGAATACACTATAAAATGGTTTTAGCTGTACCTCACTTTCCATTGTGATGGGCTTCTTGAAGGTGTTAAAGCATTGCAATAGCATGACCAGACCAACAGACATTGAGGAGCCATGGCCAACATCCAAAAACGGAGCGCGAATACGGAGCATATCATATTTCGTCTCCGTGATTCAAATGACCGTTTTTCGTATCAGAAGTTCAGGCAATTTCGTCACCACTGTTCACCAGTAGCCTTCGCGGTGCTCTGTAGACAAAAATCGTCTCAATGAAGACGAAAAAACTTGCCGCTCCGTATCGCCCGGGTACGGTGCGCGGGAGAGTGTACTGAACATGCTGTTTTGCATAGAGCTCCCATAATTCCTAATACATGTACCATGAAAATAAAGATTCAAGATGACGGACATGCAAGTCCGCTATTAGAAATGGGTTATAAAATGGCTTCACGATATATGGCTCATTCTCTCCCCAGCCATTACAATATATTTTCCTGCAAGAGAGTCAATTCAGTAGGACTCTACTGCACGAAATATCCTGAAATTATTTCAGCCTAGTCATAATTATATATAGGACATGTATTGGAACATTAGAAATACAGAGCACCAATATATTGTGTGTTCATTCAATAGTTCTTGAATAGGTGTAAATAATGGGCCAGAGGTCTACAGCACCTGTACCCATTTTTAGAGTTAAATTACTCTGTTCATGATAACGATCGATTATGTATTTGTTTTTCATATTTCTTAGTATAGGGCCTCTTGTGGATCTTATCTTGTTTTCATGATAGGATCTTAATAAGATGAGACATCAGGGAGTTAATTAATGATGTTATCTTTACAATTTTTCATTGATTGTTAAATGGCCTTTTTGAAACAAAAGCATCCTTCTCTGAGGATAGAAAAGTTTTCTAATTGTATTATCATCGTAAAACAAGATACCCACCTTTTGTATACACGTGCCTCCCATGGAATATCAATAAACACACTCCGTCTCGTAACGGTGTATATAATTTGGCCCTTGAAGCTGCGTTTCCAGCTATTACGATAAAACAAATCTTGTATGTGCCTGAATTAATCAATATCGAAAGAATACGGCTGCCGGCGAGTGACAATAAGTAAAGCCACCACAGGAAAGGATTTGGGTGGGTCTCCGAAATATAAATGTGGACATTTACGAAGCTCTGTAGCAAAAAAAAATCAGACAAAATCCTTCAAAATTGTGGTCACATGACTTTTGGATAAGAACGTTATATGTAATATAATATATATCTATATTTCTGCCTGTGTATGTATAATTCTGCTGGACAAATGACTCCCCCTGTTCAAACTTGCCTGCTGTTTGTAGCTACTATGTTGATTTTTGTCGATTTTTGTATATATGTATTGCCTATCAAACTGATGTCAACTTAAAAACGACTTATTCGTCGGTATGTTTACACAAATGACAATTAAAGGCAAACGCTACTATTCACTGCCACGCCCCCCTTTTCCATATACCAAATATACGGGCATTTTACGTACTATTGCTTTAGCACTGCAGTCTATGAGGAAACGGCCCATTTTTTCATGTTTTATAGTATAAAACAAACAATTAATGGCTACTCCTACTGTCCCAAAACTTTCTACACATATAGTGCAGGTTATATACTACATATTAAAAGGAAAAAAAACATATGTCATCGAGTTAGATTTTTTTTTATAGCTGTCTGAAATAGACATGTTTGGGGAACTGAGCTGACTGTGGGTACCCTCAGTTGTACCCATTTACTATGCAAGTCTATTGGGAAGTGCTGCATTTTTCTTTCACGGTTTTGGGAATAAAACAAAAATGAAAACTCCTAATGTCCCAAAATTTTCTACACATATAGTGCAGGTAATATTCTACACATATATAGGGAAAAAAATGTATGTCATCATGCTAAAAAAATAATTGTAGCTGTTTGAAATAGACATGTTTAGGAAACATAGAACACATTGAAACAGCAGATTTTTTGGTTGGCATGCCATGTTTCAAAGCCCCATAATTCAGAAACTAGCACGGTGACCCATTATTTTTTTTTCAGTTTTATGAACACACATACTTCAAGAATCATATACTAAAGAATCAGAAAAATGACATTTAATTTCGATGAGAGAGAAAAAAAATGTTTTTATTAAATTAGTGAAAAAAAAGTGGGTTTTTTCGAGTTTTTAATTTAAAATTTGCATTTCATATTTTTTGTTTTCAGAATAAAAATAACCATGCATTCTATAAAAAAGAGGCATAGAATTATTAGCCAAGTAATACTCTCTCTAAAACTGTTAACCTTACTTAAATTGAGGGAATATAAATAGCAAATATGAACTATGAAGTCGAGGTACTCCAAAATGAGCCCCCCTTTTGATCCTCATTGGTTCTTTTGAGATACCAACTTTTGAAGCACTCTAATTAAAAATTGAGCACGGTGACCCATTGATTTTTTTCCATCTTTATGACCAGAAACACTTCAATAATCAAATTTCAAAGTTTCAGAAAAATGACATTTATTTTCATTTTCCACTAGATAGTAGCGTTTGCCTTTAAGGTCTATGTTCATAGTGTTAATTGATCTAAGAGAAATCCAATTCATATTATATTATATATAGAGAGAATGGGACGAGCCGGCAATAATCGAAAATTTATAGGACGAGATTCGTCCACATAAGCACGATGCCGTAGGCAGAGTGCTTATGTGGACGAATCAAGTCCTATACATTTTCGATTATTGCCGGCGAGTTCCATTCTATATTTATTATATGTGCATAAAATTTCATCATATGTTATCAGATATCACTGAAAAAATATTAAAGAAGTCTCAGAGAGTCCCGCTGCCCCGCTGACAGCCCCACTGACAGCCCCGCTGACAGCCCCGTTATTAGCCAAGTTATATTGTTGACTTAAAACGTTCATATCGCAGCCATTTCTTGAGCTACCTTAATAAAACTTATATCATTCAATAGAGAATTTAATGCTCTATTTAATGATGGGATTTTTATTATGTATTTCTCTAATCATAGTACCAGAATCGCGGGTGGATTACCGATCGCGGGGATTTGTTTACATCCTTCGCGGAGAGCCAAAGCTCCGCGAAGCATATAAACAGAGCTATTTTTAGACAACTACATTCATATAGGACGCGTCCTATATGACTATTTTTATAGCACCCCACTTATAGCACTTCTCATATAGCATGCGCGTATAATAAATATTATTATGTGCTGGTGTGTTCGGAAATCACCAACACCCTCTCCCTCCTCTATTATATTGTTATAATAGGTTTGTGTTCAGGAGCAGCTATACGTCAGATCTTAGAAATAAATCTATATAATTGCTAAAACCTTCTAATCCATTTACGATGAGTGCGTGAGGGTGATCATTACAAGACTCTTGGTGCATACGCAGAAAGATGTGTGTATACGTCTGTATGTGTACTGACACGTTCGTGCTCATTAAGATATTTTCACAGAAACATATCATTAAATAGGACAGTCCTTTGAAAAAATTACCATTAACCCGTCGATGGAAAGTCCTATACTATCATTAGCTATCATTCACCTAAATATTCCTTACATGAGATATCTCTTGGCGTTTGGATGTAAGCCTGATAGCCATGCTCTACCACGCCAAACCTCACGTCAAACCTCACCTCAAATTTTACATCAAAACCTCCAAGGGGAAAAAAGGCCTTTGCAGTTGTAGCTCATTTTAGTCTATTTTATTTGTATCTATAGATTAACATGTTTGTCAGCTTTAGCTTTACTTCGAATGCAATTTTAAGCATCTTCTTCCCTTTGGAAGTTTTGACGTGAGGTTTGACATGAGGTTTGACGTGAGGTTTGACGTGGTAGTGGAAACTAGGTTTAATGTCTTTTCCTATTTTTTCACCCGTGTTGATCGACGGGAGAAATGTATGGCTGCCATCTCTGATATCATCAATTTAGATATCATCAACAAAGATAAGAAATAGATTGCTACCATCTTGCTTAATCGATGAGCTCTCACCTTTCTTTACAATGGTCATTACATATAGAGTTCACAGTGAGTGCAGACTGTCGAGTTAAAACATATATATATGGCCTGCAATGTCTTACATTAGTTTTCTATTCATCCAGTCACATCGTATTACGTTATGTTTTAATCAGGGATGTGGAACTTGCTTAAATACAACAATTTCTATGACTCGTTTAGAACAAACATAAGGTTTACTCAAGCTCTGGTAATATTTTGTTAAAAATTTACTTCACTCCCACCAATAGCTGTAGTGAAGTTCTAGTAGAAGGTTACCAATCGCAGCTAATCAGTTTCCGCGATTAGCCAGATAGTTATATCTGGCAAAAGTTGAAAAACAAAACAATATATATATAGAGAGAGAGTCCCAAATAAGCGTTAGTGACTGCAAAACTTTAGATGCAAAACTTTAGATTTGATTTATAATTAAGACCACACTAACGAAGATTGCTGAATGTATGTGAAATAGGAGTGAGTAAAGGATCTTTTTGATATCGTAGCAATCGGAAAAACAAATTCACTCACTATGAATATACAATATAAAATATCGTTATACAGTACATATATGTGACGTGTCACAGAGAACGTAGTCATAAGAAAATTGTAAATGTTTGAAAAGGTGAGATTAAGTGGATTCCAACGATGTTAAGATTTAGGAAATCAAAAATGTATTTCTAAATTTGTATCTTTGAAAAAAAGGTTTGCAATATTTCTGGGTGGGCAATAACTAGTAAAGTAGCTAAACATACTCCATAGGATGACTTTAGAAATGCAAGGATATGTTAAATACAGTCTCTTGAAATTTGGTACATGTATTTATAATACGACCAAAAGTGCTAGATACGACCAAAATTAAAACATTCCTACAATGAGATGTGTGAATCAATTTTCCGACTTCTGGCTGATTTTACTGTAACACATCACGTATATAATGTAGAAATCATGTTCACCCCCTATACATATTCAAACCGAGTGGCTTTAAGAAAATCAAAGCTTTAAAGGTGTCATGATTGGGCCACCACAGTATGCGCCCGACTAACAACGCTATCGTTCCATTAAAAAAATATCCCTCGAGTTCTTTTATTTTCAAATAAAGGAAGTTTTTGTCGATGTTATTCGTCTGCTTCTCCATTCAAAGCACTTGACAGAAGGTGAATGCCGATATCTCCAGCTGCAAAATCCAGCTAAGTCATGCTTCAATTTGAATGCATGAGATCAACCTAAGATGGGAAAAATACACCTATGGGTGGGAACCATTTATTGGAGCCACATTCTAATCATTTCTACACCTATACACGGACAAACGATGAAGGCTGGACAGGAGTTGTAATAGTTTTAAAGGAAATGTTATTTATTAAATTGAAATAATTAGTGACTTAAATGAGACAAATGAAGTTGTGAAAAAAAGGTTAGCTATCAGAAGAATATAAAGAAGTGGTATTTTGTTATGAGGGTTGTGGGTGGGTACGAGAAATTAAGGTGTATCACTGGCTGTGGTCTAACAAAAGTTAGTGACCAACGTGTGGGAGGGTGAATGGGAGGGGTGGAGTGGGGTTTGTCCGATTGGAGGCATTGGAGGTGAGCTTGCTATATATATGTGGTGGCGTAATGTCCAAGCAAATGATTATAGCACAATAAATGTTTTTAAAGAATACTGCTGTGAAAGTTATTTCTTTTTAGCCTAAGTTTATTTCTACACAATGCTATTAAAATTTTGATCAATCTGACAACAAATATCTATGATAGATCTGATAGATCTATAGCTTTACAGGAAAGAAACACACACCAAGAAGATTTCCCAGACATTAACGTCATGTGCCATTTCCTTTCTCAAATATTTCAGACATAATTTTCAAATTTTTGGTTATAATTTTCTTTGATAAGTGGAAAGATGCGAAAGCATAAAGATCAAGGATCCAATAGTGTTCACTGTGTTATCACTGCAGATCTTTGTCCCAGGACTCAGTCGCCCATGTCTCCGCATCTACGCTATCCAACTGCTCTGCCACTTTTTGCCGCACTTGTTTGTTTAGATAGCCCTCAGCAGACATACATCCGCGTGTTAAGAATAGGGCATTTGCATGTCCGCCATCTTGAACCTTGATTCGCATAGAAGTATATGGGAGTTGTATGTGAGTGCAAAAGCTATATAAAAACTAGCTATATTCAAAATGGAATATTTGACAGTGATCTCATGTATAAATGTGGTGTTTTCATGTTTCCATAAAATATTACTTCATCTTTCCCATCGTGCATTTGTTTTTTTTATAAATTATTTACATAAGCTATGATAATTTATTGGGAAAAGATCCTTGCACTTTTCGATAAAAGTTTTGGTGAATATTTTGTATGTCAGATTTGAACTGAATCCATCCCAGCATGCACTGTAACAGACATTCCCAGTGACACATGCAAATCCCCTATTGAATAGTTTCCAGGTGTTCTACTGTCCCAAACATCTGTGACGATAATCTTAGCTTGAGAAATGGAGTGGATTATTGTTGGAGAATTCCAGACCCTTTTTCTATTTTAATGTAATATAGGATAGCTTGTGTCTGGAATGAGGTGTACATGGAGCAAGTGGCCAAGAAATGTACCATCGGCAGCTCTACACATTTAGTCTTACTGAAAAATGATTTTTTTAAAAAAATCTAATAAGATCTGGTATTGCGTTGATTAAAAAGTATATTCGATGATGTTGAACTGTATTTTTGTTACATATGTGATCAGTTTAAATGGTACAGTTTGAGGGTGCAGTTCAGTTGAACAGAACTGCACATGCGATCAGTTCAGGCTTCCATTGTTCCACATGACAATCTGGTAGGTGCAGTGAAATTACAAATGGCGTCGTCTCGAGGTGCGTAGCATACAAATAAAATTACGTCCTTGAACTAACGTTTAGGCTGAACAAGTTAGGTCTACTTTTTTATCATTAAAATTATGATCATTCCAGTGTGTAATGCAGGAACTTCACTATGGGAAAAACGGCTGCAACGAATTTTTTGCGACGAAATATCTAATCAAATTAGATATTTTGCAATTGTTGGCAACAAATAAATGTGTTGCCGACAACCTATTTTACCCCCTCTTCCACTAGAATTTTTAGTCATGTCGAATTTCTCCGAATTTTTAGTCATGTCGGCGACGAATTTTGCCTGTTGGCGCCGTTTTTTACCTATAGTGGAGTTCTGCTATAATACATAACAAACGGCACTCTGTTCCGGTTTAAACTGATCTCGACATGATAAAAAAACTGGACCATTTGATATAAATTTGCCTTAAATGACTAACAAAAAATAAGAACCTCATATTTCTTCTAAATTTGGGTTATTTGAGAGGATCAGTGAAGGCCAATTGAACATTTTCAGGCGACTTCACCCATTTATGCATACAACTTCACCGTTGAAGCTGTATTCTCAGCTTTTATTACGCAAAACAGAAATTACCAAATTTACTCATAGTTTAAATTTGTTGGTTTTTTTTAAAATAAATTTTATTGACACCAGCTTCATGGTACATGATATTCTCATGGAACTCAACAGTTTAACCAATGATCCTATATCTATAGCATCGTTGGTTTGACCTATCAAACTGAAATTATCAATATTTTGCTGCTGTTACATATGTTTCTCATATGATGATTTGAAGCCAAATAGGCTGAAAGAATACAAGCGCCAGTCTGTGATATTAAGTGAGACGAATAACTTTCAGTTTGGTAGGGAAAGAATCGAACACAACGTAAAAAATGTTTAGTTTTGATCGATGCTAACTGAAAATGCAGCTTTAAACCACAAGCACATTATATATAAGATCCCAAGACCATCATCCACTAAGCACTGTTTGTACGTAATCCCTTGGCTTTGCCTCGGGATTATGCAGCAAACAGTGCACCAGCAGCCCCTCAATTTCTGCTTTAATCCTTTAATAATATGCTCGCAAAAATGCAGCAACAACCCATTCATACAAGACAACACAAATAGTCAACAAGATCAATGAGATTCATTTATTCTATACTTGTAGGACTGGTAATTAGTTCCTCAGCCTTGTGCCAAATTGAGGCGTATACTATTGAGTTTGTAGGGGTGGTGTTGGGCATATCTTATCCTGGTTATAAATGTTTTATCTATGTACACAAATATAATGAAAACTTCCTGATCACTTTTAGAGCAGCATTCTCAGCTATTTGACCAACAAAATCTCACCAAATTAACTCATTATGACTTTAATATAGGACTGAATTCATCAATATTATAATATGCAGTTGAAGTGAAGTCATCATAAGAATGGATTCGGGTGGGTCCTGACTGCAAATACAAATAAGGACGTTTTAGAAGCCCTGTAGCAAAAACAACTCGACAGAATCATCCAAATTTTCAGTCAAATGACTTTTAGATGGATCGGTAAAGAATGGAAGAAAATGCAGAAAATATTTTCTTTTTTACCGACGTTAACTGAGAGTGAAGTTTTAATATAGTTGACCAAATCTTGCATGCTATGAAATATTTCACTAACTACTTTCAAGATTTTGTTTGTCACAATGTGTGCAAGAGTCCCTAATTAAGAGGATCATTGTAAATGATCTGTCATTACTACACAGACCAGGATAGACCTCAAGATATGGACTCGTCCAGCCATTAAAACCCCCCGCCCCTTCTTGCCCTCCCCAGACTACACATACCTCTCACTCTCTCTCCTCAAGTACCCAATCATAAAACTCACATCATACTATATGTGTGCAGGAGGGGGAGACTTTCATATAAACAAAGTTGCTTAATTGTTTCTCTTTAATTGGGTTGAAAGAAATATCATTATTTTCCCTTATCATGCATAATATATCAAGACAAATTGTATAAATGATGCTTCAAGGGGCCCCCAATCATGGACTTTTGGCGGTAATTATGCATGTATTTAACTTATCACCACTCATGCATTACACACAATGAGATATATCCAATGAGAAAGCTGAGAGATAGCTTGCTTCTGTACGCTGAGTTCAACTATTCATTTGAATGAATTGAAGTGAAGAATATCAAATAATATTCTGTTATCAAAACAAACCATGCACTTGCAACACCAACTTAGTGATTTCTCCTTTCGACTGGCGTGTGACGTCATGTGCTGAGTGAAGCCCCAGAGCTATACCCCTGTCCAGAAAGTAACCGCTTGAAAGATGTATTTATATTAGTAGTTTGGTTATATTTCTCAAGATCTGTATGCCTATTATTGTTTTTATATTTAGCTGAATCCCCCCCCCCCCCCCGCCCGGCCTCCCCTCCTATGCTTTTGTTTTGGTGTTTAGTAATACACATGCCTCACCTCTGTGAGGCATGTGTACCGCCAGCAGTAGTGGCGCCGCAGCGGCCGCAACGGCTTGTCTCGGAACTAAAATGCGGGAATCGCGATCGATTCAAATCATAACACACCAATCGAAAGTGGTAAATGGGCTTATATCTTCTTTTCTAGACAATATTGTTCCAGTAATCACTAGCTAATATCGTTGCTTACTAATATACGGTAAGAGTAAGCTAGGTAAGAAAGCTGAATGAGCATTTATTTCGTTGGCAAACAGGGGGATAAGTATCAATCTCTCTCTATTTGCGTGAGGACCCGTAATGGCGGGTGTGACGTTGTAATGGGTAGTGATCCTGCCGATGGGCAGCTTCTTTCAGAAGCGGTTGTCACCGAAGAGTCCAGTCACAGAGATAGCCCTATACTGGAGATTGCTGAAAGGAGCGCTGTCACTGCAGAGCTCTGTGGTGGGGATGAAACTAAATCTCGCAGGCAGGAGACTGGAAAGAGGACTTTGTGAGAAAAAGTATATTGGAAGCAGGAGTCATGTTATATATGCAGGTAAAGATGATCCCAAGCGATGACTTATCAATAGGCTTACATTGGCAGTGCTGAATATACAACAACCAGACTAAAGTGAAGGATTAGAGCCAAACGTAGTGAAAGAGCTTATGCCAATACATGTAGAACGTTTTTCAATGGGCTAATGGGCTGCAAGATTTAGTATTGTGAAGATCCATTTATTAAATCAATTATTTGATATCTGTTCAACCAATTCTAGATCTAAGCAATTGTAACCCACATCCCCTAAAAAATAATGTCAACACTAATTAATATTTAAACCAGTAGCATGTTCCAGTTCCTGTAAACAGGTGTGAAGTACATGCATTCACCTAACTGCAGTCCTGAGCATAGTTTCAGAGCAGAGCAAGGTACCGAAGTTATAACCAGTAACAGTCCTTTTGATAGCGGTTCCAGAGAGACATTACACATATTGGGGGTTGGGTTGACTGAGACAAATGCGTCTGTATATTCCGCTTGAACGGCCTGAATACCCTTAGGCAGAGGCTTCGCCTCGGGATTATACACCAAACAGTGCCCCAGCAGCCTCTCAATGTTGGTCATTAATGCTTTTGTAACTTCACCTAGTTTTCTCTATATTGTATTTTAACTTTTGAAATGGCAACGCACGAAAACAGCTGATTAAATGTCTTTTAGTATGTTTAAAATGAGTGGCGAAAAAAGAATTAGCTACTTTTACACCTGGTTTGAATGGGGTGAGTCCCTGAAAGGTTGACTATTACCACGTCACTCACTGAATTTTGATTCAGCTGGATTACCATTTCTTATTCAAACTTTACCATATTTAATCATATAATGACGTATAGGACTGATTCATCAATATTATGCTGCTGCTTAATATTTATACAACAATTTGTAGTCCAATCGGCCGAGAGAAAATGGCCGTCGATGAGCGATAACTGAAGCGACCAGAAGAAACGATTTCGGTGGTTCTTCGAAATATATTGTAAAGAATTGGCATCTTTGGATCCCAGACCCGACCTATTTAGCCCTGATCATGGTCGGGGCACGCACGCCACACGTGGCCTGGCCAGGAGGGAGGGGGGGATGAGCCACTCAGGGCTCACCCCACCTCCCCCAGCCCGACCTAATTACTTATACACTGCTCTGGGGTATCAAGAGGGGGGAAGGGCCAAGAGGGAGGGGGGGGGCTGGCACGAGCCATGGGATCCATGAGTAAGGGGTGGGAGGGGGAAGGCTGAGGAGAGGGATCCGACCTGCGTGCATTCCATATATGGTCTCTGCCTGGGGAGCAGAGGTCGGCGTGTGGGCAAGGAAGATTCTCTCTCCCTCAACCAATTAGAGGGAAGGGGAAGAGCTAGTGGAATATTTCCTGGGTTTGATTGTATGAATAATTCATGATTGTGGAGTATAAAATAAAGTGACCATTCGGACCTAGGTACTCTGTTACTCGCTGAGTCACCACCGCCTAGGCCGAATCCAGACGAACTACAACCTCGGACTTCTTGTCTCACTTCTTCATCTTAAGGAACCTATGGGCTAAAAAACCCTTAGTCTTCTTTACACTGGCGAACCACTTCTGGGACTTGTTGCTAAGTTGAGCAACAACCCAATCTTCTGACTGGAAGTGAGACATAGCCTAGGAGAGGCAGGATGAGCTGGAAGAGTAGGTGAGTGGAACTCTAAAAACTCTGATTGAGCTTATAAATTGTATTTATGGGATGTATGGAGGGTGGATCTGGGCCACTGTATAGGGTTGGGAGAATGATCACACTCAAACACTCATAATACAAGGAGAGTGGGTGAGCAATGTTCGGGGCAAAAACTTTGCTAGGTTCTGGGTTCTGTTGGTTATAACTCTGTACCTTGTGCCATCTAGTTTTCTTTTTTTTCTTTACTCTCACTCTCTCAACAAAGTGTAAAACATGGCGGACATCAATTGGGATCTCAATGCCGCGGACTTGGCCATGCTTGACGAGGGTCAAAGGAGGGCCAGGTTTGCAGCTATTAAGGAGGTCAGAAGGCGCATGGAACGCCATGGCGCCATGCTAGGAGTAAATGATGGGTCCAATAAGGACACTTTGAGAGAGTGGCTGGATGGAATAAGCAGGGCAAAAGCCTACTGTGTAGCGTGGCAGGATTCCTACAGGTACCGGCCAATAGGACATGGGATCTGGCGAGGGCTGAGATTTTCCGCCTCTTCATGAATGAAGAGGAGGAACAGCAGCTGCGAGCAAGGCTCACCGATCTCTATCAGCTCCCATATGAGGATGCAAAACAATACGGACGCAAGTTCCAACTAGCGTCTCAGAGGGCTTACAGCGTGGATAACCTGGACCACGAGATAGTCCAAGAGACGTTGGTCAGGAATTTTGTGTTGGGACTCAGGGATGAGCAAATACGTCATGACGTATTTGCTGCTCGCCCTGATACCCTGGCTGAGGCAATAAGACAAGCCTCAGCTGCGGCTCACACATTCGCTCTGGCAGGACAACCTACCAGAGGGGATAGGAAGGATGAACCAATGGAAATTGGGGCTATCCTCCCTAAGAAAATGGCCCCCTCTGGGCCAAATCCAGAAGATGCTTCAGATTGGAAGCTGATAGCTGATTTGGAGTCTAAGGTGAATTACCTTACGAAATTAGTAGAGAGGATGGAGACGGGGAAACCATCCAACCCCACAGTGATCGTTCCCCAATCAGGTGCAGCACCCCAATACCCCTTTCAGACACCCATGTTGCCTATGTATCCCCCATATTTCAACACGTCCTATCCCCCACCCCCGATCGCCAGTTCTCAGGTAGTAAATCACCCAGGGAAAGGGAAGGGGAAGGGAAATGATAATCCAGGACCGGAAAAAAATAAGCAGGGAGGAGGGAAGAGGTTTAGGGGTAAAAATGTCTGTTATGAGTGTGGGGAGGAGGGACACTTCGCAAGAGAATGTTCCCACCGCTATGCACATGTACAGGCTGCAGTGGTGGCGGCCATGCAGATGGCCTCTACCACTCAAAAGCCAGCCAAATATGTTAACCAGGGGGAATAGAAACGCCGGATGAGAGGTTCTGCCTCTCCATCTCAGTGGCGGGGATGGAGATGCGTGCCCTCATTGATACCGGCGCATCAAGGAGTCTAATGCGGGAGGATGTATGGAGAGCCTTTTGCAAAACCCATCATCGGCCTCTCGTATTGACAAAGGGGGAATCTCTTAAATCACTCTCTGGTCATGATCTTAAAACTGAAGGGCAGGCGATAGTTAACTTGGGGGGCAGCTCATTTCCAGTTTATATTGTAAGAAAACTTCACCATGAACTGCTTCTGGGGGATGATGCCTTATTTATATTAGATGCCCAAATTAGCTTCAGAAAAAGAAAGGTAATTTTGGAAGGAAAAAGTTACAGAAGGCAACAAGTGGGTAGTGCAGATCAAGAATTCGCCTCTATCCACACAGAGGCAGAAGCATGGGAAGAAAAATACCCCGCTGTTTTTGGCATAGGAAAGCAGGGAAAATTAGGTACCTTTAAAGATGTGAAAATGCACATAGATACTGGAAATGCACGCCCAATTAATCAACGCCCCTATCGTTTGCCCCTGGCCAAGAGAAAACTTGTAGATAAAGAATTAGATGAAATGCTGGAGCTGGGAGTAATAGAACCCAGCAGCTCAGCATGGGGAAGCCCGATATTGTTGGTCCCAAAGAAAGATGGGAGCAATAGACCTTGTGTCGATTTCAGAAAACTAAACTCTGTAAGCAAAAAGGATGCTCATCCACTTCCAAATATTCAAGATATTTTTGACAGTTTAGCAGGATCAACTGTCTTTTCCACCATCGACCTAAAAAGCGGCTACTGGCAAGTAGAGATGGACCCGGATAGCATGGAAAAGACAGCGTTTGTGTGTCATAGGGGCCTATTTCAATTCCGTAGGATGCCTTTTGGACTCACTAACGCACCAGCCGTCTTCCAACGGGCCATGAACAAAATGTTTTCGGAATTTATTGGCAAATTTTGCATGACTTTCATAGATGATATTGTAATCTATTCCAAATCTGAAGAGGAGCATGATCACCATTTGGCTCTGGTGTTTGATAAATTAGAAGAATACGGAATTACAGTCAAAAAGAGTAAATGTATTTTCAAACAAAAAAAGGTAGATCTCCTCGGCTACCAAGTTTCAAAAGATGGAATTAATTCCCACCCAGATAAATGTAGCGCTATCAGGGATATGCTGCCTCCAGAGGATGTGAGCGGAATTCGCTCCTTCCTAGGAATGACTGGGTATTACCGTCAATGTATCCCAGATTATGCTAAGGTAGCTCATCCCTTGGTCAAACTTACCAAAAAGTATGCCAGGTTCGAATGGTTGGAAGAGCAGCAAAGCTCATTTGAAACTCTGAAGGAATTACTAACTTCAGATAGAGTAATGGCGCACCCCCAGTTGGATAAGCCTTATCGTCTCTATAGCGATGCGTGTGATTACGCAATAGGGGCCATATTGGTCCAGTCTGATAGTGAAGGCATAGAGAGGCCAGTTCAGTATATCTCTAAACAACTCTCTGGGCCACAACTCAATTGGGCTACGATTGAAAAGGAAGCTTATGCAATCGTGTATGCCTTAAACAAGCTCAGACCTTATCTACAGGGTAGCGAATTCAAAATTTACACTGACCACAAGCCTTTAAAGTCTCTGTTTGTGGGAGAAGTTAAAAACACCAAAATTCAAAGATGGGCGGTATTAATAGCAGAGTTTGGGGCTCCCATTGAATATAGAAAAGGGGCAAACAATATCCGGGCAGACATGCTTTCTCGAATAAAAACAAACCCCAAGAAGGAAGGGCCGACTCTCAGTTCTCTTGAAGTCTGTGCCTTGGAGGAGATAGATGAGATTCCTTGGGAATTTGATAAACTCGAGAAAGACAAAATACGTTTAGAACAGAGGGAGTTGGAACAATTTCAACAGGGGATGGAGGATGAGGGGGATTACACCATAATTGATGGCATGCTGTTTACTCTCACCCCTCCCCCAGGCAAGCCAGCCTACCCCCGCCTGGTCCTGCCACCCTCAGCTAGGCATAGAGTAGTGAGGCGCGCCCACACTGAAGTAGGCCACCAGGGCATGAGGAAGACCCTAGATAGGATCCAAGAGGCTTATAAATGGCCCACCATGAGAAGAGATACCTATAATGTCTTAATCCGATGCGCTAGGTGTGCTGTAAACAGAGTGGGTAGGGCGCGTGTACCTCCTACTGCGATGCCAATAGCAAAATATCCTGGTCAGATACTGGGAATGGATCTCTGTGGTCCCTTCCCAGTCTCTGATAAAGGTAATAGATACATCTTGACTGTAATAGATCACGCAACTGGCTGGGTAGAAGTCAAACCCATACCCTCCAAAGCAGCTAAAAACATTGCTGATTATCTGGCTAATGAATATGTCCCTAGGTATGGCCCCCCAGAGGTGCTCATCACCGACCGGGGACTTGAATTTATGAACCAGCAAGTGGAAGGGTACCTTAAATCCATAGGCACTGAAGTAAGGCATTCTACAGCTTTTCACCCCCAGACAAACGGTAAAATCGAAAGATTTAACAAAACTTTTAAAAATATACTAAGAAAATTCATCAATGCAAGACCAGCAGAGTGGGAGAGCCATTTAGGTCCAACCCTCTGGGCACATAGAGTCTCCACTTCTTGTGTAACTGGTTTTACACCATATTTTTTAACTTTTGGCACCAATCCAAGATATCCCTTTTCTAAAATATTCCCCACTCCAGAGGGAACAGAAGATGCCGTACTCAGTGAGCGCCTACAGGCCTTAACAGATGCGTTCAGAGAAGCTGCTGAGCGCACTGAGGCCAGTAGAGTGGCTAATTATGAGAGATTAAGGGCCAGAGCAAATGCAAAGGATCTAAAAATAGGGGATCACGTGGTGGTGCTATCAGGCACCAGCGCTCCATTAGATCCCAAGTGGGATCATGGTTATGTAATAACGGGGATAAGGGGTACCACCCTAACTATGAGGGGACCCCAGGGTGAACGCAGGCGTATAAATAGGGATAGGGTAAAAATGGTATCTGGGGAAATAGAATGGGATATACTGAGAACTAGGCAACCGAGGGCGGGTCAAGGAAAGAGAAATAAGGCTCGGAGACAAGCCCAAAAAGCTCAACAAGTTCATGTTCCACCACCTCCCCCACCCCAGCCTAGGGCAGTGCCCGACACTGTTTATTTACCCATACCAAACATGCCTCCTCCAATTCAGATAGAACAGGAAGACCAAGCGAGAGCAGAGCAACCAGAGGACGAGCACATGCACGTGGAGGACGAGGACCAAGTGCCACGCCCACCTCAACCACAACAAGTGCCACGCCCACCCCAGCAGCGACCGCCGAGGGAGAAGGTGCTAGTACTAGCTTCACCCAAGCCAGTTACATTGCGCCGACCCCTGCCACCAGCCGTTGCTGTGGAGACTGCTCCCCCGCGCACACCACCACCAGGTCCTGTTACAAGGTCAAGGGCAAAAAGAGGGAGGATAGAGACCCCAACCAAGTGCCCTAAACCCAAGGCCTTGACCACCACCTCTGAATGCACTGAAAAGAGGATCAAAGTGTTCCACCCTCTAGGCTCTACTAAGAGGGAAAGGCCTGACTCCTCACCAAACCCAGCCACGCCCACTTCACCCGTGCAGAGGCCGAGGAAGCTGCCCTGTATACCCCCACCATCGCCACCACCATCACCACCACCTACACCCCCACCCCCACCGTCACCCCCACCACAGCCCCAACCATGGGAGTTCGACCCAGGGGCACCACCAGTGACGGACTTCTCTCAACCTACACCTTCCAGTCCCTCCTCATAATCACCCTGGCTATGATGGCTAATGGCGATTTGTTTGAGGAGGAAGGGGTGTTGGTGTATGAGGAAGGGGAGGTCAGAGCCCTGACCGCGACTTGGACAACAGTGATCGTTCTACACCCCCCCACGCCCCCTCCTGTCAGTGCTTGGGTCTCCGTCCTAAGAAGGCGAATTGGAGAACTCAGACAGGCGGAGGTTGTGGGAGACGGAGATGTCAGTGCCTGGGAGGAGCACATGGGTTTCCTCCAGGCAGAGATTCCAACACCAGTCCAACAAGACACCCGAAGGAAGAGAGGCCTATTCAATTTTGTGGGCTCGCTAAGCCGTGCCTTGTTTGGCACCGCTACTGTAGGTCAGGTGAACGAATTAAGGTCTGCAGTACAAGAAGCTCAGGCTAGCGAGAGCGCATTGGCCCATTGTCAGGAAGAAATGGTGTCGGTGTTGAATCAGACAAGGCTCTACATGACAGAGAACCGCTTGGACATCGCGCAGCTCCAAGCTGCAGCAAGTAACATCTCCCGCCAAGTGACAGACATTCTAACACAGTTAAATGGTTTCAGTAAAGATATTCATAGAATTCATATGAAAAGGGAAGTGGATATTCTATTGCAGCGAGTGAGTAGGGCGGTGGAAAATTACCACCGTCAAAACGAATTATTTTATCGCCAGCGCATTCAGCTGGAAAGGGGATTCTTAACAGACCAGATTTTACCACTGGCCTACTTAGCAGAAATATTGTCTAAATTACAAGAAGGGAAACATTACACCCCACAAGATAACCGCTGGTATTATAGACACCTGAACGTTCGACTATTATTAGACGGCGAACAGGAGCTAATATACCAGACAGTAATTCCGGCAGTTTCAGGCACTCAATTTTTACACTATAGATTAAAGTATTTTCCGGTCCCATATGGTGCTGACCACCTGAGAAAGTTGGTAGGAGAAGAGGAGGTGGCCCTAGATAGCATATCCAGCGCGTCATTTCTTCCTCAGCATTGTATCGGGTTTGAACCCCAGATTTGCTCAGCTGCAATAGAGCATCTAACCCCGACCTGCGAAACAAATATTATTTTAGGTAAAAAGCCAGACCTTTGTAAGGCGCAGATTGTAAAAAGAAATAACTTAACAAACCAAGTGTTTAGAGAGGGAGAGTCCATTTCTTCTGTAATTCTGGCTATTTATGAACCTCTGGAAACAATCTTGAGGTGCCCTGGGCAAAAACCAGTGATACAAACGTATCATCGGCATGCCAGGGTGATTTTAGAAGGCGGTTGTCTCCTGGTCGGAAAGGATTGGCGTGTGAGTAGCATCCAACGCCATGAGTCCCATATAACCCTCCCCATCCCCAAGATTATGCCCCTCCCCGGGTTTAATCTGACTTATGGCAAATTATCCCTTTACCCCCATTTAGATCAGCAATTGACTTTCCTGCCAAGAGCTGAAATACCCTTACTAGCCCTGACAGATTTTCCTAAACCCATTTCCCCCCTGATTTCCTCCACCCCTTGGTCCGAAAGTTCTATCTGGGGTATAGCCACTCTCATCCCCACTCTCCTAGGAGTCATGACCCTGGGAATAATCTACCTCCGCCGAAAGGGGCTCGCCCCAAGAGGCAAAGTCAACCTTTTGTGTTGTCTGAGAAACCTTAAGCCCCGAGAGAAGATCCCAATAGGACCCCCAACCCACCACCCTGTAGCCCTAGCCCTCCAAGACCTAGATCGAGAGGAGGGAGAGGCCACTCCAGGCGCTAGGACTGGCTCTCGTTCCCTCGAGCATATCCCTGCCCCCTCCCCCGCCTCACCATATTACGCTGCCAATTTCGGACTGACCAGGATGAAATAATTAGTCTACCAATGTTTATTGGGTTTCTCTGGGGTAACAAACACTTTTTGAACTTGTCTGTAACTTACTCTTGTTTAATATTTACTATTAATTTTTGTTCTGTCCTCTTCTCGGGTGCGAGGGAGATCACAGAACACAGAGTAGTATACCTGGGTGAAATCCATTTTCTCTCTCGGGAGGAAATGGTGGAATCCGTGAACAAGGATCCAGCCCAAATAGGTATTTTTATTTCAACTCTCATTGTGAGAAGTTGTTTTTACACAAACAGAATCGGTCGAGACAGAGGAGCCTGAGAGGAAGCACCATGGAATCGAAGCCCTCACCTTGTCTCCGACCATTCTGCTTTGAAGAGGTATTTTTTCCAAATAATAAGAGTTTATACGTGATGCTACAGTAAAGTCGACATGTGTTCTGTAGCGTTTGAGGTTAAAAATGGAAATATTGTAGTGTTGACTACCCAACCGCTCTCACTCTCCATGGCCAAAGGAGGAGAGAGAAAGAGACGGGCGTCCTGTCGGTCAGCGACGAGGTCCAGCGGGGGCCTCGGCTGACCGGCCGGGCAGAGGAGACGGCGGTGACGACCGTATTGGAGAACTTTTGTGAGTACTAGCTCAGTACAAAGGAAGACATTTAACAGTGTTCAGGAGCACACTTAAAAACACAGAGACTTCTCTTACATAATATTCGACTAAAAGACTTTTTAGTGCAGGGTGATGGCCTCTGATATAAATGAACACCCCTTTTAATAGAGCCACTCCCTTTGGAAACTTTCTATCTTGACCCGTTAGGTCTACAGATATAATAATTTATAATACTTTTACTTTACCCTTTTCTATGATTTTGTGTGTGTAAATTATGTAACCTTATTTCTATTTCTCTTGTCTGGTTGGACTGGGTTGATCAGTGGCTAAATATTTTGTTCGAAAGAAAGCTTTCAACAAAAATAAAATATGGGACGAATGTAAAGAATTGGCATCTTTGGATCCCAGACCCGACCTATTTAGCCCTGATCATGGTCGGGGCACGCACGCCACACGTGGCCTGGCCAGGAGGGAGGGGGGGATGAGCCACTCAGGGCTCACCCCACCTCCCCCAGCCCGACCTAATTACTTATACACTGCTCTGGGGTATCAAGAGGGGGGAAGGGCCAAGAGGGAGGGGGGGGGCTGGCACGAGCCATGGGATCCATGAGTAAGGGGTGGGAGGGGGAAGGCTGAGGAGAGGGATCCGACCTGCGTGCATTCCATATATGGTCTCTGCCTGGGGAGCAGAGGTCGGCGTGTGGGCAAGGAAGATTCTCTCTCCCTCAACCAATTAGAGGGAAGGGGAAGAGCTAGTGGAATATTTCCTGGGTTTGATTGTATGAATAATTCATGATTGTGGAGTATAAAATAAAGTGACCATTCGGACCTAGGTACTCTGTTACTCGCTGAGTCACCACCGCCTAGGCCGAATCCAGACGAACTACAACCTCGGACTTCTTGTCTCACTTCTTCATCTTAAGGAACCTATGGGCTAAAAACCCTTAGTCTTCTTTACAATATATTTGGAATTCTATGAAGCCCTGCAGCAAAACAACCAAACACAATTCCTCCAAACTTTCGATCAAATGACTTAGATTGGTTGGAAAAGAACAAAACAAAGTAAAAGTTCTTTAGGTTTGTACCGATGTTTACGGAGTGCAGCTTTAAATATACTCTTAAAATATTGTATATGGTTTACCTTAGTAAAAACAAAACCCATGTGGACTCTGTAATGTTGAAACCGCGTCTACTACTTAAATTGTCACGCTCACATTAATATTAATGTGAAAACTTTATTATGAGTATGGTTGATTATTAACTTTCATAATTTATTATATATCAATATCATATAATTGATTCCTCGAATCGCGGTTAGGATTAATTACTTGTCACAAACCGTCTCATTGTATTAGAAAATCCACAAGAATAGTAAAATTTCAAGGTACCCCTTGCCTTAATGATTTGCAACACAACACCCATAATTATATTATCTCTATACTTTTGGTCAAAATTGTATTAATCAATAGCCAACATTAGGTCATGCAACTGGACTCGAGGATCCAGGCGTGATATGCGTATCAATTCATATATTGACTTTCAATCTCCACTGGAAGGGCACACAATGACTTCTCCATAGGAACCTTAAAATTTAAAGCTACGACATGCTCTCGGAGACAATTGGATTTCTGATGTATCATTTATCAAAACATTTTAAGGCACATATCATTTCCTTCGTGATATAGGGTATACGTTCTATGCACAAAGTGAACACCAGTAGAAATAAACTCAGAGAATCCCTATTCCAATGATAAATGAGCGATGTGTAAATCTGCATTCTGTTATTCATGAATTATATTCTTTTAAAAAATGAAATATTGCAAGGAATCATGCTAAATATTGCATTCCCATATAGCAGTTAGGGTTTACATTTGTTCATAATTACGATTTCACTGCAGACATTTATGCGGTGGCTATAACAAAAATTGTTTTACCCTGCGATGAGTACATTGGGGCTTTAAAAAATGAGTCTGTGAGTTTTTCCATTTTTTTACCCTGCAATGAGAGGGCTTCAAAAATTAGTCTGTAGACTCATTGTCATTTTCCACCCCACGAAAATCTTCAGTAAAAGGCGAAAGATTTATTTCCAGCTTGTACCTTCTAGCGATGGAATATATATTTTATAACTTGCGCATGCCGACATATAAGTCTACCCACTTCAATGGGATATGATTAAGGCTGGGATTTACGATGGGACCTCGGCGCACTGGTTTGACCTGCTTTGAGCACACAGACGTATCCCACTTGCAGATACTTTAAACCCACTTGAAGTTTTCAAGAACACCCTTTTTGCTGCGTTTGAGTTCACATCGGAGTTATGTGGTTATCAGCCAAGACATGCCTTGCATTCATAATGCTGGTGTTTTTATAGAGCATAACTAGACAGATTTTTTATTACATATTTGACAAGTTATCATTACTTCGGAACACAACCTTAAAGCGACGTCGACGATCATGCCTAGATGTATTTGAGAACGATAAAGCATTTTTGTACGCAAGTAATCGCGTCAGTATTTTAGAACTTTATTTCAATGGAAAACAAACGTATACATGTGCTGAATAGATTCGATTATAATTTAAATAAATCCATGTTTAATTGCTGATGCTATGCCTATAGGACACACACGTATGCAGTCAATGTAAGGTTATCCAAAACACAGGTTATACTTCATCTTGAACACTTCCCAATAATTACCAATACAATGTTTAATCCAATGGTTATCTGGTCCACATTCATCATCATCCAAGCACCACACAGTTTCACTCTTTATGTCCATTTTGTAGAATATATATCGTAATCATCTGAACACTGATGAGATGATGATAGAGTGTAAAAGTGTTGTTAGAATCAGCCTCGTGTAATACCATCCCAATGTGATTAATACTAATAGACCTGAGACGCTGCTGAGACGCTTCCAGAAGCAATGCCTCGAGGAAGGCGCAGTTGTCGTCTGCCTTGTTATGACGTCACAATATCCGTCGTAATTACTTTTCAATCACCCTCACCGATAAATAGCCAGTATTGCCGACCATTTCCGGGGTTCTAATGTCTCGTATTGAGTGTGTGCAGGCCAGTATACTCTCTCACTCCCACACTTTGTGTGGCCACGAGGTTAGAACTGGTTCCCTATTTACAACCGCTGTACAATACCAGAGTTGTGGAGACAGGTTCGACGGGTTTTCTTCGCAAGTCTTGACACACTATGCCTTCCCAAATCGAGAACACGACCGAAAGGTAAGTAACTTCTCTACTAGCCGTATAGCACACGTCCTTGTCTCATTATGACCACTATTCCCGGAGATTGGCTCTTAAAATGGATTCATAAACTACAAATATCGGGGTGCCAACATCTCTCCCCGTCCCTGCATTGGAGCTACGGTCGCGGATTGCTCGATGAAATGTTTTGGAATTACGAAGCACGTGTTATCCGATGGGAGACGGCCAAAACATCTCATATGTCATAGTGTAAACATGTCAAGACAGCTAATTATGAGGGTCAAATTGGCGCAACATCGACAGATTCTAGTGGACCATGGCGTAAGGTAAATTTGGAAACCTTTTCATTCATAATATCTTCTCCATAGTTCGTTTTGAGGTTTATTCTCACGAAGAACTTGGTGACCTGGAAGTGGTACTCGCCTTTTTGGTTTCGACCACGTGGGTGTGAAAGATGCACTCTATTTCAGTTTACTATTTAAGTAACTAGGTAATATTGATTAACCATATATCAGTGAATATTACCGGCTTATAACATATTATACACACCAACAATTAGTAAAGAGTTCACCGCTTGTCAAGTAATCTGTTTACATGGGTTGAGCATCTCTGCATCGTGTGTATACTTTCCTGGTTATATAATGACGTCACGACAGAATCGGGTCAGTGATTTGTGACTCTGAGTTGAGGGATAATTGACTCAGGTACCCTAATGGTTTATTTCAATTAGGGCTACCCGCCCCCCGCCCCCCTTCCCCCTGGATATTGATTTGTTTACGTTACGTCCCTGTAACGCAGTCGTAATGTTCGAGATCTTGCCGTTTAGGCCAACACAATTGCTTAATTACCCGCATTGTTGGGGCTCTATACAAACGTAGACTATATCGGTGATATATGGTTTGTTTGTATCTATTAATCATGGAATGTCCCTATTTCCCGTGAAGGTGGTGTTCCCTGCTATTCAACCGTAACCAGTGATTTCAGGAGTATATAGTTATTCATTATAACAATAGATAAAGGGGAAATTGAATTGAGTTATCTTATGAGATATATATATGAACTTCAATAATTGCAAAGTATATGGACAGTTTGTATCTATAAGTATACCTGGTAATACATTGGCCTGACCATACGAGTGTAGTGTGTGATCCTCAGTTTGATAAACATGCATATTGCGTACGCTTCCTGGTAACTTGAGAATGTGTCTTGAAATCAGTGCGTGAGTAGTATACTAAAATGGTGTGTATGTATACTCATGGGTGGTTTAAAGTTGCATTCTCAGTTAACATCGGTCAAAAACAGATTTTTTACTTCACCTCCACACATCCCATCTCGTTCTTTTCTTACCCATCTGAAAGTCATTTGACCAACATTTTGGAGGATTCCATTCACCCTGATGTTTTTGATACAGAGCTCAATAAATAAATACCCACATCGATCTATATCACGGGTGGGACACTGATCCCCGTAACGCGCGTTACCTCATCACATATGGCGAGTGCAATTAAAAGTGGTCATTGTTTACATTTGAGTTTAGATATTTATAAAGTTTGGATATGTATGTGGATCATCATTATAGATGGTAATCGATATTTGATAATGAAAATTGTTTTATTATGGTCATCACAACAGCAGTTTTTCTATAATATGTGTGAACAATTCTGATGGTGATGAGGTAACGCACACCAGTATTGATTGTGGTGATGCCCGTGAAGCAACTGGTTGATGCCTGTAAAGTGGTTTTCTTAAATATATATATTCCTAACTTCTATGCAATTTTATTTGATTTTATTGGAATTAATGTCCCCAAATGCCACCGTCAAATAATTCCTTAAATAAACCAACTAATTCCTTTTTTCATTATTCGAAAATAACCTCAACCCCTACCTTTTATTGGCCATTCAAATATAAATTCCTTTAGTACATCAAAGTCCTCACACAGACAGTATACAGGCGCTATAAATACTATTGTCCATTGATCTAAAGACTACATGGCTAGGCACAACGTGACAGTTGTTCTTCTTCTCTGAAAAAATATGACGAAATGTTAATAAATAGGCCTAAATATATGATAATAATACTAGACTATACGGTCAATTCCCACAAAAGTGGTACAAAAGAGGGCAAAACTAATTTTGCTTAAATGGGCCATCATTTTAACCATGGATAGACAATATTCAGAGGTACCAATGACAGAAATATTAAACACTAATTCCAAAATTTGACCGCTTGGGGGGTGTGTCTATGTCAGATGAAAAAGTAAAAACATGCTATCTAATAATTATTAGCTCTGTGCTGTTTTACGTTATTGACTGCAAATACATACTATTTGCTATCATATAAAACTATTTCTTTTTATCTATGGTTTGATTCTTAGTTTAGATCCAACCTTTTCGTTTTTTAGTAATTATTGTTGTAATGCATTCTTTCTGATATAACTTCATTCCAAACGCATTCTAGAAAGGGGAAATAACATAGTTTGATTATGTATTAAGAATAGTGAAGGCGTCCTCTTATTAATTATATGATCTATTTAATATATTCAGCTTTTCCCTCTGTAGGATTGATGTGATAAAACATGGGTTCGGTCGGTGACAATTGGAATAATTGGAATAATTTTCGTCCCCATAGAGAGGCAGTAGACCTAGCCTCCACATGTAATATCATCATTATTATATATCAACCTATGTCAGAGAAAATGCATCTCTTCCTTGTTTCTCTTTGGTAATTACAGTCCAGTTTATGTATCTATTTTGCTTTTGCAAATCGATTTTATTACAGAGATTATCATATACATAAACAAACAATAATAGGTTCACATTGAGAACAACGCACTCTCACAGCAGATGGACCTCATGGAGGACTGGGATCTTGGTGGAGATAAGATGAGGGGGGTATGTAATTACTGATTGGAAAACCCACTAGATTTGAACGTTTTAGGCCCGAGGGGAAAATCTGGTGCGGTGAGAATAATGTTGTCTTCCAATATGCTCTGAAAGCTCACTAGGAGCATGTTAGGCCATGATATTCCTCATTATTCTCCAGTGACAAAAATCTGATAATATATTTGGTATCTACTCTATCATACTAACATACCATATCTAACTTTCTATCCTTTTAGCCTCTAAAACCCCTAGTTGATATTACTAGGTTGAGGGAGAAAGAAGAGGGAGGGAGGTTGAGGGAGAAAGAAGAGGGAGGGAGGTTGAGGGAGAAAGAAATGATTATTACAGGTTGATGTATAGTTTTATATTATTATTACAATCTCGCTCAAGTTGTCATAACATTGTCATCCATTTTGGCATTGTTCTGGCTCTTCCTATATTTTGCCTTTATACCTCCCCTGCACATGACTTAACTTGGTTATTTCCTCAAGTTTAGATGTTTAAACGGTAGAATTAGTAGAAAATGATATAAGATTAGTGAAATATCAACATACAACGTCATATATATTTCAATTTCCATATTTCTAGGGCCACTATATTAAAGCTAGGGTTCGGTCGGTGACAGGTAGATGTTTACCCACCCAAGCTATATTTGGTATAAAGCAAGAACTTAATTTTTTCAAACGAAATTAATAGCAAGGCATGCTTACTTCCATGCCCAATTATGATTCACTAATCTCTGAGAATATTGAAGATATGGATAATAATAATTATAAAGTTCGGTTGGTGACCCTTTTTCTAATACTTTTGCATAAAATGTCTCCTTTAGATTTGATACAGCTCAAAGGGTACAAATGTGGATGTACACACATTCGCATCCTATTGTACTTTTATTTTATCATGTTTAATCCTGAACATGAAAATAAATAACTGGATTCTCCTCATGAAAATGCAAGGAGTTCGGTTGGTGACAAAAACACTTCCCCACTGATTCTGCTTCTCTCCTGACCATGATATTCATTATAGATCGAAAGTTTATGGATACATAATTCCCCTGATATATGCTGATTCTCTCCTAAAAGTGGAATTAGTATAATTCTTGACTATATTATTAAAAATGATATGTATCTTTTTCCAGCCTCACTAATATTCACGAAAAAACTCAGTTTATTGCTTATATCTCTGTAAATTGCTATGACAGAACTTCAAAAGTGGTACCCATTTGTTCAACTCGGCAAGCCTGAAGCCATGAATGCGGTAGAATCTTCGTGAAAAGGCTTTTTAATAATGTATAGTGAAAAAAACCCATAAAAACGCTTTTCCACCTCTTTCGTGGGAATTGACCATTATAGAAGGTTATTAGAGTGTTTTTAAAGACAGTTCATGAGAGATTATCGTCATGATATTAAGAAAAAACAACACTTTACAGGCATCACTTCTCACATAATTACGCTTTACAGGCATCCTTTACAAACTGTGTTTCTGCTTTACAGGCATCACCAATTTACGTTACGGGGATCACCCACGAAAATAAAAACAGCTCTTAAACATTTTCTAATGATATATAGTTTCAGTTAAAGTAAATGCGGTATTCCTCGTTGTATTGTGCCTCAAACAGCATATAAGATAATAGCATACATGAATGGAAAAGGTGCTAAAACTTAGCAAACAGTTTTGAATGGGAGACTCCAAATCGCCATATGTGATGAGGTAACGCGCGTTACGGGGATCAGTGTCCCACCCGTGTATATGTTACGGCGACCCGCCAAAATCCTTTGCTGCAGTGGTTTCACTTATTATCGCTCACTGACACTTGTTATCTTCCAACCGATTCGACTTCAAATCATAATAGGATTATAAACATATGATAGCAACAAAATATTGATCACTTCAGTCCTATATATAATATAAGTCAAAGAGTGAGGAAGTTCTTGTCAAAATATCTGAGATGCAGCTTTTAATTATGAGTATAGATGCTGCATAAGAATGTGATTAGTGCAGTGGTGACATGTTCTGAATACGGAAGTCAATCATGTCTATTTATACCCACAATGTGCGTTCAGCAGAGTGTTTATAACGTGATTTTCGTAGTTTTGTCTGCAGGAATCTTTTTATTACTTACAATGTGCGTTTAGCACTTGTGGGATTTGAGATTATCGTAGTTTCATCTGCAGGATTTTTGCAGCACCTGAGTACGATGTTTGCATTGCACTGTACGATGATTTCTCAACTGTGGTGAGTTAATAGTGGGTTGCATAAATGCGTGATTGGATGCCTGACCAATTGGTATGGATGTTATTGAAAGTCTGATTTGGCAAGTAAGCAAGTGGCAAGTGTTTGTGGGCTATATTGTTATGACTGGTGTAACACAAAAGTTAACGAAGTAATAGAGAAATAATTAAAATTTAAGTACATTGGTATATGGGATATTAACATTACACATGGCGGTATAACAATAATCGACAACTAGATTTTCATACCAGTGGTAGGGAAGAAGACATGGCCGGATTATACAATTGTTGACTTTCCCGTATGGTGAAATCTTTTTTTCCCCCGTCTGAATTCCACTTCCTTCTTTTTCGGGATTTCCCTATCTTTGTATCTACTAACTAGCAGTCTATTTTGGTTTTAGACAAGCTTGTATAGGCAGAAATTGTTTGACGAAGGTAATGTGAATACCAAGTGTGCCTTATATTGAGATGTAGAGTCGTAATTAATTCCCATAGCATTAAAAAGGTTAACAAAGAGGAAAGTAGGCTCTGAAGAACTCTGGAAGCAGACATAGAAGAGTATATTGAATTGTTGTGAGAATAGAGCTATGCTGTTTAAAAATCTAATATTTACTCTAGTTCGAATAAGCACTTATATGGCCTTGTTACCAGTATATTTAATAATGTATGAACTTGAGCAAATTACCATGCAGATGAAACAATAACCGGACAGACTTAAAACAGTTTGAAGAAGATTACTATGTAATCCAGACACTCCATCAGTTGGTGTACATTTAAAAGAAAAACTCGGTGCAGTTGCCTAGAGTTAACTGGAGCGTATATTTAATTTGGATCTAAATCTTATTCACACGACTAAAAGCAAAAGAAAACATACTAGAGAATGCCTGTAACATTTATGCTTCATTTTTTAGTTCAATAAAAGAATGCTTCAAATGGCTTCTCATGGATAAAAAAACCATTATATGGTTGATATTGATTTTTTTTATACAAATGTTTATTCAGGTTCTATGATTATAGATACATGAGTAGCGATACATGAATACTATAGTATACTATGACAGGTCGCTCTTAGGTGGTCCCCCACCCCGTAACCTGAGTATTCTCGGATTTTGTTTTTGAATTCTGGGAAATTGTTACAAGATCTGATGCTGTTAGGTTATTTTCAGTCTGGCATTTTTTTATAATTATTGATTATTGGTCAAGCTCATGAATTGAAGCCAGTGATCATTAGATTTTAATAATTAATACCTACATTAGGACATTCCATGGCACAATATTTAAATGCGTAGCTAGTTCGTTCCATATTAAAGCTGCATTCTCAGATAACTGACTGACTGACTGACTGTCTTCTTTTTGTTCCGTTCCTTTCGAACTTGCCTAGAAGTCATTTGGCCAGAATTTTGGAGGATTTTGTCTAGTTGTTTTTGCTGTAGGGCTTGCATTATATTTGGAGGACCCACCCAAATCCTTTCCTGTGCTAGCTTCATTTATGATCGCTCGTTCGATCCCACTTGAAATGCTTGTATAAACGTATAACAGCAGCAGAATATTGATTGGTCATAATATAACCAAATTCTGTAAGATTGGTTCTGCCGTAATAGCTGAGAGTGCAGCTCTTAAAAGTCCTGTGATAAAGAGGAGGATAAAGACTCCCGATTTCCTTATCATAATTAGATCTATATGGTACGAATAATAGGCCCTTCCTTTTGTCTAGTAGGCTTGATCATCTGTTATAACATGAATTTGAACTAAAATAAATATAACCTCTTTTTGTTAAACTATCCATTTAGCAGAGGCAAATCTACATTACTCATAATTATTTTGATCTCGAAATGTTAGTCCAAGCGACTGATTAATAGCGCCCTGTGATTTCTTAATAATGGGCCTGTCTCTGTTTGTTAATTAACGTTAATGGTACATCAGGTTATCAGGAAATATGCGAGATGACAATGGTATGCCATTGATTGGACGCCTACTGCGCTAATGGCTTTCTCGACCCGATAGTAGGCGCCCTAATGAGATTATAATGGTATTTTGTGGTTTGGAGCTATAGAGGCATTCCCTCAGTTTGGAGGGACTCTCTCAACTCTGAACCTAGACTGAAATCGCCGTATACAACTGGCCAATACAATACGGGAAAATCTTTACTGAAGCTTGGCCGGCGTGCTTGATTATTATACATGCCTACTTTTGTCAGTAAAAAGTAAATAACTTCAATAAATTATCAAGAGGTGCCCCAGCAGAGCTGATCAGGCTCCACTTAGCAACTGCAGGTTACCAGGGGCAGCGCCATATGTGGACCCCCTTCCACCTACAGTCAAGGCCATTCCACATGTTATCCTCCAAGGCAATGCCATTCCTTTGAAGTTGTGGCTGTAAGCACTTTGGTGTGTGTCCGGGCTTGTCTCCTATTCTGTCTCACATCCATTTCTGGACCGCATTCCACAACTTAACCTCCTGTGCAGCCCCATGGGTGTTTCGGGCCGTGTTTCATGCCCGCAGAGCCCACCGGCAAAAGCTGCACAATTTGAATCCAGTCTCTCCCGGTGTCGCTAGTCTTTCCCAGTTGTCAACTAGCCTGTTCCTAGTTGTCAGTCAGCCTTTCCCAACAGTCAGCAGTAGTAGATAATATAATATGAGTTAATCATTACCAGAGGAATGACGCTAGAAATAGGTGAAACGATCAGGGATGAAAGCAAGCTGGGAAGAAAGTGTCTGCAAAATTGCGCGGTATGACGTCATAAAGACATCCCTTTTCTAGTTGACGTTGATTGGTCTCTAAGTATTAGGTCACCTAGAAATGTGCAATGGGGCAGGTCTACACATGTATTCATAGGATTTGTTTGTAGTAAATCCTATGGAGTATGTTTAGTTACTTTACCAGTAATTGTCCTCTCAGAAATATTGAAAACTTTTTTTTCAAACATAAAACAAATCAAATATGAAATATAGAAATACTTTTTAGATTTTCTAAATCTTAACATCGTTGGAATCCACATAACCTCAACTTTTCAAATATGATGGCATCTCAAAATCCAAAGGTTTTTTAAAAATTTATGACTCATTTCCCTGTGACAGATCACATACATATATGCGCAATTGGTAAAATAGTGTTACTTTTTCTGTTCAAGATAAGATCAAAGAAGCAAGGTAAATATCATCTATGAAGTAAAATACCCCCCTACCCCGCCCTGTCACCATTATTCCTCCACATTTCATTTTCTTGTACATAGACTCATATTACATACTCATAAGAATATAATCTGGATTTATTTTCAGTTTAATCGGTCCATATGGAAAAAGAATTTGATTTAATAGAGTAAACACTAAAGCATATTTGGAGTTTAAGGTTTTTATGGGAAATTTAACCGATCCCATTCAACAATTCTCCCCACTACCCATCCTCAAGTTGACCCCTCTACGCCTTTTCTTATGCATCAATTAGAAATTGTGTGGGGCATGAAGAGGTTAAGCTCCTGAATAAATTCACTTATAAAATGGTAGCAACTATAAGTAGTTTACTCATATAGAACAAATAAAGAAGGCAACCAGTATGTAGTTAACCTCTTAGCAAGTCCTTTGCACAGTTCCTTCAGTATCACCATTTTCGTTGGTTTCATCTTAATTATCCGCAATTAATGATTGCAAGAATAATTAAACAATAATGGCCCAAATTTGCACCATTTTGTACCTCGTCCCGAATCCCTGTAGACCTGTCTACCTGTGATGATTTGTCACTAGTAGCTGTATCGTTTTCAATGTAATTAGTACCTCGCTACTCTTAACTATAAAGTGTTTCATGTAAAAACTGCCAACAGGTCTACTTTTCACAAAAATAACCCTTTCTATAATATATGACGCAACGATTACACAAGTATGCCATATCTCTTATCAAACTCTGTGCAATTAAACGGGTGATGGATTGAATCAGAATATTTAGATCAGTGTTTAATTGAGGATTAGAAGTAAGATAAATTTGTTACGAGCCGCGGGTGTGAATACTGGTTGTGGTGAAGCGTCTGAAAGTTAAATTTATTTCAATTGCTTGGCCATCAAACATCCCATTTTCTAAATGTATCAGACGCCTTCATCCGGATTCGTGCGATATATTAGACGAATGCTGACAGATTGGTGTGACTGAAGAGCGAATTTAGATTCCTGTGATTCTTGTTGTTGCGGAAGAAATCTTAATTAATTAAACTCCACCAATTTATAGCTATTTATTGAGCTTATGAGCAGTTATGTACATCGAACATTGTATTTATAAGCATTATAAATATTCCCTTACCGCTAATACTAATTAATACTACTAGAAAAATATATAGTTATGCACAATATATTTGCGACCATATATTATATCATATTTCTGTCCATAAAGTTAAATAAAGTATTAAACAAAAACCTATATAAAAATGGACATTGCAACTTTACATTATAGTGAGAATACATTACAATTAGTGAAAATTACATCCCCTACCACCTTTAGATGAATTGATATCCGCTATATCATTGGAAAGGGTTTTTTTGTTTTTAAATAGGTTTTATTTAGTTTTCCTTCCATCGAGGCTCATACACATCTAATCGCAGGTTCACCGCGTCCCTTTGTATTTTTCATTTTTTGGAGATTTTCACATTTTCTGTCGTTCTAGCTCTTACCAACAATTACCAGTGACGAGGGGTTCCTCTAACATAAGGAGTAAATATAATAGGCAAAATTTTAACTTTCGTCCCCCTCCATTTCTCTGAGAAGACTTCCCCATACACTGTCTTTGCTTTTTTTCTTCCCATGAATGACATTATTGTATTCAGTCATCCTAACATTAATTTCTAACTCGTTGACAAATGCTCTGAAGACAATTTTGTTATTGTGGAATATCCTCTGTCTATATACGCTCTAGCAGCTAATATTATCCAATTCATCATATCTTTCACTTTACTTCTATCGCTGTATCCTAACAGAATGTTCGCCTTATTAAATTCTTTCTCTTTAAATCCAGATATTACCTTGCTGTTTCTGACCCACCGTCTTAAACCTTCCCATATCAAGCTGGGTCTAGAGTAATTGATGAAAAAATGATCAATAGTGTCTATCCCTTCACAGTAATCACAGCTTGGGGAGGCTTTTACATGAACTTGTTTAAGATATACGTTACAGCCGATTGTTCTGTGTAAGATTTTATATTGCATAGCTTGCCATTTCGCAACCTTATTACATTTAAAAGGAATGGCAACTTTTTCTTTCCACTGTTCTTTGTTTCCAATAAAATTCTAGTCATTCAGTAGTTCTTTCCATTGGAAAGGTTAATCCAAGTCACATCACGACGTCCTCTATTGTTATACCTCCTCTTTCTTCATTGTCATTCTCATACCCTTAAAATTCGTCCTTTAGCTCTGCGTTGTCCGGAATACGGAGCTTTGCAAGCTCCTCAAAGTCCAGATGATTACGGAACTGGAAAAGGAAGTGACCGGAAGTGAAGAGTCTGGCTAGGTGTATCAGTATATGGGATCCCAAAATCGATACATCAACATATTTATCATTGAAGGGTTAAACAACGGCTTAATGAATGAAAATAAGGGGTAGAAAAACGAGAACAATGCCATCGAAATCCTTAAAAAGAGGGGTCTAAAAATGATGGTATTTCCGGACATATCAAGAGGTAGTTTTTGATATTAGGGAATGAGCGTTGGTGTTCATCGAATATGCTGAGTGTGTGTGTGTGTGTGTGAAAACGGTGCTCACCGTATGAATAATGCACCACTTCTTTGGCTATTTACATGCTTTTAATGGGTTCAGAATTCTTATAAATTAAGGGATATGTTTGGGTTTGGCCTATACTTGGTGTATGAGGCAAAAAGAAAAAATGCACAGATTTGCGCATACATAGCAGGGAGTGCATTTTTAATCCATATCGTGGTAGCGAGGTACGAGAAACTGATTAGACAGAGAAAGGTGATAAGAAATGCTTTAGTTAGGCATGAACTTAGCAAATTACCAGAAAAAGAAATGAGACTCTGAAAAAGTTTTTCAGCCAAGAATTTCACTCTCGTCCTTTCATTAGTTTCTGTACATGTAAAAGAAAAACACAATGTAGTTATATAAGGTGAAACTCAGAGTAACCCTTTAAATTTCTTATCTACTCAAAGATGATACAAATTCACAAGAAGGCTTCCTAGAGATAACTATAGATGAAAATGTCTGTAACTATAACATATGTGTCATTCATTTCATTGCTTTAATAAATGGGAATGGGTCGACTTCTCCAACAAGATATTAGAAAGAGTAATAACGCCTGGTTGACGTAAGTATGTCGGCAATGCGCCGCCAAAGGGAATTTTTCCCTTGATTCTCAGACCTCCTTCCATTAGAATGGAAAAACCAAAGAGGGAAATTATAGGGAAAGTTTTATACAATGACCCATGTGCTGGGGGAGGTATTGCTTTTGCAAGTCAACCTCAAACCATTCTTAAAATGTCATGAGGCAAAAAGGGTGGAATTTACATAATCAATTGATTATGTAACAACTTTAAATGTGCGTCATGGATTTTTCTTTAATATCTTTACAAATTCATGCTAAAGAATAGCCCATTTTGATAAACGAAACTAACACTTATATTTCTTTTAGGTTTTAGCTTTAGCCATATTTAGCTTAATACAATAAATGAAGGGAGCATACATTGTCATCAACGGATAACAGCTGCAGCTCTTCATGTTGAAGTCGCATCAATTCACAAAGAACACTGACACACATAATGATGTCAAACATATATGAAATTAGCAGGTCTTCCTGTGTTTTCCCAATATTAAATATATTATGCAGGTTCTAACCAAACTAGTCCTGTGAACCATGTAGGGAGGAGCTCGCCACTCCTCTCCACCTACATAACCAGCTCAATAACAGCAACGAAGCTAGAGATGGTACATGGCCCAACTAAAGCATATACATACTATATGTTACAACATGGTATGTAGAGGAATATAATGTTAAATGAAAAAGAGCCTTTTGCATGGAAAGTTTATATTTTAACTTGATCTCTTCAGGTATTTGTAAATCAATTCTTGCGCAACTTGCTTTTACGAAAATACTATCTAATACAATATAATGTGTTGTGTGTCCCTAGGTTTGACAGAAAGGGGATGTCATTCGGAAATTCAATCGAGGACATACCCAAATGAATGTTCAGCTGTTGGTGAAGAGGAAAACTCGAAAAATCAAAAGTTATTCGGAGAGAGGTTAAGGCTGAATACAAATTATAAATCCTCTATATAAAAAGAGTTGCACTTAATTAGTAGTTTCCTGTTATATAGGAAAAATGCGAATCTAGAGATGATATTTAATCGAATCTACTAACAATTTCCCAGCATTTATATGTATGGCCCACTTGATCTACTTTCTACCAAACAGAATAATTAATAGAATTATCCATGAGGTATGAAGGAGGTGGATACGAGTCAGTAATCAAGTGGAGCAAACGGTGATGCTGGGCCAGACATGTGGGGCAGAAGTAATAAGTCTGAACTCTTTTATTGTGATATTTTTGTTTTTAATGCAGCCTTTTTATTTCTAATCCAATTGGTTGTTTTGCTCATAGCTTTCTTTATATGTATTTCCTTATGCTTCCAGCTCTCTTCGTGCGTATGCGGTGATTATAATACACTATAATTCAAGGTCCACTCCCTAGATCTGTTTTTATCTGATGCTATCAGACTATTATAAAATGTGGGTTAACATGACAAACGAATGTGTAATTTAGTACAACAACACAGCTAGGGGGAAATGAAAAGGTATATTGGTCGATTCTCATGAATGTTTCAAATGGGTATTTTTGGAAAGGTCATTGAAATGAAATGACATGGTTAGCATAGGTGCTCTATATCATACTCTTCTAAACCCTGAAACGGCGCTTCTTAGAAAACTGTTGGATATATGCTCCTAAATATACATTGCGTCATGGACGGTGATGGTCACAAACATATTCATAGTCATTTCATTCATTAATAGAACAATAAAATGATAACAAATTTGCATGATCCCAAATAAGAATAAAAACCCTTTCAAATGGTATATGGGATATAGACCTACTCCCATGGAATCATTATGAAAATCAGTGAAGAAAAACTGTCAAAGACGGTGTCAGGGGCCGTCACGGCCCCCAGCTTAAAATGTCCAAGTCAGTTCAACATATAGAACGGGTTGGTTATAAATACATTGCCTCTCAACATTAAATTGTTTGTGTTTAATTGGTCTCACGAAGTATCATCATTGCCCTAGATTCACAAAATCGAATTAATGCCTTGGAAACATTTAGACAACATTCATTCAGATCCAAGGCCTCATACTCAGCTCAATCTTTCTCAACATCTAATTTTGAACACCACAGTAACGTTCTTCATATGTAAGAAAAGAAAATCATAAAAAACTCCCCATGTTTCTGTGAATGTCTGATAGATCTTGAGAAGCACTTGATGAATCTTTTTGTAAATCACCAGCAAATAATGATAAGTTATGGTAAATACTTGTTCATGCTTTATAGATGGTATTGGTGCTTTTTATAGGGTGGCCTGGAAGACCTGTGTCTTTTCACAAAGGGTTTTGATTGATGGTTTTGATTGAAAAACAAATTCTCGATCTTTAACCCTTTTTCCTAAAATGTAACTGTGACTTAATATGGGAATAAACCTAATACATACATATACATGTTCATGTTTAAGACAGAATATGTTACATAATATTGTTAGATATTGAGATTGTGAGAATAGATATTGTTAAGACTGACATTGTTCTTACATCTCTCTTACAACACTTTAAAAAAAGAGTATAGTATCCAATGTAGCTGATAGAAGTAAGTGGTTTTCCCTCATGGATTTCAAATGTTTACTTGAAAGAGTGTTGTTAGTCATTGATAAATAAAGGGAGTTTTCCAGTACAATCAAATATAACAAAGTATGACCTAGGACAATATGACATTTTAAAAGCAGGGCCACCGAGCACGAAATTGGGCAACTAATATTCCTCAGGTTTTTTTTCAGCAATCATAAAGCTAACTCGATATTTAATACTCACTAAAATGTCAGTGATTTTGGATAAATACAACAATAAATTTAGTCACTTCATGGGTGGCACGAAATTGTGAAAAGGCATCCCACTATGTCAAAACTACAGTACAACTATATGATAAAGTCAGTCATTAGTGGGCGTCATGCATCATGGTAAATCTTTACATGGTGTCAAAATATATATGTATATGGAACTTTCACTCAAAGCTGTCCTTTCATCCCAATGAATATAACTTATCACTTTTTACTAGAAACATTGTTGTACCCCACAGGCTAAAATCTGGGCAATGTATTGTCAATAAATTAAGAAATGAAAATGACATAAACATGCTCAGTATTTTCAGCATTTTGACAACATCGTACTACGTCTTATGTACAATATCTTCTCATCCATATAATATACGGGTAGAGTGATTTCTACGAAAAGAGGTAGAAAAGAGGGGTTTCTTTGTGTCACATGTTCTCGGAATCTGGGGTCTCCCCATCTACTTTGTTGGTCTCTACAGGTCCGTTGACCCTGTCTGGAGGTCATTATATGTGGTTTGTGAAGGTATCTGGGGTGCAAATGTGACTTTGAAGCCTTTTTTAAATTGGTATCTCTACACTCTATTCATAGCCTGGGAAAGCCCCTGTGAGACACTACGTCATTTCCCACAACCTTTCAGGGGGACCTAACTACATGCAGAGGAGTGGGAGAGTGAAGAAGAGGGGAGGGAGAGGGTGGGGGTATTGGAGAGAGGGAGGGGATGGAGAGGGTGTAGGAGGGGGAGAGTTAAGGAAAGGGAGGGTGGGATCGAGGGGGAGGGAAAGAACGGGGAAAGAGGCAAAGGAGAGGATGTAGGGGAAGGGAGAGAGGGGAGAGGGAGCATGAGGAAGAAGGGAGGGAGGCGGGGGGGGGGGGAATCAGAGATGGGGTTGGGAGAGAAAAACAGGTATGAAAGACAGAAGAGGTGGAGGGAAATGAGGGAGAGGGGAGTGTGGGGAGAGAGGGTGACCGTCCAGAGGACGGGTACTTTGCTAGTACATTTATATATTTCGGAAGGAACAATTTGTTCTCCTTTTAGCGGGAAGAAAGCCTGTATTTTGCAGAGATGTACCCGTTATATTAATTTACCAGTCTAGGCTCAGAGCCTCTAAAATCATATCAGAATGGTATGTCAGTTATTTGACTCCTACTGCGTTAATGGCATTCCTGGCCCCACATTAGGCGTCCTATGGGGTGCTAAAGATATTTGTAATGTAATGTAATAGTTTTATTTCCATTAATTTATACAATTACATCGATTTCTTGGGAAGGTTATAATCCATCTGGGATGCAACAGGTCTTCCAGGATTTCCTATTTTGCGGTTTGGAACGAGAGTCTATCGCTCTGTTTGGAGAGCCTCTCTCAACTTTGAACCTAGGTTGTTGCACGACAATGGCATCAGGATATGTTGTCGCAATGGGATGGTAACATCAGTGCTTACTGTAGATTGGAATGGATTATTGAATACCGCTGACAGCCATTTATGTCCAGCTGATAAAAATGCCAAGGACAAAAAGTTACTTAGGCTTTGTAGGGTGCTAATTTTGGAGTCGGTGCCACATTGGGGAAATGTTGTAATGTAATGGAAATTATGTATCTTAAACTTGTATAATACCCTGTTAATGAAGAAATAAAGGGACTTCATCAAAAACAAGTGAACTCGGCAAATTGAAAAGAAAATTATTATGAGAAAGGCAAATTTCCCTCAAGAGCTAGTGATTGGCAAGCCGACGAACATGTAGACGTTATTAACTGGTGAAAATAAAATTCCGCGCATATCGTGAAGGTATCTTACACGTAATTCCAAGAAAAAAAGTAGTTAGAGGTGAATGCACATAATAGGGCTAATATACTTTTTCTTTGATACACGATAAATCAGATCGGTAGGTGCCAGAGTAACTGTAAAAAATATCACTTTAGCATAGCTAAATTAAAAAAAAGAAACCAGGTTCGATAAGAAATAAGACATTGAATAATAAGCTTAGTTGCTCAGACGTTCATTCATTTATTTAAACTGTTTTATGTTAAGATGAACGCAACTATGATTTGCCTGGATATGTCTTTCCCAGGTCCCTATAGCTGTATCTGAGTCAGTCATTAAAACTCAAATGGGAGATGTATGTTTGAAAGCCTTTATTGATCCTTTACCCATGTTACAATGTTACATGTGTGTTTTGTGGCTAGTGTATAGACTTGTTGTGTTTTTGATATCAATTTTTTTGTTTTTTTATAAACAAAAGTTCAATTAAAATCAAAATTAAATTGAGTCATTACCCCCTTGACTAAGGAATATAAGACAGTCCATGACTGGGGAGTGCATAGACTTGCACTAGGGCTCTATAAACAACTGCAGTCTTAGCAGACGAGGGCTAGTCTAGCTAGTGTACAACATGAGCCAAAGTAGATAAGTGAGGTCGTGGCTCCCTTGTGGTGACGATTATGTACTGCCTTCCATCAGTAGGTTGGTGTCTCCAAGGGTGGTGGTGTCGCTTGGTGGGTTGGCGCCGCCTACTGGCACTGGCCGGCGATGATCTTCCCGGCTATAGCAATGATACCCTTGCGCGGTTGCCACTTGATTGTAGTAGTGGCGAACTAGATTTCGTCCTTTTTAATCCATTCCTTTTTATTCATTCTGTTTCTTTTTGATTCATTTAAAATTTGGAGGATTTTGTCTGCTTGTTTGTGCTACAAGCCTGCACAAATTGTATATTTATAATGTATATTTTGAGGACTCACTGAACTGCTCACCGGCGATGACTTATTATCTGTCACTGGCGGCCGTTTTTAGTCGGTCGATTCAACTTCAGATTCTTGTATTAACATAACAGCAGCAGAAGATTAATAAATAATCATAAATTCAGTCATACATATATTTGGTCTCAAGGGCTGCAGGATTTGGATCTACAATCCACAAGTAATGGCAATTGATTTTGAGAATGATAAATGAATGAAAACGTCAAGCAAAGAGTGATCGACTTAATGCCTGCAGATCTGTGCGTCCTACATATATAAAGACCACAACCACCCTCTAACAGATATAAGGTTTCACCTTACATATATGGTAAAACCTCCCAGGTAATCAATTACCGTGAGCCTTGACAAAGGCAAGATAGATAGGTGTGAAATGATTGAAGGCTTTTGGTAACTTCATTTCGTGGTTTTAACCCGATTAGTGTTCATTGTGGCCCAAGTTCAGCTGACGTCGTTAAACTTTTAATTGTTTAACATCTTTAGAAACAATTCCAGTCAGTTGGTTGGCACTGTCAAACTGAAATAAAGGAACAAATATAGAATGTTTGTACACTTTCACATCAAAGAATTATTCATAATTACATAGTTACAGGCACGTGGACCATATTGTATCATTAGGTCATGGCATGGAATACAGAAATGATATACTGGTGTTGTGTCAACGCTCAGAATACCATCATGCAGGCAATAATTATAGCATATATTTGTATTATATTCAATTGTTCGCCGCATTAAAAGGTACGTCCCGTCAGAATTTGAGGAATTTGAGGCAATCTCAACAGGACCCTGTATGCCTTAGTGAACATATTCATAGCAATTTTCTAGACATAAAAATCTTGTAATTGATGTTTTTGCCCAGAAACCAGACGCCCATTTGCAATTTTGTATGCTAGGAGGTGTCGTGAAATGAAAATAATACCTTTTCCAGCGGGGTATGCGTTCTATACTTGCTCACCTGTCGAGGATTAAAAATATTATAAATTGGTCGGAATTTATACGGCTGGGAGATCCATTTCAGCTTAGGCGACCGCAGAGAATTGCCATACATACCGAAAGAGGTAAAAGACAGTACAATTATTACTGTTAAAGTGTAACAAACATTAAAATGTTTCCCAATAGTATAAGCCCGCAAGGGCTATATCTCCGCACCGAGGCAGGGTCGCTGCTGTTGTCCCTTCTCTAGACGATCTGCCGGATATAGTAACACACATTCTATATGAATGTGTTTTTAATTTGTTTCTTATTTGTCTAGAGTCTCACTTATGACAAGGGCACGTAAATGGCGAACATTGACAGGCCCCCTCCCCAACAAATAATAGGTGTATATCAGGTTTACTCCCCCCACCCGGTTATACCTAGAACAACTTTACCCCACCTAAACAAGAAAAGTTGACCTTTTTTACTTTTTACCGAAAAAGTTAATTAAAGCAGGAAACTAAGGACTTCCAACCAGAAAACCTTTAAATTGTAGCCTACGCCTATTTTTCCCCAGTTACATATTATGTATGGAATAAAATTATTATGCATGTTTTTGCCTCGGGATTATTCACCAAACAGTGCACCATCAGCTCCTCAATGGAGGTTATTAATCGTTTTAGTCTCTGCCTTATAAGTTGTTATAGCCCCTGCAATACTCATGGAAGGGACTAAATAACCCTATAATTATGGGTCACATCGTCAGAAAGTGCACAACCGGTAGCTCTACACTTAGAGTAGATTCTGCTAAGTTAGACTGAAAAATGATAAATAATGATAAATAGTATCTGAGCTATATTTGGCATTGCGATGATTACAAAATATGGTTGCTTATGTTGAACAGTATTTTGAACCTCATTTTGGTCCAAAAAAAATTGATGACTCTATGGAGCTTAATGACTATAGAACTATGACTATGGTACTTAATTGTAACTGAGCGAATAGTTGTTGCGTCAGTATGGCGAATGTTAAATGTTAGCATGACAGTTTTAATGCGAGGCATATATTGTATATGTCAAAAAAGCCCGGTCATGATCATAAACAATTTAAAGGTGTCTCAAAGCATTTCAAAAGTTTCCTTTTCATGGTCATTCTTCCTTTTCCCATTGTGTAAACATGCTAGCTTGCCCTCGTTTAGAAGCTGATTGCTTAATTGAAGGCTTATGTCTCCTTTGAGCGTTCACTCCTGGGAAAAATACCAACATTTAAGGCAATATGGATGCATTTATAGGTTGCCTGTGTATATTGAATGGTGTCTCTGCCTGGGATCTTAGCTGCAACTACCGGTGTTTTGTGATCAACGTTATCTCTGATCTCTCTTTGAGACAGAACTATGTCTTGACACGCCATCCAGATGCAATCAGAAGAGTGCAATTATTTAGATAGCGTTTGCCCCCTCATATTTATAGTTACACGTCTATATGCATTTCCCTATTGGGATTTATCCGAATGTAAATTCTCCCAATTAATGGTATTTAAATGCTTGGCAGAGTTGTGTATGATCGGGAAAGATAACATTGCTATTTGAAAATTGGAAATTGAAATACGCGAAGGCAAAGACGCAATGATTTGTATGAAAGACGTAGTTTATTGGACGAGATTACGTGGGATAAACTTTTCTTCAAAACCCCATACGGCATCAGTATCTGAAAATCCCTCGAAACTAGGTGATAATCTGGCAAAATTGCTCAACTTAGAAAATGCAAATGACCGTGGGCGGTTTATTGAAACAGCTGTGTTGCACTATTGGGCTAAGTCCTCAGAAACTGTACAATTCACCTTCACCAATCCTTTCAGATAACCCCGATTTAAGACAGCAATGAGGTTCAAAATACAATTCAACGCAACCGAAAAAATGTTTTAAATGAAGGCAATAACAAATGTATTCAGATATTCCTGTTATTTCTTTCTTTTTCAGCCTAATTTAGCAGAATTTACAAAACGTATAGCGCTGCCGATTGTACATTTTCTGGCGACTTTACCTTATTCCATGTTGCCCCAACGTATTGAAGCAGATTCCTATTCTAGCAAACTAAAGCATCTCAACAAATATTGACCACGATCTTCATCAAGATGAAAATAAATTATTTTGATGTAGCCCGATTGGGTGACTACCGTTGCCACCTACTCGGGCTGCCGATATAGTTCCAGATAACACTATCTGATGTCTCAGTGTCTTTTTGAATCTTTTGAGGAGTCGAGTTTCCCCAGATGAATAGGTCTATAATACTCGATTACCTAGGGGGTAAAGTCCATGTTAATCCCTGCACAGATTCAATTTCTTGCTACTACTGAGACAGTCTAGGCTCAGGGTGAGTGTCCCTCCAAACTGAGGGAAGGCATCGCGCTCCAAACCGCAAAATGCCATTCAAATTCCATTAATCAATCACTGACATACCATTCTTATCTGATCTGAAAGGCTATGAGCCTAGACTGGAGGATATATATATATATATAGGTGCCTCCACATTGTTATGGTATATATTGATCAATATTTCCTGATCATATAATCAATGTATAATTCACTTCGGATCAAAGGGATCTAAAATATTAGGGAGATTTAGCAACCACAACGCTAACGCTAACGTAAACGCTAGTTTCTCGCGATATGGTAGGCCGTACATAAGGCAGAATTCAGTCAGTTTTAGTGGTGGAGAGGTGTTTTCAGAGGGAAAAAAAACATACAATTTCATGAAGGAGAGTAGTGTGTTACACCTGAATCCTTCGGAAAACACCTCCCACTCATTTGTACATAAAAATGAAATCACAATTGACCATCATTTTAGCGTGAAATAGACATATGTTGGGAACGTATTTACACACCTCTTAGCGTAATTGACGTCCGTATCTCAGGTAGCATGCTAAGAATAGCACACTTAGTGCTGACGTAGTGCTCATAAAACATACGTTAACGTTAGTGTTAGCGTAAGCGTTGTGGTTGCTAAATCAGCCTATTGGGTTAACAGCATCAACGTGCAAGTCAGAATATTAACAAAAAGTCAATTTCCAATGTCGTCTTCACTGGAATTCAAAAGTTATAATCGGTTAGTAGTGTGATGTGTTGTGTTGTGTTGCGTTTCATCTTAGGAATCTGATATTAATTAACTGCCTTGAAAATCTTGGAGCTATAAAAATTGTAACCTGGGCAGAGATTAAAATGAACTAATAACCTGGATTTGGGGCACTGTCGGCTTCGCCTTGGGATTATGCACCAAACAGGTACCAATGGAAACAAACGAAAACCAAATCAAACCAAACCAAAACCAAATCGCAACTGGTATAGTCGGGCTATATTATGTGTACAAGAGTGCAATTAACCTTGTCAACATACGCATAGAACCGGTGATGATCAGGACGTTTTGTACTCTTTTCTGTCCAGTCAACCGATCATTCAGTATACCCTATATTTTCACCCCAGACCTTGAAACCCGATATGTATTGTAGACAGCCATAATATATATAGGGTATGGGTATTTTAAGAATGGGGTGTATGTTTTTGTCTGACTAAACAAAAGGCGATCGGCCTAGGGTATAATGTGTCCCATTGTTGTTCTGTTATAACTCATTGTGTTACACTAGTTGTAACAGTTCTGCAATAGGTAATTTTTCAAGGTTTTAACCAAATATTTCCTTAGCTTGAATTCTGTATTTCCTTAACATTGTAACGATGTGTTTATGGTGATTCATCACTAACTATTGAGTAGATGTATCTATACACAATGGTGTATAATACCCCATCACCTTCCATCACCAGTGCCCTAGTAGGCCACAAATGTCGGTCATTAATCTATACAGTATAGTTGTATAAATAGCTTGATAGACAGACAGATCAATATATTGCCTATTTCTCATACAATTATGCATGAATGGATGCATCAATCTCCAAATCAAATCTTTCATTTTTACGTTTCAAGTTAGAGGTAAACTTGAGTTGTAAATTCTCGTTTTCGTTTTTGTTTCGGTTCGATCGTTTTCGTTTTCGTTTTCGTTTTCGTTTCGTCATTACCACATAGGCAATAAGGCATTGCAGCTCAGCTGGGCCTGTTGTATAAGCTTTGATTGGTTGAAATACAGATTCCTACCCATCATTGATTGTACATAGGCTACTCCTACCAGCTGGGAATTTTACACATAGGAAGGATTTGTTTTCCTCCCTACAGGGGAAGATATTGCCATACGAATATGGCTTTCCTTAGCTTATACAACAGGCACCTAGTGTATTGGACATATTGATTAAAATTTAAGTGCCAATCGTCATACTAGAGTCATTTATGCATGTCTATAATTATATCCCTACTAGTGATTCATTGCTCAGTGAATCATAAACCCAACTGATGGGTCTGTTTGATGTAACTGTGACCAAAAGATTGATTGCCTATTAGAAACTGTAAAACCTATTTTTATAAACCTTGCTTCTTTGCTATTATTATTGACTAAGGATATATAATATAACTTTACATAGTAGAGGTTGCTTGGGTTTACCCTCCCCCCCCCCCCTACCCCCCCCCCCCCTACACCCTACCCCCCCCCCCCCCCCCCGACACACACACACACACACTCATACTATTCAATTGAATTCAATTGCACAATATTGGTCTACGGTCCACAGTCCCACGGTTAAGGGTCAGATCGACCCTCTCTAATCAGCTAAGAACTGTATGTCAGTGAGTGGACGGCTACAATGTTAATGGCTTTCATGTCCCTGGTGTAGGCGCCCTAATGGGATTCTAATGGCATTTTATGCTTTGGAGTGAGAGGCTTTCCCTCAGTTTGGAGGGACTCTCTCCAATCTGAACCAAGACTGGTTCTCTCTTCATAGAACCAACGCATAACTCAGTATTTAAATCTGAGGAATATATATATAAGGCGCCCAGGGAAAACTCCAGGATAGACAGGCATTCCCTTGATTGATATCTTATTCAGCACTAAATCTAATTGAAGGTTCTATATATATTCAGATAGGTGGTCGACGTCTGATTGATGTAGCTTGCGTCAAGTAGGCGGATTCATTCAGGGTCGGGTCGACTATATTGATGGCCGATTGGCAGCTTTACACATTCAGCAAATTCTTCTAATTTATAAATTAGGCTGAAAATTGATAAATACTAGGTATATCTGAGTATATTTGGCATTGCCTTGATTCAAACGATGGGTTTGGTGATGTTGAACTGTATTTCAAACCTCATTTATGTCTTTATTTGGAGTTAGTTGAGAGGATTTGTGAAGGCGAATTGTACATCTTCTGATTTCACCCATATCGAGCTGTATGGTTTAATGAAGAATCATCATCTTGGCCTTTGACTTTGGGAGAACTTTAGACTTGTGCTGGGATAACCTATCAATTTCCCTCCCGTACGAATTTTTGCTGTCCGTAAGCTAGGGTGGTCCCGGAATGTAGTATCTTTTACACATAATATATGAGCAATACTGCCTAATGGGCCCAACTGTTTTTGTTTTGTTAGTAAAAGTTTATTCAGGTACCTGTGTTGCAAAATTAACATTTTGTTTTTCTCCACATAACCTGAAATAAATGTCCTGTACACGTTATATTAAGCATTTTTAAACCAGTTCACTACAATAAATAACCAGTCGTTCATTGTTTACGTAAGTCATACAATTCTCTTAAAAATACCCTTCTTTGATTTCATTGCTAAAACCGGTTTGGGGCACATTTTAGAGGTGATTACATATTTCATTAAAGGTCAATATCATATTTAATACAATAATTAGTCAAAGACTATACGCAGGAGAGTAGACTATAAAGGAGTATTGTTACAACCTTTGATTTATGTGAATTATGTTAATCCCGAAAAGAAAGCAACACGAATGTACCCTTGGTGATGTCAAGTGACATCAACAAAGGGGTACTCTTGTTGCTTGAATATCGCATCCAGGCTGTATTAACCTCATTATTTATTTATATCCAATGATGTTGATAAGGAGTTTAATTCTAATTAGTTCACCGATCCTCTACAATTGAGATAACAATGTTTTATTATGAGATAACAATGTTTTATTAGAGGTATAATATACTCCTTCTTCCCAATGAAGCGTTCACTGGTTGGCACTACATGGTTTCGCTAATAATAGCTCGTCAGGCCACTGACATCGTTCAGGATGCCAATGGGGGTGGGGGTATATTATGAATGGATTGAACACAAGTCCACCCTGTCCTTATTTTTCGAGAAAATAAAGAAATTCCAATATTTAAACATTTTTACGTTTTTGATATGGAATAATCCATCCAAATCGGGTCATAAAAAATATGACACTGGAGGATAGATCAAAGATAGTGCTATATAGTCAACACTACATATATACCGGTTAGTGTGTGTGTGTGTGGGGGGGGGGGGCTAGCCCTCCATCCAAAATTCATCTGGTGGCCTCTATACGTCCCTTTTACCCTAGAGACCTTGCTATCGACTGTGCGGTTTTTTAAAACCTTGAATGTATTAACAATCTCACCTTGACTGTTTGCAATTGCATAGAATATGCTATGATGTGAGGAGATGCAATATTGAAGTGTGGGTGATGCGATCTTCTTGTAGAAGTTAGTCTTGATGTTTAGTTTTAAGATGTAGTGATGAAAGAATTTTGTAATTTAGTAGTACAACGAGTTTTATACATGTGACGCTAGAAAAAATATTTCCCGGTGGATACAACGTTTCTTCCAAGGGATTACTTTAAATATGTTATTGGCCTTTAATGAAAGAAGAAAAAATAGGACCAGTGCTTTGAGGTGAATGACCTAACAGGCCAATAACCAGCTGATGACAGGACTATCTATTGTATGGTCGGAAATGTAGTTGATTAGCTTTGATTAATACATTCTTTTGTCATTGAAATCTAAAACTAAAAAAACAGATTCAATAAAGGAAGTCATCATGGCCTCCACCCAAACTGATTCTGAAAGGGTTATTCAGAATGGATTGTAATTTGAGTAGGATTTGGAACTTTTACCCATTCTTTTTGGTCTGAATGCATTGGTGCTTAAACCCTTTTTGCAGATCATTTAATTGCAAATCAACTATTTCCATTTGGCAAAACTCCAAAATGGAAGACAGCTTCCATGCAGGGCAAAAGAATCCCATCAAAAGAGATATCTCCGGGTGGCAGTTTTTAAGCTATTATGGGTTACCTTTTTTTTGCCTGATTTTACTATATATCAGACACTAGAAAGTGTCATGCAGCCAGTTGCCATTCATCTCTATGTGGTTTATCAGGCTTGAGAAATAAAATATAGGCCAATGTGAATCAAAAGTATCCAGTCGTGACCAGTACTTTTGACACTTTTAGGGCAAAATTCGCTTTAAATTACTGCGTGTGAATTGGACAAGGCAGTTGTGTAGTGGTAATGTACCCATATCAATAGGGCCGTTATGCAACAATGTCCCGAAATGTCACCCTAACAAAACGGGGTTTTCAAGGTCATTTTACCGCAAACATTCTTTCTAACAAAGGTTTCCAGAACCAGATCACAATGTCTTTCATAATCAGGCATTGGGTCTTCATAGCACTTATACCTATGTCCCACCGTGCCTACTTTTCAGTCTCTAAACGTTCTTTCTTATTATTCTTATTCTTACTTTTCATGTTAAAGATAAACATGAAAAGTATGAGTTATGTTTAGATATTAATATCATTCGTCAGACAGATTCATGTAGGCCTATACATGCCTATAATTAGGCCTTCAGCTGAGCCCCAAAATGTGGCTAGAAAGTAATTTTCGTCCCAGCACGGTTTTCTTTTAAACTCACACATCTAGTTAAAATGGGGTTCTGGGAGACATGTATACGTTCTCTGGACCAGATATTTTGTATGGCAGTACTAAGTTTGTGTTTATTTTCGGCGAAAATGTTTTTCACACAGGGCCATGACTCGTCTAGTGTATGTACGATACAGATTAAATCAATAGTTCTAAGCATTCTAGAATTAAAATTTACAATTTTTTTAAAGTTCAGCCCTGGATGTCAAGATTACCAATTGGTATTGCTCATGTTAAATATCAACATCATGATTACATTTATTTTCATATCAGAAGTTTAAACTTAGCGTAGACAGTGCAAGTGCAACTTGTTTATTGATGAATTTATTTTTATTTCATTTTGTTATTTCACGGAAATGGTGTTGTTTTAGGGAATATATTTTGTTAATGTTTTGCGAATGAACAATGTTATGATTACATTCATCCAAACATGAAAAGGTTATACATTTTATTATATATACGCATTGCCTTTTAAACAACGTATTGTAGAGTTGTATACGTTGTGTGCGTATACAACTCCACGCTCTGAAGGCGCCTATGACAGCGTGTAGGTCCACTTGAGTGGAATCACGCCATTCAACTGATCAGTTGTCAAGGAGCTTCAACGCAGACAGAACGGGAGGTAGAATGGTGAAATTAGATCAAAAAGAAGGAAATAAACTAAAATACTTTCATATTTATTTAGTCTACCCTTTGTTAAAGCATTAGTGTGGGTTTAAAAGTTTTTAAAGCTGTGAAAAGGATGGAAATTCATTCGGAAACGTCAGTGATTTTCCAGCCACTGACAACTGACAACAAAAATGATATATCTATGCAGATCGTCGTAACTTTTAACGCAGGTTGAGGTGTAATATCTCATTCAAATGAATCAATAAACTAAAATCCTATCATCTTTATCAAGGTATACCCTTTATCAAACCATACCTTTATTTTAAAAAGATTTAAAGCTGTGGAAGTGACTGGAATTGATTCGGAAATATGAGCTATTTCTCTCGCACAAACTTTCTCTCTCAGTGTTCCTTCATGTTCATTTGCTGCGTGTAGGAGCGTAGTGATACTGGTTGAAATGCAAATATAATGCAATTCAATACAAATATGATTTTTTCAGCAAAATATACATTGTTTTACCTCTTATAAAGCATATATAATAAATCAGATAAATCACTTGTGGGTCTTCGTCGCTTGAAATATCGCACGAGTTGCAACCGCGCAACACACGAAGCCGAAGGCTGAGTGTGTTGCGCGGTTGCAACTCGTGCGATATTCCCGCTCCTTCAGACCCACTAGTGACTTATCCTGTATGTAGGCCTATAGATATGGGTACATATGGGTAAAATTCGACACGATTGACACGCGACACGGCCGCTAAATCAAGGGCGACACGGCGACACGGTCCCCTTAACGTGCGACACACACAGCTTCCAAAAAGCTGATAAAATTTGACACACGACATTGAGAAATGTATTAAAAATCGACATGAGACACACTGATTTATTTAACAGGTGACACACGACATTGTATCGACCGTTAGTATTAATTAATGTATTGCTTAAAAAGTGACACGAGACATCATTGAATTGTTTTAAAAAGTGACATGGGACATGGAAAAAATTCTTATCTTGCGACACTCAGACACAGTCATAAAAAATGGGACCCATATATACCCCTATAGATGGTGCGGGTACAACAACTTAATTAATTTTTTCTCTTCCTTTCCGGTTCAGAGAATATTAAATGCCTATAGAGTTAAGGCATAATAACATAACGGATATATATTATATCAAAAATAAGAAGCAGTTAAGGGTAGATTTCGGAAAATATCGCCAATAGTGAATTCCAGATAATATCAATAATTGGCAAACATACTTTTGATTAGTTATGGTTAGACTTTTGCCCTAGGAATGACGTCATATACCTTGATGCGGATGCCTCACATTTGAAATATCAAAATATACCATATAGTGTGATTATAATTATTATAATCTCATAAGAACTAAAATAATAATATAATAATTTCGTGGTATATACGTACAACGGCTATATTCAAATAATATAAATTAAAACATCTAAATTCATAGGGAAGTAATGATAATACAAATAGTATAAGATAAACAAGAATTAAGCCATACTTTCGTCAATAGATTTTTATATATTTTTCACAAAATAATGATTTTTGAGGCTTAAATTCTTTTTAAAAGGATAATTTACAATATGCAAAATCATACTGTGATTAAAATCCGTTGCAGGTGACCATAGCTTGTTAAAGCTGCACCGTGAGTTAGCATCGGTCAAATTTAAAGATTTTCTACTCTGTGTTCCGTTCCATTCCAACCCATATAAAAGTCACTTGATCAGAATTTTGGAGGATTGTGTCTGGTAGTTTTTGCTGCGGGGTTCACTTATAATCACACGCCGGCGCCCGTTTTTTCACGGTCGATCTGTCTTTTGATTTTTTGTATAAACATAACAGTAGCAGAATATTGGGAGTAAGATGGAAAGTAAACTTACTCAGAAAATCCAGCCATATATTAAATAAAAAGGTAAAAACTGACATCGTCAAAATTTGTATTATACAAAGTATTGATTATGGTGATATCTGTTATTCATCTGCCTCTTCAAAAATGCTTAACAGACTGCAATCTCTGTTAAATACTTCTGTACGTTCTATTCTGAAAGTGAACAAAAAGACAAATGCAGACAAGGAGTTCTCAAATTTGAAATATTCAAAAACAAGTTGATATATGTAGTCCGCGGCAACGTTGTTTTTTTTTTATAAAAACATTCTCGAGGCGGGGCAGTATCATACCATAAGACATTTCTGATGGTTGGACAAAAACCTAGATAAAAGATCATTATCAACCAGAAGCCATGCAAAGAACGGGAGGAATTTAATTCTCAATATTCCAAAATCTGCATTATACAGAAATAGTTTTCTCTACAAATCTAAAATAGCCTGGAACGCACTGCCCTCGGAAGCACATGATTTTGAAACTAGAAAAAACCTTAGGAAATATTTAGAAAATATCGATATTTAAGATATTATATAAAGCTGGAGTTAACTGTGAAAGCTCAAATAGTATGAGTGTTTAAATGACGGTTTAAATGACGGTACTATGTATCATGTAAAATGATGTTTTATAATTCTATGTCTTTTTAATGTCCTGTACTTATTAGTCTCCTTCTTAGTCTAGCAATCTTTTTTCTATAAAGGTAACGGCTGGAAGACCTGAATTTTATCCAGAAACCTGGTTACCCATTTGTCAATTTCATACTTATATAACTTCAGACAAATAGAGTATTTTTCAATTCAATTCAATTCAACTTCAGTCTCCTCGGTAATCCTCATGCGGTATTATAGTATGAGCCAAAGTACATCTTGGCTCCCTTGTGTTGATGATCAGTAGGCTACTGTTTCTTAGGGTGGTGGTGTCGCTTGGTGGGTTGGCACCGCCTACTGAAACTGACCGGTGATCATCTTCCTGGCTCTAGCAGTGATGCCTTTGGTAGCCGCTCAGTGGTAGTACATGTAGTGGCAAGGTCTAATATGCTGGGCCCCTACAATAAGAGTATTGTGTTAAATCTGTGCTCTCAGTTAACATCTGTCAAAACCTAGATTTTCTACTTTTTGGTCCATTCTTTTTGATTCATTCAGAATTTGGAGAATTTTGTCTGCTTGTTTGTGCTACAAGCCTCCACAAATAAAGGTCCATATTTCTATTTTGGTGACCCGCTGAACTGCTCATCTGCGATGACTTCTCTTATTATCTATCACTTGCGGCCGGTTTTGGTTGACTAATTCTACTTCAGATTCTTGTATATCCATAATAACAGTAGCAAAATATTGATGGCTTCAGTCTTATATATCTTATCAAACAATGGGTAATGTGGTAAGATTTTGTGTTCCATAATAGGTTAGAATGCAGCTTTAACTGTCTACAAACGCCATATACATTATGCTGATATGTAGTGGAGACAGGGTTTAAATAATCAAATCCTTTTAAATGTGGACGGTTGGGTGGTGGATCTTTGTGCTGGGTTCTTGCCACCCATCGTTCTCACCGTTCAAAACCCGCGACTTGACTTTTTTTTATCAGCTGCCATCTCTAAAGACGCGCCTCGCATTGAGCAAGGCAGCAGCAACGCCCCTAGTTTTTAGCTTCTCAGTAAATTCGAGAAGCTTAGTGAATTGCGTACCATTCTGTCAATCATCTTCATCCATCATGAATGTGTGAGATGGTTGTGGGGTAACAATCAGTGTGAAATCATCTGTCTGATCAGTTTGCATGTTTGCAGAAGGCTTATCTACTCCACCCATTTCCCACCTCCAAACCTCCACCCTGCCCCCTCTCTGGTTATTACATAATAAGACAAACAAGGTCTGCCCTTGCCTTCCAGCTCCCTCCCTCCCTCCCTCCCTTGCCTTTCACTCATTACCCCCATCTCTCTTTCTCTCTCACTCTGAGTGCTGTTTTAGTGCACTATCTCTATCCCTCCTCCCCCCCCCTCTCTCTCTGTACATCCCTCTCTCCCCTCTGTCTCTGTCCCTCCCTCCCTTTAGTTGGAGAGGGGGAGGAAAGGGGGAGAAGGAAAATTGATAGATGTATAGGAGTGTTTTTATTCTTTTGTTGGAAAACCTATTATACATGATCAATCTTTGGAGGGATTTAGACTCTCTCTCTCTCTCTTTCTGAAATTCTCTCAGAGAAACAATGTCACTGGATGGGGTGAACTCTTCCTCACACTCCACCTGCCTGCATATACCTGTATATATATGGGACAATCGACTTTACGAGGGGGTACCTCGACTTTACAAGGGGGTACCTCAACTTTACGAGGGGGTACCTCGACCTCGGCGTAGGTGAAGGGTTCTTTCTTTTATCTCAGCAGGCTTATGTAAACAAACTGTATGCTAAATATGGATAAATTATATAGGTCTGTACACACTTTTATCGATGTACCGAATAACTTGCTTCAACTTAGGTTTGTAGTTATTTCAGAACAAAAATTAAATCTATGTTAGAAATAATGAAACATTTTGTAACCTTAATATCAGGTTATTCTGAGAATATTTATACTTGATGTATAAAAATGTTTATTAGACCTGAATAAAATATTTGCAAAATCAAAATCAATAGTATGTTGTCTTGTTTCATCAACAGGTTAACCATTGTACATGGTTAAGGGATTGTGTATTTACACATTTACACATATAAGCACTTTTAATTAAATATTCTGCATTTTCAGTTGAACAAAAACTAAATTTCTGTAACTATGACTTGACATTGTGCACAAATAGTTGATACTGAGAAGTCGTTTCCTTTGGAAACGCAGAATATATATACATTAAGTGAAACTGATTATAAAGTTAATTAGAAAAATAGTTGATTAAATCGCGCACAAATAATTGATACTGAGAAGTCGTTTCCTTTGGAAACGCAGAATATATACATTAAGTTAAACTGATTATAAAGTTAAATAGAAAAATAGTTGATTAAATCATTGATTAACTTAATAAACTCATAACTTGTTAAACAGGTAAAGATCCCGGATGTAGACCTGGATCCTTCAAGACTTATCCTTCTTGGGCGTCGATCCATTACAAGACGTCTCAGCCGCTATCAATTAGTGACACATTTTATTGGTCACAAAAAAATTGAATCTGATGAGCCTTCATGTCTCCGGCACGTGTTATTTAAGCGACCTTGACCCTATTTCTTGACAAAGGTGAATATCCAAACCTGAGCCCCCTTGGTTACCCAGATCCCTATATAGACAGCAGCTTAAAAATACCCTTGGAGGATTGCCGAAGGCAATTATATCCCTTTCGCGCCTCCACTCGAGCATCCATTATTATCATTGGATCAGATATCTAATTGTCTTGGTACAGTTCCTTTACATGGCAGTCATCGACCGCCAGAACTGAGCATTTTTAATGGTCCTTGCTTGAAATCGATACATGTATAATTTTTGCAACCTTTTGCTTCGATGTGTTAGCAAACATTTTAAGCTAATAGCTGTCATCATTACATTTCCATAAATACTTCTGTGCCGATGCTCCATCTGTCTTTGTGTTTGCCCGCTGCAGTCCCATATCCACGCTTTGGGAAATACAGTCGAGACTGAGGGGAAATCTCTCACTCCAATCCGCAAAATGCCATTATAATCCCTTTAGAACGCCTACTCCAGGGTCAGGAAAGCCATTAGCATTGTAGGCGTCCAATCACTATCATGCCACTCTTATCTGATCTGAGAGGCTGTGTGCTTAGGCTGTATTCATTAATATTATTTCACATTATATATAATTATTAGCTAGCAATGATTCTAATATCCATCAAGCTTTGACTGAATGTACAACTTGTCGTAAAAATAACAATCAATCGCATCTGAATTTTATTTTATTTTAACTTATCTTTATTCAGGATGAAACATAATAGTGGCATAGGCCAAAGCTATATATTGAAGGGCTCGGGCCAGGCCCGGTATTCCGCCCATGCAACCCTGAATTTTCGCTATTACATTTCAATTACATAGATATTTGATGTTGAAATCATACAGTGTGGAAATGATGAGAGAATGAGAATGGGGGTGAGATGACGGTGGATAAGAGGGTTGGGATGAACCAATGATTCATTTTGACACGAGTCTTATAGGATCACGGTAGATTAAAGTGTGTGTGTGTACTATAGTAATTTGTACTATAATAATAATATATCGTTTAGAAATCGGGTATATAAGAACACAGTTAGATAGGATGTCGTTCTTGAGTCGGCGCTTGAAGTGGGCGGGATCTGGGATTGACTTTATTTCATCTGGTTGACCATTCCACCAGAGGGCACCGGTGAATTAAGGCTAAGGATTTTTGATAGGTTCTACAGGTAGGTCGGAGTACTTCGAAGTTCAGTTCACGATTTCCACGCAGGTCGTAGATACCATCTTGGCTACATCGAGTGATCCAATTAACTCGGCAGGCATGAAGTTGCTTATGATAGAATTTACAGGAATTAAAAAATAATCTTTCTTTAACAGTCATGGTGGCAGACTCGGCATGGAGTTGATCCGTGTTATATTTTCTTGGTTTTTAAGGGCGAACCGTAATTAATGCCTTATTCTGGAATACTTGGAGTTGATCCAACATAGATTTGTTGCAGTTTAAGTAGCAAACATGACAGTAATCTAGGTAGGTAAGAATAATAGATTTGACTAACATGAGACGTGTTCTCGTGTCGCGTGCATGACGATTTGTGTAACTGAAGCCTGCAGTGGTTATATCGACCACGCCCACCTCGCTAGGGGAATTTACTATGACGTCATCATCACACTTATCCAATCACAGGCTGGCATTGGGTTGCCACGCCCCCGTTCGATGCTCCCAACCGCTCATTGAACTTAATTCACCGAGTCGGTGAAGTCGTTGGATCTCGCATCGCCAAAAAAATTTAACTTTACTGATTATATATATGTATCTGATATTGTCTGTTTCTGTCATTATATATTGCTATTGCTTCTGTGATATTGATTCATAATCACTTGTATACCGGTCGGTATGTAGATATCGTATAGGGTATTTATTTAATAAACAGCTTCTGGCTGTTCTGGCCAAATTCATATGATAGTGTTCCTTTATTCCTCCTATATTCCTCGTGGCTCGTACATATATAAATATTGTAGAGTCTGGCATTTGCCTTTTTTAAGGTTGTTTTTCTCATGCCCTCAAATTTTAATTTAGAGTCAACAGTTAGACTAGCTAGGTATACAAACGAATCGATCCAGTCTATACAAGTATTATTAATTCGTAATTGGAGTTGCGGATGATTATGGGTAATATGGTTAGAGCTATGGATAAGCAAGGCCTTAGTTTTAGGCAAGCTAATGGAAAGCTTATTAGACAGACTCCAGTCAGCAAACAGTGTAGTATCGTGTTGGCAGTATGCCAGGGTGTCGGCATACGAGTTGGTACCATTAATTAATACTATGTCATCAGCAAATAATAAGATATCACCTTTAATGTGGATGTGACAAATGTCATTTATCACATCTGCAGAAAAAAACACGATCATTTGTCCAGTGTTTGTACAATCATAGGTTTAGTACGGGTGGAGCATTTCTTTGTCTTTCTCATGAATTATTGAACATGTGGAAAAGAGAAATAAATATACTTATGTATAATATAACATTAAATGAGGAGGCGAAGAGTAAATTAAAATACATTTTGTTTATTATTTTGGGTAAAAGGTTATGAAGGTCCAGCGATGAACATTTTCATTTGTTGAATAAAATAAATGGTGTAGTATATCACATAAATATCACATTGTCTGTTGAAATTGCTGGGTTATAAATAGTTGAGTATTAAAAGAAATAACCAAGGGGATTCCCTATGCGATTCTCTTTAGGGCGTGATGAACAGAAGTTCTTGTGGAAGAGAAGGGGCGTATATACGACGCCACTGCATCGGATGCCCACGTCCCATGTGTTTTCACATCTTGGAGTGACGCTCCGGCAGTGTTGTAAGCGTATGACGCCGACCCCCAGCGAAGGCTATGTAGCGAGAAGAGGCGTGAATCAAGGTGCGAGGCTTTGAGAAGCACCTTCCATTAAGTCACGATATAGTTGACGGTCATGTGTCGGGCGTTAGGGAATTGTAGTAACGGGGAGCTCAAGTCTCTAGGTGGTGACTGTTTGTCGAGGCGTAGGAGGGCTCTGCGGAGGCAGAACATTGGATCATCTGTCGTCGGGACAAACAACACAGTGGCCTGACGCGATGACTGCATTGATTTAGACCACTTTACGGAGATATATGAGCCATCATGTTGCAATTCTGAAATCTCCCCGCGTCAGATGTCTAGTGGCGTCAAAGGAAGCACCAGATCTGGGGGCGAGATTGCTCTGACGCAACATGCCCATATACATCACTAGTATGGCCACTCTGATGTGTGTAGGGAAGTCAAGAAGGTGTATATTCATTAATATCTGCTTCAATATCTGTGGCGTGACAGGAAGCTTCGGCTGGGGGACATGTCTGAGCGTCAGTTGCAGGCCCCTTATGGCGTAGGCGACCCGCAGATGGTAGAGAGAGGCCGAGGCATATCCCGTCAGCTTGAAGAAAGTCCTGACGCTTGTAAGAGTGTTTATAATAGTAGCAGGAACTTTTGTATACTTAGCTAGATATTCGATGAACCAGCATATTAGTTCAGGGAAAGGTTGCTTGAAATCATGGCCCACAGCTTTGCAGAATGCGATATACTTCCTGACGCCCGCGTGCCTATTTGCGACAGTCCCCGGGCGATGTGCTTGGCGTTGTCTGGCCTGAGCAGCTTTCACGAGGTGCCTAGGTTGCCTGCCTAATAGAACATATGAATGTTGAACATATTATCACGAGCACAGGAAATATAAATGTCATTTTGTTTAGCAATGTCTCTAGCTTTGATTAATTCTTCAGAAGAGAGAGCTGCCCGAGAGAGTGCGTCAGCTATCACCATTTGTACGCCCGGGACATGGACAAACTCATATTGGACTTGGAACTTCATCGAATGATACCAGAGCGCCCTGGCGCAAGCACCCAGAGTCGAGTCTCTGGCTCTCCCATCTCTATAGGCAAACACCGCCGCAGAATTGTCGCAGTGTATCCTTATTATGCCCCCGGCATGCCTAGATTTCGTAAAGAAGCGGGCAGCTGCCAGGCAATTGATTGCCTCCAAGTGGTTGATTGATTTTTCAGACAACATTTCAGGCGTGAATGTGTACATATAGGCGTGGTGACCGTTGGTGGCACCTCCTCCCTTGAGGCAAGCGTTGGCCCATATGTTTTCCACGACTTGGTGATGCGGAATTATTGCCTTTCCGTTGAAAGCTTCTGTATATTTAAGAAACCACTTCAAGTCGGACTTTATATAAGTGGAGATGGTGACCTTCTCTCCTGCGGCTGCACGGAGGCCAGCCAAGAGTCGTTGCATGAAAAGGCGTGCGGGATTAATAATTTTGGCTACATGTGCAATCTTGCCCACCAGTGATTGCATGGCGCTTGTTTTTTTTTGTTTTTTTTGTCCAACATCGGATCTTTATTCAAGAAGACAATTTATAACATGGGTATATGACAACAGCTGTTAACATGAGAAAAAAGGGGGTGTCTGTTCAGGCCAGGTTCACCTTGTTTTTTTTTTTAAAAAATACAGTACATGTTTTCTGATTAGTTATTGCTTCTATGCTTGCGATTACTTGAACTTTTTTTGGAACTTTTTGTTCCCTTTTTTATATGTTTTTTGCTTTTCGTATTTTCTATCCATTCTTAGCACTTAAAGTGTTGTACTCTGCCTATATTTGTTTCCCCTGTCTTTAACAGTGGGCTATAGGTTTACATGAATTTCTCTCCACGGTTTGTACAGTTTTTTAGCCTTCGTGTTCTGTAACGCGGCTACTTGGAGGCCTGCAAGCCTTTTCCTAATTTCCACAATAAAGTTATCGAAATTTACAATGTTATTTCCAAACAGCCTCTGTCTGTGTATATATGACTTTCCTACTAAAAGGATATAGTTAATCATATAAGTTTTGGTACCCTTGCCTCTTAGGCCGAATATAATTTCTTTGCTAGTAAAATGATGTCTTAAAATTGTACTGAAACCTATCCAGTTGGTGATCCAGTCCTTTATATCTGACCAGAACCTTTCTATTACTCTGCATTTATGAAAAAAATGTATGATGTCGTCATGACGACCACAATAATCGCAATCTGGGAAATCTTTAATTTGGATGTTTTTTAGGTAGCTATTGCAGCAAATGTTCCTGTGTAGGACCTTATATTGTAAAGCCTGCAATCTTACATCATTTGTAGTTTTGATGGGAAGGGAGAATATTTCTTTCCAAGTTTCTTCTCTGTTTAAATTATCTTCTATATTCAAGATTGTGGCCCATTTGGCTAGTTTGTCGATGTCAATAACAATATTATCAATAAACATTATATACAGTGCTTTCGCGTTTGTTTTTAAAACATTCATTCTTTCATTGCCAATTCTGATTTGTGTTTCGACATTAAATTGGTTTTGTATTTCTGTCAGGTTTATCAACCTGAGCCATTTTTTAGGAATTGCTTGTTGTACCTGCAACCTTTCTATATAACTGATATTTAAATTATATCTTCTGTCCAGCTGTTGTAAGGTAAGAAAACGACCATTGTCGTCTATAATATCACGTACATAAAATATTCCGGCATTCTTCCATTTCTTAAAATTAATAGATTTCTTATTATTTGTAATAAATTGGTTATGCCACACTCTTTCTTTTAAAACCTCTATGGAGCTTTCTGGCTGTTGATTATAGTACACTTCTGACCAAGTTTTGAACATTTCAATATAGAATTCATTGTGATTTTTCTTGGTCTGCTCCCTGGCTAAGAAGATATCGCTCGTGCTTCTCTTCTCAACCGATTTTAATACATTAAGCCATTTTTCATTGGGTGAGAGGAGGGCTTTTTGTATCCATCTCACTTTATTAACTTTTAGTATGTTTGTGAGAGATCTTAAACTTAATCCACCTCGTTCAACCTTCTGACATAGCCATTTCGTGCTAATTTTGTGTTTTCTTTCATTCCATATAAAATCTAGGATATCGTTCTCGAATTTTTTAACACCTTCTTCGTTAATACCTATGCAGGTTAATACATATTGTATTTTCGACATTAATAGTACATTGCTGATAACGATTTTTCCTTTTATGGAGAGATTACGGTTCCCCCATGCACCGGAAGTTTTTTTGATACTTTCGCTTATGTTTTCACAATTCTTTTCGACCATTTGGTCATAATTTCTAGGGTAAATCATTACAATCCCTAATATTTTCATCTCGCTCACCCATTGGATGCTTTGCAGTTCTTCTTTGCTATGGTTTATATTCCCTATGTTAAAGCCTTTTGTTTTTTGTATGTTTAGCTTTAATCCTGAGACTTTAGAAAAGTTATCTATCGTTTCAAGGGATTTCACTAGCGATTTCTCATCTTTGATGGTTAAAGATATGTCGTCCGCGAACTGGACTAGTTTGTATTGTTGGTCACCTATGGTGATCCCTTGTATTTCCATATCTGCTCTCATTTTATCCGCTAACTTCTCCACTACTAATAAAAACAGTGTAGAAGAGAGGGGGTCCCCCTGCTTCATGCCTCTGTTGACGCTGAACCAGGGGGAAGCCAGACCATTATTACTAAAACAGGCTCTTGAGTTTTTGAGTAGGGTACATACCCATTTAATAATATTTTCGCCCATATTGTACGATTCTAAACATCTGAATAAAAAACCCCAATCTATTGAGTCGTAGGCTTTGGAAAAATCTAGTGATATGACAAAACCTTTTTCTTTTTTCTCTTGGAGCCACCAAATGGTGTCGTCCAGCCTTCTCACGGCCTCACTAATTTGCCTTCCTCTAACGAAACCATATTGATCTTCATCTATTATGTCGTTTAAGAGGGGATTTATTCTATTTGCGATAGTTTTAGAAATTAATTTATAATCAGAATTTAATAGGGTTATGGGTCGCCAATTGGCTAATTTTCTGGAGTCTACTCGTTTCTTGGGTATTACGTTAATAATCCCTTTGGTCTGTTCTGGCGACATCTCGCCCTCTTCGAAACATTCATTTGTCATTTCTAAGAAAAAATCTTTAATCTCAGACCAACATGCCTTGTAAAAGGCTGCTCCGAGACCATCCGTCCCTGGAGCTTTACCTGTTTTGGTACTCTTTAAAGCGACTAGAATCTCGTGCTCTGATATATTTCTTTCCAGATGGTTTTTTTCTTGTTCGCTAATCTTTTTACCTATGACTGGATCTATAAAGTGATAGGAATCTGGGTGTTCCAGATCTTTTTCTGTGTATAATTCTCTATAAAAGTCTCTGCCCAGATCCAGGATTTCCCTGGGGTCTGAAACAATATTTTCATTGTGAATAAGCTGCTTTATAACTTTCTTTTCTGCCTTCCACTTTTCAAGGTTTAAGAAATATTTTGTTGGGCGTTCGCCCTGTACTAACCAGTTAGCCCTAGATCTAATTAGGGCTCCTCTGGCCTTATACCTTTCGTTATTTTCAGCCTTAGCTCTTAGATATTTGAATTCTTCCAATTCACTATCATTTAGAGTGTGTTGGGAATCTAATGTTTTTATTCTATCGTTCACAATTTTCTCTTCTTTGCTAGCTTTACTAGCTTTAGATTTACCCATTTCTATAGAGTTAAGCTTTACTATATACTTAAAGAGGTCCCACCTTTCTCTAGCATTATAAGAGTTGTAATCGGTGTTAACTTCTTGTATAGTTTTCTTGACCATTTCTATATACCCAGGGTTCTCTAAAATTTTGTCATTGAGTTTCCACATACCTCTGTTTCTTTTTAAGGCGAGTGTGGTCACTCCAATGGTAAGAGTTTTATGATCTGATTTCTTACATATTTCTATATTTGTATTATTAACTCTGTTTCTCCAGGTGTGTAATACATTATTTTCTTGTCTTATTTTGAAGATGTCAGCTAAATCAAGATTTTCTATCATATCTTCCAGGGCTTCTTTGTTTTGGAACTCTTCACCTTGCTCTAAATCTATATTGAAGTCTCCCATGACGACCAGTCGATCGAAGTTGGAGCTTTTGACAATGTTTTCTATATTACCGAGGATTTTGAGTTGTTCTTTTGGTTCACCCCTGGTAGGCATGTACACGTTTACAATCAGATACATTTCATCATCAATTTTAGTTTTGACATATATAATGCGACCGCTTAGGTCTCTACCTTCAATACAATCAGAGTGTTTTACATCTTTGTTGAAGAGTATGGCTACCCCTCTACTATTTGATTGCCCGTGGCTGACGTACATGTCGTATTTCCACTGGGACTTCCAGATTTCAAAATTATTCATTACACTGTGGGTTTCTTGCAGCCCTATGATACCCCTACTTTTTTTCCTTAGCTCAGAGAATATATATTTTCTCTTTTCGATATTATTCAGACCATTTACATTCAACGTGGTGAAGGAAATGTTATCGTTTTTGTTCATTTTGGAAGCAAGGATTGTTCAATGGTGAATAAATCAAATGTTTTTCTTCTTATGCAGCTTCCTGGTTCTGGAAGAGCTTTCCGATTTGTTCTTTCTTGGCTAGCGAGTCTCGTATGACCTCCCAGGTTTTACCCAGCAGGTTTCCTGTTTTGCACCACTTATCTTCCTTCAGTACATCGGGGTGGTTAAGGGTGAGGCCTATCCCCCATACCTCGTTTTTCGAGGCCTCTCCTAGCCTCCTCTGTCCAGTGTTGATAAGGTACTGCCTTACGATATCGTTCTGTAGGGTTTTCGCTCTCAAACCTTTCGTGAGGATCTCCGTCCTTCTCTCTTCCCATGTGTTGTCTACTTCTCCTCGTTTGTATTCATTGAGGACTCTCTTTGCGGCGTCTGGGTCTGTCTGGTTCATGACAAACTCCGCCTTTATGGGATCTTTTCCCACACGGGCCCTCCAATAGGCCAAGTACTGCTCCACTTGAAGGTATCTTTTCTTGTCAATTGTAAAGGGCGCATGGAACTGATTTGATAGGGGGTTTTCCCTGGTAAAAAACACGAAAGTGTACATGGACTCTTTTTTTGACAGGTGACTTAGTGTGAATGGTGTGGGGAGGGTTTCTAGTTGGTCGTGAGGGTAGGTGATCTTCCCTATCTTCACGTTCCCATTATTATTGTAGGCCTTCTTGCCTGCCTTCCTAGCTGCTTTTACGATTATGTTGGCTCTCTGAATTCTTTGCCTCACCTCGGCGGGGAGGTCTTGTTTTAGATAGAGGGGTTTTTTCCCCTCTACTGTGTCCTGCTTCTTCAAGTTGAGTCTCTTATCCCATACTTCTTCAGAGTTCTCTGCAGTGTCAAAAGTTATTTTGATGGGGGAGGAGTCCTCTGTCCCCATCCTGAAAACACTCGTAATCCCTTCGCTTTTGGCTTCCATGATACCCTGGAATACGTTTTCTACCGCAGCCTTGAGGGTATCTTCGTCTTCATTGTCTAATTTCTTAATGCCTTCTAAGATGAGCTTATTTGCATTATTTTCGACCTCCTCTCGGATTTTTTCCTCCAGATGCGCCTCCGCACTTTGTAGGAGGGCCTGGAAGTCTTTGTCTGTTCTGCGAACTGTGTCATCTTTTAAAGTTTTGACTTCTGCTTCTTGCTTGTTTACTTTTCTTCTAATTATACCCGTATCCTTGTCTCGCTTAATATTGTCAGTGACTAAGGCGTCTACTCTTAGTGTCAGGGCTTGTTGTTTTTTCTTGAGTTTACTGGTCTTCCTAGTTCCTTTGCCTATCTGTGCCGAGAGACTTGCAAATAGGTTTCTCATGTATTGCGGTGCCCCTGATAGGTCTGGGCCCTCCTCGTCTGAGGAAGATTCTGACTCGAATACTACTTTGACTATCCCTGCACTTTCTGCTGGGTCTGCAGTTTCCATCTCTACTTCGGTGGGGAAATCTGCCTCTGCATTTTAATCCGCTTTGATAGTTTTTGTTCGCTTGTTTGCTGGTGCTGAGGCTGCGGCCCCCTTGACGGTGGCGCCCTCTGCCTGGTTTGATGTCATCTTGGTTAACCCGTTACAACGCTTTGCCTTGTTCTCTATGTGGGCTCACCAAAGTTGTTGCTGAACTTTTGCCTTTTTTCGGTATTTCAATATGGCGGCCTTTGGCCGGAGATCGGGATGTTTGGCTAAGTGCGGTCTTTCTAACTCTTCTGTTAATTCACTGATCACTTTCTACAAACGATTATGCGGTGTGTATTATGAAACTATCAAACTTCAGCTGATTTTTAGCTTTTCTAATGCTTTAGATGGGACACAATACTTGCGGCGAAACTCTTGGTTTCTTGCTAGACCTTCGGCGGAAGCAGTGAATGCGCCTGCGCGGGAATTATGCTTCCGTCCGGGTGTTGCCGCTCGATTCAAAATAAAAAGGGAGAATTTATGTAATGTTCAGCTGTGCGATCATTGTCACATTTGATTAAAGATTATTTCCAAACCTTTTTCACAGTAATGCTTTAGTCCTGCTATTGTATTGTCCACTGAGACGTGTTTTCCACTCCCAGTGTGCTTATAACCGATGTGTGGGTTCCTCGTTTGGTTGTCGAGGATATGTCCGACTGACTAATGTTAGTATGTCCTCGGTGTGAGACTGCTTGGAGCTTCTCCGAGCAGTTGCTGTTTACTGTCCTAGGGTTCAATGATTTTCTGTTGAGGGATTTGGTATTCCTCCTGTTGTGTCACTGTGTTATTCCTATACGTTTCCTTCCTTTTCTTCCTCGGCCGTTCGCCCTGGAGGAACGGTAAGGCAAGATGGCGGCTACACGTGGGTTACGTACAGCCGAAATGTTTCAGTGACTTATGCCCTTGTATATTTCAAGTCTGTTCTCCTTTTGACTTTGCGGATGAACTTGGATAGTTTACTAAACTGTCTGTTGGTTTTTCCTGTGTATTCGGGGTATGATTCTTTGTCTATGTTCTGAAATAAAACGGAGCTCTTCGAGGTGGTCTTGCTGCGAACACCGGAACCGGAACTCTCATGGCGCTTGTTGTTATTTGGTGTTGACGCAGAGTATTTGCCAAGCAGGAACTTGTTTCTGCAAGTTTAGGTAGAGGTATTGAGAGGCGATTTTCTTTAGTATCAATGTCAATTCCCAGCCACCTTACTGCGTGGCTAGGGCCCTGCAGCTTTTTGCGTGCGACTTGTAGTCCCAGATCTGTAAAGAGTTCAATTGTTAGTTGCATTTGACATTTTACTACCTCGACAGATTCACCGATTATAAGTAAATCGTCCAAGTATTGTTTAGCTGTAACCCCTTTCTTCTGCAAAGCACGCACTATGAACTCCGCCACAGACTGCATCACAAAGGCAGAACTATGGGCGCCAAAAGGAAGCACCTTATCGATGTAATAGGCGTCATCTACCATGATTGCCGTCAGCGGCCAGTCTAGCGGGCAGAGGGGAAAGTGTCTATATGCGTGGCTCAAGTCGATGACAGCCATTGCTGGAGCCACGCCCATTTTGCATATAATCTCAACTGCACAGTTTATAGTGGGTAGTTGGTGATATGCTGGAGCAGAATTATATCGGTTCTTGTATATTTGAGCGTTGACGCCCCCTTCCGGGAAGGAGTAGTCTACTATAATTCTTCTCGAGCTTGTATCAGATTTTGGACGGGTCATAAGCGGGCTCACGTTTAACCAGGGCGTGAAAGGAGGGCGTTGGTACGGTCCTGATATGGCGTTATGTTCCATCTCCTCTTTTACATAATCTCGAACATGCGCCATATGTTGCTGAGCTGACGGGTGATTCACTACTGACTGTGTGTGCTAGCGAGGCCCGCCGACATATTGCATCGGAAAACCAAAAGTGACGCCTTCTAACACCATTTTGTCGCCTTTATGTCCCGTAGCTATGTCTGTCCATTTTTCAATATTTTGCGTGGACTCAAGCAGAATTTTTGCACCTTTAAAGTTGGGAACATTGCAGATTTTTACCTTTTCATAAATGTCAGCCATTTTAGATTCCATATATAGATCAGGGTACGGCCAGTTTGTATATATGCATTAAAGGCAATGTTCTGTGGACTGTCACTATCACATTTGTTGGAGGAATTTTCAGGTAATTCATACTCACAGACGTCTAGATCATTTGTCACTAGTTCCTGTTCATTAAACACCGGTTCATAGTGTGGATATTGAATGTTTCGAAGGAAGATTGGCACCTCTCTCGTGGCTTGTTCGCCATCACTTGCTCGTGTTTTCATGTTAGATTCTCGGTCGTGGGCGTGAGTTTCTGCCTGGAATTGTACAAAATTGTCATTAGATATACACATTGAACCATCCAGTGTTTCACTGTTTCTCCTGTTCACATTTTCAATACTTTGAATCGATCCAACTTTGTTGATATTAACTCTAGAGATAGATTTGTCTGCGGCAGAATAGCTTCTGTCGGAGTGTTCGTGTTTATGTCGGCCATTTTGGATGTGTTCTCGTTCCTTGCGAGGATCGCTTGGGACACGAGATTTCACCCGAGAAGCGGCTGCCATGTTGGCTTGCCCGCTCTCGGTAGTATGGGCGCCGCCATCTTGGATGGGGCGTGGCACATATGTTTCGACGCCAACATATTCATTAGTTTCAGAGTTATTTGCACACTTTAGATTGTCTTGAAAGTTGGTCAACTCACCGATCGTTTGCGATTGTATGATGGAACAGGAGTTTACGAGTTTTTTGAAGCCTGAGATGCTGGCTTCTTTTGGAATTGTTGGTTATTCCTTCGGCCAGTGCCGTCACCGCTATGTAGGTTGGCCTGGGCCGTTCTCTTGTTTTGGCAGTCTTTGACGGCATGTGCGTTTTCCCTCTCCTTCATTGCAAAATAACAATAGCCGCAGACATGTAGGAACTTAATATTGCCATCCGTGTGGCTGTTCTTATGGGCACAGTTGTCAAAATTAAAGTCTCTACAATTTGCTTGACTATTTGTTTTCGTATTGTCCACACTTTTTGTTCCTTGCGTATCCCAGGCCATTACACGGTAGTCATTGAATATGTCGGTGTGCGACCATTCATTTTGGTCCTCCAGAATAAGATCCAGGCACGCTTGAGACCATGCATGCGCCGAAACCCATGTGCGGAGAGCTGTATCTTTAGCAAGGGTGGCGAGATGGTGAAGCATGAACCAAGATGTCGACCCGTATTTAACACTATTCATCATCATGCGTGCAAAGCCGCAGGTATACTCTGCAAGGGACAACTCTCTCTTCTGTTTCTTTATACATGCCGCCATATCTGGCAGTAGAGAAGTCTCAGGCGCACTAAAAATTTCAGTCTTACCTCGTCTCCCTGTAGACCTGTACTGTGCGTCAAGGGCTCGCTTAACCACCTTCGAAGAACGATGTCTGGCTGTCAAGCTTCGGGGCGAGGGGAGAGAGTCACTTTCTGAAGCTGACTCCTCCAAACTGTCTGCGGGCTGCCGTGATCTGTATGAGTTGGCCGGGTGACGGCTGCGTAGGGGCGGGCTGTCATCACAGTCACAATGTTTCTTTTTCCTCCGTCCGTGATGGTGACGGTGGCTTTCTCATGTATATTGCCGTTCCCGGGGCCGTTTGAAAGTCACTATGGAGTCAGCAGATTGAGATTGTTCAAAATCAAGTTGGGAAGCCTCCCTTCTCGATATTTTGGGCGTGCGATGCACATGCTGAGCTGGGGGAGGTGACTGTTGCTGCCTCGTGTAACTGTCACGTTGACTGACACTCGCTGACGCAGTCTGAATGGCTGTCATACAGATCTGTTGTAGCATATCTGACATTTGCTGCATCGGGTTGGCACACACTATAGGGGCGTTCTTCGGCCTTCCACGCCTTTTAGGAGTAACAATAGTCTTTCGTTTTGCTCGCAAACCACGTCTGGGCATTACTTTGTTGGGTGTTGAGGCGGTCCTTCATCTTCCCCGCCGGCAGAGTCCCGTAAAGTATGCTCGTCAGCGGTCTGCGCCATATTGGTGTTGGCGTGCTCGGCCCGCACCTCTGGCGTGAAATCTTCCTCCTCGTAAGTTTCCTCCTCATCTTTCTGGCCGTCAACTATTATCTGGGTTTGCTGAAGGAGCCTCTCCTCCTCCTGTTTCCTGAGTTTTTTTTAGCGGCTTTTGAGGTAGTCGACCCTTTGGGAGGCATAGCGGAAGGTTAGCTCTACAAGGATTTCGCTTCTGACTAGGTTGCAAGCGAGAGTCCAAGTGGTGTGTATTGGAGACTTGGTGATAGTTCAGTTATAAGTCGTGAAGGTGGCGCCACCCATTCAATGCCCTATAATGCCTCGTCATTATGAGCCTTATTATATATATGATTATAAGCATTTAAAAAAAAATACATTTAAAATACATTTTATTTGACAAAAATTTCACAATTGCGATAAGTATCATTCTGCCAAAGTAAACAAAGTTAATTCAATCATTACAAATTCACATTTAGATATTCAATAAGCAACTTAAAATTCATAGATCATCACATACATCACTATAAGACTGAACGTTCGTATCAAGCTCGGTAATCTTATTGAAAACAGTTAAAGCCATATCAGGGATGTTAATATAACCACAACAAGGCTAAATATTCGTACTGAGAATACATAGTAATATCAATACACGTTTAGATAAGTATGATATTGAATATGACGAAAATAAATCTAATTTACCAGTAAACCAACCATCGAACCACAGTAGCATGTGCGATATGATGGATAAGTTTGAACATGTATTTGTATTTCTCGCCCAGATTAAAACAATACGTAGTAATCGTGTGAATCGCACATAATAAAAGAAGTTAGGATAGATAAGGCACCCATTTACATTCTACATAATGCCATTCGACATAGTGAGAATAGAACAGATGACATGTAGAACAAGCTTAAGATGCAAATAATATAAGTTATGGATATGCGCAGGGGGGCGTGGCCGTGACGGATGGTGTATAAGGAAGTATGATGACATATATATCTAATATGAATATATAACCAGAGGCAGTAGTGCCGTTTGGGCAGCAAAGCACATTTATTCAGTACCCAATACAATACATAGAATAAAAGAAAAATTTTCAAGGTAGGCGAAACGATGTGAACGTTTCCGCGGCTGAGTTCAAAGTGGCTAGATCGAATGGGCGTGGCAAGGTGGGCGGGGCTCGGCGATGCTGATTGGCCGATCCCGCTGTGACGTCATAGATGAGAAGTAAACACAGCCACGCGCTGCGATATGGGCGTTGTCAACCCAACTGTAGGTATTGTGTTGGCCATGACATAAATTAATAGAGATCTGCACGCCTTGTGAAAACATGTTCACAGTTGCTAGATCAAAGGATCATACAGCATTTCATTTCCAACACGTGACAGTGCCTGGGACCCCAGCCCCGGCCACCGGGCAGTGGGACTGGAAATCTTTGAGAATATCATGTATCATAAATCAAACAAACGAAATCTTTCCCCCTTTTTCAATTCGATTAATTCAACCAGACACAATTGGACACACTTAAAAAGTGGAATGCATGGTATGCGTCTGAAATAAACCAATTATACATTATAAGTTTTAAAGCCACCGTATAATTAATGCGTCAGGAAAATGAAGACGAGAGATTATCAGCTTTTTATTCCACCCCATGGCAAGAATTACCCCAATACATGTTTTAGGAATAATTGATACAGTTTAAATGCTTGGAAATTGTGTGTAATGTCTTCAACATAATTGCCTTTGACTTACGTAGGAACCTCGGGCAGAATCCTCATTGACCTGTCTTATATATGTATATTTTTCTTGCTCGCAAATTGATAATCATCGTCTGTAATGGCCGTCATTTAGCGACACTGTAGATTTGCGTAAGTCTTTAAGAATAGGAATTTCCCCAAAATGAATCCTATTAGAGTCATGCACTACTGCCTCGAGTGAGGAATCAATATCGGTGAATGAGGAGAAGTACATTATACAGACTGTACTATCCCCTGAAAATTACAGTTAGTCTAGCGACACGATTGAAAAATAATGCGACACGACTGAAAAATAAAAAAGTTATTAACTTCTCAACAGATATATCATCGCTTGTATTCCAGGTGCATGATATGATATATCTTCATATCAAGCATGCATGAGTAATGCTAAAGGTGCATTCGCAGGTATTTCAACAAAAAAGGTTACTATAAAAATGTACTCATTGTTTGACCTGAGATAGGCGGGGCTATGTTTTGCTGCCATTATATTTTTATACTCGACTTTGCAGTCGCTTCAAATGAAGGAAAAAAAGCACCAGCGAGTGATGATAAGTGTGAAACCTCTGCAGCAAATGATTCCGGCGGGCCGCTGAAATACAAATGAGGATACATTTATGAACCCCTGCAGGATAAACAGGGGTTTATTTTTGGCCAAATGACTTTGAAATTGGAAGGAAATGAATAACAATATGTAGAAAATCTTTTGTTTTAGACCGATGTTAACTGACAGTGCCGATAAAATGGTAGAGCCGTACCTAGAAGTGAGAACATTAGTACTGTGCATACGGTAATAACTGATACCACACCTAGAATCATTAATTAAACTGATATAATTCATATACAATTGCGACAAAACATTTGATCAACATTTCGGTCTTCAGATTTGTCTCAGTATTTATATGTCTGAGGGTATAGGATCATCCAGTTGTGTGTACTATGATACTACACCGTAAGGCAGTATCATCAAGAAGTAGCATGATAATGCATATATCAAGGTATATCTATAGGAACAACTAGTGCATGTATTTGTTATGAAGAGATCAGAATTCGTTTGCAGTTAAATTATTGTTTTAATTAATGCATATTGAACTTGTCTCTATATATATTCCGGAAAACAGATCTCGTACCGTCCCAGAGAGCCTCGATAATGTAGAATGGATTGGACTCGGGCCACATACCTCATCTTTTTTATCAACTTTTATGTGAGGAGATCCTAATAAATTAGTCTTAAGATTACCCGAGAAAGAGAGAGGGGCTGAAAGTGAGAGGGTGGGGGAGAGAGAGAGCAGGGTGGGGCGGGGGGGGGGGGGGAGAGAGAGAAAAGGGAGAGAGAGATGATTGATGATGGAATGTCCAATGAGAAGATCTTAAACTTTAAACCATTCCTGTGATTTCTAGCGGCATAAGGTGGTTATAATAGAAAGAAAAATATTGGTTTGATGATGGGGAGTGATTGAGTGCTGACAAGTCTGGTTTTTGCGATAGTTTATGTACCACGGTAAATCAGATAGCACAGATCCTTTACAACAGGATTTATTGGAAAGTAACTGGCAGTCTAAGTCTTTATGTGGAGACATTTGTGTCTGCAAGAAGTTTTATACTTTTGTATTAAAATGTTCCAAATGCTGTCCTTAATAGGGGGACTCCACTATGGGAAAAACTGGGAAAAAAACAGCTGCGACAGATTTTTTGTTGCCAACAAAACACTGATTATTTCATGTCGGCCACAAAAATGCTAGTGGAGGAGGATCAGAATGTGTTGCCGCATTTTCTGGGAACTGTTGTATATGCCTTGAGATTTGTTGCAAGGCCAATCTTCCACTAGGCTGGAATGTGTTGCCGCCATGAAAATTGTGTTGGCGACATATATGAAATTGTTGTGAATGCTACTCCACTAGTGCCATGAAAGTGTTGCAGACATCTTCCCTCACTCATAATTCATGATTCCCTTTTATCTAGAGCAATTATCACTGTTCTATCTTGAACATAACACAGATCAAATCAAAGATTTCATCCGGTAAATATGAAAAGAAAAGTCCTACCCAAAGCTAGAATAAGTTACACAGATTTTGGCACAAAAAACTGTAAAGAAACATTCATCACAGTATTCCGGGTTATATGCACTTAAATAAGCTATTTAATGAATAATTGATGTTCATTCATTAGTTGAAAAGAAATAGTCGAAAGAAAGGCATTGACAGAGCATACAGAAGGGGGGGGGGGAGTCTTCAGACAGAAAGTGAGGAGCAAGAAACGGGGAGATGAGAGAGGTAGACGAGAGAAAGGGAGAGGGAAAAGCAAGGAGAGAGGAGTGCGAGGGAGGGTGAGGGGGCGGGGAGTGGGACAGAGCAGGGAGAGAGGGAGGGAGGGCGAGCGGGAGGAGGAAAATGTGGAGAAATATATAAATAAATGTCAAAGTCATTTAAGATGCCAAACAATAAGATATCATATCATATGAGGTATCATTCTTAAAAAGAAAAGTCCTAGGCAACCCAGAACAGGGTAACAATCATGACGGACCTAAATTTTATGACACTGGCGGGGTGTAACTTGTCAAAATCTCTCATGGGAACCCTAGTTTTGTGGCTCTATGGTCAGAAATGAGGAAGTTATGGGCAAAAAACTAGTGTTTTCTAAAGTGGCTAAGATCACTTTTTGGCTATATGATTTAGAAATGTGTTTTCGATGACCTGCACAAGTAAGAAGATTTATGTGGAATACCATCGCTATATATTCCTCAGATTAATTGATATTTGTTGATGAAGAATGTGGCATAGATTCCATTGGGGAATTCAAATCCGAGAGAGAAGTAACTAGACCATCGGGTGCTGCCCCAGTGCATGGTGAAAGGATGTGAAGTAGGAGCGAGGCAGGAGGTACATACTGACATTTATTTCCCCTCTGGAACAGAGTGTCCATAGACTTTGTATAGGCTTGTTATATGCAAGTGAGCGCAAAGAAATATATGTTTCATTCCTCCCTAGGGAAGAAACAGATAACCCAGTTTATCCTTCTGTGTTTTCATTGGCTATTCTGAAAGTAGGGCAGGGTTGTCATAGAGACACGCCATGCCATGACGTTACGTCGTCTGCTAAGTATTGAAATAGCAGTGGCCGTCGTCAACGTCACGACGGCCGTCATAAATTAAAGCATTAATGAAATCATGTCACGCCCTCGCTGTGTTTCTCTCGCAGCAAAGTTACTGTAATTACAAGCAATCTAATACGTCTAAAATCATTTGGAAGAGGTCAAATAAATCTCGAACTAACCTTAGTGATGTATTTCCGATCGTTCTTCACCTTGTTTACGGCGGGGGGAATCCCTTGGTGCTACGCTACGCTCCGCACCTCAGGATTCCCCCGCCTCCAACTCGGTGAAGAACGATCGGAAATACATCACTGCGGTTAGTTCTACCTATATAATACCCTGTGCCATCCAGGTGAACCAATTATGATAAGAGGTGTTGGGGACTTTCCCTAACCAACAGACTGTGCTTCATCTTGTATAATATAGAGAGAATGGAAATGGGTGCTAGTAATTGAATATTTATTGGACGTGATTGCATAGCAATCAAGTCCAATAAATATTTAATTACTAGTACCCAGTTCCATTCGCTATTTATTTTATGCCCCTATAGTCTATCCAAAAAGTAGTTGAAACGTGATTCCTTAGGGCCTTTAAGGGGAGGGAAAAGTGGGGAGATTTTGTATTTCTATTTATGACAAGGACCTGTCAACCCTTTGCTCAGCGAGTCGCTCATTGCAATCAACCATGGAGTAACAGGGCCAGTAGAACTAGCTCTTCCTTCCTTTTAAGCCAAACAACAGCTGCTGCACATAGAACAGAGGCAGCGCAATACAATACAACTGGATATTTGGCCATGGTTGGTCGCAAACGGCCATGGTTGGTTGCAAACCGCGATTCAGGGGGCAAAGGTTTGAAGTTAAAAATCCCCCCCTTTTCCCTCCCCTTAAAGGTCCTAAGGAATCACGTGTCAACTACTTTTTGGACAGACTATAGCATAGACAAATATTCCTATATAAATCTTTCTTTTTGGTTTTGAATAATTATTAAGTATTTAAAAGCTAAAGGAAACCCCAATTCGTTTTTTATATTGTACACATATCATAAAAATATTTTTATTGCACCCCGGTTATTGCACCTCTCAAATGGAATGCGCATATAATGAATGGGTGAAGTTGCCTGTACATATACAATCCAAATTTAGAACAAAAATGAGGTTCAAAATACATTTCATTTTTTTAAAGCAATCGTTTTTATTTAGGTCAAGGAGCAAAGTTACAACCGGTTAATTCATTCGCACCTAAATATTAAAAAAGCTACCCAGATCACCGAGTTGGTGGTCTTTCTCTGTGCCCGGGTCCGGAGAAGTAGTAAACTATATTCTAAATGATATAATTTAGGCAATATACAACAATGGTATATGCACAAAAAACAGAAACATCATTGAGTATCAATGAATATCAACCGATATCTTCCCTGTTAAATTGCCATTAATGGTGAGCTGTTAATGTAGGAATTTTGTAAAATTTGGGAAGACGTTATAATATAGGATGGGATGGTATTGAAGTGTCATTTATACACTCTAGCCTACACATATTGCATATTATGAGAAAATATTATCTTTAGTTCGGGACTTAGCTGCATGGTGACGTGGGCGTCGCGCTGGTAGGATGACCCTGAAGTTGATAGCACAGACTGGAGTGGATGGGTGCCTAACATGGCCATGCACTATAGGCCATATACTCAGTCTAGGCTCAGAGATGAGAGAGTCCCTTCAAACAAAGGGTAAGGCTCTCGCCTGCCACTATAATCCCATTAAGACGTCTACTTCAAGGCCAGGAAAGCCATTAGCGCCGTTGCATAGGCGTGACAAACTATTCTTATCTGATCTGAGAGGATGAGCCTAGACTCTACTACTTACATCTGAATTTGTTATAGTTTACGACATAATTCATTTTTGAATGTCTTCTCAATAAGCACCTCAACCGTTTAAAGCTAATTATTTTGTATATCGGTCAAAAACAGAAGATTTTCTATTTTTGGTCCATTAATTTCCAACCCATCTAAGTCATTTGATCAACATTTTTTTAGGACTTTGTCCGGTTGTTTATGCTACAGGGTTCATAAAAAATCCACAATTTTATTTCGGAGACCCGCCGAAACCATTTCTTGTGGTGGCTTCATTTATCATTACTCACCGGTGCCCGTTTTCTCTCATATGATTCAAATTCAAATTTGTGTATAAACATATAAAGGCTGCCGAATATTGATGAATTCAGATAATTTTTGAAAACCTATAATTGGTAGATTTATTTTGTTGTAATAGCTGAGAATACAGTTAATCTGACTATCAGCATAATCTGACTATCTTTGAAGGCATTTCCTGACATCTCGCTCTATAGATATTCGCGCGCCAGAGGCAAAATAACATTTCCCTAAGTCTAAAGAACATCTGCGCAATACCAGAATTACACTTAAAATAATTTGATATATGCAAAATCATCATCAATTAGATCAATGGGGGTACGACCAAATATGTTGTGCACACTATACTCATAATTAAATAGGAAAATAATTAAATAAATAACTTATAATTTACAGATAAAGACAAATGCTTTTGCCAAACCAGATACTACATTGTTAATATTAATAATAAAATTAGTGGCAAGACAAATACAACGTAAATAATTTACAGGATTATATGTCGCCTGAATATGTACAATTGACCTTCAGCAATCCTATCAAATAACCCAAAGTTAAGACCAAAATGAGGTTCAAAATGAGGTTCAACATGACTGAACAGACATTTTAAATTAATGCAATACCAAATATACTCAGATATAAAATGTATAATTTTCAGCTTAATTTCGCAGAATTTACCAACTTAATATGTAGAGCTATACCATGCATAAATGTGTACATTTTCTGAATATCTGACCCATGTAGAATAAGAAAGTTTACTGTATCATAAATAACGCTAGCTATCTCTAGTATATGTTTTGAGATGGTACATCCCATGAAAATGCTTGCAGTAAAGTTCAAAATCACTATACATACCATTTCATGAAGATTTGGCAAGGAAATCTAATCTTATTCGGATATTTGAACTATGACAGTGCTGTGTTGCATCAAATGCAGTAGTTCGGAAATGCGAGTGACTTCCTGGGGGGAAATTATCATTCACTGCATAGCTCCCTAAATGGAACCGTGAAAGGAAAACTAGACCTTGAACATATGTAGAATGCTCATCAAGTTCTAGAAGGTCACATACAGAGCATTTGGTACTTGCAGAGCAAACGATAGAAAGCTGCTATCTATAGAAAGCCCTCCATGTTTTTGCGTTCCTTCCTACGTGCGGCATACGAAGGGCCTCATGGACCTATACAAAAGGACATGCTTGTTTGTATGACAGCAAACATGAACCAATGCTCTCACGAAGCTTCATAACTTGATTCAATCCTATTTAGTCTAGGTTGTGTTATGTCGGACCATGAGTCCTATATCTAGAAGGAAGGCTGTGTAAAACATGCCAATTGGCTTGCTTATCTCTGTTCAATCAGTTTCTCAAAGTCATTTCTTCGATTCCTGATGTTTCCAGGAATTTCCCTGATGTGTCTGACTACTGAATATTGATGATAATTCCTCCCAAGCTACCGGCTGGTAATGTTAGTTTATGCCTTATATCAGCTTGTAATATGATGTACCGCAAACATACCTCAACTGCGGCCCTATTAAAAACTGGCCTTGATCTAAGTCATATATTATAGTCAATGGGGTGCAAGACCAAGCCCCCGAAGTATCTCAAAGGAAGACAAAGAAATTCTCAGAAATGCCTCATGGAGGTGTTACCAGAAATGCCTCATGGAGGTATTATTCATATATCATTTACAATACAATATATATCATTTATATACTAAATTTTAATCCCTGTAATCTGTAGGCCGGTTACCCTCAGACAAACCAGGTGCCGACTGCCCATTGGTCAGTCTAGCAGTCCAGGGGCTATTAAGAATTACTAAATGCTTAATTTACTTAGTTACATTGACTAAATACCTCCATTTCTGGCATGCTACTTCGGGCCATTTCTGGCTACTATTTCTGGCTACTATGTGTGCGTAATCCCTAGTATTTTTATACTGCGACTGTGAGACAAGCCATGGCTTTTAGCGCAGGTTTTACTTTTCTCATAATTCTGGTTTGATGTAATGTGCTTATACCGGGCCGTTGGAAATTGTTGGATATATTGACCTTCATGATTTAATCACGAGGAAGGGGTAACACAAGGAGAGGAAAAATATTTCAGAAGAAAGCAATTCATGATCAATTTGTAATCTGACCCACCCTTATCTGGCTGAAGAATCACCAAATAAAAACTGGATTTAACAAAGTCCTTGATCTTTATGATGATGGGATTTTACAATTACCACCAATGGGGACATCTTCATTTCATAGACCTTTTATTCATCCCTTAAATTGTCATCTTGTATTATATCTAACAATATTTTCATTTTTAATATAAGTAATCTAGAGTGTGTGTATTATACGTTGCATGTGGTATACATGTACGCAACGCCGCCAACTGACCCGCCGGGGGTAGTTTTAGGAAAAGTTCATAAAATGGCTTTAAAACGTTTTTTTACAGATTATGAAAGGCATAATTATATATAATCACTAACAGTTAAACTGTATGTATTATTCGAGGATTAATCGTGAAAATGTAATACTAATGTTCTAAGGGCGAATGAATACAAGATAACTACTTTCTCCTCTTTCTTATTTTCGTCGTGCGTGGGTTGGCTGTTTTATACCCAGGCACGATTCTACCCGTGCTTATATAGGGAATTGGTACGCTCAATGATTATTCCCTTACACAATTATTCCAGCAATAGGATGATTTCAAGAAATGTAAAAAGTTACATAACAAGACCAAATGTAGATTGATCCTGGAATAAATGTTGAGTGATTTAAATCAATCTCGTGTCTAGCACCTTAGGTGATCATTATCTATAGGGGGGGGGGCGGATAAAAGAACACACCTTTCAACTCATTGTGATATGCACATTTTAGTAATAGAATGTTTGGTTCCCTATTTAAGTAGAATACTGATGGGAGTATATAGCAATGCAATACAGAAATGGAGGCCTATCAAATATACATGTATACATGTATTTATATCAGGCAAGTATTCAATAGATTGTTTCCCCTACATAAATACTCAAGCAAACTGCCTCATTTAGGAACATGCCGTTTTGGGTTTTGAATTACACATTAACCTTAATGTTATTTTGAAGTCTGATCAATCTGACCATAGACCTACACATTAGCGAAGTTAATTAATTAATTATTGTTTATTTCTAGGTTTGTACATCTAACAATAATAATAATAATAATTATATATTGCCGGAAATGGGTAGGGCCCATCTATGATAATCATATAGGTCTCCCAGAGAGTCCCTAATAAAGAAAATAACAATATAATATATTCTATATTTAAAAATCCTTTACCCAGTTTGGGGATTTTTTTTTCAACGGTCGTACAGGTTTAGGTGAATACTGCCACGTCTACCTAATATAATATATTCTTTTAAATCAGGTACAATCAAATATAAACAATTGTATACAGTGTGTAATAGTGTCAATATGTAATGTAATATTGTGTAATATGTTGTAGAGGTGAGGATGTTTGACAAGTAAATTGATATGTAAATACATTTTTACATGCCCTGGTATTGCTCATGTTTTTAAGTCACATTATGATACATTGAGACGTTGATTAATTTCACTTTTACAAGTTGGCTTTCTCACGAATATTACATCATGAATAAGATGATATACTACGCAGTAATGTTTTCATATGAGGTAATGTGAAAGCGATGCATGCATTCATAAATATGGGTCATGTCGTGCAGTAACAAATCTACAATCGGCAGCACTACACATTTAGTAAATTCTGTTAGATTAAGCTAAACAAAATTATAGATTCTAGATATATCTGATTATATTTGGTATTACGTTGATGTTCGGTTATATTGAACTCGTTTGGACCTCCCTTTGGTGTTAAATTAGGGCTATTTGATAGGGATTTGTCAAGGCGAATTACATTTTCTGGCGACTTCACCCACATATTTAATGTGTGTGTGTGCCCATGCACCATACATGTATTAATAGTAGTAATCCATATGGTAGACTTGGTCGGTAGAATTTGGAGAGATGATTATGTTATATCAACGCTTAAGGGAGCATGATTATCCATAATTTCACTTTCTCCATAGACATTTTGCATGTCAGGATGTGATACTTTATTGTAGATTTTACCAGGGCATGAAATCGGTTGGGGTTACGACCTCTGATTTACTCATCCCTTATCGCCCCATGTGCGTCCCTTTCCGTGCGCTGTATATGTGTACATGTTTATTATAAGCACCACCAGAAGAAGCTAGTGGTGTCTTCAAGCCTTATGATGGATGGTGTGTTATATGCATTGTGGTATCAATACCAATAGTCATGCACACAACGGTACGTACCATATGGGCATATCAATAAGCATGCGTACACCACATTGACAAAGCCCATAAACATGTCCATACAGTAAGTTTATGTTTGGACTGTATCCTCTGTTTGTGTATGGTTAGAGTTTAGGCTCATAGCCGAGAGAAACCCCTTCAAACTCAGCAATACCATATATATCATATAATAGGATGCCTCTCACTCGTGTCCGCACACTCCCATAAAACCCTCATTAGGACTAGCCCTCGTCCCCAAGACTGTGTTGTCTGCAAGGCCCTAGAACATGTATAATGACCCCTACCCCCACCCCGCATTTACTGATTCCTCAGTCGGGGCAGTAGTGACTCTAATAATAATAGTGACTCTAAAATAAAAGATTTTATTTTTTTTTAAATTTCGTTTAAAAAAAGTCTATCCTGTCTGTGGAAAAATAGTTATCAATGTAAGCCTACACAAGTTCAAGGTGTATAAAATGATACTTGTAATTATTATACACGCATTCACTACTGAGGCCCGGACGGCCGTTCATTACTTATAATGCGGTAATGGACTAGTAAATTAACCAGCTCGTTGTCATGCCGACGCAAGTTTGGTGAAGCAAGTTTGCAGACACAAGTTTGCCGGAGCAAGTGCTTTCTTCCTCGATCGTTTCACCTGTTTCTAGTTATATTCCTCTTGTAAGAAAACCAGATAATTATGGGAAATTATATTATTATCTTTTTAATTAAGCATGTTTTACATGCAAAATTAGGCATGTGTAGTGAACCTGCTGAAAAATGCCATTGCCTTGACGGGGAACCAAACCCCAGACCTTTGGATTGACGTTCCAATGCTCTACCATCTGAGCTACCAAGGCAAGCTATCCTCAACAGGTCACAATCCCAGGTTCAACCACCAGGACCACTACACTGCCCCCCTCCAACATTGACCGAAACTCATCTCATATGGTTTTGTCCAACTTGGGGTATACAATGCTGCCCTAGGGTGGCTGGTCACAGCTCCAATTGTAGTGAACCTGCTGAAAAATGCCTTACCTTGACGGGGAACCGAACCCCGGACCTTTGGATTTTATGTTCCAATGCTCTCTAGCTACCAACTGAGCTACCGAGGCAGGCTATCCTCAACAGGTCACAATCCCAGGACCACTACACATGTATAATAATCAACTTATAGGACTCGTTTTCTGCACGGACGTAAGTAAAGAACTTGATCTACGATCTCATTCTTTACTTAGGCGCCATGCGTCAACTCGTCCAATAAGTGCTAAGTATTACAAGCAATCCATTTTTTCTTTAGTGTAAGTGCAATAAGCATCCTCAAGTTTCAGTAGAAAAAGCCTATTTTGTTAATTACATACAAATACATATAATTATACCAATATAATATGCGTCATCTCCTACTTTCTAGAAAGGCAATAAAGTACTTAAACTAAATACATAATAGACAGAGAACATTTGAAATTGAAAACATAAAACTTTTCAGATAAGATAAGAAGATAATGCCAATAATGGCGGTACAAATCAGATATCATATGCTGCAGGGAGGGGGGGGGGGGGACTTTTGCTTAGGTCATAAAAAACTTCTTTTATGGAATCACGAGTAGGCCTAGTTGTTTTAAACATGAGAAGTGTTCTTTTAAGAGTTTTCTTGGCTTCTTTGTAAAAAAAATCGTTTAAAAAACTAGAGATGGTCAACACATTCTTAGATGGGGTAGCCTAAGTTTTTTCTAGGTAGGGGGCGTGAATCGGAAACACACCTTTGTTGGCCTTATAATAATTGGGTTTTTTTCCGTTTTTTTTAAATCCTTTATTCAAACATAATCTGCCTTCTGGACTCTAATACTATGCTAAACGCATAAATAGCCTCGCAATAGAAAAATAAGAAAATAAGAAACATAGATCCTCTCTCAGTAGACGAATATATATATATGAACGTACCGTACATAGAACGACTGTTGAAAGACCGTTATTACCGTACGATAGGTTAGAACCCTTAATTATGGCTGGATTCTATACGCTAGACGAAGGGTGTGTGTGTGTGTGGGGGGGGGGGTTATCACATTAACGTTCTGAAAAGTCCCCGGATCATAATAATTGATTCATGGATCTTAGAACTGCCATCCTCTCACAGGGCAATGAACTCGTTCCGGCTCATGACATTGTGATGGGAGCCATATTGCTTATTGCATGTCCCTCTTATCATATTCAGGTGCCATTGCATTTTTTTTTATCTCGCACCTTTCTCTTGTCTATGCATGTCGTTGCGTTGCGGTTTTCGTGATAAGTCGTGGTTGTCGGAAGAAAGGAGGCGAACCATATCTTTGTCTATGTTTAGGCCTGGTGTAATTTTAATTCGTCTAAAACATATTCCGGCATAACATATTCCGGCATCTATAACATGTCTTCCTTTCTTATCAAAATTTAAAACTATGCGAAAAACATAGATCTATCTATATGCTGAAATTCAAATATATACATGTACACTTTTGTTACTTTCAATTAAACAATGTACTTTAAAAACAACTTCGTTTAAGAAACAATTAAGCTTTAATTAATATTAAGCACACAATAGAAATGATAATGTATAGCTATATAGACAGGATAAAAATAAATGGACGAATATATTTCTGTGAACGATGAATAATTGTGCAGATACATACAGCTTAAAGCTGCATTCTCGGCGACATAATATCTTAGCAAAGTTTCAAACAAATATTGTGTTTATTGCTTCCCTGCTGAACGGGGGTTTATCCTTTTAATCATAATCAAGCGTGCAAAGCATGATGTCAGGTAAATTCTCTGTGACACCTTTCTCTAAACATATTTTTCATCAGCGACAATTCTACGGGAGTTCAAACACCTGAAATTATATATCCTGAAATCCATGTATTTATCTGATTAGATAGTCATCAAATAAAAGTCATATACCACCTTTTTTCAATGTATACGCATTTAAGACTCAAGGGCATGCAAGAGGGTCATAAACATAGGCATGAGTATGATGTACACATGCAATAAGCATATTATAACGTAATGTATTAAAAAATATAATATGATGAGAACTATGATATAGGGACGCCTATTTAGGAATAAACCAGGATTTCTTTTAGGTTATTCATCTATATATACATACACAAACGCCGACATCATGTCTAGATTTCAGGTGATGACCAAGATCAAGACTATATATACTCTCAAATGTCTTTCAAATTAACCATAATTGATCTAATATGTCGAAATGTGTGCAATAAGGGAAAACACAAGTAAATACAGATAAAATACTGTGGTGGGCATTATACAGGTCAGGTCGTCAGAAAATTTAGTAGATTCTGGGAAATTATAAATGTATACTGGGTATATCTGAATATAACTATATTGCGTTGATTCTAATCATCTGCTCGGTTATCTTAAACTATATTTTGAACCTGGTTAAATGTGCTCTATCAAATTAGGGTTATTTGATAGGATATGTGAATGCGAACTGTATGCATATATTCTAACCGCCTGGCCCAAACAATCCCTATGCCCCATTCCTGCTTTTGAGAGTCCATGATCATCACTGATTTAGGAAGTACCAATTAAGCGTATGACAAGCGACATTCAATGGATTGTTTCTGCTAATTGATTCCTCTCACAAATAATCATAGCCGTCTTGTTTAGAAAAGGATTGCTAAATTGTAACGGAGCATTATCTTACCTTTTATTTATACATTTGGAACGTCAGTGGAACAGTTTTATTGTCCTCTTAATTTTTGTGTTCCCAGATTTCTAGGTGTAAGATGAGATTGTAATTTCTCTAATAAAAGCACAGTTTGTATAACAGTTGCATTTCAAAATACAGTAAAGAGTACACCAACAATTGTATAATATGCTCATATAGATACATAGATGTCCTTTACTTGGACCTTGATGATACTGGATTTGTGGCACACCACTAACATGATTATTTATTATATAGAGTCATAAATACAAGCCACTGTTTTTTAATACAGGGTTTACGGTATTCACAGGTTTACCAATTGAAGGTTGAATGGCCCGTGATAGCTAAGGCTTTTGGATTGATTGGTGACAATAATAAATGTTATTTCACAAACTAGATAGGGCAGGTAAATGTGGGACCTCCTCACCTCCTTCCCACCAATGCTTGATGCATAGAACTGCTTGATGATTGCAAACAGGGGACTCCAAATGTGTGGAGACCTTTAATAAACCACTACACAGTATTAATGTGGCATGGTTTACCAAATTAAGACATACTGTATGTACTTTAACTTGTTATAGTAAAGTGATAACTATTTAATTATAATGTAATACTACAATCGGTACAACTTGGTCTATGGTGTCACCTTTGTCCACATATAATGTGCAGCACTGTGTGATAGTGGTAGGTAGGCCTAATCAGTCTAATCTGTATTGCATAACAGGTACGCACCCCATTTTCACTTACTTCGATCCCAATTTTGTATCGAATAGTACATTAAAGGATTATTGACTACACTGCTGTTTGGTGCATAATCCTGAGGTGAGGGATTAAACACATACAGCAGGCCCAAAATGGAGGTTGTTAATCATTTTAATCTCTGCCTTAGGTGATTATAGGCCCAAGACGTTCAAGACAGTGATTAAAGAATGATGAATCTCAGATGAATATTAATAAATAAAACCCAGTATCTCTGATAATCGTGGAGCTCAAAAAAAGCAATTCCTAACACAAGTTCTACTATAGAAGCAATAGTCTATATTTAGACCAGGCTTTAGCCTCTCATACTTTTACATACGAGTTGCTGGTTTAGTCTATTTTCAGCTCGTAGAGCTGCTCAGCCTGACATGGAAAAATCTGTTTACAGTCGATAGTTGTATGATTCAATGTTAAATAAAGCAATGGTAAAATCTAGCTTAATTCATATAATATGTAGAATTGATTGTAAAACAAAAAGATGTTATATTCACCAAATTTGTAAGATAGTTATGTAAGAGATTATACAGGAACTGCAGTTGTCATCGACGATAGCGGTTATAATACCTGTGTATAATACAAAGTCTGCAACTGCAATTGTAAAAACAGATGGGGTTAAAACCTCCAAATTGTGGAGTAGATCCATCTGGCTCCTGACTGTCTTAATTCATATTCAGTCTAGGCTCCGAGTCCCTCCAAACGGAGGCAAAGTCTCTCGCACAAAATCTTATATGAATCCCATTAGGTTGCCTACTCCAGGGCCAGGAAAGCCATTAGCGCATCGCTGAAATACCGATCTTATCTGATCTGACAGGCTCTGAGGCTAAATTGCATTGGCAATAAAGCATCAATCGATCAATAAGGATACATGGAAGTGATTAATAACAATGAAGGGGTGACATTATTTAGACTGGAGGCCTATAGATAGCGATGCCAAGAGCAGCAAGCTGTGGGTCAGATACAAAGGGGGCAATGGTTACTTTGCGGGATAAGTTGTGGCCTTATTGGACAATGATCCAAGGCCCAGCTGCAAATCTTCCCCCCAAAGTAGGCAGCTTATAGTATGACCTACTTCTCTCTTTGCTGAGGGTTTATATATCTATGCTCCTATGCCCATGCAAAGCATGGTATTGGCTCTGTCTTGGCTGTGTTGACATATTCAATGTCAATATTAATACATACTCTGTCGGTCGCCAGACACATGTAAAAGTTCTGTCTGTCGGGCCCTTCCTTCGTGCCAATTGTCTACAGTACGTACCAAGCTCACGGGGAGGAAATCACTGGGCAGATAATAAGCAGCAGTTTTTTCTGTCCCTTTGTAGGTGTAGATCTATTTTGGTAACCCTGCCACCTCTACGTCAAATAAAAAATATGAAATGTCACCTTAGGTCGGGGTCTATGCTTAATGATATGTGCATCTTCGTTTGGCATCGACTACAAATACATATCTTGAATGTGCATGGAAGTCTTCCCTTTAAAAATTGGCCTCATGCTTATTCGTCCTGAAATTTGAACACTGCAGTTGTACAGTATCCCCTCTTTAATGAACATCGAGACGTCCATAAAAACGGATTTAAATGATAAGAAAAAGTGGGCAAACTCAAATCCTAGCTGTCTCTGAAAAAACTGGGGCGATCCCTTTTCCATATATATAGGTATACTGTTTAAATACCTTATCAGACAACTTGTATTCTGATATCTCACGTTGGTGCCCTGAAAAGTTTATTCTTTCGTAGAATCTAGCCAAAATCTGTTCATTGTGTCCTTTTATTCGAAGTTCTTCGAGAGCTGACCAACTTTACCCACTCAACTAAGTACTCCTTTGATTGCAGATGCATGACTGGTTGTATAGGATTTTGCAAGGGTGTAAACGTTAGCATTAACAAATTTGTGTTTAATTGGACAAATGTCTTTTCTTGAATAACAAAATATATGATCGCCATGTAACAGATCACTGCGATCCTATGAGCTTTCATAAGAATTGTTTCACGGTGACAAACTTTTCTTCAACAACTTTTCTTTTCGGTGTCTGAAACATTTCCACCACATTTGACTTTACCTGTATCACAATGTCATCTCCTTGGTTTTTTTTGGTTGAAAAAGCTATGAAGTCGCTGGCCGATAGGTACATGGCCCCTTTTGTCAAAAGCATGTCATTGAAGCAGACATGATTTAATTGTTTTTGTATGATGACATATGTCTAAAATCTTTAATTTTTGGGAAATCAAATCTCTGGGTTCTGTTCTGGCTCTGTACATGTATGAACAGAATATGTGAGTATGTCTGGAAAGCTAAGTCGTTCAGCCTTACATCAGAACTTGAGTTTAATCCAGGAATATTCAAAATAGTTTGTCTGCTGCCAGCTGTAAAGGCCATTAAATTTTGTCATTCACTTACTGAAGAAACGTGTGTAGTTTAGTGCAGATGTATTACTCTGTTACAACTTAATAATTTTGAATGCCAGGCTTAGGTTAGAAACTGCTAAAGGGAAAATTAATTCTGATATGTGCCATTGATACTTTTCATTTGATATTATAACTTAATTGAATTCATATAAGTACATAAAAGATCCTGGTGGGAATGATGAGAGAGACATTATGTTGCTGTTCCAGGTTTATTAATTAATCTCCTGTTAGGTAGGCCTATATAATGTCCGATGGTAGATATCACACACTTAATGACACTGAGGGTACTCCAGGGCACTGTGGTAGTTCTCTTTACAAGGCTGATTCAAACTATAGACTCTCCTATCTTTACAAGGCTGATTCAAACTATAGACTCTCCTAATTCCTACCCCAGGCCCCAAAATACCCCAGGCCGATCAATATTTGAATTAACCCACAGCTTTCAACACAAAGGAGAATACGGTTTGGATATTGGTGTGACCGCCCTGGAAGAGTTCTGCATCCACCTGGTTACCTGCAGCTCCACCTGTAGGGTTGCCCCCACCTTACCCGCCCCCCCCCCCCTCCAACTTTTCCCCTGGCTCATTAGAGTTTAGGATCCGGCCTGTTTCAGTCTCAATCTTGTTAACGCCATTTAAGAACAAGTATACAATATGTAAAACATGCACGAATTCAGACTCTGAGTACATGCTATGGAATGCATGCAAGTGTGGTAAAGATGTGTTGGTTAATTAGCATATATTATATATATGTCTTTATTCAATTTAGATACGAGTCTGACGTCAGATCATTTAATAGCCATCCCCCCCTCCCATCCGAGCCATGTATATTTGCTTAGTATCTTCCAAAATCAACCCAACTGCATAGACCGAATGGGAATAGTTCCTGCGTGTGAAATGAGTGGTGTTCCTCCTTAGTGTGTGTATGGTTATTCTATTTAGAATGTGTAGCCTTTTAATTAATAATTTTAGCCAACATCGGCTAATCATGCAATGATCAATAATGTGGTTTCCTAAGAAGCCAGTCATGCACGACTAGCATAGGTAATAGTTGGAAAAATGTGATGTGTCACAAAATAATGAGTCTTAAGTCGCAAATAAAATCAATTTTGAAGCAAAATGATGTTAAATAATATGAGATCGGGTGGATTCAATGATCCAATAACAAAAATACCGATGTTTCTGAGGACAACTGGAAATGATAGGAAATCTTTATTGCATCAGATAGCTGCAGGATGGAATGCGCTAGAAGGCAATCTAAGAAACATGAAAAACAATAAAACGCTCAGTATTAGACAGACAAAGACATGAAGAATTTGGAACAGTTGAATGAAATAATAACAAATAGGGTGACCCCACTCTCCTGTTACCCACCCCGCCCTCCTCGACAGAATAATGACTAGTGAATAAAACTAACTCACTTAATCTTTACTAATATGATCCAATCGTATGGAATTTAAGGCAGGTGGTGGGAAGAACGCTTCACAGCGATGCGACGACTTTGTGCACTGCCGAAATAAAGAAATAATAAAAAGAAATAACTAGTAAAGTAGTGAAATGTATTCCCTCATGATGGATGTCCTTGGGAATACATTGATCTGTTCAGTCTTGACATTTTGGCATATAATTATATTTATGAGACTAAGAGAGCCACACACCGCAATAATAACCGCTTTCTTACAAAACACTCTCGTGAAAGTCATCTTTGCGACTTTAGACTTGTTTCTTAACGGTACGTTGGACTCTATGCTTATAGGGATTCAATTATCTCCTCTGGGCATATTATTTATCGCATGTTAAATTGGGTCAACAACACATTCACTCACACACTTTAGTTTCCCACTAATTGCAAGCATCGATTATGGCATATGTCCCATCCCCTACATTAACAACTTGCCTTATCCAGAATGCGTGCAGAGCTAGACAGTCCTGATTGGCATGATATTAAAATAGATTGCAGACGTAAGATATACTTTTACAATACATTTGAATCATGAATCGCCTGCAGCTATAACAGGGTCCTTCACACATAATTTATTTTCCCCATTAGTAGATTCACTTTCTCCTCAATCACCATGAGGAGAATGGAGGATTAAAGTGAACCTGAAAGGTCATGAATCAATAGCTAGGCATAGTGCTTATATATTCCCAATAGCAAGTCAAAATGGTCAGGTGGAGGGCTTTAGACTTTAGGGCTGACTTCCAAATGGGACATTGTGAGTTTGTCCCCTAGCAGAACGCCTTTTTACAATTGTCTCATTTTCGAGTCATTTTTTAAAGGAAATTCACTGATATATCCTAATCTGGGGCTTGGTTTTCTTTTAAACTCACACATTATCTGTTGATATCATTCATTAGAATTGGGGAAAGAATTAGAGAGGCTAAGATCTAAGCAAGAAAAGTGAGTCAATGTGGTTATGGGTACATATAGTTAGGGGTGGCAGTTTGTAGAAAAGAAAAAACTAACATCCGTTTTTGCCAAGCACTAATATTTCTAGTTCAAATATATCATATAGAAAAGACTTGGGAGTGTCACTTGAATAACGAAAAATGTTCATTGGCCTCTTAGGTTATTGACCTCAAAGCACTTCCGCTGCTCATTTGTTTATACATTCAAGGTTCAATCTTAAAGCTGCAGTCTCCGTTAACATTGGTAAAAAACTAAAGAATTTCGAATTTGTGTGAAATTTCTGGAGGATTTTGTCTGATTGTTTTTGCTGCAGAGCTTCATAAATGTCCACATTTTATATTCGGACCCTCGCCGAAATTGTTTCCTGTGATGGCTTTACTTATAATCGGCCATTTTCTCGCAGGCGATTTGACTTCAAATTCTTGTATTTAACAGCAGCAGAATACTGATGAATTCAGTCCTGTAAGTCATGATTATGACTAAATTTGGTACGTTTTTAAAGCGAGTTCGTCCGATAGGACGACGCGCTTTAAGCTAATGGGTCGGCCCGTGGCTCGTCCACAGTACGTCCGCCGACTTCAACGTTGCCTTTAGATCTGAGGGGAAATCCGACTCAGCTGCAATTGCAGCTGACGGGACGCATTGACATACAGGTCCGCCGGGAGCCATCACTTTACGCTGCAATCCTAAAATGACATATACTTCTCACAGATCCCCCATGTTATAATTGGTATGTAAGCTTATCGTAGGCTTAGTTTTGGTTTCGGTAGGCATAGGTAGGGTTTGGTGCTGCGTTTTGCAGCTGAACTGGTATTTTTGCGTACGATTGCGTGATAGGACCCCTACTTCGTCGTCAAACACTCTCTTTCTCCTCCTCCTATAATCCTTCTATAGGCCTTCTATAGTCCTTCTATAGACTATGTACTAAAAGGTCTAGGATTGGTATGTGGTGTCATCCTCCTACTCCTCTTCTCTCCTCCTCTCTCTCTATCTCTTGCTTCTTCTCTTGCTCCTCTTTGCGTAATTGCGTGATTGGACCCCTACTGCGTTCCTATGGGCAAATTGGCTTGGATTTTTTTTTTTTAAATGGTTTCTCAGCCCTGGAAACTAAATATTTTTCCCGCTCTCTTTCTCTCTCTCTCTCTCTCTCTCTCTCTCTCCCTGCTCCCCGCTCCCAATGATAGGACCCCTACTGCGCTCGCTCTCTCCCTTATATAAGCTTTGCCTAAAGAAATCTCTCCCGTCCCCTCTCACGGTTCGAACCCGGGACCCTTCATGCATACAGCAGTCTAGTGCTCACTCTAGCACTAGGCTAACGCCTTAGACCGCTCGGCCACCGTTACAGTTGAAAATTGCTCACACAAACCTAGTGCAGTGTGCACGTGCACACACCATTTACCTATCACTAGTATCAGGCATATTGAAAATAAACGTCTCCAATTCCTTTGAAATGTTCATTTCTAAACAAAATCTTCATTTGGGATCTTTAATAATAGTCCTATTAAGCTTCCTATCTCTTTAGTTACTTTATATAATTCATTAAATAACTTTTAAAGGTGTTTTCGTTGGCCCAGCTGAGTGGGCGATAATGGGGGATTCAGCCCACTCAGCTGTCTGTGGAGCGAGGTGTTAGGGAGCACTGAAGGATGCATGTATGTATGTATGTATGCATGTGTACATGTATGTATACATGCAGTGTACTTGAAGAAGTGTTATCTATGCATGTATCTATGTGGTGCACTTAGAGTGTACTAGGAGTGTACCGTACTTGAATGGTACTTTGAATGGTACTTTGAATGGTACCTGGTGGGCACTTGGTGGGCACTTGAATGGTACTTGAAGGGCACTTGAATGGTACTTGTACTTGAATGGTACTTGTACTTGAATGGTACTTGTACTTGAATGGTACTTGTACTTGAATGGTACTTGTACTTGAATGGTACTTGTACTTGAATGGTACTTGTACTTGAAGGGTACTTGTACTTGAAGGGTACTTGTACTTGAAGGGTACTTGTACTTGAAGGGTACTAGTACTTGAAGGGTACTAGTACTTGAAGGGATTTAGCACTGGAACATTTTTTCACGGATTCCAGACACAGGCACTCTCTCTCTCTGTGTCTCACTCACTCTCTCTGTGTCTCACTCACTCATATGTCATATGGTCGATGGTATTTTTTCTCTTCACATCCCACACATCTACCCCCTTGCTCTGATATATTCATATTTTTAATTATAATTATACTTATAATTATGTAATCGACCTATATTTATACTTATAGTACAAAAATATACTTAATTTTTACTTATAATTACAATTCTATATAATTCGAATAATTAACAACTCGCTTTACACAAGCTTATGCTTGTAATTCTTGTTTTGGTAATAGCTGAGACTGCACTATTACTAAAGTCTATACATAGAGGAATTCCAGTTGGAATCATTCCTGTCACATTCTACTAGCCCTCTATTGCTTATTTATTTGATTTTGACCTGAACCCTGTATCAAGGGATATTTTCCCTGCTTCTCCTATTTCACACAGAGCATATTGACCCTTGAGTGATTTGAATTGACATATTCAAGTGGATCGGATTGCCCAAGCTTATGTCTTTTTAGAGCAGCCTCTCTCCCTTCTTAGTATTCCCTGGCCGTGGTTAAGTTATTCGACTGGAGAAACTGTTGACATGAATAAATTCCATGACCCTGATATGAATCAGCAATATATTGATGTAATATGTCGATCTGCATGTTAATCTCAACGCGAATTCCATACATTTACAAATCTCTATATATTTATACCACATAATGTGGTTGATGAGACACAATTGATATTTTACAAAGATGATTCTCTTTGTAGGAATATTTTAATTTTTGAAGTGTTTAGCGCTTTAAATATAGGTTCCAAATTTCAAGATTGTGTATTTAATATATCATTTCATTTCTAAGGTCATCCTATGACGCATGTTTAGGTAATATATTAGTGATTGTCAATCCAAAAACGGTTTAGAAACACTTAATTATTAGGTATTCTAAATGCTAACATCATTGAAATCCGCCGGATCTCATCTTTTTGCATGTAATGATACATAAAAATTCATTTTTGCGACTTATTTTTCTGTGACACGTCACATATTATCTTTTTATTGCCAATAATATTTTGTGACTTTAAAGAGAAAAATAAAAGAATACTATCGAAGTGAATTTGATGACAAATCTCCGAACTCTGACGAGATGGCGACACAATGTAAAACATTTGTTTTTTGAAATTAGATAATTAAACTGTTCAATCAAATTAATTCAAGGGAGAGGTTTCTCGATCATAGGGTGGATTTAATAAACCTACAGACAGCCCCTTTTAACTCCTTTTAAGCATTTGCCTGAAAGAAGAGGATCTCTACTTCCTCTCTAAAAGCAAGAGGATGAAAATTCACAGACAAAACCGAATCCGAAGTATTGAGACCTGCTACATCAGATTATATTTTATGGTATCACATATCTCCTACGTTGCTTCAATGGTGCCCCATTGACCGGAAGCACAGCTCAACACTACTTCCCCTTCCGGGTACCTCAGACCACTGGTCACTATCCTCTTCCTCACTCCACTCATCTCCTCCAGTGGGTTGACAACTGTTCCCCGCCGACCCTCGCCAAAAAAGGATGGGAAAAGGACTCAGATGAGAGGAGGATTCTAAGGTGGTCAGATTCCACTTGGACAGCTTAACTGTCCACTATCTATTATAATGCATTACTGAGTAGTGAAAATGAAATAAATTAATAAAAGTCCTCAAGATTCAACCCTTATAACTGCCACTTGAGGCGTCTTAAGCTGCTAATCATATGCTTGTATGATTTGCTCTTAGTAAACGTGCTACTGGAACCTGGGCAATAAATCCCTTTCCTTTTTTCATATTCTCCAAAACATTTCCCATTGATATTCGCAGCATTGAGACAGAAAATAGATACATTGTACATCAGTTAATACATATTTGGTCCTACAGTGACATAAAATTGCAATGTTCTTAGCATTTAGAAAGAAATAGTACACATGAACATCTAATTTAATTAAAAAATTAAGTTTACATCTAATGCACATCATCAATGTGTATTGTGTATGATCCAATAGTATTTAACTTACAATTGAATTTCTGTTATTTTGTCTCCTTTTTTATCGAAGTTAAAGGAATATAGACTGGTTTCAGTCTAGTCCCACAGCCTACCAGATTAGATAAGGCTGGTATGACAGCGATTGGACGCCTACTGCACTAATGGCTTTCATGACTCTGGAGTAGGTGTCCTAATATGATTATATTATATAGTCGGGATCAAGATGGAATAGGCCACAGACTAATTGATAGAGACTCCGGGAGTCTTTGTGAGAAGTTTGGAGGCACTCTCTCAACTCGGAGGTTAGACTGAGTTTGGTTATTCTTAATCCCTTGGCAGTCTCATAATTAACTAAAACAAATCAGTAACAAGTTCTCTGAAAACTATTCAATATCCCAGATGAAATATTAAGTTAAGGGCTCTGAAATATTTAAATCAGGAAGGTATTTTATGAAATGGCCTAAGTAGACACCATCCATGGATGTGCTAGTTAATGACCCCTGCCGATAACGGATTTGCAGACTGCATTCTCAGTTATTATGACCAACAAAATCTTACTAAATTTACTCGTATTATGACTTATATATGCTGCTGCTGTTATCTGTTTATACAAGAATTTGAAATTGAATCGGTCAAGAGTAAACAGGCACTGGTGAGCGATAATAAGTAAAACCGTCACAGGAACTGATTTAATGGGTCTCTGAAATGAATGTGGACATGAAGCACAGTAGCAAAATCTACCAGACAAACTCCTTGAAAAAATTGATCAAATGAGTTTTTGATGGTTTGGGTGTTAACTTTAATGAAAACTTGCCTGGGACTGGTTTGCATCAGCTTTATGATTTTATAATAAATCTCCTTACCTTTTGGCAGAGGAACACAAATTACTGACAAGTGCTCTGAAAACTTTTCAATTTCCCTGATGAAATATAATATACCAAGAAATAAGAAATCGTTCATTCAGGCAGGTGCATGGTTTTATGAATTGGTCTGAATGGAGAACATCTTATTTAAGTTTTACAGTAACACTTCTTTGCTGGTGGTACCTACAATAACGCACTTGATGTGAACTGTTTATGACTGCTCTCTCTCTCAATAGATTTGTTGGTATTCACAGGAAAAGTATCAAGGAAAAATTCATGAAAGTGGTCTTTTAATCGGGGACCATCAGACCGATTTATGTCTACTAGGGATGTATTATTTCTTAATATTTATTAGTATAATTATATTGTAAAAAAAAGTCTTTTCAAGACTTCGGTTTCAAATTCAAATTCAGTTTTCATAATTTAGATATTAGGCCTAATAATTTTTTAAAATAATACTTATTTAAGCAAATTGACTTATTGTTGACAAGTGATATATATCTGTCATTATACCTCAAAGTAAATCGCACCGCTACTTAAAGGCAGTGAAGTGTAAGGATTAGGTGACAGTTATGGATCTGCAGTTAGCTCCAACATGGATGTGCTAGGTACAGGTAGCACCCATCCCTTGTTACTCCCCCGTTACTGCTCCCGCTTCTTTAATCAAGAAGCAGGAGCAGTAGTGGGAGAAGTAGCGGGGCAGTGGAACCCAGGCTTTATAATAACGTGGATGGGTGCTATTGGGTCCCGTTACATAGCCATGTTACTTCCCACTACTTTTGGCTGATTTTAGAAGCGTAGAGGGCTCCTGCTTGTATCAAATATGTTTCATTTAAAATGGCCACTACTTAGTAGCTGAAGTAGTGGGAAGTAGCAGGAGATGAAGCGGGACACTGGCACCCACTCTGTGTTACTACTCACGTTACTTGACATATTCATTTCCAAGTAAAAATAAAATGTTTCTGCTAATATTTCTGAGAAGCGGTAGAAGTAGCGGTAGAAGTAATGTGGCAATAGCACCCATTCTGGTTACTTTCAGTTGCTTGCTCCCGCTTCTAAAAAAAGGTCAGCAAGATACTGGGAGGAGTAGTAGCGGGGCAGTGGAACCCACCCTTAAGCTAAGGCTTCGTATGGCTTGTTGGTCATACTGTAGGCAAGGGCTTTCACACTATAGGGTTTATAGGCGCAGAGTCCCTCCAAACTGAGAGAAAACCTCTCGCTCCAAACCGTAAAATCCCATTACGACGTCTACTCCAGGGCCAAGAAAGTCATAAGCGTAGTAGGCGTCCAACAATTGACATACCATTTTTATCTAGGCGTTGAGCATATAGACTGTATCTCTCTGTCTCTCCCTGTGAGTTATGTACTGGATAAATAGAATTACTGGTCCATATCAATTATTATACATGTGTGTCAAGGCTCTTTCTGTATCCCATCATAATAGTACGATGATGTATGTTTTTAGCTTTGATTGTCCCCGTCTCTCTGAATTCTTCTAAAGGTACGTTTTTTTAACTTCATTCAATGCACTAATTGTCTATGTTTCTAATTACACAATTATGTTGTGTATACATGTATACATGGGAATGAAGTCATGTCTTTTACTTTTCTTTTTTTCACGCAATAACACATTTACATATATACATATGTAGAGATGCAATCACATTAATTTGGAGATGTAAAATATAGATTGAAAGGCCCATTTACCCCAATATCTCGTCGAAATTACTGCTATTAATTTCAAGCCAATTATGTTAAATTTCAGCAATAGATTTGCTTAGAAATAAATCAACACTTGAACCTAGGGTGGGTTGCTCCCCATTGCCTGAATATCTAACTTTTAACAGATTCAATCTATGGTCATAGCCTCTCAGATCAGATAAGATTGATATGTCAGTCAAAGGACGCATACCTTCCCAGCCCTGGCGTAGGCATCCTAATGGAATTTGTAATGGCATTTTGCGGTCAGGAGCGAGAGATTCCCTCAGTTCGGAGGGATTCTGATAATTCTGAGCCTAGACTGGATTTAGAAACCAGAGAAAAGAGAGATATGGGTCAGGGCGTCAGAAGATGATTTATTAACTTGCTGTATAAACATACTAAATTTTTAAAAAAAAGATGTCCATCTGGTAGTTCTACACATTCGGTAAATTCTGCTAAATTAAGCTGAAAAAGATAAATACTAAGTATATCCGAGTATATTTGATATTGTGTTGATTTAAAATAGATGTTCGTTTACGCTGAACTGTATTTTAAACCTCATTTTTGTCTTCAATTGGGGTTATTTGAGAGGATTGGTGAAGGGGAATTATACATAATGTTTCAGGTGACCTTACCAATATACGATCATGTATCAAGCTGTCATCTTTGGGACTTTGAGATTCATCCTTAGATATTCATCTTGGTTGCAAAAAAGAATTTTCCATTAGGATCAATCCAGGCTTTTAAGTCTCTTGTCACAGAATATGAATGGGCATTTTAAGAACTCAACTTATAGTTATCTTATTTAGAATATTGCAAAATAGCTTATTCTGGATTTGTATCGAATGTTTTGTCGCTATTGGCCCATATGGATATATATTTTTCATAGATTATTCTCGCGGAAACGTGATGCTTGTCTCTAAATTGTGGTCCGAGTACATGAGTACATCGTTATAATCATTAATAATAATTATCATAATTATTAATTACTATATTATAATTATTATATATAAATATATTATATATTACGGTTAATATTATAATGTAAATGATAGTACATGAATATGATAGTGTGGCCCATGCATTTACAGGAGCATTCAGATATTTTGCTGTGTCAGCTTAAAATACGTTTGCATTGATTGCATTCGGGGGGGGGGGCGGTCTTCACTGGCTGCGGTAAGCTCTGCGGTAAGCCTTGCGATGGTGTTGTGCTGGTTCTGTAGGTGGAGGGGAATGACGAGGTCCTGCCTACATAGTTCACCCTTTATGCACTACCATTCAATTTATTTATTTCTATGATTGTGTTACGTAAGATGACGTAACAGGAGGTAACTGAATTCATCATTCATAATTAATAATCATATTTTATTTCCATAAATGTAAGGCTATTGTTATGTTCAAAATATATTTTCAAATGATGCATATAATATGACCGTTACATCGTGCAGACACCGCAGCTAACATTTGGTACTTTAAGTGCAACATGACGAATGTTGGAGAGACACATGATATATAAGCCACATCATTGTAAGAGATGCAGCAAGTCTAGAATCTCACTCGTGGTTATGCAAATCGACTAGCCCCCTTTTTGTTGGCCTTTTTCTTGTAAAAAAACTTAAATTAATTGTTTAGGTGGGGTAACGTTTTTCTAGGTAGCGCCGGTGCGGACACCTACTTTTTTGCGACGTCTAATACAATACATACTGGGATGGATTCAGTTTAATTCTGACATAAAAAGATAATTAGCAACATTTCTATTGAAAAATGCAAGTATTTTCATAGCTTGTTCAGAAACAATACATTATATAGGGACTCTGGCTTGTTTCATAGCTTGTGTAATGATCTATATATACCAAAGGCATGATGGGAAAGATGAAGCCTTGTTTTATGGAAACATGTAAAACACATGGCTATCCATGTTTTCCATAGCCTTCACACTGACATCCAACCCCCACAATTCCATGCGAATCTAGATTCAATGCCCCAGTATTGCGACAAGGGCATTAGGTCGTGTCCGAATTCAAGGCCAAGTCATCCTCTGCAGCTAATATAATAGCAGGATGTCATTCTTGGTTTTGTGAAATAATCTAAGGTTCTCATCTTGCATTCCACTCAATAGATCCATACGATTTAATCAGTCCCACGCCTTATGTATTCTTACCACCGCCAATTTTGCTATGGCTTCTCTTATAGATTCATTATACCTTTCCATGCAGTGGGTAATATGGAATGCCATTGACTACAGCATTGGGACTGATATCATGAACAGCGGGTATTTTTTTGTATTCATTTAGAGGTCAATAAAGCCGCTACACTCGCCATTAATTTCCATCGAAATATCAGGAAACTTATAATAACTACAAAATTACCCTCGGCAATCTCCAAGTTCCATATATTATGACACTTGCGCTACGTGATTTTGTTTGTTTGCAACGCTCACTTACTGCCATCGCGGGTAATATGGAACGTCAGGATCGCCGTTTGGCAATTTTGTCCATATCACCGATTTCCATCGCTACAGAATGAATATATTACCCATTTTTTCGGGATAGCACTCTAGTTTGTGTTGAGCTTAAAATTCCATCAAGCTGCATGGGAGGTATGCTTATGGTGTCCTACCATGAGATAGACATCTATAAAGCGCATAATACAGCGCCCAGAGCTCATAGACGTCTACTCTCAGTTCGTATTTCAGGCATAATTACCCTGCATTAAAAGAGGGATGATGAGAGTTGGCTAGAACCTTGTAAAAATATTTAGGAACTGAGCAGTGAGAAATTTGAGTGCTACGTGGGTTAAGTCTCTGGAAAGTTACAATTCGACCTTGCCAACCCTCCCAAATAATCTGATTTAGAACAAACATGACAGTTTAACACAGCCAGAGATATATTTCAAATCAACATAATGCCCCAAATACTCAGACAGACATAGCATTTGTGAGATTTCAGCTTAATTTAAGCAGAATTTACCAAAAAGGTAGAGCTGCCGATTGTACATTTTCTGACGACCTGGCCGTCATAGGGCCTATAGGGTAAGCGTATAAAGTATAATCCAGGTGTAAGAGTACAAGAAACCCATGGCCCGTGAAGCGCAAAGCAAGTTGAATCAAGTTCTAATTTATAATTCTGTGCGAAAAATAAAGAGTGTTCATAGATTCCATCTTAGCGTGAGATATATTCCACTTTTCATATTATACACGTTTTTAATAATTATTAAAAATTCTCGGAAGTTCATTAATGGGCGTGGGAATTATTATTTTGTATTCAAAATTACTGTTTTTAGTTGATTATAAAAATATGCATCCATCTGGAATGATTGACTTGAAAAATAATGTTATTTACCCAGTCAGAAGGTGCTAAGAATTCTACTTTATTTGGGGTCCATTTTGCTTAATTAGAAAACATTGTAGAATTGAATCAGCTGGGCTATTCCCATTGTTTGGTCATCGAATGTTCTGATCAAAAGTTACTACATACAGGTATCAAACAGAAAGGGGTAACACCTTTGGAAAAAGCATTTCATTTCATTTTCATTTGAGATTTAATCATCATGCATGGATTAAAACGAGGTTGACACATGAGCCTTAATTTCGTGGTGGTTCTTACTCGCGACAGTTGCAAATGGATAAATCTTGTTGATTGCACAATTATATATGGTAATTGTCCCTCATAACTGGCTAAAATTCGTCAATTTTCAAAATTAATACCCTATCTATTTTTGTTTAGGGACCATGAGCCAATTACACTGAAGGTGGAGTCATAAATATGTCCTCCAGACCTTCATATTATGAGTTAATTGTATGGTATCTGTGCTAGATCTATGTTCCAAAACATCTCATCTCACGATGGCACTTATAGTGTACAAAAAATATAATTTGATGCTAATTAGACCATTTTTAATTCTTCATACTTTTCTTAGTATTTAGTGCAAATTAATTGGTCGAGTAAAGTCAGAGGGCAATGCACTGTAATCGCAACAGTCGCTAATCAATTGCAGGTCGGTAATGATCGCAAGAAAATAGTCTATTATATGTATATGCTCAGATCAGATAAGATTGGTATGTCAGTTATTGGACGCCTAGTGTGCTAATGGTTTTCCTGGTCCTGGAGTAGGCGTCCTAATGGGATTATGATGCCTTTTTGCGGTTTTGTGAGAAATTTTCCCTCAGTTTGGAGGGACACTGTCAACTCTGAGACTAAAGACTGAATAATGCAGTTTGATTTCCTCGCGGCGATTACTGAACAGCGAATGGCTGAGCTAATGAATCATATTCACTGAATCCCTCAAATGAACGCTAATTTGTTAGACATTTTATTTATTCAGGTGTGTCACTTTGGCATAAGCCTTGAGCAAACATCAACGGGACATGATCCCATCCATTCCCTGAGTAGATTCAATATTACATAATAAAACAATACAGTTGTGCTTGGATCAAGTTATTAATGGTATGTGTAAATTACATGTGATTACCGACATGATTAATGATGGGTAGATGGTATAAGTGATTTAGTCCACGAGCCTCGACTCTCCCACGACCACCGCTTTTTTTTTAAAAAGCCGCCACCGGCTACTCACTAAAATTAGACCAGTCGTACCCGTTATCATGGTCCTACGCACATAGTAGAAGAAAAGGGAATTGCTGCTGTCTCTGCCCACAAAATAAATGCTCATTCAGCTTTTTCTCAGGTGTGAGAACTACCGTATATTAGTAAGCAACGATATTAGCTAGTGATTACTGGAACAATATTGTCTAGAAAAGAAGATATAAGCCCATTTACCACTTTCGATTGGTGTGTTATGATTTGAATCGATTGCGATTGCCGCATTTTAGTTCCGAGACAAGCCGCTCTGGCGCTACCGTACGTCCATGTTTACATGAATGAATGTCCCATACACACGACGCCAGTGGCGGTGTGTGTATGGGATACGAGGGGCAGCTGGGGGGTGGGGTGGTGGGAAGCATTGAAAATGAGAAAAAGATTCCATACTTATATGATACAAGTACATAGCCTAAGACACCACAACCAAATTAATCTCGCGGTAATACTCTGGACCCTCGCTCTGCCACCAAGCCATAGGGTGGGACTGTATACTAGATTCTATAAGTGATTGCCAGTCGCTAATCTCATTCGCTAACGATAGCTAAGAAAGAATGGCGGCTGATCGAGCCAATAGGACAAACCATCTGTCTAAATTAACTCATATTATGACTTATAGGACTGCATGAACGTATTAACATTTTGCTGCTGTGACATGTTTGCGCGATAATTGGTTAAGTTGAATCGGCTGAGAGAAAACAAGCTCCAAGCGATAATAAGTGTACCACTGCAACAACAGATTTTGGCGGGTCGCCGAAATATAGATGTGGACATTTATAAAGTCCAGCAGCAAAAACATCAGGTTAAAATCCTACGCACTTTTGGTGAAATGACTTTTTGATGGGTAGAAAAAGAACGGAGCAAAAAATGTCTGAATTTTGTTATCGATATAAACTGAGAATGCAGTTTTAAATGTCGCTATCACTGAGTCCCTAAAATGAACGATCATTAGCGATTGCGAGTCACTAATGCTAATATCCCACTTAGACCCAAAATGGGAATTTTTCTGCTAGAACGTTCATATTAAATATTTGGTGTAGGCCCATGGACCTGACATCACACACAAAATTTCAGACCTCTACCTAGCATAGGACCAAAGATACCAGCCGTCCTACATGTAGGACGGTGGGTCAATCCACTATACCTTTTTTAGAACTTTTTTGATATTATGTCATGTATTTTACATAAGGAACCAATAGGATGCCTAGAGACTAAGCCCTCAAAAAGCCCTTATTTATTAATCACCCCTACCCATTGAATAACAAGCTAAATTTGAAGTATTCCATATAAAATTTTCTGAATTTTCTGAATCTGAAGAGCAAAATTGCTCAAAAGCCTAGGCACATTTTCAAAATGGGCCGTTTCTATGGTAACAAGTGATTTTTTAGGTATTTTACCCAAAAAAAAGTTTTTAGTGTCCCATTTCTACACTTTTATCAGGAATGTGACCAAACTTGGGGATATTGATATTGGATTTAAGGGCTATTTGAAGACCCTGAATCAGTGACCTTGACTAAGGTCAAAGTCACTAAATATGACCTTGAAATACAAAAATAGCGAAATTCTGGGATGTGACATGCTATTTTCTCCTGATTTTCTCTCATGAAAATAGGGTAAATGAGAAAATTAATAATCTAATATATTGAAATATGAACCAACATTAAGGGAACGAAGAATTGCACATGCCCAGCTTCATTAGACAGTGTGTTGCCATGGTAACCTAGACTTACTGTCTACTCTATACTAAATTTTGGTTAAATCAAAATTTTATATACTACCCTGTATCTCTGGAAATATTTATCCCTGGGTTACGAAATTTAAGGAAGTGATAGGGCTCTATGAGCTCTGCCATTAGAATAGCTGTCAATGACCTTTGTCAAGGTCAAGGTCACAATTTTCAAGGTCAAACATGAAAATTTGTTCAAAATGTATTATAAAGCGAAAATTAAGCCTTGGTTACCATGGCAACACAATTTGCAATGACATTGGGAATGGGCCATTTTTCTCTCCCCTAATGTTGGTTGTTATTTCTATGCATAAGATTATCATTTACCCCTGTTAACCCAGTTTCATAAGAGAAAATGTGATATCACGTTCCAGAATTTTGCTATTTTTTGTATTTGAAGGTCATATCTGGTGACTTTGACCTTGGCCAATCTCACTGGATTGAAGTCTGCAGATAGCCCTTATACATACCATCAATGACCCCAAGTTTGGTCACATTCCTGATAATAGTGTAGAAATGGGACACTAAAAACCTGTTTTCTGCTCAAATATTATAAAAAAAAATCCCCCGTCACCATAGAAACAGCCCATTTTGACAATGTTTGTGGGTTCATCAGCAAATGTTTGCTGCAGAATTAGAAAATCCATGTAATTTTACATAAGGCACTTCAAATTTGGCTTCTTATATGATGGGAATGGGTTCCCATTCAAATTCAGCTTCTGGCTGCTCTTCTAGGTTTGTAGGGTAATGAGCAAACCCAATGCTATTATCTTTTATACCCATATAAACCCAGCGTCCTACATGTAGGACGGCCACACATTTCTTCCATTTTCTCCAAGAGTATAATACATAGGACCTCAATTTTTGGCAGGGACATTGATCAGACCCTATGCTATGGTCCCATGAAGGTTTCATTATAAAAAGAATGATATAAACTTGTTAATTCTTGGGGTGAACTTTCAGAAATGACACTTTCCACAAATCGCCTTTGGGGCTTTCATATTCAGTGATGTTACCATGGCAACACATCATTATTTCTTTTTCAAAAGTTTATAAATACTAAAATCCGTCTATCTGCATAACTGGTAGAAATATTATTCTGTTTCGAAAAAGATTTGTTGATTTTGTTCAATATTTAAAAAGCATATTCTGCCGTCCTACATGTAGGACGGTGGGTCTATATGGGATAATTAGCTAAAGATTGCTAATAAAAAAAAATGCAGGGGATATGTTTTCTAAATACCAATCAGTCACCATCGGTATTTTTTTTCATGATGACAAAAAATGATATTTGAATAGTCTGAAAAGGATTAGTATTCATAAGGAAATAGCAAAAGTCAGCCACAACCTCCATCTTGAGACCGAGAGTAGTGTTGGCATTGAGTGAATTAAGAGGTGCTAGGTATTTCTTGTTGAAAGAGCTTAAAGGTGGCCTTTCAAAAGGATCTTTGAGCCAACACACCATAGTACTCTTGTAAAATGACCTCACTACCTACTCACCAATGTGTAGTCCTTTGAGAAGTCCCTTTTCCCTACAGAAAAATATATGAGAAACGCAATATATATGCAGTCCTGTAAAGCTTCTATACTCAAATTGTTGGGAGGAATATTTTTTTAAAAAGATTAAAAAGTCAAGACCTTTCGGCAATGTTAAACGATCTTTCCTGTGGGAGATTCTCGCAGCTGAAGGGTTGTGACTGGCTACATTACTAATTAAGATTCATGAACATTCCTGGAAGAGAAAATTGTCTTTGTTCCTGGTGTTCGGTTTTCCCTTAAGGAATGTTTTTCCTGGGTCCAATTTAAATCGGCTAGCATAGCTTTACCTCCCAGCCTTTGAGATTGCAATTCATCATAGGGGTCCCAGTTGGAGTCTGTGTGTTCAACATCATGAATATTTTGACACCTGTTTTAAGGAACTGGCGAAAATACAAAGCCTATTGTAACGTCAGTTTTATACAGCCACCCACACACATTCTTGATAAAGAATCGGATCGTGCTTCTCCATCGGTAGCATAATTAATCATATATTGATAAGTATAAATATACACTCATTTAAATCAACTCCTATACTATTGACAGACGGAATAGAAAAGTTCATAGAGCATGAAGACCTTTGCCTGCTTGCTGCAAAAGTGGGTGGAATAATAGATAGAGCTCTCCTATTTTAGAAAATTTGGGTGAAAAACTACATTCGAAAACACCAAAATCCACTTATCTCCCAGGGAAAAAGGGCAGAATTTGAAAGAGCCCCCTCTATGTAGCACAAGATCAGAGGGCCGGCGCTGAGGAGAAATAAGAATGATTGATTTACGGCATTCTTGAAGTCGGAGTGTAAACAAAGAAAGGGGGGCATGAAATATATATGTAGCTGAAGGAAGGAACCAATTTTTACTGCATGGTTAAAACATGAATCTTTCTTTCAAAAGAAAAAAGATTCTTGCTAAAAGTATCTCTTTTAGGCTGGAGTTAAATTTGATACATTGCATATGAAGTGATATTGATTCTAAAATCAATTTGTTGGCTATTATACGTAGGTGACCAAGCGATATGCACAGATGATTTATTGCAGTCACAGAAAGTATATCTTAAATGATGGGATAATAAAATGGACTCTAACCTCAGAATACATTTCATATATTGCCCACAAAACCTTAGTTAGGGAAATAACCTTCCCCAGATAACCATTCCCAAATTTGTATATCTTTCAGCTCCTCTAGATGGTCCAGAACACATTTAGATCCTTGTGTATGAGAGTAGAACTGAACATCGTTATCTTTGTGAACGCCGATGGCATATATATTATAATATTGAATCAAAACATTCTTATTACTCACAATAGAAAAAAACACATCAGAACATGGGAGGGATAGCCAAGAAAACATTGACTGCTTTATTAGAGATTATGAAGTACTACAAGTAGTGAAGGATGTGTTTCTGTTTAAATTCTTAATCGTTATGACTGTAATCGTATCGCTATAACGTTAGTAATTGGCTCATGTAACTATAAACATGATATCTTTTGGACACTTCACATCGTGAGCGTTATCAATCATTACAATAACGAAAACGATTATGGGCCCTTGTTAACATCCCAACACCACCACTGGGTACCGATGTTCATCCTAATCGCAATCACATCGTTACTCGTAATAATCGCAATCGTATCGGTAAAGGTTTGTAGAGGATGTTGCTAATAGAAATATTGTAATTAGTACTCACATTGCATTTAGAAGAAAAAAAATAACTACCGATAACACAAGCTTTTGAACACCCATTAACGTTATCATTATTTAATGATAAAGACAAGAATCTCTCGTTATCATAACGACACAGCGAGAAACAGTGCTTTGGACCCATATCAGTGCTGATAAAGGCCGAGACAGAATTAAGCAGGTCTGGTGGTGGAGATTCGCTAAATGGGACAGATTTTCAGAAAATGTACAATTGGCAGCTGTACACATTGAGTAAATTCTGCCAAATTAGGCTGCAATTTGGTCAATACTATGTAAACTCGAGGATATTCGGCATTGCATTGATTCTAGCAATCTGTTTGGTTAGGTTGAACTCTGTTTTGGACTTTATTTTCATCTGAAAGTTGGGTTGTTTGAGAAGATGAGCGAAGTTGAAATGTACATTTTCTGAAAATCTGACCCAAATATAGCAACCACAAAGGAAAGTGAATGTGCATTGAATAGTCAACTCGTTTAGTAGATCAGAGGTTGGTGGCTTCATTGGCTCTCTTAATGTAAACAAAGATGGCATTCTTTGAAGTCGCCTGCTTTCAGTGACCACAGTTTGCTGTGTTTTCAGGACGGACTCAAAAGACCCACCAAGGCATGGACACAGGTACAGAGATTCAAATGTGTTTGTTTGTGATTGAGGAATAGCTGTGTCAAACTCAGAGAACGACTGAGAAAAAGATGTTGTTCTTTGTTATGTCAAGGAATGAGAAAAAGTAACTTTAACTCATGTTTTCATTCTTGTCACTATATCTGACCTATTTCAATAAGATGTCATGGTGACAGTGAAAATGCAACAAACACAACACAATTAAATCAAAGTCCACTATTAAATAATATCAACATTAGTTCAAGAACTTCAACCCACACCCCTATTTAAGTTTAGTATTTCAAGGTCGAAATCTAGAACCACACCATTACCAGTCTGTCAATCAGGCGCCTATAGAGTCGTTCTATGATCATTACTCATAGGGGTACACTTTCTTCTCCTTTGTTTAACATATAAATTTAAAATTATGATATTATTAAAGTTCATTCAGCTGGACTTTTCAATTGCAAGCCTTACAATCCAACTCTTTATGATGGAGCAACGGTTTGTATAACCTATACACTTGAAAGATCCTTGCCAACAAATTGATAAACAGTTGGTCTCAGGTAGTATGGACTTTTTCTGTCTGTTCTATCTTGGGAGGGCCGTTTGAAGCACACACTACCTCGTGAAATGAGGCAGCTCTAGTCTATTGTGCCATTGTCTGGCTGAGAAGTGCAGGGCACCAGGGGTCGGGATGCAATTATTATAGGTTTCGTGATGTGGGTATACGATTCTAAGATTGCCCTCGTTTCTAGTTTCCTTTTAAACTCAGATTCAGCCGTCACAACAAAAAATAATAACGTCTAGCATCTAGAAACTCAAGAGCGAGGTCAAACAGCTCCCTTTCAAAAGTACTTATACCACTCAATATATATATGATTGTGCGTCATTGTTTATGATTTGATAGTAGGAAATCTGTTAATGTATTATATACTGGGAGGCGTTTTTAATGGGATAGATTACGCAATTTTGTACTTCGGTCATTTTGATGCAGGTTTTTAACAGAGACATCTTTCAAAAGTCGCAATGAATATGATAAACACTATGAATTGAATTATCCGAGCTGTATCTCCACTACTGTTAATATTAAAACACTAACAGAGACTAACTATGGTATAATCCTATCACTGTAAATTCAGGAAAGTAGAAAGGCAAGTTCAACACTGCCTAATCCTGAACCTTCCTATGTACTCATCAAATGTCTCATGCACCACAAACCACTGTACTCATTTACCATCTCATTACCAAATCATGTAGTAGTCTTAGAAAACCTTAGAAACCATGTAAACCTACTAAAGCTCAAAAACAAGAATCAGGCACTCAACGGAAGACCTATCTAGACGCTTGTTTATTTAGATTGTTGGACCACCTTATTGTAAAAAGATCTGCAATAAAGAATTCTTGAATTGAATCGAATTGAGATATGATATTGCATTACAACATCTGATATATTGTAAGCCAGTCTAATCTACGTTAATTTCTATATATCCCATTAAGCCCAAATTAACCTCTTTATTGTAATTAGAAGCCCTTAGCAATCTCTATTCATTTGCCTTTAACCCCTCCTCCTTTGTTCCCCGCACATGCCCCTAACTGGAATGTGTGGTCAGGATTGGTATATACCAGTGATCCCCAAGGTCACTGGCCCAGGAAGAGATGTACCTCCCCAGAGATTCGGTCACACCTTCCATATTTGGAGTGTAGTTCCTGCCCTACTAGCCATGTTTACTCTAGATAGCCACAATCGCCCTATATGTCCCTTTCTATGATAATATATCACCCCTTATTAGAAATATGCCCATAGAATTCTAAGCAGCCCCAGTATATAAGACCCCTGTTTGCCCCTTTCCCCAAGAGAGTCACTCTGGACCAGCAGCGACAGACCCGCCCTCTGAGAAGAGGGGGATTCCCACGGAACTAAAAAATTGAAGCTGTCGCAGGATATCTCGGTCTTTCCCAGTAATGTCTGGGTCATATGCCTCGACCAGTTCACAGACTTTAACAACACGTACAGCAGCCTATTTAGTCTTAATCAAAAGCTATATTCGTAGGCTACATTTTAGATTGGAGGAATACATACATTTATGGTACACAAACATCAGGATCAGCACTTCTTTTGGTCTTATGGCTATTCCATTAAAACTTTTGCACACGGCACCACTCGCCACTACCACCATGCATGTAGTAGGCTAATGCTTCCCTCCCTGCTTCCCCACGGTAGTGGCGTCGGCCACTACCATGGGGAAGCAGGTATTAGACACAAACATTAACAAGGAAGAGAGAGTGGGGGAAGCAGGGCGGGGTGGTGGGCAGTCATTAAAAGTGAAAAAAAAAACAACTATAAGAACAAAAACAGAAAATAAAATAATATCCTGTAGGCCTATCTAGTGGGCTCATTTCTGGATAAGCTCTCACACCCTTTGGATACCACTTACCTTACGTTACCAGCAGCCCCGGGATTGTATTGGGCTGGGACTTACCTCTTTTTGCTAGTAAGGGCTTGCTATAGCCCAGGGATTATTGTTGCCAGTATATGGAATACTGAGGTTTAAACACATGCAAGGAATTGTTGCTGCACTTTGTATTGCTCTTGGATTGTAACTGTATTGGATTGGATTTATACTGCATTTGTGTTAATAAAACACCAATAGTTCTTTAATCTGGATTACTCTACGTTTTTCCTCGCTCTTGCTGTGTCATCACCCGCTAACACACTTCAAGTTGAGCATGAGTTATCTTGGTCTATATAGGAGTTAATTTAAATTACTAGAGCTACCATGGCGAACCAACACACGCTGAATGAGATCAGCGGTAACTTATCAGAGCCGAACAATAACAGTGATTATCTTCCCTCTCCCGCTCCTGATAATGAGATTATGAGACTGTGCTGATGACGGCGGATTCCTCTCATCTGACCCCTAGCACTGACCCCTGCACCACACCCATCTCCCTGGAACATGCTAGTGACAGGCGGTTGATACCTCCAGGTTTGGGCTGGCCGGATGTGAGGTCTGGGCATGCGACTAGCATGGGAGTCGAGCTTGACCTTGGCCTGGGGATTGGGTGGAGTGGCGATCACGCCGCGCCACTCTCTCTGGACACCCACCCCCAAGTACAGCGGGACAGAGAAGTATGTTGAACCAAGCCAACAATATGAATAGTGGCCAAAAGTTGCCTGGAAAATACTATGGTACTATTTTTTACTCCACGGTGAATTGTGTATCACATAACATTTGTATGGAGAGGCGTGTGGTACATACCGTGTAGTACATTGTTTTGTACCACATGGGCAGGGCCTAATGATAAACGCAAAATGAACTCATTTGATTGGCTCCCTTCCACGCGGGAAAATGCGTTGTCAATGACTCTTACTAGCGTTACTAACGTCGCGACGTTACGATGTACACTATTGCGTCGTCGCCGGCATCAGTGAGAGAAGCATGGCTGTCACTTTGTAAGTAAATAAAGGACTTTGTGTTATAATTTATAATTAATTTAATAGCACCGTGGAGTAAAAATAGCACCGCATCTCGTAGGTGGTCTGGCTCAAAGGATCACATTGACCCTCGACGATTCTTTTCGATATAACACACTCGCCTATCGGCTCGTGTGCCATGCGAAAAGAAACGTCTTGGGTCAATGTGATCCTTTGAGCCAGACCACCTACTCGTGCGGTACTATCATAGTATCAGTTCTCATTGTAAACAAGAAGCCTGTAACGCTGATCATCAAAACTTAATAACATGATTGATATGCCATAATGTATATGGGATAGAAGTAGATTATTGCTCTGGAATGCTCTGCATTACAATACTATATTGTATTTCCGACTTTGATATATTCCTAGGCTAGATATGCAATACAGATATTACTATGAAGAATAGCTTATAACTTATATCATATTGTATGCGCCGTTACATTGGCCATTTTTTTGTTATATTATATTTAGTTTAGGAACACATATGCCCGGAAGAAATCACATAACAGAGGGTCTCAACTTTCCATGACTTTGTATTTTTAAAAGTTGGAAATAAACCTATTGTAATAAATGATCCTCAAAATATATAGCATTAGAAATATCAGACTCTACAGAGTGTATTTAAGGCTCCACTTTTTGTTAACGTCAGTCAAAAGATCTTCTACTTTTCCCTTTAATTCCCAACCCACCTGAAAGTCATTTGACCACAATTTTGGAAGGTTTCATCCGGTGGTTTTTGCTACAGGCCTTCATAAAGTCCAAATTTATATTTCAGGGACCCGCCGAAATCCATTCCTGCAATGACTTCACTTCTCATCGCTCACCGGCGGCCGTTTTTGCTCGGGCTATTCAATTTCAAATTCTTTTTTTAGACATAATAGCATCAGAACATCAAGTCATAATTAAATTTGGTAAAATATGGTTTGTCGTAATAGCTTAGAATGCTGCTTTAATGTGTATGTAAAGGTATGCAATATGAGTACAACAACCATGGATAAGGAAACGTACATTTATGTGATATGTATATCATTCATAATGAATATTTATAGGTACATACATCGTGCTATGGTTGAATTAGTCAGGGTGATAGCGGCCGAGTTTCAGTAATAAATTTCTTCATAAATGGTATTAATTCATTAATCAACTCATTTATCATTATACTATCGATAGTATAGATCTACAGAAGGGGACAAGGTAATAAAGTCCATTATCATGTTCTCTTAAATATGTTTACGACATATAATGTGAATAAATAATATACTTACTGCAGCGACCCCTAATTTTTGTTTAACATTACCTCCTCTACCAACAGCCAGTACACATCGTACTTTCTCCTTTTTTGTGTTATTAATAAAAGGAGGGCGGTCACTCAAACAGCCACTTTTCCAATGCCCAGCCTAGGCTCAGAGGTGAGACAGTCCCTCCAAACTGAGGGAAATATGCTCGCTCCTACCCGCAAAATGCCCTTAAATTCCTATTATAACGCCTACTGCAGGGCCAGGAAAACATTAGCGCAGTAAGCGTCCAATCGCTGACATACCATTCTTATCTTATCTGAGAGGCTGTGAGCATATATACTGGTGCCCGTCCGTGTGGTAGTTTCTTATTCCAGTTGACGTAAATAAAAAAAATACATACAATAAGGATGTAAAGGAGATATAGCAAAAACTCCATCAATTTGAAGGACATTGGAAGGTAAACTTGTAAGATTTACTGTTGCTAATTGCTTCCTTAAAGCAAAGTACCCAGAGGTATAGTGTAATTTTCCCATTCCTCTGAATCCATACATACATACATGTAATATATTTACTTGCTTAGTTTATGGAACAATACTAATGTTATTTATATATAGCTATCGGCTCGTCCTAAGGGTAAGACCATTCTGCAGTAGGTGAAAATATGTGCTGGAAAAGTGAATGGGAAAACTCCTCTCTGTCTTTTTTCCATGAATTATGATAGGAAGCCCATCAATAAAACTTTCCCTGTCCCCTTAATAGGGCGTGTAATAGAAATGAACTTGTTGTGGGGATGGCTCGAGGGGGTAATCCAGACTTGGCACCGTTCCTAGAGACGGAGAACTAAATGTACCCGTCGGTTGGTGTTAACATTGATATATACACAGTCTGAGCAGAGAAATATCAAATACCTATGAGAGAAAAAAACTGTCATCGCTTACAAATAAATGTATATCGGAAGTTGATGAATATATTCGTGTTGTTAACACACCCTGTTATTATAATGTACCATATTTAGAGATCAGAGTGTGGTGATTAATTTGCAGTATCAGACAACCTGTTTTTGTGAACAGGTGAAGAATACATTTAAAGTGGTATTTATTACAAAGTTTAATAATACATGTCATTCACGTTCTCTGAATCCTCAAATTTACTACAATTTAATGTAAAGGCGTGAGCTGAAAGAGTCTCGCCGATGCAATATAAATCTATAAATCTAGCATGAAAAAAATGATAAAGAGATCAAGTAGGTGAATTTAGTATACCTATGAAATACTGCTGTCGGGAAATCCATGGGCATGGATAAATGTATCTTATAATATGTTCTCACAGAAAAGACAGAGAAGACGAACAAGATCATGCACAGAATTGAGAAAAAAGGAATTTAATCCAGCGCCCGAAAGTTACATTTTGCCTGGAGAGAAATGTATCATTATTATTTATATCTTTTATTTGTATCTAAGGTAAATTATCTAAGGCTAGATCAGTTTCTGCACAGTGCAGCTCTTCCAACAGTTGTCTGAAATAACATAAACTTCGCAAATAAACAGTGAAAGTAAAACAGGGCTATTCTAGAGCACAGATCATCGAGTAAATGTAAGAGAGAAGATATGACAGTAGACAGCAGACACAAAACATGGTGTACAAGAAATGTTAAAGATTAAAGATAGGAGGAGTCAACTACAAGTAAATTGATGTATGATGAACAAACTGTGTGGCTTTATTTTACTCTATGGATGTTGCAAACATCACGATTCCTCCCTTATTATCACTATATATAGAACGTGTTAAAGTTATTACTATTCCAGGTGCTTCTGCAAACAGAGCAAAAACAAACATGGCCATCAGTAAAAAGGTGGTACCATGGAGATTATGTAAACCTTATTTTTCCTCGTTATCACTCTGTGGTTGAGCTAGGGTATTGTGCCAAGTGTCGGGTTCATTGGCCCCAGACATCCACAAATCTAGGTAGTATAATGGGTCAGGTCGCCTAGAAATGTACAGTTGGCAGCGCTTCGTATTTTGAAAATTCTGCTGAGTTAAGGGTGGTCTCCACTGGCTGTGGTAAGCTCTGCGGTAAGCCTTGCGATGGTTTGTGCTGGTTCTGTAAGTGGTGAGGAATGACGAAGTCCTTACCTACATGGTCAGTGAACTATGTAGGCCGGTCCCCGCCACTCCTCAACAACACATCACCATCGCAAGGCTTACCGCAGAGCTTACCGCAGCCAGTGGAGACCACCCTTTATAGGCTCACAGATGACAAATACTAGGTATATCTGACTGTATTTGGTATTGCGTCAATCTATACGTACATATATTAGCAATGTTGAACTGTATTTTGAACGTCATTCTTGTCTTGAATTCTGGTTATTAGAAATGATTGGTGAAGATGAATGGTACATTCTCTGGCGACTTTACCCATGACACTTGAGGTGGTGTCCGTGCACATAGAGGTACTCAAAAGCACTCTGGAGAAACAGTCCACAATTTGCTTTAAAATCATTTTTTAGCCATATCTAGGCTTTGGTAGCAAACAATTAAGCACACCTTGATACGCAGGTTATTAAAGCATTCGACCTAGCATCTATATTACGTGATGTGTCACAGAAAAATGAGTCATAAGTAGAAAAATAATAATTCAGATTTAGAGATAATATCATGTTTGAAAAGATGCGATTAAGTGGATTCCGACGTTGTTAACATTAAAGAAATTTTGCAATATTTCTGGGTGGACAATTACTAGTAAAGTAGCTGTGTCTACGCCATATGTTTTTAAAAATATCTATTTGGCCTTGTACATTTAGATTAGTGTAGGATAATATAGGATGACCTTAGAAATGCAAGGATATATTTAATACACAGTTTCAAAATTATTAGTTAACATTTCAACGAGATCTTGTGATTAAAACACTTTGAAAAATATCAGTTTTGCGACTTCTGCATCACTCATTTTTGTTTAGCACATCACATAAGTATCTTCATCAGGAGATCACACCCTTCTTGCCTTTTATTTTCTAATCATTGTTTCTAATTCATGTTCTTGATGTCCTGTATACCAATATTCGAGTCAGCTGTATTGGTGTAACCAGAGGTTATGATATTAAATTTCAGTGTGACCACCAATTCCGAAAGGCAGCAATTTGGAAGACCATATATACAACTCTTTCTTTTTGGTATATTTTTGGTAATGCAGGCCCTTCTCGCTGTTCATATTCCTCTGGGGGAATTTCTCTTCCGAATTCTCACAGATGGCAGTATACTACTCCATAATTCTATCAGTAAAAGTTCAATTCTATTAGACCTGTGGTTTCAAAGATATTTCAGTGCATTTATGATAGCAGACAGAAATCCATGGGCCGAGAGTTGCAGTGGTCACTTGAAAATACAAGGTGGTGACAGATCAATCAAAATCAGTAATTTTTCTGTCCACTTGGATATGGGGGTGGATGCAGGCAGTTTCTGTTACTGTCCTGTGAACCCTTTCCCTTTTTTCTACCAACTAAAAACAAAGAAATGTCAATGATCAGCTGCACACACAACACACAAATCACCAAATTATTATGCATGAGGCAATTGATTGTGATGGCTGCAAGTTGTGATGGCTGCAACCATGGTACATCACGTCAAGGGTTTCTTCGATATAACCCTATTGGGAATAAAGGCTTTATGGTCTGATTAAAAGTCATCCATTATATTAGCGGATTTATGACCGTACAGGCCAGCCTTAGTGGCAGCAATTGCCCTAGAACCTATACATTCATCAGAGCACCTAAATCTACTGTCCCAATTTCAATCACAAACCCTCTTGTCTCTTGACCTTAGGTCATTCAGCATTAACTCATGCAGTGTTAAGCCTTCCTACCTAATCAAGTCTGACCTTTAACCGTATACAAGTACACTTCAGGATAACCCCAAGGGAGTACTTTCTGCCCATACATAATATTAAACTGCTGTCTCAACTATTACAACAAATACAATCTTATCAAATTTTCTCATATTATAATTCATCAACATTCTGCTGCTGTCATATGTTTATACAAGAATTTGAATCGGCTGAGAAAATACGAGCGACGGTGAGTGATAATAAGTGAAGCCACTGCAGGAAACGATTTTGGCGTGTCTTCGAAATCTAAATGTGGACTTTAATGAAGCCCTGTAGCCAAAAGTAAATATAATTTGTTGAATAACAAAATATATGATCTTTGTGTAAAGCCGGGCCCACACATTCAAGAACTCAGAGCCGAATTGGGCCTGAAGACAAGTCGTACAAATTCAAAATCATTCTTTAGGGAACATTCGGTAATGTGTGGGCTTTCTTACAAATCATACAACAAATCGTGGGTCATTAAGACAATTCGTAGGCAAAATTTTGGCCCACACTGTACCGAGCCAAATAAGCTTGAATTGGTCCTACGATCATTCTTAAGAGCCCTTCCCAATTCGTACGAATTAGAGTAAAGTCCTAGGACAAATGTTTTTTTTCATAGACCACTCTACATTGTGGTAACCTTGAAAGTCTGTAACTTCCCTAACTTTTGGAGTATCAACAATTTTTATGTGTGGGCCATGTGTGGGTCACGAAAAACTAACAAAAATTCGTACGAATTGGCCAATTTTGTTAAGAATTCATCCACAAATTGTCGTAAGACCCCAATTCTTGAATGTGTGGGCCTGGCATAACAGATCACTGAAATCTATATGCGTCTAGTCTTCTTCACCAATCCTCTCAAACAACCCAAATTTATTACCAAACAGAGGTTCAAAACTCAGTTCAACATAACCGAGCAGATATCTTAAATCAATGCAATACCAAATGTAAAGCGGCGGACACATATTCACGATTTTGCAAATCATATGATTTTCATGTTCTACGACAAATCATGGGCTCAGATCATGATGATTTTAGCTGAAATTGGCTTGTTTTTACCTGCACACATTGGATTTGAAGCACGATTTGGATTGAGATCGTGAGTCTAGGTTGTACGATTTGGATCACCTCAAATTATATGGTGATTTCGAAAGAATATTTTTTATCATGTACTTGCGACGACTGAGAAAAAAGGTAGAAAAAATGAATTTGTAATCACTATATTTTAACATAAATATGTCTAAGCATGTCATGTAAAAATATCTGTTTGATTCATAAAAAATTGGCGAACATACAGTTATTCAATCAGCCACGTTTTCCCACTACTATGGAAAGACGTAGCACCCACCCACATTTGATCTTGCACCTACCATTGGTGCCTACCACTAATTGTGGATTCCCGCACACATAAACACTCACGATCTCCACCCAAATTGTGCTTAAGCCCCGAATACACAGTCACGATTTGAGGGCCGATTTGGCATCCACGATCCGTCGTACGATTTCAAATTGTCCATTTGAGATCGCACATCAGATCGTAGGTCCCAAATCGTGCCAAAACTCCTACACATGCACAATTTCAGGGCCGATTTAGCGCCAATTCAGCGCCGATTTGGATGTACGATTCATCGTAGGGGGAAAAAAGGGTCTTCTGCGATTTCAAATCAAATCGCCGCTGCTTCTACTATTAATCATCCATGTGTAGATGGTGCTGCGATTTATCGTAGACTTCTATAATGAGGTCTACGACAAATCGTAGGTGCTTTTACGATTTTCGGATTTAATCGAAAATCATTGGTCCATCTGCGATCTGGCAATATAAAAGAATTTAATTATTAATAATTTTACTTTCAACTGCTATAACTTCCCTAATTTTTGGAGTATCAACATAATTCTTTCACTTTTATAATGCAGAGTTTCCCCTCTAGACATGTCGACATTAGGTCTCATTCTTCTCATATTTTATTTTATTTTATTCGACAATTAAAAAGAGAAAAAAACACACCAAAAAATAGGTGATGTGTCACAGAAAAATGAGTAATGTTATATTTTATTTATTTTTACAGTTTAATAATTTCTTGTTGGCTTCTAGGGTCGTTTTTTTAAACAATTTTCTCACCTCTATATTTCAGAATCGCAGATCAAATCTTGACTGCCAACCCACCCACGATTTCCCTTTTTACAACGATTTTACTTTTTTCACCATATCGTGCATGTGTAGGTCTAAAAATAGGCACGATTTCAGGCAAATAAGCACCCACGATTACTCAAACTTGGAAACCTGCGCTGAAATCGGCTGCCAAATCGTGCATGTGTGCCCCCAATTCAAGCCCCACGATTAGTTGTGAACCTGCATGATTTGTGCACCACTGAACAAGATCGTACGACAAATCGTATACATGTGCCAAATTGGCCTTGAAATCGTGCATATATATGTGCCCCCAGCATAACTAGATATACCTATATCATTGTTCAGTCTAATTTAACAGAATTTACTACATGTGTACAGCTGCCGATTCTACATTTTCTGAAGATCTGACCCAAGAGTTGGATGCTGACAGTGAATATACGACACCTTGCAAATACAGGGAGCCACAGGGTCAGCTTATTAGGGCGAGCTACAATGCTCATCTCGTGCATATTTGCTCCTCTTCACACACCCTGGAAACTAATATTTATCTTCGGATAAAGCCCACGAGGCAAGATTGAAATGCAGCTTTATACCCAGTAATGTTTCCTCCTCATATCACATAAAAGGGCATGCAAAGGAATATTAAATTTTAATTGGTGAAGTACATAATACCAGTCATGTAATTAGTGTGCTCCTTGGTCGAGGGATTACATCTGAAATTTAGCTTTAATTGCGGAAATGGATAAAAAGGATATTGCAAGACATGAGAAGCACATGTACGTTAAGGCATAATTAGTTGTTGTATGATGTTAATGATAAAGGGGCACATTGAGTGTTCAGATTTTGATAACGTCGGAAATACATTGCTTTCACATGATAGCAAGGGAAATATATGTTCTGATACTGAATATAGATTTCATGGGGTCAAGTCGCCGAAAAATGTACAATTCGCCTTCACCACTACTTTCAAATAACCCAGAATTAACACCAATGACGTTCAAAATACAGTCCAACATAACCAAACATGTTATTTATTAATGCAGTACCAAATATACTCAGCTATACCTAGTATTTGTGAACCTAATTTAGCAGAATTCATAAAATGTAAAGCACTGCCGAATACATACATGTACATTTTCTGACGACCTTACCAATATATATGGGTGCCTAAACAGGGGTTCCTGGCGGGGGTTCTGCCGTTTGATTCTATACCATGACGTGCACGCATGCATGTCATGTTCATGCATGTATACACATCCTTTAATTGGGTTGAGGTAACCTGGTTAACTCGCTTTTCAGAGTGACATCTGTTTGCAGCAGTTGTACGTTCCTCCAATTTCTAAAGTTAATGAACTGCATAACCAACACAGAAAAACGTGTGAATACTGTACATGTCATTAATGCTCATCACTTGTCTTTACAGAAGTCCTTATTTGCACAACTTTGATAAGAGAAGGACTTAATTGTGTGCATAGTTTAGAATATTCAAATATTCCTGAAAGCAAGAGACACATAATAAAATCCTATGTTGAAGTACTGGGACACCCTCTCATTTTAACGGGAATTTATGGCGCCGTGTCATCACATATATCATTCAGGATAATCTCGAGTCTCAAATATGTCAGTATAAATAAGTTTGTCCAAGGAGATTGTCGACCTGGAAAAGATCAAATATCGTTTTCCTGGCATGAGGGTATGGGTGGCGGCGATTATACCCAAAGGTAGGGTAGATCTACGTTCAAAGTTTGAACAGTGTACGTTTGGGGGAAATAGAGTATGATGAAAGGGTACGATAGGTTCAATGAGGTCTAAAGTTATACAACCCTATAACCCACATGCACAAGTATGCACCCCTAACCCATCCTTTCCTACACCATGAGTCTATATTTTAAATGTTTTTTGTGGATGCAATGATGTCAGTGATCATGTAATAATATGGTTGAAAATCACAAGAAAATGCATTTTATTCTAACTTGTACAACGTGCTTTAAGAATACAACAGTAACTCTTGCTTCCTCAAAAAGAAGGTGAAAGTTCCTATGCAATTTTTAAGTGTATACAGGTTTATACCCAGGAAGGTATAAACCCAAGTTGTTATCTATAATTTCCTAATGTATGGTAATAAAATGGACATGAAGAGTAATTTCGGTGGGGCCATATAAAACCCGCCTGTCTGAAAATAGATTGAATTTCCCATTATGCCAATCAGAGTAAATAATTTTGAACAATTAGTGTGAATTGCAGGGGTCAATCATGCAATCTATTTGTCTCATTAATTTTTGTTCCGTTCTTCTACAACCTATCTAAAATTAGTTTGACCAAAATGTTATTATTATTGTCTGATATTAAGATAATATTAAAATATTGCGGGCAGGTAGGAATGATGACTTAAATACCAATATCAGTTTTTGTGGCATAGCTGCTGTTCTTATCCATACAGGAAACCCTATGCTCTAAAACAAGATGACAGTAAAAGTGATATAACTGATAGAAATATGATATCAATAACCGGAAAACAGCCCAGCAGTCAAACTGTTATATAACTGATAAAGAAAAAGTAATAAGATGACAGTAACTGATACTTGTTAATCATATCTCGCTATTTTTTTTTCAATACTGTTGGTAATAAATACAGCCCAGGCCCAAACCCTCAGATCAGATAAGAACGGTATGTCAGGGATTGGACGCCTACTTCGCTAATCGGTTTCCTGGTCTAAGACTAGGCGTTCTATTGGGATTATTATGACATTTTGCGGTCTTAATGAGTCTCGTGTCTTTTTGTGAATGTCTTTTATGCGGGCCTTCAGCACTTGTGAAAGACTTGTGTCACCAAAAGCCACTTGCGTTTTGTGAATACGCCGTCACATATGCAGATCTCGTTTAGTTCTATCTTATTAGTTTGGAGGGATACTCATCTTTCGGCCTAGACTGAATAAGTAAGGCCAACCTTATAGGTAGCATCACTTATATCCCCAACATGACACGCAGGCAATTAATTGAGGATTAATTATGTTGTTTGTTTGCTCGCTTGGCCAGCCCCCTTAACCCCTTAGGTTCAGGTCAGAAAAACTTTGAACGCTTGAATGACTAGACTCCTATTTTGTCTCAACATTCTTATAAACGTCATACACGCTTTTTTCTCAATGTATCCTAAGGGAAACTTATAATTGTATTTAAAAACTTTCACCAAGTTTTGGGAAGAAACTTATAATTGATTACCGACTAGCATATAATTAATTAATCTCGTATAGCCTTGTGAAAACATTTCCTCTTGTGCCCTCCCCATAGAAATCAAATAGCAAAGCGGCCAGAAAATGAATGGTCGATTGCATTGCGATATTTGCAATTGAAACAACATCTGTATAAGTGTTTTATCTGTGATGAAAATATGGACTTAAGAATTTAATTGACTGATGATGCTTAATTACCAATACAAATTAGACAGGCAAGGGAATCTTCTCCACAGTTTGGAGACGTTGTAGGCCACCTTTACAATAAGTTGCAGTCTATATCGATGACAACGGCGGTCCCTGTATAACCTATTTCCATATTTCGCTTCCAAATTCAGATGAATATATGGCCTCTTTTGTTTCAAACCAAATCTTTTTATTAATAATATAAGCTGCTTTATATAACCTTAAATCATACTGCTTACATTTGGAATCCGGAATCCACGACAAATTTTCCTTTTTAAGCCAGGAAGCTGCACTCACCAGAAACGCTAAATATAACGAGGATGTCGTGATGAAAGAGACAAACACGGGAGTCATGCATTTTGGTTAAAAATAGAAAATTCAAACCATTGTTCATTTGTTGTGTCAGGGCTGTTACCTTTAATCTCATCTCAGAGCAGGCTGAGCAATATGTGCAAGTAGTCAACGGCAGTGAGTTTTACAGGCATTGCACCAGCTTGGTACTGAAGCGCAAAACTCACATAAACCCTGCCCACACACATCCGATTTGGCCCAATTTAGGTCTCCCGATGAATTCTATGATTTCATTCCAAATCCTGGTTACATAAACCAGGACTGGAAATGAAACCCTAGGATTCATTGGGAGACCCAAATCGGGAGGCAATCGGGTGTGTGGGGGCAGGGTCTCAGCATTCCGGACATAATTATTCATTATTCATTCGTCACTCCAAGAGTTATTTAGACCAGATATCCATCTTTAGAGCCGACACATTTCAATCATCACCGCCAGAAACCTCCTAAAGAGCAAGGAAGAGAGTGAACATGTATTCCCACAATGCCAAGTCTATGGGGACTCCCCCTGTCCCATCTCCCGATCGGTGCAAGTGCGCACCTCGATCCTTATTATCACTCATCGCCCTCCATGCCACCTATTAAACTAGCACGCCTTATTCGATCACTTCCATCCTATCAAGGCTTTTATATTTATGGAAGTTGTTTCTATAACATTTCCCGGAATTTGAGTTTAAAATGTTTTTATTCAACAAAGACACTAATTGAATGTTTTACACACTATTTGTGGTTATCGTTGCCAAAATAGATATGATATATAATTGATACCATATCGTTCAAATAATCTTTGATAATCAAGTAATAAATAACTCAAATCCAATAAACGCAATTAATTATATATCGATCGTTCCAGAGCAATTTCTTTACCAGGCTATAGGTTTATGCAAAATGGTTTTTAAGGGTATCCGGTTTTCATAGAATATAAATAAACTACCGTATATGTATTACCCTTTATATATTTTAAATCCCTCTCTAATATAACACGTGCACATTTCTAAATACCAATTGGGTAAAGTATAAGTTAAAGTATGATAACATGTACATAATCTATATCTTCGCGTGGTGTTGGAGGAAGAGTGTGACCGATGACCGATGGAAAGGTGAGAAGTCCCACCGGGGTGCGAGGTCGGAAGTTGTAGCCCGGAAGTTTGGTTTGGTTTGGTTTGGTTTGGTATACATTTATTCGCAGACTTGCTGCCAATCGAGGATTTCTCCGAACAATAGGGAGGTCTTCGGGCACCTCATTAGCATATTTTGTATTTTATGATGTAGGTTTAATCCCTCTCAGTCATTGACTGCTGAGGCTCGCTACAAGAATGTCTTAAGTGATTATTTTTACATGTAACTAGTAACAACAATTTGGCACCGTTAGATCATACACAACAATGATTCTATCTTTCTTTCGCTTGATGTTTCAGACATACTCATATAAAATATTCATCATTCCAAACATATACATTTTTCGCACTTTGTGAAAAGGTATTGTAATCAATTTGTTTATGGGCCGTTGCCGGGAGCCTGTTCCAAGAATATGGTAATTGATGATATATCGACTTTCTAATCTGTTCAGTTTTAGGGATATCGTGTTTCAAGATTTTTTTACCATCTCTGAAATTTCGCGTATTTATTGTTCTAAGGTCAATATTTCTTGGGTCTTGGGCCCGGCGATGGCCCATTTGTAACAGGTGGAGGCGTCGTCGGTATTTTAGTGGTAACAGCCCTTTTGTAATGTGCAATTCATCAACATTTGTCCTTGACGGTATTCGATATATAGTTCTTAAAATACGGTTTTGCAGTATCTGGAGTCTGTGGAGGGTGGTATTTCCACAAGATTCCAATAATATATCTGCTTGGTCAATGATCGGCAGCACCATCACTTTATAAACTAACATCAGTGTTTTTTGAGTTAATTTTTCGCGTAGCTTAGTGAATTGCCAGCTTTTATAGTTAAGCATATTTGTCAGCTTCTGGATCATTGACTTAAATTTCAGTGCACTGTCGATCTCTATACCTAAATACTTATAAGTTTCAATATCTTCTAATACTATACCGTCAAGAGACACGTGATACTGAGGTTGATTTCCCATGTGTTCCGTGATCCACCTTGACCTGAGCATTGGCCTTGGGAAGATGGTTTGTACCTTCGATTTGTCTAGATTTAAAGATATTTTGTTTAATTTACACCACTGTCCCATAGAGTCTAAGTCAGATTGGAGGTCATTTGTTATCTGTGCGAGGTTTGGGTCTGAATTATATATTATCGTATCGTCAGCGAACATTTGGATTTTGGAGTTGCGAATATAGCTAGGTAGATCATTTATATAGAGATTGAATAATATTGGGCCGAGAGTAGTTCCTTGTGGCACGCCACAACTTATTATTTTTGGGCTAGAAAGGATGTCATTGACATATACTTGTTGACTTCTATTCGTTAAATAATCTTCGAACCATCTATGTTCCTTCCCTGTGATTCCGAATAGTTTTAATTTTCCTAGTAGTCTTGCGTGATTTACGGTATCGAAGGCTTTTCTCAGGTCAAGGTAGATGGACCGCACTGCACAGTTCTTATTCAGTGCTTGATACACTTCATTTAAGTATGTTATGATAGCATCCTGGGTGGACTTTCCAGTCCTAAAACCGAATTGGTAATCGTACAACAGGTTATAGTCGTTTAAGTAAGTTGACAGTTGGGCATGAATTACTTTTTCTAACACTTTGGCCGGTAGCTGTATGGTCGATATTGGCCTGTAATTTCCCGGGTCAGTGACGTCACCTGCTTTATGTAATGGTGTTACTTTCGATGCTTTCCAGGATTTGGGTATCAGAGAGACCGATTGAGTCATATCTATGATTTTTTTGAACTGGTCTATTAGTATTAATAATGCTACTTTCAGTAACCATGTCGGCATATTTTCTATGCCAGATGATTTACTTGATGCCATGTTTTTTATGATATTTGTAAGATCCTTTCTTGTGACTGGGGTGTAGCTAAATTTTGGGTGTTCCAAATTCTTATTCTGAAGCTCCTGCTTATCGTTATCTTCAGTATTTCTTAGGGGTGGGGGTATAATTTCCGCAAGTTTATTGCCTATGCCTGAGAAGTAATCATTGAAGATATCAGGTACTTTGGGGGGTTGGACCAGCACATTATTTTCTTTTAATATTATTTCTGCCTTATCACCTTTTGCCTTCCTGCTGTTAAGCATTGGGGCTAGTTTTGCCCAGAATTTTTTCGGGTTGTGGCTGTTCGCCTCCAGTTCTTGTTTTATGTAATTATTTTTTAGATTTCTGGCATAGTGATTGATTTTGTGTCTTAATTTTTTTGCCTGGTCCATTATTGCGGGGTTTTTCGTTCTCTTGGCTACCTTAAATAAGTTGTCTCGAGCTTTCATTTGAGCGAATAAGTCTCCAGTTAGCCATTCTTTTCTTGCTTTTACATTTTCATGCTTCTTTACTGGGCACATTGTATCAATAGATGATGTTATTTTAGTAATCATATTTTCCCAGCTCTGCGTTGGGTCCCCTTCTCTTAGTAAATTATCCCAATCCAAGCTTTTCAGCTGAGTTGACAATTTTTCAGCATCATATTTCGAGTATGACCTGCATTTAAATGTGGTCGTTGAATATCTCTCACTCTCTTTTTTAAATATAGCGTAGGTGGGTAAGTGGTCGCTAAGGTTTACATTCAATGTTCCACATTTGCTTAGTATTTTAGAGTCAGTGTAAATTAAGTCTAGAATAGTACTCGTTGTAGATGTTATACGAGTGGGGGTGTTGATAACTTGCCTCAATGAAGCGCTATGTTCAATTGATAATAAACATGATTTGGCATTTGAGGGAGTCGAGTAGTCTACATTTAGGTCACCCACTAGAATCTTGTCTTGGTTTGTTTTAATATTTCCTATTACGTCGTTTATTGTCTCTATAGCTATTTTCAGGTTGCCTGCTGGAGGACGGTAAATATTTATTACCGTGTACTCTTTATATTTATTGAGAGATATTTTTAATGTTTGTATTTCTACGTCAGGGGTGCTTATTTGGTGGTCGTCACTGCCCGGTTCAACATCGAATGTACACTTTACATACACTGCTAGGCCTCCACCTGCTTTACCTGATTGCCTATCTTGGCGATATATCCTATACTCTGGTATGTCTATTAGATTGTTATATATTTTCTCGTTCAGCCATGTTTCATTAATACATATCACATCGAAATTTAACTTCTCCAGGGTTGCTTCTAAGTTTGGTATTTTATGTAGTAAGCTTCTAATGTTTATACTCATTACTTTAAACCCTTTTAGGAGAGTAAAGGTTTTTGCATCATCAAGCGAATAACAGACATTCTCTTGTGTGCCTTGGCGTGCTATACCTCTACCACGGTATAGATTCGCCATACACCCCAGGATCACAGGATCACAGTCTAGGGGTTTTTATAATTTTGTTTATTGTCATTCTCCATAGTTATATCCAGGAGTTATTAAAAATAAACTAATGAGTTTACTGATAACAACAACAATAACAACAGTTTTTATATATTATCTATATATTGATTGTACCTTAGTCATTTCTTAAATTACATCGTAACTAATCTTGTGGATTGATTGTAATCTTCTTGTTATCCTAATCATAGATCACACTCTTCACACTTTTTCTTTACTTCTATGCTTTAGTGACTTTTTGGTGGTATAATCACAAAATATTGTATACCATACTACAGTATATCCTACGATCGTAACATAACATAAGGAGTTTTAAACATAATTCAATTTTCCATGGTATCTACTGCATGGTATATATTTTATATAATCACAACATAACATAACATAACCCAGCGTCAGTTCCTCCAGCGTCTTGACCAATGATGTCCCATTGAAACAATGAGATAGCAACAATTAGTCATCAGCTGTCATCCACCTCTGGAGACTTGCCTGTATATCATGCATCAATATATAATTGATCAATTGATCAGAACCGATTTTTTTGTCTGTAATCAGATTTACCCATCCGTGATTTGTTGAGCTGGGCTCTTGCCTAGGTGGAGAGGCGAGCTCCTCGGTGCATGGTTCACTGGCCTATTGTTAAACATTATTACTCCACGTTGGTGTATGTACCACATGCTATTTGTATGGGCGGGAGTAGTGTGGTAATTTGCACCTCAACGCGTGTGGTATGACATTGCCATTCCCTATTCTTCCTCCCAGTACACAGCTATATACTTATACATAGCAACGCGGGAGTTAATATAGAACCTAAATTCGAATTATCTATTTATTTAACCTGGGTTACAGTGACCCCTATAGGGATTTTCAGCTAGCACAACAGAGCTTTATTAATAACAGGACAACATAATACAAACATTCATTTAGTAATATACTCGGAAATATACATCAATCATCAAAATTCAAGGGCATCAATCATTGAAATAAATGCTCAATGACTCTTTTTTTAATCAGGAGCACTAAAACAATAATTAACATAATTTCCATAAACACATGACGAAGACAGCCAATTAATATAATAGACCGAACTGTCTATTCAGCAAAAACATAAATACACCCTAGGATGTACCAGATAATGCCCCTCAAACAGATCAATAAATCACTGTGTTGCATTGCTCCCTTAGCTTGGCTTATCTCCAATTGAATCATCGTTCCCATGTTGTTGCCTTTATGGTGAAAGGCTATACTTATAATATATCAAAGGATATTCTTCTGTTCCCAAGCAGACTCTTTTTCTGCCTTTTCCCTAACTACACAGATTGTCATATATTATCGTGTGTCTCGGGACGTCAAAAATGTACAATTGGCAGGTGTGCATATATTGTCAAACTTCTGTAAAACTAGACTGAAAGGATTGTCTGAAAGGATTGGTGATACAATCATTCATTTAGTAATATTTGTATTAAGTAATATGCATCAATCATCAAAATGTTAAAATAAATACATTTTGCGGTTTGGAGCAAGACGCTACCCCTCAGTTTGGAGGGACTCTCTAAATTCTAAGCCTAGACTGAACTGTACAATTGTTTACGACAAGGCCCAAGTGCATTGTGCTTTGTCCCTTTTACTTACACCAATAGAGCGGCCTTGGTATCAAGAGCACAATATATGGCTGAATGAATCATAGCAGCATATCCTTCTGGGAAGTGACCAGAACATCACGAAACAGACCACTTTAGTTGCCGGCAAACAATGGAATGGTGAAAGCCACTGTATGCATGCATTATTCACTGCCTGGAAAAAGAATGAACAGTCCTATATATATATAATGGGTGATGTCTCCAGTAAATGTACAATTCGTCATCACCAATCCTCCTAAATAGCCCAGGTTTAAGACAAAAATGAGTTTACAAATACAGTTCTACACAACCAAACCAATACAATGCCAACAAATGCTCAGATATACCTATAGCATTTTTCAGTTTTCAGCCGAATTTATGCCGAATTTACTAAATGTGCAGAGCTGCCGATTGTACGTTTTCTGACGACCTGTCTCAAGATCTGTATGTGTGTACATGTGTGTGGGACACTAAACATCCTGATTCCTCGAAGTCATCCAGAGAGACCAAACAAATCCTATTTGTATAGAGTGACTGAGAAAGCTTGAAGGCAAGATGATCACATTGTCTATCATGACCACTTGCCCAAGCCACCGCCCATCCTGACCCAAACTACAGTTATTGGTTTGATATTATGGCTCTGTGCTGGTTATTTTATGATTAACATATATAGGGGCAAGTCACCAAATGTACAATATTATGTGCACGTTACACACTATATGATTTTACTTTTTATTTATCATATTTTATCCATTTCTAATAACAAATCGCTGACCACAAACCGCTATTCATCTCCCTGAAGAAGCCCACCTGGTAGGACGGAAATTTGGACGAATAATAGACATGAAAACACGTGAAGCTGCCGTGTTTTGAGTGATGTGCACAACATATTTTATAATTAGTTACAAAATCATAGATGCACAATTCATGTATACAAACGATAGTTATTAGTGTACTATATATAGGTCGCAGTAGTTCGGACATATATCTTATCATCCATTTGCTTTGTTTTAGCCAAACTTTGGATATATTTCTTGGTTCCAGTAAAAGCCTTAAAATGTATTTATTTTCATTGAGGAACGATATTAAAATGTGACATAATTATTTTGAATTGAACCTTAGAATATAACGCAGACTATTATAAAGACGTTACAGAAAGGAATTCCGTTTAAAAACCAATTCAATTTATTATATATCTCCACATTTGGGATGAATCACGATTCTAGGACCGAAGCCTACTTTGTGGCTTGGTATGGCGAAAAGTGGGTAAATGGGAATGTTCCGTTGCACAACAATCACAACAATCATCACATAGAGAATAAAGGCAATCCACATGTTTGCACAGTTGATCTCTTCTTAGATGTGTAGCCCTCTAGTTTTAACTGAACAGGAAATATCTCTCGTATGAAAAGTGTCCACAGCTTCCCTACAACCATGTCTTGTGGTTCAGTTAAGATCCACTGCGTGTCTGTGTAAGAGGAGAAAGAACGAGCATGTAATGCAATACCAGGGGATTTTCTCTGATAGGATAAAAAGGAGGTAGAAAGGGAAGAGGAGTAGGAGTTGGAGAGGCACATTTGTAACGCGCACAGCCTTTCTTCTTGTCCCAAACCGACCCAGGTATTATCCCTATAGTCCTTGTCAGCTTGACAGACGTACAGCCTGTTTTCTATCTTTTAAATGTCCAGGAATGAGTGCTTTGTATTGCCCATTGAGGAGAAGGGGCGCGTGATGTTCTCACGAAATGATAGGCCTTATGTACACGAAATGACCACTTTAGGAGTGGCGATGCAAAATGCACGACTGGGCACCTTTTCAAAAGGCTGGCCATGACACTGGGAAATGTAATGCAGTCTAGGCTCACAGCCTGTCAGATCAGATAAGAATTGTCAGTGGTTGGACGTCTACGGCGCTAATGGCTTTCCCGGCCCTGGATTCTAATGGCATTTTTCGGTTTTAGAGCGAGAGGCTTTCACTCAGTTTGGAGGGACTGTCTCAACTCTGAGCCTAGAGTGTATGGGGATATACCTCATGACTGACTTTGTAACCCTCTATTTAGAATACCTATAGACGTATATATAATTATTTCCAATCCAATGCAGTATTTATGAAGATAGTTGCAATTGCATGAAGGTTTGCTCCCCTGATCCCATGAATACATCACATTTTTATTTCGTTTTTGAAGAACCGGAAATGACTTCATCACACCGAATAAAGAGACGTTGGATTGGATCTCAATAAACTTGACATACCTCATTACCCATGGGTTGATATGGAATCCAAAGCCCTTCTTTCTTAAAACGAATACTGTCGAGTCAGGGGGGTCTATGTAAGAAGGCAGAATTCTTAGTTCCTCGTGCTTTGAATTCCCTACCGTAACAATAAGTTATAGTGGTAACGATTATGTCGCTGGTTAAAGGGGAAAATCCCACCGTGGTATGAAATATACTCAACAGTGAGATCAAAATGATAGAAGTGTTTAAGGTAAATTTAAGCTAGATCGCGGACTGCAGTCGACGCCCCGCACTACACCAAGTATCTGTATATATATGTACTGTGACCTGAGTGAATACAAAAAAGAGAAATGTATAATTACAACCTATCGATCAAGCTGCTCCTGTCACTTTGCCCGAAAAAAAAGGTCTTCTCGCAGACGAAAAGAAAACAAATTCTTCTATTTTTAAGAGTCTTTTAAAAGGACGTTTTATGTAGGAAACGTAGTCGATTGTATTGTATAAAGTAGATTAATACTTGCCATCCAATCCTCAACTCTTGGTTTCTTTAGGGAAACTTCACACATTCTTGGTCGTGTTTTCAGACATTCTTTTTTATATAAACAAAAAGAAGAAGAAAAGTCCCAGCGCATATAAAATTTACAAAATCCAAAGAAACCTAAATCGAAGTGCTTTTTATATAAAATATTGGACATCTGCAACCATCGTCCACCACAATTAAATACATGATCCACCTATATATCTGCCCGAAAATTAAATTTCCCTCCCTTTTATTGATGAATAAATTGTTTGATCAGTCGACCGATTTATGATAAACCTTTCTACTAGTATTCGTAAGAACTACTCCCAGTGTTTGTGTGGGGTTCTGGCGCGATCATTTTGGGTGAAATGTTAAGAAAATGTACAATTCGTTATCGCCAAATCCTCCTAAATAACTCAAATTTAAGATAAAAATGTCATTCCAAATACAGTTCAACACAACCCAAAAGAAATTAAATCAACACAATGCCAAACATACTCAGATATACCTAGCATTTATCAATGTTCAACCTAATTTAAACAGAATTTAAAAAGTACAAAGAGCTGCCAATTGTAATTTTCTGATCACCTGACCCATTTATCTAGCTGCAACTGTATACGGTATGAAAATAAAAAAGAATTGCTTGAGATAAATTACTGGTATATATATTATACAGACACGTACTAGGATTAAAAACATTAGATTAATTGGTGGTATTTATCTTGAGCCCAAACCAAAGGCTACGCTATACTTCCCGGCTGCGTTTCTACAACCGGTAATCTTCTAATCACAAGCTATATGTGGGAATACTAGGTTACTTCTTGTCTAGAATACAATGCATAAACTCGCTACTAGCTTAATTCTAGATCCAACACTGATCGTTCTCGACCGAGACATTTTATAAATGAAAAACATATTAAAAGTTGAATTCTATAACACATGCAAATACAAAATCTTTGGCCTGCACTGCATGTATACCAGACAAGAATCGTCTCGCATGGTTTGCTCAGTGATATACTTCTAGACTAATATATCATGAAATGACTAGCTTTTTATTTTAGACATTGCTTTCAATTGTCAAGAAAGGGAAGGAGGGGAGAGATAGATGGAAAAACAGTTTAAATGTATGCACTATCAGTAGTCTAGTCATGCAGAGGCTAAATGTGATTAAATGAGAATACACTTTTTCTCCAGGAAAGATGCCATATCACGACCCCAAAGCCTGAACATCGTTGGTACAAAGTAAGCAGAGGTGGAACTGATGTTTTTCTCATGCTAGAGCCATGTCGTCACAAGCAGAAACTTGGTTTGTTGATCAAGGATTACGTCCCTCAATTGTGAATTTATCCCTCGTGCCGATGTATCAGGTTCTGTGCTTCGATTTAATGAACATGGAATAACATAGCTGGTGCTGCACCTCCAATTGTTTGAAGATACATTTTGTTTTTATTTCTCAGTCTCAGATGGGATGTGAAGAGTCACAATGTCGGTGTTTTCTGTGAAAGATCCATTGTTATTATGAATATATTTGATCCACTTGAGGAAGAGCAGGAGGAGCTTAGGTTAATCCATCATACTCCTACTCTTCTTAGAGCATTAAGTACAAAAAGGCTTACATAATATAGAACATTACATAGCAATTAAAAAAATACTTTGAAATAAACAATACAAGTATGTTCACAATGATCTTCGGAAATAAGTGTGGCCTGAAAAAACAAGCACTTTCCATATACCTTCACGATCCGTTTCATGATTGGATATTCTTGGCACGCTGGATTCTTCCATTTATAATTACCGCATGACTTACAGAAAAATAAAATAATCACTACCTTCAATTCTGGCATGTATTATATATAAAGAAAATCATTCTTAAGTGTACATCCTTTCGAATATTTCAGATTCTTTTGAGTGCATGGCCTTTGGTTTTGATATTAAAAGGCGGTCACGAAATGATATTCATGGATGGTATCTTTGAACCAAACCCACTAACTCGTAAAATAAGGGTACGGTGTAATATGATAAATGACCTCGGTGACTAATGTTTGCAACAGCATCTCACTCTCCCATCGAAGCAAACAATCCCGGATCTTACTTTCAAGTTCAATTTCTAACCCAGGTATTGAGAGAATTTGGGCAGTGCATATATCTTTCCATGCTCCATCTGAAAAGAAACATTGTTCCTGGTGTAAATTTGCGCCTCTTTGGACTTAGCCAATTAGAGATCAATGACCCAGAAGGGACCACCCTCATTTGCATAAATGATAGCCAATGTAGCCCTTGATCCCAAGTCAAAACATATTTTATATGGCATAATTAATCAATTTAATGGGGTGGGGGTGGGGGAGATCTGAGGATATCAATCGCTTATAATTTCATTTTGAATTTTTCATATAGAAATCGATGCGAAAATCACTTGTCAGGCCAGTGGATAAGAGACTCTAACCATGCCTTTGTAGGTGTTTTATGGTGTTATATTCAATGAACGTAAAAGTATTAGCCAAGCTGTTGCTGCAGGTGGTTTATATCCTATACACAATTTAAACTCCTTGTTGATCATTATACAATGATGGGCTGTCAATAACGTTTACACGCTGTCAATAGAGGATTTGCTTGTGCCACTGCGCATATCTGTTACAGTGCATGCCGGGATAGATTCGGTTCAAATCCGACATTTAGCTACATTAATTTTTTTTGTCGAAAATTGCAACAATGCTTTCACCACTATCATAGCTTGTATAAAGGAAAACAAAATGCATGATGGGAAAGATGAACACTTATTGTATTATGGAAATATGTATAACACACGGATATTGACATTGGAGCACCGATAAATATTCCCTGTTGAATATCGCATGTTTTCTTTAGATATACACTGACATTCAAGTCCCATAAATCCATGCGAATCCGGATTCAAGATGGTGGACATGCAAGTCCCCTAGTGCACAGAGTCAAATGGAAGGGGATTATTATAGGGTGTAAACCTAAGAAAGACCAGTGCACCATTACATCATAAATCCTTTGCTAAGAAGTCACCACACACGCGCCTTTCTTTAAACGAGCTATGGGGCACAAAGGCTCTGATGGGAAGAATACATGCACATCTTTTTACCAGGTGCCTTATGAATATATCTGAAGCATAAATCCGTCGGAAGACAGTTTTTGGCCATGTTTTCGCTCGAAATCGTTATGGGATTCACAGCTAGTTTTCTTAGCATGAGTAGAAACACCCTTCTCATTTTCGCACTACCGTGATAGTTGCGCTTGAAGGTAAAGCCTTGTTCAAACATATCAATATAATATTTCCTATTTACATATCCATTGAAATCCATTGCCGGACACAATCGCGCCTTGAACGGAAGTACATCGTCTCGTTTTCCTTCAGATAGCTTGTAAGCACACAAGGACTCTATAGAAATCCTGGCATTTGAGTCGGTAAAGAACCACAATTGTGTGATAGCCACGCAGTTTACACTGCTAAATATGTTTTGTATCGTGCATACCTGATATATGTAATGCCAACAATCAAAGAACCATTTGTTGACTCAAATGTTCATTATTTCTAAACTGTTCAATGCCTATACGAGTACAGCCTATAACCATTCCTGAGAGTTGGTACTATTGTGGGTCATTCTCCGTAAATGAAAACACAAAAATATGACAACTTTCACCTCATATTTTGCAACATCTTATATTAGTCGTTGTAATCATTAATTACATAGATCTATATGGCCAGTCCACTCTTCTTTTCCTCCCTATCCCTTACTCCCGCTTGCTCCCACCTACAGCTGTCCCTTTCCTTTTCTTCCATCGCCCATTTTATTATTTTCTCTCATCCTTTAGCCCGATCCTTACTAAACACGTATCATAATAGACCCTCTCCTGGATGCCCTCATCTTTTCGTCATTAATTCCTCTCTGGCATCTTCCACATAATTGTTCCCATGACCTTTTCTCACAGCAGTCACAGACATAGATTACATAATTACTTGAGTTATACTCATTACAGACATTATCCCATGCTTCATGATAAACTGCTAGTGCACGTTCTATATTTCGCCCCTCCTCCTTCATTTTCATCTGATTTTTTCCATCGTGTGTGGCGGGTGTTTCCCTAATTTGCGAAAAGGGGCCATCTCAAAAGCACTGATGAAAGATTACCATGCATTACCATCCCTCAAAGCCGCACTCTCAGTGAACGTCGGCCAAAAACTAAAGATTTTCTACTTTCTTTTCCGTTCTTTTCGAACCCATCTAAAAGTCATTTGATCCAAGTTTTGGGGATTTTTTTCTGGTTGGTTTTGCTACAGGGCTTTTTAAAAATCTACATTTATATTTTGGAGACCCGCCGAAATCCTTTACTTTCCTGTAGTGGCTTCACTTATTATCGATCACCGGCGCCCGTTTTCTCTAGATCAATTCGACTTCAAATACTTGTGTACAGATAATTATAACAGTAGCAGAACTTCAGTCATAAATAGGTAAAAAAATTATTAAGTTTGGTTAAATTTGTTTTGTCGTAATAGGTGATAACGCAGCGTTAAATTATAATTATAATTATAAATTAAGTATCATCATAATGATGTTAAAAAAAGAAATCTTTAAGACATCTTTAAAATCCTGGATTATGGGCGGAGTATATATATGTTAATGAAAATGAAATATTTGTTCTCTGAAATTCTATAGTATAGAGATGGCTCCCAGGGATGGCCCCTGTCGTGTCGCACTTTACACCCAATGACTTCGAGATATATTGTATAGTAAACCCTTGAATGGTAATTACCGTCTCGTTCTTTGAGACTTGCCAATCCCCCTCTCTTCTGCCAACCATTAATCATCGAGTATAAAGGTTTATCAACCTTTTGATGAACAATATCTCGATATACCTTCATTATCAGCAATTAGTTAAGGCACCCCGACACTGGGATCATTCTGAGAGTAAAACACAAGGTTACTAAGAGCTGTCCAACGTTAAGAGCCATACATATTAAACTAGTTTAACACTTGGACGCTTGGATAGTCCATTCATGTTGAATTACTCGAGAGGTGTGTATTTCTGGTGACTCTATTTTGAAGGATTTATTGCCATGACGACTCTATTTTAAGGGGCTGTTAATGTGACATCTGATTCGAAAACATTTCCCATGCATTACCATCACTATATATATATGATGTGTCACAGATAAGTCGAAAAATTGGATTTTTAGATAGGCTACTGTCATATTTGAAAAGATGGCGTTAAGTTGATTCCAACGATTCCTGTACTATTCCTATATTTTATGTTTAATTTTGCTTATTTTTTGAAAAAGGTTTGCAATATTTCTGAGTGGACAATTGCTACTAGCTAAAGTAGCTAAATATAATCCTCAGAAACGCAAGGACATATTTAATGCAAATTTGGTGCATGTATTCATACGACTTAAAGTGCTAGAGACGCCCAAAATGAAATTTAAAAAAAAACACTTTGAAAAATATTAATTTTGCGGCTCATTTGCGACTCATTTTTCTGTAACACATCCCATGCACCGATCTCTGAGACAGACATTGGAATACAATTTGTTTGTGCACGAATTTGTCCAATCACTGCAACGAATCGTCACTAGGTGAAAAGGGGATATCACCTTCCTTTCTCCAATAATACCTGTCTTTCTACCATAATTGCCTGCCCACTTCTCACCACCGACGTTGCCTTCCTTATTTGTTTTATTTCGTATCAACACCTCGAAATGTGCCGACCAACAACATAAACTGAAACATAGGAATAATAGCATGAGTAGTTGTTGGTTGAAAACTCATATATATATATATACATAAAGTCCACTCTCTAGCCCTGGGCTTATGCAACTATTTCCCTCCCCCTTTCTGACCACTGAGAGGCTAGAGTAAATAGCCATAGGACATCCAAGTTTGTGACAATGGACGCAGACTATTACAGGCAGGTGGCCAGCGCCTCGTTGCCACCTAGGACGATGCACCTGTATGCAAAGCCTCGTCTACAATAACCCCGTATCTAATCACAGTTCTAAAATAAGAGGGAGGACACTTCTAAGTGTTTAAGCGTTGGATCAGATTATAGCAGTATATGCCTACCTTTCGTGCGGGCATTGACATGTCTTATAAACACTGTTTTCCGGTATACCCTACTATATTAAAGGTCCCCTTCGTTAAGAGATATTGCTTTTAAAAAGGAGAATCATGTTCAGGAATTTGTATATATGATAGTGATATGATATCATCTAGAGGAACTGTTCATCGTGCCCTGAATTATTAAGAATATAACAGTGTTGAAGTCATGATTACTAGGGTATTTTACATATCTTTGTGTTATCTGTACATGCACACAATGATTGATGGTGCTGATGAAAAAGAATTAATGTTGGCTACTGACTAATTTTGATACATTTTTTAATAAGGGTGAGGAATTGGTTGTATGTTTAATACCTATAGCTTGGAATGCATTTAAACGGCATTGATATGTATCAATAGAATACAATCAAAGATATCTAAATATCTAAATACATAGAACTACACTTGAATGTCTCAGTCTAGACTCACAACCTCTCAGATAAGAATGGGATGTCAATGATTGGATGCCTACTGCGCTAATGGCTTTCCAGGCCCTGCAGTATGCCTCCTAATGGGATTCTAATGACATTTTGAAGTTTGGAGGGGGAGGCTTTCCCTCAATTTGGAGGGTCTCTTTTAAACTCCGAGCCTAGACGGGTCTGACCATTGGATATAATAGATACTTTAACTACCAACGAATGATATAATATCTATAATTATATATATTTTACATTGAACTATCTACTTGGTTTAACGTGGGCTCAAGTCTTTCCGTGTCAAGTCTTGAACTCGTTAATCCATGCAATATATCCACGCAGCTATTCAAATTTATTTAATCAATGCAAAGGTCATTCTTTCGGTATTGCCCAAAGGATTCTGAAGAATTCTGTCATCTGTGCCAAATGGTTGCTGGAAGTTATTGCTATTCAGTTCGTCTTGACTTTTAACTCTTTCTGGACTGTGAATGGACAGCTACAGTTCATGCCCTTTCTCACCTTTTCAGAGGACCATTTTCTTAATTCGAATCGATATTTTAAGTTGCTATTGCTTGTGTGCAGTGACTTGGAGGCAGACGATTGACAATGTTATTGAATACCTTGAGTGGGCGGGGGTCGAATCTGGCCATCTAAAGTATAGCAATGCATTGAACTTTTGATTTCGCCAATATATTAGCATTGACCTTTCAATTTTGCACCAGAAATAATAGGCCCAACTCCCTTATTATTCTATCTTGGTGAGTTTCGGATGGGCTGGGATGAAATAGACAACAAAATAGAACATTTTAATCGTCAACATCGGTCAAAAACTTTTTACTTTTTGTTCCGTTCTTTTCCAACCCATCTGAAAGTCATTTGACCAACACCTTTGAGGATTTCGTCCGGTTGTTTTTGCTACACGGCTTCATAAAGATCCACATCTATATTTCAGCTTTAATGTACATTGTCCACCACCGTCAATTATCGTACGTATTGTCAGGAAAATTCCTGAATTTGTATATTTTATACTTTGCAAGAACCACTAACCATAAGAGCTCTAGCTAGATAATTTGTGGTTATTGCGAATAAAGAAGTGACTCCTTTTTAGAGTGACTTTTGTTGTGACCTTTACATAACTAGAAAAACATAAATATATCTTCCAGGTAGAGATTCATTCAGTAGGCTGATGACGGCTGTAGATCACAACCAATAGGTACATAGGTAACCAATAATATACACTTGGGTTTCAACAAATGTTACATCTCGTTATACATGGGTCAGTCTTTTCATGAAGAGTAAGTGCCAATCATATCAAACAATCTGTGGGTATATAATAATGTGTCATCTGTAACACTTGAGTCATTTTAGTTGTTGAAAACTGAGAATTTATTCAGATTCTGTAAGGCTATATAATGTATAGGCCACACGCCGCAAGTCATATGGGAAAAACTGCTCTATGTTTAGCCATTCAAATAGAGTTATTTTGGCAGGGAACCAAGGTTATTTTACCGGGTGATTTTTTAATTTGCAACAATGACTGTTGGCTAAATCATATCTGTGCATCACAATAAAGCAACCTTTATTGTGAGAAAAATGTTTTATTAGGACTATGTAACAATAAATCTAAAGTAGTACCACGAAGGCTAAAAATAGAAAAGTAGGTGTATTCAGAATTTGGAACACAATGCCCGAATACATGTAGTCGACGTGTAACAGACACCCCATAAGCCGGAAAATAAGCATTGTCCCTATACATAATTAGATAGCGTCTTGAAAAGTACTTAAAATATAGATCAGGTATAGAACATCAAATATTGAATACATGTAGGTGTATTGAAAAAAATCGAATTCAATGGGAAGTTAATGCAATAAGCGTTCCAGATCAAATCAAATCAATATTATACAATGCAAAAATTAATAGCCTTCAAAGAATTCAATCAATAGAGATTGGAGGATTAAGAAGTGGCAATATTGTAATAACCTTCCAGGGACATAACCAAACATTGGGAGGCAAACAATCGGACTACCATCGCCTACCCCCTACCCCCTACCCCCTACCCCCTACCCCCTACCCCCTACCACTCCCCTCTGAACAAAGTTTAATGTTGTTGAGTTGATTGTTGAGGTGTTGCGGCGTCTCGAGCTCCTCCCTATTATATGGTTCTGTAGGGGTAGATGGGTGGCAAGATCCTCCCTACATGGTTCTGCAGGTGTAGAGGGTTGGCGAGCTCCTCCCTACATGGTTCTGTAGGTGTAGAGGGGTGGGGAGCCCCTTCCTACATGGTTCTGTAAGTTTAGAGGGGCGGTGATCTCCTTCCAGAGATGTGTATGGATATCTACGAAAATCAAGGGTTCCTTGACATAACTGTATTATAAATGTTCCCTCACTGAGGATAGTATCAAAGATAGTAGTAACGTACTATGATCTTTGATAGTATTGCAAGGATACAAACCAAGGACAGCCAATTTATGTTTAGCATTGTGCTTGCAAATGAATGAGGCAGCAACCATAGCTAGTCACACAAATAGCAGCACGCCTCTGTTTTTTAAGAATATCCCTTAAAGAGTTTCATTGACGCCGTTTTTGCCATCCAAGCTTCATTGTACATCAAATATTGTCCATGTTTTAGATTCCCCCAAAATGACAATCATTCGATCATCCCTAGAGCTATTGTGGTAAGATTCTAACTTGCCTTATTATCAATCACATAGTAAAAGAGAATGTCCTTTGCCTGCCGGCGGTATTAGATTTCTGCCCCGGGACTCTCGTTCCTTCTCTCTCCCAATTGCTAGTTTTGATGGATGGGCATGGGGAGTCGATCTTGGTGTGAAGTCCCTGAACCCAGGTTTCTTTGAAACATGCATACCTGCCAAAGGTTAAATTTAGACAAGGTGTAGTCTTTTTCATCCTGTGATGTATGTGCTGGTGTAAACCCATTTTCCACGCTCAGACGCAGATATTACACTCCAAGAATTGTTCAAAGAATCCATTCTCACAGGGTCTTGTTAATACATCTGCTTGCAACTCGAAAAGTACTGCTTACAAGAGAGCATTTTCCATTTTAGTTTCTAATCTTTTGTACATGAATAATGGGTCAGGTCCCCGTAAAATGCACAATTCACCTTCACCAATCCTCTCAAATAATCCTAATTTAAGACAAAAACTAGTTTCGAAATTAAAGTTCAGCATATTTTAGATTAACGCAATGGCAAATCTACTTAGATATTCCTATTACTATTATTTTGCAGGTTATAATTTAGCAGAATTTACTAAATGGGTAGGGCCGCCGATTGTACATTAATAGGGAGATGTAGCAACCACAACACACCAACACAACACTAACGCATCCACTAACTATAATGTACATTATTACCGTTGTTGGGATATATCGCTAGGCCTAGCCTAGCGCCTCTCGAGATACCCCTACAATGGTAATACTGGGCAATTAGAGCCTGAGTTTATTGTCCAAGCGGCCCTCTAAGCCTGACAGGAACCCAAGCCAAGGCAGAAGACCGAGGCTTAGAGGGCCAGCGAGGACAATAAACGAAGGCTCTAATGGCTTTAGTCCCCATTGGTTGGGCTGTTATTATCAACTTATTCTATTACTATCACTTCTCCTCAACCCTAAACATTGTCATAAAGCATTTACTTACAGTTCAGTTAAGTATCATTCATCATGAAGGTAGCGCAAGGTCGCACCCAGAGGACCCGGTTTTCCGCCATTTTTCGTGTCTCCACCCATGTCAAGAAATGCATCCGTGCTTTTGGGTACTACAGTCCTCATAGTGCAGACCCCTCGTAGGTTTGTTTACATCCACACATGCTCTCCAAGCACACCACCACATCCCTTCTGCACAAGCCATTTTTTGACTCCCATACACTAAAACTTCACTATCTGGGTAAAACAATATAGCCGTCATTTCTGCCGATTTACATTTTTTATTTTCTTCTTTATCAAGTCCCTAGACACATGCAACATGGAAGCTGCAAGTTAGCTGGCCAAATCGGAAGTAGTGCGAGGCATAGAGTCCCAGCACTGTGCCGTGTTCCGGTATAGAGTGGCCAGCGGCGGTGCAGTGGCCACTCTATGCCTTTGTAACTGTCCCCGTCAGACCAACCAACGGGGACTAAATGGTATTAATCTACAAATACTTAGTGGATGCGTAAACTTGTGTTGTGTAGGTGCGTTGTGGTTGCTAAATCCCCCTATTATTCTGAGGACGTTACCCTTAAATTAGACGGTCTTGGGGTTATAACCACCTCATCCCCGGGAGTGTGCACCAAACAGTGCACCAGCAGGTCCTCAATGTCGGTTGTTAATCTGTTAATAGACTGATGCAGACTGCACTTGTTCCACCAATCGGTTGGCTCTTCATGACCGTCTTTTTTAATTAAAAAAAAACTGATGGAAAAAAGATTTGTAAAAAGTTATTGAATGGACTTATTATATTATCATTAACACCTGAAGAGTTAGCACCACATTCCTAAACAGCCTAGGCTCACAGCCTTTCAGATCAGATACGAATGGTATATCAGTGATTGGACGCCTGCTGCACTTATATCTTTCCCGGTCCAGGAGTAAGCGTACTAATGGCATTTTGCGGTTTGGAACGAGAGGCTTTCCCTCAGTTTGGAGGGGCTCTCTAAACTCTGAGCGTAGCCTGGATACATGATACAAGTTTCCATCCGGATGCTCTCCCTCCTCACACCGCCTACGTTAATATTTTCTAAGTTGCAGTCTCATACCTAGTACATAAATCCGATCCATTTTCTTCATTGCAGCAGTGGAAAAAATTCAAGCAAATCTCAAAGTGCTTTTTTAAGATTAATCATCCTGGGCACAGTTGGTCGTTTCAACCAGCAAAACATATTTTTCAACTTCTTCACCTATTTATTTTCCCTTTAGGGAAATTCTCAAAGAAAAATATACATTTAAATTCGGTCATCGTCCATTTGTCAAATCGTCTTGTTTTCTGTAGAACCAGGATCCTGTGAATCTGCCATTACTCACGGGCGAGGGACGTGGGTAATTTACACAGATTAAAATGTTTTTACATTACCACCTTGAAATATGACCTGTTGAAGGAAGCTAGGCTGATCAAGACGGAGTGGATTGAGGTTGATCGAGATGAGCAGGTGACTCCAACCTTTTCGTATTTGTTAGAACCTTCATTGCACCATCTGCATAGATAATGTCGATGAAATCGCCTCCCAAATAAATGTGTTGCATGGTTGTTACATTTGAGACTCGAATAAATAAAGAGCCGTCAAAGTCATGTTCAAAGAAGGATCAACGTTAATCAAACTCAATATTTATTGCACCTTTTCTACTCTCTGTCGCCCATTCACCGATCAAATAACCCAGATTTAGGACAAAAATGAGATTCCAATTACAGTCCAACAAAACGAAACTGGCTTTTTGAACCAACTCAGATATACTTAGATATATCTAGTATTAATTATCAATTTTTACAGCCTAATCTAGCAAAATTTACTAAATTTATGTGTAGAGCTGCCGACACTGAGTGCTTATGCTCGCTCATGCCCCTCGAAGGTTCCCCCCATGCCATCTTTCTCAAAATATTTAAACTTGAAACAGCTACAACCTTATCAAAACAAATTAAGGATACTAGATAGGTTTTACCTTCTAAAGCATCAGTGCAGGGTTTGAAACCCTTGACTATCCGACATGCACATGCATTATAAAGAACCTTTGTGTGCCGGTCCAATAAGATAGCAACCCAAAGTCACTATCAGTTGACTAAAGATCCAGAGCTATTTTGAACAACATTGCTTTCTTGTCATGGGTGGCCACCCCTCTGGGTTGGCTGTAATGTCCATGATGGGCTAGGGGATGGGACCCTTACCTATATAAAGTGATTTATATGAATATGTACTTATCTGAACAACCATCAGGCCTATACCTCTCTTCTGACATCCCTGAACTGAAAGCCCCACTTACATTGTGCTTTTTCAGGATGTTTTCGGAATGTTACAGGGTCAGGTCGCCTAGAAATGAACAATTGGCAGCTCTATACACATTTTGTAAATTCTGCTAAATTAGGCTGGGAAATGATAAATGCTACATGGTATAGCGTTTGGTTCAAATAATCTGTTTGGTTATGTTGAATTCAATTTGGTCTTGAATTTGGGTTATTTGAGAGGATTTGTGAGGGCGAGTGAGGGCGAGTTTTCAGGCGACTTTACCCTACAATTGAAAACAGCTGAAGGGCAAGTTGATGCTTCTGGACATGTTAGCAGTTCATTTGTCTCCTTGCCGTACAGGTTTATTATTTTAGTCTGATCAGGTGGCTGTTCCATGTGTATTATAAGATTTATAATAGTTTTGATCGCCAATAATGTTAGTGGGGAAAATAGAAGGTTAGCGTAACGCGGACATGTAGGGATTAATCACCGACATTTCATGCCCAATGGGGGCACTGATGATGCATATCACTATTAGTGCCCGCCTAGAGTTGTGTAAGCCTCTGATTTGGTTTTGTTTAAAAAGGCAATTGAAATAAATCTAAATCTAAATCTAAATCTATTATATTAGAGTCACTACGGCTTTGAGACTAATAGTGCTAGTCTACAGCAGGCCAGAAATACTTTTAGTCTCTACCTCATGTAGGTATAGCTACCAGACTGTTCAAGGTAGAAAATAGGAATTATCTTATAAACGATTGCTCGACAAAGATGAAGTATAGAGAGAAAGCTATTACATTGACAAAGTGATGTTTCATGAAGACTAATGCCTTTCATTTAAGTTATTAGTTAGGCATAGAATCTCACTTGTTCCTTCTATTCTAATATGCAGGCAGCAGGTGCAGAGATACATCATATCATTCACCTCCACGCCTTCCCATGACGTTTTACATGAGTGACATTGAAAGTCAAATGGAGGGTGTTGGAAGGTATATTGGATAGGGGTTATGAACAATCGGGTCATGTCCTGGATATATATCTGTCTGAGATTAAATGAATCACTCTGACATGCAATCTCTTAATAGTTTTATAGGAATCGAAGGAACAAGGCTAATTAATTCTTGAAAGTCTCTAAAAGATTCACTGTGTGTAGGTCTATATTGCATGTTGTCTAGTCTCCGAGCCTCTCAGATCGTAATATATGAATGGTATGACAGTGAGTGGACGCCTACTGCGCTAATGGCTTTCCCCGCCCTGGATTAGGCTAGTCGTCCTAATGAGATTATAATGGGATTATAATGACATTTTCTGTTTTTGAGTGAGCGGCTTTCCCTCAGTTTGTAGGGACTCTCTCAACTCTGAGCCTACACTCTATAATATGTCTTACAGATTTTACAGTTGCATAATAAGCATATTTTGTTGCAGGTTTTGATTAACTATACACACATTATATATAGATCCTTAAGGAAAATACAAATCCCTATAATTATGTAATGATTATTAATTGTGACTGGCCAGGGCATATATATAAATTCACTAGGTAAAAAACAATTATGTTTATGTTATGGGCACTGGCGTCTACCTCTCATTAACGAAGCAAGGCAATTCATAACGGAAACTAAAAGAAATGGTTATAAGGAGGAGATATATATATGGATGCAACCTTAAGTTGGATGTTGTATAATTAATATATTCTTCCGATGCTATGATGTACTCAGGTCCCTTTTGTGAATGAAGCAATGAAGGATTGAATGCGGAACAAGTAATCATGTCTTGCTGTATACAAATGTTGAATAATAGTTTGTTTAAATTGCGATAAAAAATCTCCTTTGCCATTCACCAACGTTGGTATTTAGTCATATGTTATCGCGGAGATACTTATTGTCAAAAGCAAGTGTTATTGTCCTTGCGATCTTGAACGGAGTGTGTAATTAAACAATGTATGTTATCAAGAAGAAGTATGTCGGTACAGGGTTCGGTGCCCAACATAAGTTCGGGTCCACAATGCGTGTAGAGCTAGACAGTCCTGATTATTGGCATATTATAGAAAAAGATTGCAGATGCAAGATTTACTTTAACACTAAATTTGAATCGTTGAATTGCTGCGGCTAACACAGGGGCCTTCATAAATAATTCATTTTCCCCATTCTCTCCAATCACCATGAGGAGAAGGAGATTAAAGTAAACCTGAAATGACATGAATCAATGGCTAGGCATAGTGTTTAAATGTGTTCCCAATAGCCAGTCTAATTGGTAAAGTGGATAGACCTTAGACTTCCAAATGGAACAGTGTGAATTTGAATCCCAGAGTAGACAGCCTTTTTACAATTGTCTCATTTTCGAAATTATATTATGTAAACTGTGCACTCCCAAGACCGAGATACAGCGGCTGGGGAAGGAGAAAGAAAGATACAGCGGGAGAGGAGTTGGGGGGGGGGGGCGAAAGAGAGAGGGAGAGAGAGAGGTTGGGGGAGGAGAGGGAGAGGGGGAGGAGAGAGACCGAGGGAAAGACAAGAGAGGAGGCATATGAGAGAGGGGGGAGAAGGGATGGAGAGAAGAGTCAGACAGAGAGAGGGGGTACGAGATTGGGAGAGACACAGAGAGAGTGACATACACATAGAGAAAGAGAGCAAGAGAAAGAGATATCACTACAAAGGAGTTGAACTTTGGAACAAACTGCCTCGTGATATTAGAAAATGTGAGATAAACGAAGAGCTTTGAGTAAAACGGAAGAAATTAGATTACAAATAATTCAACATGACCTGAATCGGATTATAGGTTCATCAACAACGTTATCAATACACAATCTCTTTTAATTTAGCGATAGTTTACCTAGACAATGGCAACGCATGGAAATATTTGATTTCATTTTGTAGTTATTAAATGTGCTTGGCTATTAAATGAAATGATACTAGTTACTAATGATACTACGAGGGGAGCAGCCCCACTCTTCCAAATACCACTTTCAAAATCTTTGTTACATAAACTATGTGTACCTAAGGGAATGACCTCCCTCCAGAAATCAGAGGAAATGATTATTATGTTGAGACATTTGAGGCATGATTAATAACCGTCTTGCCCTAGCATAAAGAGTATGTTATGGGGTTACTTCTCTGAGCGAAAAACTCGGTCTGAGATCTGATGCAGTTCCATGAGCGTCTGAGCTATTAGACCATGGAACTATATATAATTGTAGTGTTTTATAGGGCCAGCAGATCAGGAGCCAGGGTGTCCTGGGGCCCGTTGCTCCGTTTCTCGCTAACTATTTTCCCATACACTTTCAATGGGGAAATAGTTAGCGAGAAACGGAGCAACGGGCCCCTGGGGTATCCATTCTATTTCTATTTAATATTGTATTGTATTTGTATTTAATATCTTCTTATTCAGCCAATACATTATGTAACCGGTACATTATTCTCAGTAATCGCTCATCCTCACTACTCAAACAATCTAGTATCCTTATGTCATTATTTATTCACTTATATTTAGACAAAAATGGAAATATATACGATTATACATAAGATTAAGAACTAAGATTAAGATTAAGCATTGTTAAAAGCCATCACCGGCGCACGGTTCGCATGCATGTGTAGCAGCAAATTTAAATTAATGTAACTAGTGCAACTAGCTGCCCTACTGTATAGAAATTGAACTAAAAGAAATCATATTAGAACTGCAATATCCTATTAAGTAGTCCTCGTTTGACAGGCTGAACGATTCGTATCTCGGCAGTCGACGCATTTTGTCTCCACTGGGCAGCGCTTTGACTTATCACACACAGACCTCCTGTAAATTTTTGTTAAAAAATATGCGTCTATCTAAAGATCATCAATCTTAAGGCTGAATCTTATTTCTCAGCAGCTCAGCACCTCTAAAACTGTTTTGTATTTGTGAAAATTCTTCGACCAAGTTTCTTAGATTCCTTTGAAATGGAATGTTTTCCCTGCATACCAAGTGTTCCAAAAATATAATTACTTATTTTTATACTGGAATGTAACACTGAGCTGTTAAATGAACTCGAATAGCGCCATGACTGTTGAGTCCCTGTTTTCACTGATATTGGCGATTAGATCGGGAGCCATTCCCATACAGAAATGAAAGGTTAATCCACATGTAATGCAGATATAATGCAGACATAATGCCCAGGTTTTCCCTGACCATTCCATGTGTGCATTAAGTGCTCATTGAAAACCCTTCAACAGCATCAACATATGCAAATTTCATAACCTGTCCAGTGTATGTGCATTGGTAGGACTTCATGTTCATTATGTGTTCATTTAACATAAACTAATTCCAAAGCTGGGCATTATGTGTGGATTGAACTTCTATAAATAAAATTCTATGACATGCTCATTAGATGTGGATTTACCAGTGCCAGTGGGTCAAACAGGAAGGGGAAGTTGGTTATACATATAGGTCAGACTACCATTTCAAACAGTTGGCAGTTGGAAGTTGAATGAATAACATCATAAGACTTAGAGACTATGAACTGACTCAGTTTGGATTATTACAGTTTTCTGCTGCTCACTCTATTTGGATGACATTTAAAGGTCAAGCCTGAGTGACAATTAAGGCAGAGGATAACAAGGCACAAGTGACAGTTACAGAAGTGATATTGAAGTAGGAAATGGCTCAGGTTGAGAGTGTTGCTACCTTAGTGCTTTCAGATGGACTGGTGTTCTCACTCAGTAAATTGCACAATATATCATAGCAGACAGAACATTCTCAAGGATTGGATTAAGGCTTGGAGTATGTTTATGGCTTACAAATATCATCAGTAAATACTAAGACTGTGGAAGAAGGTAAGAGGTACCTTATTAAGCATGCAAGTAAAATAAGGTTAGACAAAGGAAAGCTTCTCTAAACACATGTGGAACATTGAAGGTCATGTGACCTGGCCCATGTGTGTGCATTAAGGACCTGGCCCATGTGTGTGCACTAAAGGACCTGTCCTATGTGTGTCCATTAAAGGACCTGTCCCATGTGTGTGCATTAAAGAACCTGTCCCATGTGTGTGCATTAAGGAACCTGTCCCATGTGTGTGCACTGGAGGACCTGGCCCATGTGCCCATAAAAGGACCTGTGGATTAGCTCATTTACATGTGAAATTTTCCCACTAGTCATTGCATGTGCATTAACTGTTCATTGGGTGTCCCCTTAGACCTGGTCACTGGGCCATCTTTTCCGTATGGGTTAATATTTTAGAAAGGTTGGGCCGCGGGATTATGCATCAAACAGTGCACCAGCAGGCCCGAGATGTAGGTCATTAATCCTTTACTAATATACAAGGCTACAAATTGGAGATTAATCATGTGCACACAATCATTTGAATTGTTCCAGTGGGTCCATAGACTCAAGAAGCTTGATACTATAACATCTAGGTGTGCGAGTCACGTACGTTCCCCTTCGAACAGACATTAATTACAGAAGGATAATTTAGGATAAATAGAAGAAATACTGATGATTATCTGTACCCAGATTAGACCGTTAGTACTTACTCTGCCTCTGTGACTCTGGGATTCCGTGTGATGAAGACAAAGGTTAATTACTGCACATGCATATATTATGATGCATTACTGTAACAAGGTGGAGGTGAATGTCGTGGGAAGATCTTTGTATGCCAACAATTGCCCAGTTTAGGTACTTACACAATTGTCATACTTTATACCATGGTATCATATTATCTTATATATATACTTATCGTAATGCTTCATAGCAAATATCTTTATACAAATCCAATGATATTGGTTCATCATGGGATTTTAACAGGAATATAATATAACACCGTATTGCAAGAAATAAAATAAATATCACCTCTTTTAAATTTAATTGTCAAAAAATCGCCTACTCCAATGTGAAGTGACGTCACAAACCGACTTAGATACATTGTCATCATAAAATGATGTGATTGAGGGAAATCCCTACATTATAGGTGTGAGCTCGGAGTAAAAGGTTCTGAGGTATAAAGAGAGAGGAAGAGGGAGAAATGAGGGACAGAAAATAGAGGAGGGTCGAACGAAAGAGAGAGGGATGATCGAGAAAGAGATAGAGGAGAGTGAGAGTAGGGTGGCGAACTGGTGAAGAGGGGTATAGGGAGGGAGAGATAAAAAAAAATAGGGACAGTAGGATGAGGAGATAGAGAGAAGGGGGATTGAGGGACAGAAGAGGAGGGCTGAAGTGGGCAGAAGTGGGGGAGAGTAGGACAGGGATGAAACAGTGAGAGGACGCGTGAGAGATGAGAATAGAGAGGGAACGTAGGAGGGAAAGAGGCATGATAGAAAGATAACTACCCACAATATGCACTTGAGTGCATGAGCTTGCATTGCCCCATTTCAACTGTCAACCGGTGCAGACGGGTACATTGCTAGTATCTTAATAAAAAAATGTATCTTCCATGACGTTATGATTTAAGCAGCATTCATATGCAATTAGCAATTTGTGTACTAGCCTCTTAACGCCCCTGAAATCGTTGAACTTAGAGCTGTGCTCTCAGTTTACATCGGTCAAAATCTTTAAAAGATTTCCTCATCCTTTTCCAACCCATCTAAAAGTCATTTGATCAAAGTTTTGGAGAATTTGTCCTTGTGTTTTTTGCTGCAGGTTGTATTATTATAAGAATACATTTACATATCGGAGACACACCAAAATCATTTCCTGCTGTGGTTTCACATATTTATCGCTCACTGGAGAGAGAAAACGTCTGATTCGACTTCAAATTATTGTATTAACATCAGCAGACTACTGATAAATCTAGTGCTATAAGTCATAATAATTATGACTAAATTTGGTGAGATCTTTTTGTTGTAATAGCTGAGAATTCAGCTTAAACATGAAAAAATCAAATCGTATCAGTGCCAGTTGCAGTCGACCACCATCAGTCATATGAATTGATATAGAATTAGCATACCGCATATTTTGGCAAACAAGCTGTAATTTGTAGGAAGATTAAATCATCGGATATTAATGACAATTAATTATATAGGCCCTTTATAGATACTGTGTCTACCATTGCCTTCTATCGAATGACTTCGGAAATGACACACATTAAGCTGGATGATGGATGAGCCCTAGGTATCGTGTGCATGTATGCAGACATGAATCTACATCTTCACCAAAAAAATTATGTGAAAAAACAACAATGTAAATGAAGACTCGTAAGTCATAAAAGATTAAATGAATTAAATGTTATTTGGCAAGAAGTAGCCTTTCTGGAAATGTTCGTATATTGCTAATAACCTTTCTCTTAAATCTGTACAATTGAATATATACTTAGGAATCTAGGGCACCATCAATATGGCCCTACACGTGAATTATTAATACCTAGAAGACCTATATTACCCTGACAAGGCGTCAGGCAGGTGTAATGATAAATGTGAGCTTGAGGAGGAATATTGTAATAGGGAATATGAACTATATAGAGAGTAGTTCTGGATAATTAAAGTCAATGTTTGTATTAACTTAGCTTTAAGCAGTACTGAACAGGAAATGGAAGACAATCCATATGAGTCTTCCATGAGTGGTATACCACTAGAGGAAGTCTTCTTAACTCTTTAATGAACACAATTCTTTTTTACTTGGTAGCCTTGAGAATGCTACCCACCGCCATGGGCATTGTGTATTAAAGGGTGACAGGAACTGTTCCCCGAAGACCTTAACCCCCTGAAACCTGCCCACCAGGACCTAGAACTGTTTTAAAACTTCAAATCTTTAAAAGTTACATTAAAGATTCACTGTCTTAACTATCTTATATTCAATCCCCACCAAAGTCACCCTCATTTAGCCCAACATAATCTTAACTATTACCACCGGCTAATGTAAATGTATAGTATCAGCAACTCAACCAATAGGGGATTGTCATGTGCCACTGCGCATGTATGTTACAGTGCATGCTGGTATAGATTCAGTTCAGGTCCGACATACAAATATTTATCGACATTTTTATCAAACATGGCAAGAATGTTTTCACCAATATCATAGCTTGTCTTAATGAACTATAAAACCAAACACACGATGGGAAAGATGGAGGCTTGTTCTACAGAAACATGCATAACACATGGATATATTGACATTGGAGCACCCATAAATATTCCATGCTGAACATGGCATGTTTCGATAGCTTTTACACATACACAATAGCTTTTACACATACAACTCCCGTACTTCCAAGTAAATCAAGCTAGATTAAAGATTGTGCAAGTCTCCTATTCTGACAAATATTTTCTCCGAATTGCTTTGGAATGTGTGAAATAAGTATCATACCACCAGACTGGCAAATATTTGCCTATAATTCATATGCACCCAGAGTTAGTACAATACTTGGTGCATCATCAGGTTCAATCCCTCCCAAAAGTATATGTTTGTGGTCTTCTCAGGTAGAGAGGTCTTCCAGGCCATGCCTATCTTCAGCATCAAATAAACCAAATTTAAGGCAAAAGGTAGGTCCCAAATATAGTTCAACACAACCAAACAAGTTTTCTGAACCAATTATAGAAGCCGGGACAATGGAAGACGTCTGGGACTGGAACATATAGATATGGGTGTTACATGTTTCATTTTTGAATTTTATTCATCTAAAACATTATGTAAAATACAATATTTTCACTCCAAGTTGAGGAGAGGGTATTTATAATGTAACTACATTACAGAAGGAAATAGATGGTAAACAGCTATATAATTCATATCTAAACACTAGTATAAAATAGAACATTAAGATTGTATTACATTATGAATAATGACTACAAACTTTTGGATTGTTGGTCTGATATAAATTATGAAAGCTAAACAAGTATGGATGATTAAAAAATAGTGTTACCGGCGCCCATGCAGAAATCGGTTTCGACATACAAATAGATGACTTAAATTGAAACAAAGCAAAGGGGGAAAGTATACCGCTATGACCATAAGATACCACAAACACGAAGGTAGAGTATAGGAACACTGAAGTAGGCCTAACAAAAATATAAAGCTAGCTATAATCGGTGCGGAGCCCCAAATCTTGGAATTTATCAAATCTATCAATTTTTTCCCCAGATTGTCTTTGGTTTTGCATATTATGTGCCCGATTTGAGAGACTTGCTGCGAAAGTGTTTTTGTAAGTTTTTAATTTATTTATATATAGCTCCACCATATTAATCAAAGAATGTATACATAAATAATGGAGCGTAAAACCCAAGCCCAAACATCGATTATCTAGTGTCTTGTTTCATGGCTATAGGTCAATTGTTCTGTTGGGCTAAGGGGAAATCTGGTGGCGATATATATGAACATTTACACCACAGGGTTATGTTTAAGATATGACCTTTTAAAGCACAGAGAACAATTATTAAGCAAAAGTAATTTTGACAAAAAGGAGATGTCCTTCTGGAATCTAATCTAGGTCTTTCAGTACAAACCTACCATCGACGAAAAGTTAAAAATTACTACGTTACGTACTAGTCTTACATGATTAGTCATTAGTCAAAGTTAGTTTTATGAGGATACAATAAGTTCTTAGTCTTTATAATTTCATATATTTTACCGTACCATGTGGTTAAGTAGTTTTCTCTTCTCAGTATACATAGAGAATTTTTCTAGATTAATTAATTAATTAATCAAATCAATCATACGTTGGAGAAAACAATTCACCCAAGTTTTTTTTTTTTTTTTTTTTTTTTTTTGGGGGGGGGGGGGGGGATGTCGGTCTGCCAGTGTTTAGCCATGTGCATAGACAAAATTCGTATTCGCTGATCCATATATATATTATTGTAACTATAGCTGTGCGGCGGCCGGTCGGCATATTATGTATTCCCCAGCGCAGTGTACAATTACAGCAGACACGGTTACCTGAACATATTTGTTTACCGTATCTCCTCAAGCTAAAAAACAATCCCCTTTCCTTTCTCTCTAACAGATCGCATTAGTAGGTGGCTTTCTACTTAGGTGTTAACCTTGGGGGAGGAATGGGGCTTGGGGTGGCAGTAGTCTAGGGCGTGGATACAGTCTGGTCGTCCGAAAATGTACAATTCGCCTCAACAACCCTCTCAAATAAACCAAATTTAAAATAAAAACTAGGTTCAAAATACAGTTCGAAAAAAACAAAGAAGATTTTTGAATCATTGCAATGCAAAATATACTCAGATATATCTAGTATCTATAATTGTTCAACCTAATTTAGCAGAATTTACTAAATGTGTAGAGATGCCAAGTGTACATTTTCTAACGCTTTGTTTGACCCACTGTACATGTACATACATCCGGATTCCCGACCAGTCAATCGGAAATATTGTCTCTCTTCTATTCTGTCAATCATAGCTTATTTCTGGAATAGATTTTCGAGTAAATAATTCAGGTGGAATTGATATTGAACATTAAAAGAATCGTTAAAACTTCACAGGGTGTTGTCCAATCGGTCATTGCCCCAAACGTGTGTTAACATATAGTCACTAAACCAGACTACCACCACCACCCCCTACCCCGCCCCACACCAACCAGCTCGCGAGATGTTAAGCAGATCTATCTTTGCTGTCTCCTCATATATAATCAATGGCAATATCAAAGTATCCTAGATGAGAAGACAACGTAACTAATCCTTCGGTGACCATACTGTGACCAAAGCAACAAAACAACTGTTAATACTAGGCGGAGGCTCCAATGGAGACAGTTGTGGACAAATCAAAATCCACCTCACAAAAAAAAACATTCCATTGTTGGCAGTTGCTGCTCACCCTTTTGCCTAGGCAGTACACATCTTTTGACCAAGGATTTTAAAACTTCAATGTTACCTACAATGTTCGTGGTAGGGTGAATGAACCATATTCTTGGTTCGACCAAACTTGAGTCTGAGCTTTACCTTTATATTAATTAGTATTAAACTCCTCAACAACCCACATACATGATATGTGTACATCTATCCTGAACGGCAATATAATGGAGCGAGTGGTTGATATATCGCGCCTGTTTGAGACGAATATTTGCTAGGACTTAGCGAGTACACACCACAAACACTCTCACCTTTCCCCGAATAATGACAATTTTACATTTCTCCACCTGATTCCATTTTTAAGTCGACCCCAAACTAGGAAAAAATGAACCGACGAGGGTGCGTGTCAAGGACATTCCATTTTCTAAGATGCTGGTTTTTGTGCAATGTGTGTTAGCTTGTGTTCAGAAAGCTCGTTGGTTCAGAGAAGCCTATAAATCATAAGAAGCTAGGTTTCGCCCACCCCACCCCACCCCATTCGCCTTCGCGTCATGCCATCTTTTACATTCGTCATAAAGCACTCTAGATCGCTATGCAAAGAGGTATTGGTGTCATATGTTTTTATAAAAAATAACTTATACAGTGTTGGCTCAGAGTTGAGAGTCCCTCCAAACTGAGGGAAATCCATTGCCATTAGAATTCAGTTAGGACGTCTACTCCAAGGCCGGGAAAGCCATTAGACCTGACATATCATGCTTACCTGAACAGAGAGGTTGTGAACCTAGACTGAATGAATGTGGAAAACATAGAATGTGTTTAATACCTTTGATATGAAATCCGGTGTGGGTTATTAAACAGTTCTATTACTTTAAGGGTACACGATCTGTTATGTACTGCCTTTCAAGTGTACCTGAAAGAACCATTGTAACGAGTGTATCAACCATGACTTAGTTTTCTTAATGGAAATAAAACTAATATATATGTGATTATATCAATAATTAATACATGATTGGGCAATGTAACGTTTACATGGCTCATCATACAGAACTGTGCGGGTGAAATATAGTTTTCATTTTCTTCTCACCAAATCAGGCCAATTTCCCATTGGGAAAACTTCAAAATAATGGGGAGCCCAGAGGAAATAATTATGTAGGCACTAACCTTTAAAAAAAACAGGAAGGAACCAAGCTATGTCTTAAGGTTAAATTCTTTTTTCCTATAGACGATCCCACGCTGTTTGTTCTCCATACAATGCGGTGGTCGGCTCGTCACGAAAAGAAAACATGGGTGATATTTTGCGGTGTGTATATCTGTATATCCAATATCAGTCTATAAATGTCAGAAGCAATCCGATAGGCGATCCATCGAGATGGTCTTTGCAGGGGGGCTGATGAGCAGGTACTAGGGCGACAACAGAAGTGACAAATTATAGCTCATAAAGGACTTGAATTAACAGGATGCGAGTAACTCAATATAATATTTAAAGCCTACTGCCATAAATATTGTATTTTTTGGGAGTGATTTGACTCAATTTGTTTGTTTGAGCCTTGGACTCGGAGCCTAGACTGGTCGTAGCAAAATGTATAGAAAAAGTAGCGTATAAATGTATATTTTTGACGAAGGGAGGGCAAGATGTCATTCTACGCTCTAGAGTCACTTCAAACTGAGGGGAAACCCCTCGCTCCAAACCTCAAAATACCATTATAATCCCATCAGGACGTCTACCCAAGGCCGGAAAAGTCATTAGCGCAAAAGGCGTCCAATTACTGACATACCATTCTTACCTTATCTTATCTTCCCTACTTAGTGGCCCTAGGCTTATATCTGTATTATACAGAAATGTTGTTAGTTGTTGGGTTGTGGTGTTAACTATTATTTGAAACAACAACTACAAACATATGGAAATATTTCCTGAAGGAACACACGTTTTCGTAGGCCCTGGTTTTACTCTTGGGTAATATGTTCGTTAATTTGGTCGTTCCTTTGGCGATCACCCTCTTGGTATATGCCTCTTGATTAATGTCAGACAAAGTCATTTGTTACAACATCCCATAAAACTAATCGTACACTAATTCCATCAAACAAGTCATAGCTGCTTCTTTAAATATCTTACGAAACAGTTTTAAGGACATGAGTGTTTTTGTATAGCTCAAATGACCTTCCTATGATATGAAATTTGAAGAACTATATTAGGCTCCATCTTGGTATTTGGTGTATAATTATACGATTGTAAAAAAAGATTAATGTATGAGAAGGAAAACAAATTAATGTATAAGGTTCTAAACGGGATTCGAATGATAATAAACAAGTGATTCTCCGTTTGAATAGGTTGCACAGAAGCTGTGGGATGCTATGACCTGGAGCCTATGTATTTGAGTAGTGCATAGAACAGGGAATCGGCCTCTGGGTCCAAACTGTCCTTGGGTACTGTTAGGTACACACTCCTCACCCCATCGCTAGGTGGCCCTAGCTAGGCATTATATTTGACCAAAATGTTACCACGAGGCATAAATCATGCAAGTCTCCATCTTGGCTCAAGTTTTTTTTTTTTTTAATTTTCTAGCAATTTGTGATTACAGATGGTATTTTCCATTTTCCAAACCTTGAAAAAAGGTAAGCATCAGCCGAAACGTCGCCAACTCAACCAGCCCTTATATTATATCTTATATTTCATGCTGATATCTTTATAAATAAAAGAGTTATAACCAAATGACTGTCTTATTTCATGATAATCCCAGCTTAATCGGTGCCATAGGTCAAGTAGATTAACCCTTAGAACAATGGACCACAAATCTTAAGATTTTCCAAGACTTAATTATCAATAACTTTTTTCGTATTAAGGATATATCGAAAATCTGTTTGCAGGAAAATAATACTGAGAAAGATCTCCTTCCGTGAAAGATCTCCTTCCGTGTAGCTATATTAACCCAAGAATAAAGTAATATCTAATTTTCACCTGACCACCCTATTATATATATCTTCATTGTTTTGGGTCAATTTTTGCCATCTCGATCTGTTTTCTATTTCTGTTTGTGAGTAGAAAAAATGTCATTTGGCCGATTTCCTGATATCATTCAGTGCAAGGCAACGAGTCCCTTTTCAATTCATGGAATCGTGAAATAACTCATGACGAAGTGTTTGTAAGATTCAAAAAGTGGTCTAAACCTCAAACCACAAATTTATGTACTTGCCACCCAACCGCAAAGTGAAGCGTGTCGATAAATCTGAGCATGAAAGAGTGCGGTTTCCTGGAATATTGCTGAGGGCTTCAGGGCGGAAATGCTGCACGAAATAAGCTGAAGCAATACTTGTGAAGTCGATATAATATAGAATCTAATATTGAGGAATTTAAATACCGTATGCAAACAGTGAAAACTGACATGTTTTTGTTGTAAATTACAGAGCAGTTTAGACTCAAAGTCCTCCAAATTGAGGAGTAAAAAGCCTCTCGCCCCTAAACCACAAAATTCCATTATATTCCCATGGGGACGCTTACTCCCGGGCCGGGAAAGCCATTAGCGCAGTAGGCGTCCAATCACTGACACCTTTCTTGTCTGACCTGAGACGCTCTGAGCCTAGACCTAGGGGCGGATGTTGGGACGTACGAGACCATGAAGCAACGGTAGCTTTTACACCCCCTATGCTGGAATCTGAGGTCATTCAGGTCTTTGGTGACTTGTTCGGTCGTAACCTCGATGGTTCTTTCCGAATCTTACATATACCGCTAACCACAAGTATCCAAAGGCCTTTCAAAGTGTCTCAAGGTTTTTAATTTTTGTTGTGAATTATCTAAATCAGTGTAAGTACCTCCCCAGTCGTCTGGACCGACTTGGAGGTGATTAGTGGTTTCTTTACAAGAAGTCTGGGGTGGGTCCTTATTTTGGCAACATAATATTGGATGCATAGGATTCTTTTTTGCTCTTTTTATTGGTGACTATACATGCTCCTTTACCTGGAGATGTTTCTGCTCCGGTGCAAATGCTAAAAAACGTAGTGTGGGTTCCAAATAGGGACAAGGAAATGAAATGAAGGGGCCAAGAGACAGCGTGAGAAAGATAGGCACAGTGAGTGAGAGAGACATTTGTTGAAGGAGGGTATTTATAAGGTAGAACGAATTCCAGAAATTATACACAAATGAAGACAATTTCAGTGGAATTACTTACATTTTACTTTCACTGTTTACTTGCGATGAAGGTTATTTGGGAAGCAGTTGGAAGACCTGCACTGTGTAGAGACTGATTTACCCTACCGTCATAATGGGAGTTTCATGAGAGTTTGAGGTCATAATTGAGAGGTATCCTATGGCTTTCCCTGGGTTTGAAGTGATTTTTGTCGGCTCTGAGCCTAGACTGGAACTTAGTTTCGGTGTAGGATATTGGTATTTTGCTGCATGCAAAAAATACAAATAGTATGATCGTATACATCTTGAAAGTAAGCTTTCCCCTCTGATCCTCCGTTCTTTTTTTTTTTTTTTTTAAAAGTTGTTTGTGGGAGGTACATGATGGGTAATTATTCCTTCAGTCACGGTTATCTACGTTTGTCAGAACTCTCAGAAATTGTTATATATGGGTATACCGTATTAAATATATTGAGCGTAAAATAATAATACTCATCTACTCATTCTAAAAAGTGTATTAATTAGTATGCTAAATGACCAGCAGCCGATTTCCGACAAGACACAGTCTGATACTCTGTATTCTGGCATAAACTTAGCGAATGACCGGTGGCGAGAAGGAATATATTTTGAGCAGTTTACATAGGCTCAGAGATGAGAGACTCCCTCCAAACTGAGGGAAAGCCTCTGGCTCCAAACCGCAACATTTGGACGTCTACCCAAGACTGGGAAAGCCATTAGCGCAGTAGGCGTCCGGTTACTGACGTACTATACTTAACTGACCTTGGAGGCTGTGAGCCTAGACTTCGAGGCATATATATACATTATATCCGAGGGTATAAATAGCGCCAGGGAAGGAAATAAAGCTTGGACCAGGACATCATAAATGTAGAAGAAATGCATGAAACGTCAGAGAGGATCGAGGGCGGGGGAAATTATAACATAATTGGAGTAGGAGGAGGGGCACTCATCTGACATTGACAAACTTGCGCACGGGTAATTAGAATGTGGTACCAATTGCAATGAAAAAGGAAATACAGACTAGAGAAAGACAGTATCTAGAGAAATAAAGAAGGTGAGACCAGTGAGGAGGGGGTTCCTATGATCTACTTGCAGCAAATGCAGAGCACCAGCACCTACACACTCCTGTAGGTACCTTCACCATTGCTTCTGTGTGATCATGCTCTCACCTTTAAGGCCCTCGTTCTCTCCCCCTGCTCTCCCCTCTCCTTCCTCACCTACCAATGCAGCATATTGCTGCTGCTTTCCACCTTTAGTCTATATACCAAAGCCACCACTACCACCACCACCACCTCCTCCTCCTCTCCCCCTCCACCACCACCACCACCTTGATTACAGTCACACTACGGTGGTGGCAGCCAGAAGCTCCCACAGCTCTACCTGCCGCATACATACACATCATACCTACCTACTGCTTTACACCTTCCACCTTCTTGCTGAGTATATGTACCTCAGCTCTGCTCAACAGTAGACAGAGACAGAAGGAGGAGAGAGAGTGAAGAGAGCTTCGGTTACCCTGGATTGCATTCTCTCTCCAGCTCTTTCCTTTGGATTCACTCTTCTACATTCTTAATCTTACATACTGTCCAAGTGGTATTGAGAAGGGCTTTGGAAAGCAACCGACAAGCAGCAGGTCTTTCCACGAGTCAAGCGAGCAATTGTCATTATTGGATCTTAAAGCAGCGTTTTAAATACTGGATTATTATCAAATCGCCTAAACAACCGTAACGTGCAGGATTTTACCCTTCCAGGGATCATATTCCACGAGCATTGCCTTGCTGTATGCATTCAGGGTGAATTCTTGCCCACCTATAGGCTATAGGTTTATCATACCACACTATACTTGTGATCCAGATACGGGGCTAGGACGGACCATTGCTTGGGGCTAGTGGATGATCTTCCAAGTTACCCCATCTGTAGTATAACATGACATTATTTGTGAGGGGAAGGAGTAGGCCACTCGTCACCTGAAGCAGTGCTTGGTCCCTTTACACTGATTAAATCCTTAGCCCTCAAAAGCAGAATCTGTGTAGTTTTATTCATGTTGAAAGCACTGCTGACATAGCCAGTGACCAAGACACTTTTCTCGAAAGTTGTCTCCTGCTAAAGTGATCCAATTTCATACCCTTATGTCATAACGGCCTAGCCCTGGATTTTATTACGGATTTCCTGGAGTCGGCCGGACGGCCTGACCGTGAGGAAGATTCTACCATGTCCGGCTTACCAGGATTGGATGTCCTGCCAAAGGATCTGAGGTGAGTTCACGGGAGAGGAACTTGAAACAACAAGTGGGTGGTGAAGTCTCCAGGAAATGTACAATTCGCCATCATCAATCTTATAAAATAGCCCAGGTTTAAAACAAAAATGACATACCAAATACAGTTCCAGGCAACCAAACAGATATTTTAGATCAACACAATGCCAGAAAAGCTCAGATATACCTAGCATTGCTCATTTTTCAGCCTAATTTGTGCCGAATTTACTAAATGTGTAGAGCTGTCAATTGTACATTTTCTGACGACCACATCAAGTGTCTTGTTGCAGCTATGGTGTAAAGCCGTACACGCTACATTGCCATTGTCACAGGTGTAACAATCGGATCGAGGCTTGCATCCATGCTCTGTGTTATAGATGGTTCTTGAATCTTCCCTGGAAGTCTCTATATCTGTCGGTGCGCGTTATATATAGAGAGATTCAAAGGCATTGTTAATGTTGCTGTATTTGAGAGATTATATGTGTTCTTATAAGTAGACGAAGAGTGGTTCTTGAACCTTCCCTGGAAGTCTAACAAGCACGTTATATATACAGAGAATGGAACGAGCTGTCAATAATCGAAAATTTATTGGACTTGATTCGTCCGCATAAGCACGATGCCATCGGCAGAGTGCTTATACAGACGAATCAAGTCCAATAAATGTTCGATTATTGCAGGCGAGTTCCATTCTATATTTATTATATGGGCATAAAACTTGATGTGTAAAATCTGAAAAAGGTAGCCGACTTGGTTACAAAGTAGTTCATAATAGTATGCGTACTATATGAATATTTTTATAGCACCCCAATTATTGCACCTATCATATGGAATGCGCATATGATGAATATATATTATGCATATTCAAAGGCATTATTGATGTTGGTGTATTTGAGAGAGTATAATGATTATGTGGTCTTAAGTAGATAAAGAGTCAAATATTTCACCAGGCATTAAACATATTATTGGGAATCTCTTGTGGCATACAGGAAAGGACTAGAAGTGGAAAGTGTAAAAAAGGTTCCTGGATCGTGATCGTACTTTGGCAGTATAATAGGTTGCATACAAATTGAGGTCTTCTATATCAACCTTAATTAGTTAATTTATATGCACGGTTCCTACGGCAAATACTCATAGCCCTGGGCATGGGGCTAACTTATTGCATACCAATGCTTTTAGGAATGATACTTTACATTCTTTCAATGGTATGATGGACAATATTTGGTCCTTAATTGGAAAGGGTGGGATTTATCGAGTTGTACACACATGAAGGCCGCGTTCCTTAAATGTCTAACTCTGTGGCATAGGTACGTTAAAGATTGACCCTCTCCCAAAGTATAGCATACGTCTGGACTCGGGAACAAACAAGTCGGCATGGGGACAATGGTCAAAATGGCCGTTACATAAAGCAATGGTCACACTAAGTAGTCACCCTCTCCATTCTGGTGAAAAGCAATCCCCGTGAGTGTTATACAGCTAAATGATGTGGCTCAAGATCAAGAGGGATTATACATATACGTGTATGAGTGGGAAATGATGCCCGAGCTGGAAACCATACCAAACATGTTAATGCATAGAAAAAATGACCAAGGAAGGGAGAGAGAGGAAGATAGGTAAATACCCCTTACAGCAGCAAGAGATATATTCAGAAGGCTTGATGTACGTATAGAGCAGTGTGGTTTATTACACCGGTAGCAAGCATAGGAATGTGGGATTCAACGGGAATATATGTTTAAAGCTGCACTCAGAGTTAAGATCGGTTAAAAACTAACGATTTAAATATTGATGACTCGGTCATAATAGTCCTAATATGAGTAAGTTTTATTGATATTTTTGTTGTGGTAATAGCTGAGAATGCAGCGAGAAATGTGATGGAGGGAAATTTGATCTACAGGTTATCCAATGGCAGTCAATAGGAAATTTGACTTTCAAATATAGCCTTAGTATAGGAAGGTGATGACGGTAGGCCCTCTCGACTTAACCAAAGCGATTAGATAATATTGCCTTCTTGGAGATCCCCAAGTTGGGTTTCTGCCTCTTGCTATCCACACGGGACCAGTATTGGGTAACACTTATGTACAGTGATTATACCAGCCAGGTGAGCAATTGTCTACCAGTGTAGAGAGCTGGTATACCTACCCCAGATGGAATATTGCTTTGAATTATTTCATTTAAACTGGGGAGTAAACAAGTCCCCATACTGCGGTTTTTCACTAGCCTCAAAGTTCAGTCTTTTTCAAGTGTATTTGAAAATTCTGTTTTTGCCAATAATAATAATATGTGGAAAAAAATATTGACAAAAGGGTTAACAAGCTTCTGGATAATTGCCAGTTACTCCAGCTGTTACCACAAAGTGAAAATTCGAAGGATATATGTACATTACAGCTTCACACCTGAAGAAGGGCGTCTAAAGCCCGAAAGCTTGTGTAAAACAAATAAAATCATCAACAACTTTTAATGTTATCAACATCAATTCATCATTTTAACCCCGACCCTAGCCGATATACAGCAATACTCTCCCCTTCTACCATATTATGTACATTAAAACAGTTTCTTCAGAATCTCAGAGATTGCCAGCCATACTTTTGTATTTGACTTAAATATCTCCATTGTACCAATATTATACCATATAGGTATAGAAAATTGCATAGTATGTAGCAAGGGGATAGCTTATAGATAAATCAATAATGGGCCATCAATAAATGTCCCTATGTCCTGAAGTTAATATGTCCTGCTGATTCAGACTAGACATCCTTCTCACTGAGAAGCTGAGTGGTTGCACTATTTAAAGCAAAATAAGAATACCACTCGAACATCATTAGCCTATTAGCGAGTCCCCAGACCAAGTGTCCAGCAGGAAAGTGAAAAGGCCATTGAATGTACATGGGACATACTTGAGGTATGTTTCCTATTTCCTTACAATAAAAAGACCCAGGTCCCTCTCCCTCCATGGTGTAATGGTGTATAATAGATGGAGTTAGGGTCGCCCTAACTTTATGTATTAGTCTGGGAGCAGTCTAATCCGAACCAGGGTTTAAGACCAGGCGGGGGGAGATTAATGGGTTCTAAATGAGCTGGACTATACCGCCATCCCATCTATGCAAGACTTGTGCTAAACACATGGATCATCTGCTATTAGGGTGAAGATTTTCCAAAATAACGAACTTGGATCGCTATAACCTTGTAAACACCACTAGCACTGTAGGAAAAAATTGAAAGGCTCGTATCCTTTAGGTGCCCATATTCGTCATGCTCTCATCTATTCTACAGGTATAAACTGTTGCAGTGTTTTTTTATTATATCAATCAGTGGTAGCCATTAACGTGTAATTTCCAGATAAAAACATTTTTATTTTTCTGTAGGATGATTTGTAGCTGTTGACTGGTTTTCCCTGAAGCAGTCGGTGAGATCCTTGGGATTAATTAATCTCAATTTGCTGTACGATTTGAGTGCGGTTTTCCTCTGGCTAGATGTCTTGCCAATGTTATCACACCCAAAACATGTCCATGGTCGTTAGAAAATGAACAATTCCTCTCCACCAATCCTCTAAAAAAAACCCCAAGTTTATGACAGAAATACAGTTCAACATAACCGAACAGATGTTTGAACCAATGAAATACCACATGCACTCAGATATACTATATTATGTAATAGAATTTACTATTTCTCAGCCATATTGAGCATAATTTACTAAATGTTTAGAGCTGACGACAGTACATTTTCTGAGCCCTGGGCCACGTGTAGATAATATATGCACATGTGTATAGGCTACATTATAATGATTATATGCATGCATATATATCACCTGTATACGCACACATACATGTATACATATCACATACGTACACAATTACATACATATATCATGCTGAAAGATATAGGAATGACCTGGGGTGAGGCCAAAGACCAACGAGACCGATATCAGTGCATCTCTTGTGGAGACCTTTTGCTCCGCTTGGAGCTACAACGCATTTTTTTAAAATTGTGTTTAGCTACAAGCAACTTAATGAATATCACATGCTACCGGTGGAATCAACCACATACTGCTATACATTCACCAAGCCGTCTGAATAGTTCTCTTACTGTAATGGGTATTTACATATATCTTCTCTCACCCTTCCTTAGTACTTTGTTTCTATACTTTACATACATTCGTTTATGTATACATGCATTACCTAATCAATACATTTGCTCGTATACATGCATACAACCCCACATGCATGTATGCATGCATGCGATGCATACTGAAAGCGGTAGCCAATGTGAAGTCAATGTGTAATAGGGATTTCAAATTTCAAGTGGTCTGTGAACCTTTTAACATATCTGGTGAAGTAGAAATAGATGAGGTCATGTACTTTCCTTGTGGTTTCATATAATCCAGCCTACATTATCTTGGTGTGTGTCTCACTGTATATTGAAATATATATGTATAATACTAATGTTATGAACCTGTTCACGCGCATGCTTGGGTGCAAGCATGAATAGTGTATATATTTAACCCATCTCAGTCCACCAACACCCCTCCCACCCGGTAAATAAATACCATCATCATGTCTTATACTATTCGGACTTATTACCAACACTCTGATTACAGCTCTGAATCCATCATTTGGACTTGTTCCACCCTATATCCACATCGGAAGCTATTTTTAGAAATGATGTATGCATCAAAATGTGTACATTTTACACTCAGAGAATAATTGTAAAAACGGACATATCATAAACTTCACCTGAATTGCATGAAGACCTCCGGGAAGACCTGCATTTTATGCAGAAGGTCATTCCTTTTTCCTGCATATTGAAATGCAATTGTACTAAGCGGAAATAAAAATATACTATCAGTATTAGGGGATCATTCATAATCTGTCACACATAAATGATAGTGTCAACTAGCCATGCATGATGCAAGATGCAAGGAAAGGATGGCAATTCTTTTGATCCCGACCCACCCGCTGGGAGACCTTCAATACTTGAAGTCCAATCACCGCCAAAGCACTTGCAATTGCCTTGGGCAAGATCCAACCACTATTATTCTCAATGTATCGCATATGTACAAAGAAAAACATCTGTAATGAGGAGCGCTTACCATCAACGGTGCATACGATAGGTCTTTCAATTTTTTTTTCATGTATATTTTTTATACTTTGATTGGCCATTCAGACAGCATGATAATTGAGTGTTCGTACCCTTAAATTAAGTGAATTTATTTCATACGTTCATTTCATAGTCATATTGAAGGTTTGAATGCGGCGGGGTCCCAAGCACCCGTATGAATTGCATACAAATGATTTATATTTTTATACATTTTGCCAAAGTGCCAGTTGGTTCCTGGGGTAACGAGGGTAAGCAATGAAAAGTCTGTGCAGAACACGTATGTGAGTGAAGTCTCCAGAAAATGTACAATTCACCTTCACCAATCCTCTCAAATAGTCCATATTTTAGTGGGAAAAAATTAGGTTCTAAATCTATACCGTTCACCATAACCAAACAGAGCTTTTGTCTTAACACGATAAAAAAATTATACTCTGATATACCTAGATAGTATTCATTTTCTCAGTCTAATTTCGCAGAATTTACTAAATATGTAGAGCTACCGATTGTACATTTTCTTGCGACCTGCCGAATGTAATAATTTGTCCACATATGTGATCATGCCCAAAGCGCTTTTTGTCACTGAGTTTTCTTTTTGTTATTTTGCAAAAAAAATGTTGTACCGTGGATCTCCTGTCAGTGGTCCTCAAAAGGACATGATCAGGGACATGACTTTTCTAAGAAGCTGTTGACAGATATGAAAAGGATTTCATGATGTTCCCAGGTACATAAACTGACTGTAGTTAGTTTGAATCGACGCTGTAGCCAAACGCTTTCCACAAGAAATCAACTTTGACATTCGTTTCTTGAAATCTCTGCAGGCCTTGATATTTTGATTTTGTAATCTTAGCCACATTTGAAGTCGATGAAGATTATCCTTAGGTACACGTGACAACTGAAGAATAATATATTTTCTATGAATATCAGAATCAGGACAAATATAAATCAATTGACGATCCACGAATTAATTTCATTAGGTAAAGCACTTTTTTTCTTCATTTTTTGGTTGAAAATAACAAATCTTTATTCAAGATGCCTGCCATCTTGGCTTATACATTCCTAACGCATACGCGGACGCCTAGAATATTTAAAAGTTTTCTTCTTTATAGATGAGTCATATTTAAACTCTTATATATGATTTTGGGGGGGATTTTCTGTTTTCTTACTTCATAACTTACCTCATTTAACTCATTAATATCATAGAAGAGAAGCTCCTGATCGAGACGACTCCATAAAAAAACATTCTTTAACGTCTGAGCCTGACGTTTTACGTCCTTTTTGTATAGGTAAAGCACTTATACCGGAAAGCAAATAGACCCATTAAATTCAAACCTAAATTCAGTCCTGCCTTCCCTACTGGCCTATTTATAGGATACTTGTCCATCTTCTGCCAGTAGAAGATGATGTCATTGCCATGAACCGCGAAGACAGGTCTATGCTTTTATATGGAAACGTCAATGTCATTGTCAAAAAGCATGTCTTTATTTACATGGTTTTTATTGTATTTACATGAAATTCTCCCCTTTATATACCTCCCAAGACACCATCTCTTCCACCCGTCTCCAACCATAGCATTAGCGCCGACCTAGATGTATTCAAATTACCTTTGATTGTTAGAAAAGGGGGCACGGGGGAAGTCATAGTCATTATCTCTGACTAGTAGCCCTAGTTATACAATGGAACATTTCCTTTCCCTAAATATATTTGCAGATGGGTTGACCCGTGTTCGTCAACAAGCCAATTGGGAGGATATAAATACATATATAACTTTAAATAAAAAATGAAGTACCACGCACTAGTTCCTTTCTTAAAACCAAGGGAGAAATGTGAACATTGTTGCTCAAGTTTCTTCAAGGAATTGAGCATTTCATTTACAGTAATTTCTTCAAGAATGGAGCATTTACAAGTAGAGTAATTCAGAGCTTCCGATTACTGAATTTTGTCATTATATTTTTTAAAGTTAAGCGCACTCCAATGGTCCACGCCTACCATCTGTTTACACAGCAACTTAATTTATTTTCGATTACAGAATAATGTGTGTATATGTGTTAAAGTTTTCCTTCGCGGCTTATGTATATATGATGTCGATCAACAACTAGAGACCAAAGATCAAAGACTAAAGAATCTAAAATGTCATTAGACCAACATTTTGGAGGGCTCTGACTCGTTTTTGCTGCAGAGCTTCATGAAACATGACGGAAGTCCACACCTATAGCTATCTATATTACGGCGACCCGCCGAAATCCTTTGCTGCTGTGGTTTCACTTATTATCACTCACTGGCTCACTTTTCTCTCGGCCGATTAGAATTCAAATAGATTGTACTTGTATAAACTCACATATACGCGCAGCAGAGTATTGGTAAATTCACTCTTCTGGAGTCAGACAGTCATTATATAATAATTAGTAGATTTGGTTAGATTATCTTTGTCGTAATAGTGAGAATTAATGCAGCTTTAAATGGGATTGTATGGTTCAGAAATGTGATGTGAATCTAGCTACTGCAGGGTGATAACAATAATGGGTTTGATAGGTATTTATTTTAGGCCCGGCGTCATTTTCGTGACTGGACCAATTTAAATTCCAATAGATCGTTTTCTTTTGTGTGTGATGGCCTATATTCTGCCTAGAAACATTGGTCTCAGGGTCTATGAACTCATTTGACCAACATTGAAGGATCCACCACTTTTGAAACTATCAAAAGATTCTTGTTAGAGTGCAATGCCTTCTGGCAATGAGACCTTGCTTTTTGTATCAATTCTATATAACTGTAAATGAATACATCAAATCTCCAAAGTTTCAGATTGAAACAAATGATTTATAGAAATTAGGATGTCATCCAAATCGTGATTTAATGTCAAACTGTGTGTGGTATAGCGTTATGTGTGTGGTATAGCGTTAGCCGATTGAATTTTAAACTATATAATACAAATATAGAAGAGTTAAAAGGAGAGAAATATAGAGTTAAAACTGGAACTCATTGCAAATATTTGTAGAACATTGTCTCCAACGTTTTGCGCTCGTGAAAAATAGGTCTTGCAAGTAGGAATCGTGTTTTATACCATTTTTAATGGATGGGAGGGATGTTCTGTCGGGCAATTATATGTTTTATGAAAGCAAGACAGAATATAGTTATACATCATTGAAGTAGGTTAATGAGAGTAGACCTAAAGTTATGCCTTATATATACTTAAGTAAAGATTAATTCTTTGGTTACAGACACTTTATTATATAGTGGATCAACAGTAAGTATATAGTTATAGGACAATATAATATTACATCAATTCCAAATGAGATAAATAGGTAATCCGGGGAAAAGCCTTACATGCGTTCCTTTTAAAAATAATAGCACATAGTACTACTAGTAACACAACTAAGAAGAAGAACCATTAAAATTGCTTTGGACGCGAAGGAATTCAAATAGCTATACCTTAAATTGCTTGATGTCCTTAGAATATAAGAGATGTTTCTCTACCAACAACACTATTAACCACTCAGCCTGCCCCCTCGACACACGATGGTAGCACTTGCCTTAAGGGTGCAGATAGCCCTTGTGCACCACGTCCACTGCAAGCCCATTTACCTCGGTGCTATTGACCATAAATAATTTGAATGGCTGGTCTCGGCTAATTTACTATATTCGGTCCATTGTGAGCAGTGCACCCCATGTTCCCAGAGCGGTCTAATGTGCACTTATAAATGTATTTCCCTTACCATTGTTGGACCAATTAATCATATATATGGGTCAGGTCATCAGAACATGTACAATCGGCAGCTCTACACATTAACTAAATTTGGCTAAATTAGGCTGAATTTGATAAATGCTAGGTATAACTATATCTGAGTATTTTGGTATTGCGATGGTTGCTAAAATCTGTTTGGTTATGTTGAAATGTATTTTAAACCTCACTTGTGTCTAAAATGTGGGTTATTTGAGAGGATTGTACATTTTCTGAAGCCTTGACCCATGTGTTTAAACGCGTACCTGCATAATTATAGTACGGGACTAGGACTTTTCATTTGTTGCATTTTGTGATTAACATGCCTCATAATATTGTATGCTGATATCGTGTGATTATGTAAGACTAAATTATTTTAATTAGTGGTATGGGTTTCACGATTGAACATTGAAGCAGCATATATATTCTCAGTTCTGACAACAGATTTACTCATTATTTCACCTATAGAAATGATGGTATCAATATATTGTTGCTGCTATATGGTTATAAGATGATTTGAAGTCAAAATCCGAATATATATAGCCAAGCGCCAGCCCTTGTAGCAAAACAACCCTCCACAACTTTGGTCAAATGACTTTGGGAAGGGTTGGAAAGGAAAGGAACAAGAAGTAACAAATCTTTAGTTTTTATTGATGTTAGCTGAGAATGCACCTTTAATCAAGACAACACCAGTTATCTATTGAAGGGTTTACACGTATCTCTATCCTAAGTCTAATAAGTGTACACATCGATGCCCGATTAAGAGTCTGTCGTCAGATACGGATTCACACGTCACAGCATGGCAGAAACACAATGGTGTGAATGGGGAAGGTCGTGTGGGGGGTAAATTTTAATGCTTTGAGAGATTCATGTTTGCCTGTCATTTAGGCTTTATATAGTGGACACCATATCCATGTATTGTACACCATAGTAGCCAGAATAAGTGGCCAAGGAACCAACAATAATCTCAACATCAGGAAGAAGTACTTAAGGGCTAAGTGATAGAACTTAGAAGGAAAATGTCTATATATCTTGATGTCCGCATGTACACACAAATTGCTATTCATGCCACCATGGGAAAAGAAAGCTGTCGAGTATTGTCCAGTAAAGTGGCCAGGGAAAATCTCCAGTTGTCGTAGAAGGTATATTTTGAAGGAGAAGGAAAATAATAGGAACAAGGCAATGTATGTATGTGTAAAGCTGCACTCTCAGTTAACATCGGTAAAAAACTAAAGATGTTTCTACTTCTTGTTCCGTTCTTTTCATATGCGTTTCGACTTCAAACTCTTGTATAAACATATAACAGAAATGTATTGATAACGTCTGTCCTATAGGTCAAACAATGAGCAAATTTAGTAAGATTTTTTGTCGTAAGATCTGAGAATGAAGCTTTAAAACAGGGTAACATGGATGCAACAAGTTAAATTTCGAGTATTACGGTTATTGGGATCACATGTTTGTAGCATGATTTCTCTAGAATACTTCAGAATATCAGACGTTTGTGAAAGTAGGACACATTGACAAGGTCAATAATTTCACACATTTTATCAAGGCCACGCTCAATTGAACAGAGAAGTTCCTGGAAAGCGTATAGCAAAATAATAGAGCCGTCTACCAATAGGGGAGTTGCATGTGCCATTCCGCATTGCTGTTACAGTGCATGCTGGGATAGATTTAGTTGAGGTCTGACATACGAATAATTAGCAACGTATTCATCGAAAACTGCAATAATGATTTCACCATTATCATAGCTTGTGTAAATGATCTATAAAAAACAAATGCATGATGGGAAAGATGGAGGCTGGTGTTGAGGCACCAATAAATATTCCATGATGTACATGGGTTGTTTTCTAAAGATTTTATACTGACATACAACTGCCATGGCGCTGGGTGGGCTCAGTAGCATGAGTACCATGTTGTGGGTTCGAACTCGGGCGCGGCTACAATTTCACCTCTTCCCCCCCCCCCCCACCCCCAGGTACTAGAGGAAGACCACTATTGCGATGATCTCGTCCTGGTTAAAAAATGTAAAAAATAAAATGTAAAAAATATTGCGATGATCTCGGCCTGTTTAAAAATGTAAAAAATAAAATGTAAACAAATAATAATTTCACGCAAAAGTTTGGAGCGAGAGGCTTTCCCTCAGTTTGGAGGGACTCTCTCCACTCTGAGCCTAGACTGAAGATATCAAGAGCCTGTGATATGGCTAACTAATTATGATATCAAATCTTACTGACTAATTTATAACTTCGATACGGTCTTGGAACCGAGTAAGAGTTTTTGTCACAATTTCCCTACCTTTTATAACTTCTCTCAGCGCAGAGAGGACACTGCTGTTACTATGGAGGCTGAGAAAGAGCAACATGGCGTGTAATAGCATGGTACATAGACATTAGATACTCGTATTTATTTATATTAGGCAGTAATTTGGAAGAAATGATCAGTACAAACCCAAGTGTGCTAAGTCAGCTTAATTCCATGTTACTAATGTCCGGAAACACGGAATTGCTATGTTTCACACTGCCTTTGGGCATATACCTATAAATTTGCCCTGGTAGTGGTAGACCAGGGGTATATACCAGGGGTATAGGATAGGCCAGGGGGGGGGGGCATGGCAGGCGAGGGGGGGGGCGAGGGTCAGATCAAATGACACACTTACCTGTAATAGTACGAGGCCGTTACCGCCACTATGGGCTGGCATGAATGCAAAAGTGACGCAATTGCCTCCACCTGAATGCGTCGCCAGACTGAGCTAAATTTAACAATACTCATTTATTGAACCAATTGAGTCGACCATTGAAATATGGGGACTTGTTATTGGTAGAAACTCTCAAAACGGGTGGATGAAAAATCTCCCCCATCTTAATTATTCCAATAATGAGCTGTTTCTCCAGTAGGCCTATCTACCCATGCCTTAGCATATCACTATCTATCTATGCCTTAGCATATCACTCTCTGTGAATATTTTTTCCATGAAGTCGACAAAAGCAATTCCAAGATTTTTACATTCGACAGCATTATAATTAAGCACCTAGTCAATAGTTCTACAATGGTCATATTTTTTATATAAATTTGTGTATCCTATGCAATACTCATTTATTTTCTTACTTTGTGAAACAAACAACAAACCGCAATACAGTGCTTTCACGCCATCACCATCCGAACATTGGTCGATTCACTGAGGCATTCTCTCGAGAAGTTACTTTATATTTAGTTACTAGTGTCAAGGTGTAACACAGTATTTTTATTCTTGAGCTACAGACAGACACACACAAGGCAGGTAGGTGACTATGGAGCGTTCTCGTGAATGCTCTCATGGGTCTGGTGTAACGAATGACCTTTTGGCATGGATACAACTGGGTGGGAGTTGTAATAGTAGTGTGACCGTCTGAGCATTTACAATATAATATGCAGACACTTAGGAGTGTATTTACTATACTTCAAAAGTCTCTGTGACAATAGCTAGTAGTGGAATCATGCACCCTTCCTAGAATAACAACAGGGGCGCCCCAAGCACTGCTCAACAAGTGCATGCGAGAACGAAAGGAACATATTTAGGGGGAAAAAATTATAAATATTTTTCGGGGGTAGTTGGGTCACGTGGTCAGAAGATGTACAATCGGTAGCTGTACACATTAATTACAAACTTCTAAATAATACGGGAAAATAATAAATATTTTAGTATATTTGATATTGCGATGATTTAAAAAAAACTGGTCGGTTAAGTTGAATTGTATTTTGAACTGGTTTTTTTGTCTAAAATATGCATTAATTGTAAGGATTGTTGACGACTCATTGTACATTTCCTGAAGCCCCAACCCGTTTATAGATCCACATTTCGAACTCATACGCATCTCCTGTTAACGCCTAACAATTGGCCACACACCACACGAACATACACATTTTATGAGTATCTCTAGTTTATGCATATTACATATCTATTCAAATCTGTATGTAAGTTAATAGTATACTTAATGTGAGTGCGTTGGTGGATGTTACTCTATAGTTACATTTATCTTCCATTGTAATCTTCAAAAGTGTTTTTTACGGACTTTAAATTCATAGACACCCACAGTACTTTGATTCCCTCTATAATTGCACAATTCCAGAGAAACATTGTGGTGGCATATTTTTTTAATAAAAAAACGTGAGTCATAATCTTAATTAGATTTGCACATTGTCAGGCATTTGAAGTCCACAGAAAGGATCCATTAAATATTTAGGTGACCTGAAACATTAACAATAACACTAATTCGTGTAGGTGTACATTGAATATGATATGGGATTTCTCGGGTGGGTCTAGCTGGCGACGAGTATATAGAATATATAGTAGAATGAATCGTTTTATATAGAGCTTTGGTTGTGGTCAAGTGAATGTCTCTCTGGTATAATCTCGCAGCTGGGGCTGACAACCAGACAGTGTAACTATAGGGTAAAGGTACATCGATAGAGGCCAATAGGGATCCCATAGTCCAGGGGCATGCATGCATATCCCAAGTGTTGAGAAAATCGCTCTTGAATAACATCCAATCCATTTGGGGGTCAACAACTCTCAGACAAGAGGGACAGGGAAGAAAGCTATATGGTCTGGGAAATTACATCTGGCTAAAGAGTACATGCAAATTATTGTGCTTGTGACACCTGTCCATCACTGCTACTCTTCCCTAAATTATTCCTTTCAAATCACCCACTTTATGAGGAACATGTTACGATGCCTGTTATGTGTGTCAATTGCCTATAATATAACTTCCTTGGCACGATTCGAACCAGAACATACCATGTAATACTTTTAAGTGGAACTATACATTAGCCTTTCCTACTCTACGTATGCTATGCGCATGTTACGTAATTATATCATCATAATGATATTCAATGTATAGATTACAAAGGCTGTAATGACTTTTGCATGGGGCAAATATCCCCAATAGAGCAAACACTATGAGCCCAATTACATAATGCACTTTTCATATTTTGCATCTTTGCATCTTTTAGTTTCTTGACACTTCTTGTAGTAACAATTTTGAAATTAGTCCTAGTTAGCAAGAACTGCCTCGACAGATGCTGCCACGATTTCCCACTGAATTGTTATAGCTAGAAAATGACCTTGTACCTTTTGTGGAAAAAAATAAATAAATATACATGGTGTGATATAGCCATTGCAGGCACTTTCCTCACTTTAGAGTTCCTGCTACTCAAAAAAATACTTTATGAAAGACTCTTGAACTTTTTGAGAAAATGTACTGACTCACGATTAGACCGCCCATGGCTAATTCTTCAGCTAACGTACATATATTGTGAAATATAGAACAAAATATGCTTAAATCAAGAACAAGTATCAGTGAAAGTAGGGCACTAAGGATTGGATAATTTGGCGTGCGTGTGAGATATTCGAGTCTCAATGCATATTTCGTGTCCATAGTTTGGTGTGATATCATACTCGTCGGCTGCTACCCATACACTTAAATTTTATTCTCCCATCTTTTGTATCCCGAAGAGAGATGAAGAGAAAGTTTTCCCGATCAAGTAAGCAACTATTGATATATATGTGATGTTTGGTGATTCATTATGAAGGCAATGGAGGCATATATATGAGATGAAACGAAGCCAATAAAATTAACAAATGTTTATAGCTGAGAACAGCATTGTTTCGCTGTGAAAAAAAAGAGTTTCAATCCTCCGAATTTTAGGTTTACTTTATACACTTATGATTATATATCCGCGAACGTGATCCTGGCGAAAACCGTTTGTAAGATAAGATGGCAAGAATGAAATACAGGCAGTGAGAGGCACTGAGTCTTGCAGTCTCAATTGGTCTCTTAAAGGTAAAGGTATATATAAACTAATCAAAAGTTACCACCGAGGGTCTGCTATTTGAAACCACCTATATAGAAATTATGAACAAAGAAGTATTGGAGACACTTAAATTCTAGGCACGTCTATACATAAGAAAACTGCTCCCCACCCTTTCATCAGACACTTTCCCCATTTTACCTTTCTGTCAAATAGGCATTAGCTCACGTTCTTTAAATACTAATGATTGACGCTCCCATTTCCCAATGGCGAGGTTATGAATACACCTTGGTGTGATTTTTATTGGTATTTAACTACATAAATGTTGTGATAGTTGTCTGGGGCTTAAAGGGAGATGGTCGACTCGTCTTTTGTTCCCGCTCGACTCAGCTGTGATATTTGAGAGCTATTCGAACATATTGCATGCTGAAGGAAGGGACTCCTGTACAGTGAAGCCGTCCCTTTTTCCCATGAGTAAAAATAAATATGTTGGAATTTGTTATAATGGTTTATGCCTGTGAGCAATATACACTGCTTTGTTACTTGATAACGGGTGTCAGCTACGTTGGCATGGTCTGATCTGTTCCTCTTTGCCAGAAGGTTGTTGCATCATTGTCCTGGGAGGTGTCCATATATACTATGCACTACGTTTGATTGTATGTTTGTGTGTTGTTGTTTTTTTGTTTTTCGTTTGGGGGGTTGAGGTCCTGTCTGGAGAGATACTCTAAAAAAAGGAAATAATGCAGATCGCTGTATTGAATTGACGCCAGACGGTCGTACCCTATAGATTCAGAGAGGAAAGTTCTCGAGCAAAATTCCTGACAATGTATAGGTCTGCCAAAGCTGAGTCCTATTCTGGGTCAGTTGGTCTTGGTGAAAATGATGCTCAGAATGTGTGACTGCAAGGTGGACATTTCTTGTCATAAACTGATGATGAAATATTCCCTAGAGCAGGAGGGATGCAAGTCTTCAATATGTTGGTATTTTTTAGAACTTCCAAAATTGTGAAATTCTCCCCCATTCTCCCCCCAATTCCACCATTCATATTTTGTCCAGATTGAAAAGAAAACCAACTCGAAATCTGATTGGCTAAATTTCGGCAAAATATTGGGCAAAGAATTAATTTGGGGGCTCATCAAAATGTTTTGTCTTTTAAGGTTAATATTCGATACCGGTTTCGGTATTCGGTACAGTAGAGTCTCTTAATGATACCGTCTAGGCTTAGAGCCTCTCAGATCAGATAGAAATGGTATGCACACTGTGCATACGACGTCCTAATGGGATTAAAATGACGGTTTTAAGCGAAGGGCTTTCTCTCAGTTTACTGAATAGGAATTGACTCCTTTTTGAAAGATTTTTGGCATGACCCGATTTGCATCACTGCTAGATGTATTCCAGCAATTATATGTGATCTCTATTTCAAGTATCAGGGATTCAATCTACATTTTCGGTCACAGCTTGCCTTCTAAATAAACATACATGTGTGTTTTAGACGTAAGGCACGTTTTTTCTCCCCCTCCGTAAAATGGACTCAACAACCACACTGTCTACTCGGCATGCTTTTCTTCCAAGACAAGATCTCTTGACTGACAAACATGATAACATCCAGAGTTTAAACCAATTTTCGACTGGGAAAATTATTGTGAATCGTGGTAAAAATACTGTGGTATGCCTCTGATCTGGAAACTAATACTTGGTATGAATAAGCAGATTGAATAAGCCTTCATTGCAACAGAGCTCGTGTGTTCTCCTGCTTCTTTATACCTTATCCAATACAACCGTTATCTCCATGTATCAATCGTTGTACAGAGGCTCTCAATTTTCGAGTGGGGCTTATGATTCACCATGTATCATGATCTTTGATTGGTAGAATTGCTCCTTCAAGGTGTAAAAACTGTTGTTGGACAAAGCTGAAGTATTTCTTGTCTATCTACTACACGGTGGGTGGCAAGTTATTCTGTTAAAGCCCTAGAAAAAGATCTAACTGAGAATTTAACAAAGCAAACGTCCTTCATTGTTTTATTACTACCAAAACATTTTTAATCTCATTCTTTCTACCTGAAGCATACATAATTTTTAAATGCAGTTACTTATTTTTACTTATTCAATTATACCAGAATACCCTCAAATAGTTTTGCATAAATAGGCTCTTGAAGCTGAACACAATAAAAAGCGCAATGCTACAATATCAGTATCTCCCATAACTGTGTATTACATATTGTATTCCAAGGGAGACGTTTCCAGAGCATCGTACGTATATATATCATATGTGATATGATTTATTATGCAGAAGATATTTTTATTAAGTAGTAACGTAACTCATGACACCATTTGTTTGACTCATCGATGTGTGGAGTCTTCACCCAAGCATAAAAAATACCCGCCCCACTTATAAGTCAGGCGTGTTATAATTAATCCGTGTAATTAAGTTATAAGGGTTGGAGGGATCTGGGTCACGCTTACTAGGGCGTCATGCAGGGGGCACTGCCTTCATATACAGACCTTTTCAATAAGTCACGTCCCATATTCTAAGTCTATGTTTACTTCAAGTCTAAGCAATGTGGGCACAAATTCAGTGTGTATTCTCACTGTATTTCATCACAAATTGGGCAAAGCTGAAAATACGGTTTATATCACGATGAGTGGTTGTACTCAACACTATAGAGTGAACTCCTACCATGATATAAAGTTATCCAAAATCACGCATACGATCCGGCAATTCCAGATGACGTCCTGTCGTTTGACGTCATACTTTAATGTATCAGCCAATAGAAACGTCGCTTACTTCTTGCTACGGCAAGAGCCAATTAAAGGGAAAGCAAGTTTGACATATCAATAGCAGACAGTAAATAAACGATGATAAACACCTTTTTTTAAATATTTAGTACAAAATATAGATCGTGACATAAAAAGAGAATATATAACTTGCATTAGATCTGGGGAATGTATCTTATATAGTCATGAGTTTTTACTATGTTGAGAATCCACGAAAAGTGCAGTTTCGAGTGGATTCTCAACACAGTAAAAACAAGTGACTGTGAGATATATATCCCCAGATATCTAATGCTCGTGGCATTCCCCCTTAATATTGGGTAGCAACTAAGCATATCGCACGAGTTTCCAAAATTAGGTAGCATATAGTTTAAAAATAATCAGGCCAAATATGACCAAAAATGTAGGGTTTGTATATGATACAGTCTAGACTCACATATCCTCTCAGATCAGATAAGAATTGTATGCCAGTGATTGGGCGCCTACTGAACTAATGGTTTTCCCGGCCCTGGAGTAGGCGTTCTGAATGGATTATAATAGCATTTTTCGTTTTGGATCGAGAGGCGTCATCAGTTTGGAGGGACAATGTCAGCTCTGAGCCTAGACTGAATTAAGTTTTGGCTGTCGTTCAACTAGTTCTGTATTTCTTCGCCCCACAGGAAGTTGACAATTGAAATAGTTCATCATGCGATGTTTAATTATGCCACTTTTCAATTGTATATTCGTGTATCTATATCAAAATTTAAATTTTGGGCAATTTTGATTAAACTAGTAAACAAGCGAAACATTAATGTCTTTAGACAAATATATTCGATGGAGTTTAAACAAGAGCTTTTCTTCACAGGTCAGTGAATTGGATCATTTTGGTCACATGATAAGAAGGAAACAATTTGGCATGGACTCTCGTTACAGGTCATTATATTAAGAATACTGAAATGAGAAACTCGAAAACTTAAGGATAGCATTTTGTTTTATCCCGCCTCTTGATCTTTGTTTTGGCGGTCTGTCTATAGTCTGTCTATAGTCATTTCTCATGGATGGGTTCGCTGCTCACAAGATGACCAATTAATATATCTCCTGCACTTATATAAACAAATATCAAAGTGACTATTAACTGGGGAATCGCTATTCTAATGAGAGCAAATGCCTATGTAACACTGTGGTAAGATGATCATTGACTTTGAACACCTGGATTAGAATGGGAAGGTTTTGGGAAATTTATTTAATATTTACAGGTATCCTTAAGATATGTGCAGATATCTTTTATTAGTTTGTATATTAAACACAAACCTTTAAGTTATTTACATATATCTTTAATTCTTTAATTAATTTACACATATCTTGATATCATTCATAGATATCTTTAATTGATTAATGTTCATCTCTATCTCTGACAAGCTGTTCCAATAAACCGAATGAAAGGGAGTTTAGTGTGGAAGGAGTCCAAAGATATATCAAATTATAAGAAATGTTTAGCTTATGATAAGAAACTGTGTGCCAATTTAAAGAGGTTTGCTCCTGTAAGTCCCATACCAGAAATTCAAGGCTATATAGCCCTTGACGGCGTTAAGGGAAGATGACTTGTGTGTCTATGTTAAATCCATGGCAAAACATTTCAGAAGATTCTATTCCGCACACCCAACCGTATCCATACCTCATACATCTATTTGGTAATTTAACAGAAAAAAAGCATCATATCATTCACACGCCCACTGCTTTTATCGAACATATGGCTTTTCAGTCAGCCATTTAGCTGATGAAAAGAATGGCTAATAAATGCATTATTCACGTTATTAGTAATAATATAAAACACATAATATATTATGGAAAGAATATTTCTGATGTTTGACGTGTCCATGACGAGGTGCCTTTATTTGAATAAGTTATTATTAAGAATTAGAAACCTAAGTAGGTGCTACCTCGGGTGTGTTTTATTTTTAGGATGGAGCAGAAAAAGGAAATGGGGAAAAAGTAAACGATGCATACCATATACAAAGATATTATACACATCCATCATGTTGGATGGTAATTTGACTTACACCATCGGAAATTAGGAAATATACTTAGTGATGGATTTTGGTATAGATGTTGACGGCATGTGATTTACTTTGTGCAATCATCTATACACTGGTCCGTACGTATAAAAGCACAATGTCTGCACTTCTCTTTAAATGTGATTTGCAAATAGGTGTACACACATGCAATTTGCATGTAATTTGCAAAATATATATGCACACATATAAATGCACTCCTTCAACCAACTATAGTTAGTTAACCACTAACGAATTGGTCGAAGGAGTGCATGTGATTCTAAGCAACTGAAACCAACTCGTTACTTAACTGATTTATATATATCCCTAAAGTTCTAGTGGTTTAGGTGGTCGGTTGCGTTTATCACTAAGTTGAATACGCATGCGACGTAACCCAGTCTACAATTCGTTGTTTCAACTCTGATTCGTGAATACCGGTATTTATTGTTACCAAATACTTAGTCGTAGTTAGTTGAAACTAATAGAATATTTAGTCGCCACTAATTGCAAATAAAAATGTCTTGAATTAAAATGAATTGAATTTCCATCCGCTTGAATATGGCAAACTAATGAAATAGCATTTTATTTTTGAAAAGTATTTCCCGAATTTTATCACCTGACAGTAACTAGATGATACATTTTCCGAAATGAAGCACAGCTATAGGGTATCCATATAATATCCATATATATCCATATAATATACGGCTAGAGCGATTTCTAGGAAAGGAGGTAGAAAAGAAATGGTAGAAAGAAGGTTTTCTTTGTCCGGAATGTTCTCGGAATTTGTTGAATTACAAACTACTTTACTCATCTGTAGATGTCAATCCCCCCTCTCTGGATGTCGTCGTATGTGGTTTGTGAGGGTATTTGGGGTGGAAATGTGATTTTGAAGCCTGTTTAAAATTGCGATCTCTACACTCTATTTATAGCCTGGGAAAGCCCCTGTGAGATACTACGTCATTTCCCACAACCTACGTCATGCAGGGGGACCTATTTAACAGAGTAGGCCTACGAAATTAGCACCCATGGGATTTCATTGAGAAGTTATTTGTGGGCTGGTAAATTTTTTCCCTCTCTCCTGCCTCCCCCTCTCTTTCTCCCTCATTTGTTTCATTTATCAGAGCTATGTATATAATAGCTCTGCATTTATGGATCTGTTAGACATTAACTTAGATTAAGACAAAAATTCTATCAAACAAAAGGATGATATTTCATAATTTAAACTTCTTTAATTTAGGGTAATTTGTGGGTGGGTAAATTGATGGGGTTGGGAGAGAAAAAACAGACAGAGAAGAGTGGGGGGGGGGAGAGGGAGAGGGGGAAGTATGGGGAGAGAGGGTGGCCGTCCTACATGCAGAGGAGTGGGAGAATGAAGAAGAGGTTGTAGGAATAGGAGAGGGGGAGGGGGAGGGAAAGAAGAGGGGGGAAGAGAGGAGGGAGAGGATGTAGGGGAAGGGAGAGAAAGCGGGGAGGGGGATCATGAGGAAGAGGGGGGGGGGGGATCGGAGATGGGGTTGGGAGAGACAAACAGGTATGAAAGTCAGAGAAGAGGGGGAGGGAAAAGAGAGAGGGGGAAGTATGGGGAGAGAGGGTGACCGTCCAGAGGACGGGTACTTTGCTAGTATAATATAAGAATGCAGTTGCGTGTACAAATAGAATTGCGTGACCCTTTCTCCCCATGTTAGTGGATGGGGATCATGGAATATAATTGCTGGGGTAAGGGGAGCGAGGGGTGCTTGTAGAGGGGTAACAATCTAGGCTTTGTTAAGAGCAAATCCTTGTCATATCCAACTACTTCAAGTGCGTGATCATAACGTGCCGAGCGCAGATTGGCGAGAAAGGTTTCTTGCGCAGTTGGTAAGAAAAATGGCCGTTTGCTTTACAAGAGCGAACAGTTAGGTGTTAAAGTTCATTCTGAGAACGCTTGTTAACCCTTGAGATATTGTTCACAAGTAAAATAAATGTTTGGGAATGTGACGAGAATGTAAACTGGAGTCTAGGTGTCATATGTACAGAAATTAGCGCCACGTACTACCAAGCATACTTTTTGGGCTTACCCTGTCTAGGTTCACAGCCTCTCATGCAGATCAGATAACAATGGTATGTCAGTGATTGGAAGCTCACTGCGCTAATGTCTTTGTCGGCCCTGGAGAATGCGTCTTAATAGCATTAAAATTACGGTTTGGTATGAGTGACAGGCTTGCCCTCACTTTGGAGGGACTCTACCAACTCTGGGCCCAGACTTACCTATATTTCTGAGGAAATGCATATATATGAATTATCTCATGTCAACAATGGATTAGGGTCAGGTCGTCAGAATATGTACAATCGGCGGCTCGACACATTGAGTCAATTCTTGTAAATTAAGCTAAACAATTATACAAACTCCTAAGTGGTGGGGTTTAGCCCCAAAACAGAGGGGACAGGAGTGGTTTGATAAGTTGTTGGTTTGAGTTTATTGGAGTCCGACGTTTCGGGCGTACATTTGCCCTTTATCAAGGATCTTTATATAAATATTAATTATATAAACTACGTATATCTGAGTATATTTGATATTGTGACGATTCAAAAAACGATTTGGGTATGTTGAAAGTTTTTGATCTAAAATTATTTGGGAGGATTGGTGGGGCCGAATTATACATTTTTATGCTTTCACCTAATATCATCACAGTAAGAAAAGCAAATAATGGATTTACAATGTGTATGTATTTAGTTTCCTGTTTTGTTTTTAGGAAAGCAGATTTATGCGAACTCCCTTCTATATATCTGTGAGAGAAAAACATTTTGTCTGGCACTTCAACGTTTTACTACACTTGTTCTTTACATAATATTGTTAGTGTGAAACTTTATTGCTGGTCCACAAAAAAGTTGAGGATTAATAGCTTCTTACCTGGGACTGGAATCAAAAACAGCTTATTGATGAACACAAAAGAGTATACTCCTCACACCTCGACTAAAAGGCCAGCAATCAAAGTCATTGTATTCTATACACGAAGAGATAGGTAGTACGAGCGGCACTCAGTCGCTAGAAGGACTGGCTGTCTCCCTAAAAGAGACTGTAACTCCCACTCTCCCACTCAAGCATTAAACAATCGAACTTGGGGGAAATCAGTACATATTTAAAAGTGTCATTAGATATATAAAACATTAAACTAACTGGTAGTTAACCTAACAAAACATCGGCCCAGTGTCAAACTAGCGCCTGATGGGATATCTTATAAGGCCGAAACCACATTAAACTCCACCTGATGTTACCTGCAGCCTCTCAGATCAAATGAGAATATGGTATATGTCGCTAATAGCATTTTGTGGTTTGAAGCGAGAGGCTTTAATTACCTCAGTTTGAAGGGACCCTCTCAACTCTGAGCCTAGAATGCTACTGATAATGTGACTCATATACAAACTCATATAGGCAGTAATTCACAATAATAATTCACTTTAAATTGGCAGCAAATTGGATTTATTGGCATTTTGTGGGTTGGATCGAGAGGCTTCCCTCAGTTTGGAGACACTCTCTGCAGCTCTGAACCTAGACTGAGAAATGTATCGCAGCCCTTCCAATTAGCATTAAACATCCAAAGGGATTTTGTCTATTTTTAAGAATCTTGGACAAATGTTTTAAAAAGTGAGAATCAGGAGGAGGAATGCTCGTAATAATACACATCGGTGGTGTTACAGCGTGTTGCACAGCAGGCACGTGATATTTTAAAGGTCTACGTAATTATCATCTGAGTTGAAATGAAAATCACTACTTTGAGCCAGTGTTCACATCCTTTTTCCTCTAAAAGTATTTCCCTGTTTGATCAAGAGCACAGCTCGCCTTATTTACCCTCGCTAGGTCGGCCACAATGGCTCCATTTGTCTTCTTTGAATATGACATATCCCTCTCGAATACATTTACATGTCTCGAGCGTTCAATAATGACGTTCTTTCTTTATAAATGCAAATACTATTCACAAAAGCAATCTTTATAGATATTAGATCTTGTTTTACCCAAGGATATTTCCTCACTTTCTCTCATTGTCGATTCTATGGGAAGTGTATGAGAAATATTTCCTTTCTAAAATCTTTCTTTTTTGGCTGTCTGACAGAACGATGTGCTAATAAAAAGGAAGGTTCTGATGATACAAGCCTGAATCCGATAAGAAGCAGAGCCATTTGTGCGAAATTCTAGTGTCGAAAATATCAATTCAGAAGATAGAAGGATATTGTATGTGGGGATAAATTTAGTAATACCCCTTGTAAGATGTATGTGGCCTAATAATTTTCTGGTCAACTTTTAAAAAAGCTATTTGACTGCAATAGGGATAAACTGCATTATCTAAAAAAACATTTTGATTTTGGAGGAATTTAAAACATTATTGAATTGAATTAAATCTAACATATATCGACATTCCCCAGCTCTAAAAATTGACCTTGCCTTGATTTGAAATCAGAATATTGGGTATTTGTAAACGTTTTCTAATCCTCTTCACTTTGAATTGGAGAATCCCATTGGTGAGAAATACATTCTAGCAACCACTTACTCCACTTTCCCGGGACGTATTTGTACTGTAGTCCTGTAATGTTTGTAGTAAAGGCACATGAAAGGAATTTGGAGCATATTATACGATATGTTTGGGTTCCCCCGGCTTATGTATACGCTTAACTTCCATTCCACTCAGTCTTTCATACCATATTAGGCGGAGACTATGTGCAGTGAAATACCCCTAGAAACTACCCCATGAATTATGCAGATGTTTCTAGAATAATGCCTTCCTTGACTCCGAAAAGGTTCCCTAGCTATCCTCAGTGAGAGCTATTTGCATTTTAAATTGACATTATAGACAATAGTGGAAACATGATATGCTGGGGAACATGTGGAGAAGTACATGGGGGCTAGATAGAGTCGGGGAGGAGGAGTTTAATCATATTTGCATGACCGACTAAGGATTACATGGTGTATCCATGGACCTATATTATGCTGTCCTTGCTCTCGGCGCCCAACACCAAAAGAAGGGTTTGCAAACACAGACACACAATGTTCGACAACCCATTACAAAGGGAAACCTAGCAGTTAGTTCATGATGCGGTCTGTCACCTTTTCTCTAAGAGACCAGTATTATATGCATTAGTATGTATACACGCATACACTCTCACGCGCGTATGTTTAGTTATACATGTGCATCATATGTGGGTGAAGTCGCCAGAAAATGCACAATTCGCCTTCACCAATCCTCTTAAATAACCAAAATCTGAGGCAAGAATAAGGGCCAAAATACAGTTCAATATAGCCGAACATATAATTTATTTCAATGCAATACAAACTATATTACCATACACCTAGTATAATTTTTTCAGCCTAATTTACCAAAATGTACTAAATGTGTAGAGCTGCCAATTGTACATTTTCTGACGCTCTGACCCTTATATAACTATACACACGACGTACGATATGTAAATACGTAAGTTTTATATGTATGTATACGTATTTATGGTATATTCCACAAATGAACCAAAGTTTTGTGCTGAAGACATATGACACCGCATGTGTGCATGATTCAGGCCCATTACCAGCCTTAATTCCCACAGTGATGAGGCTTATGGTTTGGGATGATGCCTGAATTAGACGGAACAGTTCTATTAACAAGCTAACGACCCCAGGCGTAAAGAAGCAAATATACTTCTGACTGTGGAGGAACTAATTGTTGAATTGCACTGTTTACCAGTCATTATGTCGTAAATTAACCAGCTATGATTGATGGACACAGAGGGTAGACATGCATCATTCATGCTTCCTAATCCTGTCTCGGTTGAACCTTTTGCTAGATCTTGTCCGTTGGTTTTAATGCTCTCACATTGTTAGGTTCATTTACTATGCCAGTTATCTGGTTAATTGGGAACCTTGCAAAATAATTGTAGAATGTAGCATGTTGTTAAAATCTGAAAGTTGTCTATCTTTGTATAAATGAATGATGAATAAATTCACATAAATCAGTCCTTTTAAACTCGACCCATCAATTTGGTACCAATACTACACACCTGGACATAGGAGAGAAGTCGTTGGCTTGGAGAATTATCATTTTATTGTGGAAAATTATGTAATATACCCTTCTTGTGAGCTTAAGCCTATATGACTCGACAATTTTGCTGAATTTTCCTTAAACAATTTCAAGCAAATTCTGCGGTTGCGTTCACCGTCGCCGTTTTCTCTCGGCCGATTTCTTGTAAAAGCATATAAATAACGGAAGTACAATATTGATTAATTCAGCCCTATAACTTATAAGTCATAATATGAGTAAATCTGGTCAGATCATTTTCGTCGTAATAGCTGAGAATGCAGTTTCAATATGCCCATTGCTGCAATGACCACGATGCTCCGTTTAGATTTTCATACGAATTAGTCCCTAGGAAAACTTCTCCTAATGCTGTAATCCGAGACTTAGGTAACATATATCAATCTTAAGCTTAATAAAACATCAATGTTAATGGAGACCGACACGTTGAGAGAGGGGAGTTGAGTGAACCTTTTCAAATTCACACATATATTTGATAGGTATGCATTAAAAGCAGTTTTGTGACCTCTTTGTCAAATAATGGACAAACCCATTCTTCTACAGGTCATCTTTTAGAACATGCCCGTGAAATCAATTTTAAAGTTTGTTGTTCCTGACGTAGTGAACAGATAGTAGATAATGCAGATTGTGCATTACAATGGCCATTCATACTTTCTGAGAAAGCAGAGAAGGAGGAGATGCTCACTATATGCAGTTTTGTTTGCTCTGTACATTCCTTGGTGTGAATGACACACGTTTGTTTTAATACCATGCATCATTTCCCCACTCACAGTCTTTGATTTGCTCTTATGATCATTTCATGTAAAGAATCACTTTATGCATGAAAATGTCTGAGAATACTTAATACATATCTTAGCTGTTGTTCATTGTGTCTGAAGAAATTTTGGTGCTCTAGGTTGAATGGGTTGTGTATACTGGGACAAGAATGCCTGGCCCCCCTTTGCCAGTAATAGGTAATATTTTAGCTTCTATTGGAATTGAAATCTGAGATTATGTGCGCTAGGACCAGGAACTAGATCACCCATAATCTTAGGGATTTACAAACCACTCTCAACTGTGAACTGCAGCCCAGTGAAGTTGTCACCACCATCTAGGACTATATTTGGGTCAGGTCTAATAGAAATTCAATGTACAGTTGGCAGCTCTACATATTTAGTGAATTCTGCTATGTAAGGCTGAAAAGGGATAGAAACTAGAATATACCTGAGTATATTCGGTATTGCATTGATTCAAGTATACGGATCGGTTAGGTTGAACTGTATAATTTATAAACGTATTCAAACAGCATTTCTGTTTTAGATTTGGTTTATTTGAGACGATTGGTGATGGTGCAACCTGTTGAATCCTTTATGAATCACCTAAGTTACTCATTGCCATTGAATGGAGAACACGCCCTGCAAATTGCCTACCCCTAATCTGAATGTTGCTGATTCAGCATTCTTGACAATACAGATTATGCAATATTTCCTGGATACAGTTTGGCTCACAGTTGAGTGGTTCCTCTTCCAACTGAGGGACAGGCTCCAAACCGCAAAATGCCATTATAATCACATTAGGATGCTTATTCCTGGGCCGGGAGAGCCATTAGCACAGTAGGCGTCCAATCACTGACATACAATTCTTATGTGATCTGAGAGGCCAGACTCACTGCATTGAAGGCTAACGAACTAACGAAAGTAATGTTAAGCTATTTCTTCGGGATTTTTAGACTTCAAAAACCAAAACTTCGAAGATTCTATTTTTGACCGAGAATCCTGGAAGATCTGTGGATGAGCAGAGGGAATGTACCAATTTTCAATGTCAATTATTTATATGGAAATAAAAGTAAATTAATGACAAAAAAGATGGGTTACAGGGGTTACAGGTCCATGCAATAGACTTGCAAATGTATGCCTATTTTTAGGTTCATAATATCATCACATCATCCCCTGAAATTTGGACCAATAGGTCTAAGGGTACAATACCAGACCCAAGCATTAAACTATTTTCATGTGTTTCCTTACAATCCCATAGCCAAATTCAGGGCCAGTGCAAGAGGCTTAAATTTGGCTGAATGGAGTCCTTGACCCGGAAATATGATGCCCACATGTAAAGGTACATTCACAGTGAACATGTTATATTGTAAACCCTTGCACCCTTAACGGGCGGTGTACGTTATCTTTATTCACAATTGTCTGCACATGGATGGCAGACTTGCCTTCTATATATGGAATGATTGCATAATAGATCCCCCCTATACACATGCATACGTGGGTCAGGTTGTTAGAAAATGTACACTTCGCCTTCATCAATCTCTCAAAACCCAAATAAACTTAAAATGAGGGTCCAAAATACACGTTCAACATTTATAACCCATCATATCTTTTTAATCAATGCAATAACACATATGATTTTTCAGATATACCTAGTATTTATCATATTTAAGCATAATAATTTTAGCATAATTTACTTATAGGGCTCCTCCACTATAGGCAAGTAGTGGCAAATTGGTGCGGCCGGTAGTCTATTGGCGGGCAAATGAGTGGCAACTCAAGGCAAATCATTGGCCTCAACTGGTTTTCATTGGCCATCATTGACCGAAGAATCAAAACGTTTTGATTTCTTCTGCCAATAGATTGTAATAGGCCGCTCATTGTCCACTATTTTGCCGCTATTTGCCAGAGTGGACCAACTCATAGCAATTGCGTTACCAATAGATTTTCTATTTGCCTCTACTTGCCGCTCAGTGGCCGATAATCTCTTGGTCATTCTATTGGCAACACCATTGGCCACCATTTGCCTATATAGTGGAGGCCCCCTATTAATGTGTGTGCTGATTGTGCATTTAAGATTACTCTGCAATTTCGTCGGTTGGCCTTTCCCACTATCAGTTAATGTAATTTTAAAATGGCCGTTATTGAAATTTTTAAAAAAGAAATAATTACTGTTAGCATTGACAATTAACATTGTTTTCGAGTGGGCTAGTAGCTATACTCATACTCTGATACATCTAAAATTACCTATATAATAAGGATACCTATTATAATGACGATTGGTAAATAATTCTATCCCTTCGATGCACTCTACATCACCCAATATGGCTTTAGGATACATCTCTAATAAATGTACATGTTAGGGATTATTCATTACATATTACATATTATTACACATTGGATATTAGCTTGCAATGTTTCCAATATCATGAAATATAGAGTCCAGTTGATGTTGATACCCTTCCTCCGGGAGAAGCAACAGCAATATGAAAATTTCCTCTAATAAATAACGCTTATTAATTTCTCAGCGTGAAAACTTCCATAAGTCATCACCGAGTAATAACTGTGAGCTGCCTGCCACTGGATACATTACATGAATCAGAGCTTGGAGTCCCGGAAAGGGCAATGCCCTGACAATGTTCATTATGTTTTCAACTCCTGTTGTGACGACCTATCTTGAAGACAATATTATACATTTCATAATGTATAATTGTCTTCAAACAATGTGATAATGTCCCTTGCAACCATAATCCATTAAAACAGAAAAGAGTTTCCACACTACAGTCCATCGAGAAGGTCATCAACCATTGAAGGAATCGGACCAAATCCTTTGTGTTAACAAAGGACTCTCCTCATTATAATTATGACTAGATCTTTGATATATGGGACAGGTCGTCTACATTTTCTGACGATTTGACCCATATAGTAAGTTCACCCAAGAATATTTATATTACTACAAAATGCTAACTAGTGTATCCTAATGACTTGGCCTGTAAATGAATAAAAAAAGAAGTTATATCAATAAACGCTTTATATATATATATATATATATATATATATATATATATATATATACTCGTTGGTACGTATTATTGATTTCTTAATAATGAGAAACATGGAGGGACGGATGGATGGTACATGAACACGCGGAAGACAGTTCATTGAACTTTCTTACACATAGTATAACTATAATGTAGTGAGGTTTAACAAGCTAGATACTTTTAGACTCAAAATTTAATGTAATTCTGAATGAATTTGATTTCTTCGTGACCTATAGCAAAACCAACCGGAAAAATCCTCCAAAACTTTAAATTTGGTCAAGTGACTTTTTAGGAAAAGAACGGAGCAAAAATATGAGAGTGCAGCTTTAAACTTGAAGTACTGGACACACCCCGGGACCACACCCATCCTGTTACCCAAATTAAGATACAGATATGTCCATAACATAATTATAGTCCAGCAATGTGTCTGTTACTAGTGCCACTATATGTTAGCATGATATAACTTAAGACTATTTGTCATGGCACAAACACAAATGTATGTATTTTTCCTCGTGCGATGCGTGCCTTGTGTAGTATTCGGTAGAAAGGAGAGGTAATAAGGTCGTACTTTAGTACTACTTATAAACACGCCTGCCCCCTAACCATTTCTAGAAGCCAGAAATAGAAGCAATAACATCACTGACTGACAAACGCTAATCTTGGGGTAAGGTGGGGAGAGGAATTGTAAAAAGGTGTGTGTGTTGGGGTGGGGGATGGGTTTGGGTAGGTTGGAGCGGGTAGTGGTGGTGGTGGGTTTTTTTTTTTTTTTGGGGGGGGGGGGGGGGGGGACTAAACAGAGAAGTGGTAGCCTAGTTTGGTTGTTGGTTGAAGAGGAGATGGTTGAGCAAGAAGACAGGACGCGTGGGTGTTGTGTTCACAGTGGATCTGTCATAGAATGAGTCAGGATGTCAGAAAATGTATAATCGGCAGCTCTACACATTTAGTGATTTTTGCTAAATGAGGCTGAAAAGTGGTAAATACTAGATATATCTGAGTGTAGCTGTTATTGCGTTGACAAAAAAATCTGCTTGGTTATGTTAAACTGTATGTTGAACCTCAAAGTTGCCTTTAAATCTGGATTATTTGAGAGGATTGGTCAAGGAGAGTTGGACATTTTCTGACGCCCTCACCCATGATCCATACATGTCCAGTGGTGTAGGCCCATTCAAGGCTGAGGCAATCATCAATGCTATGTGTTAAGGAGGTCATAGTAGTGACAACGAGTCCCTACCACACTGAAGTATTTACTATATATATTGCCATAAATCTATAGGGATGGAAAGGGTCCTGTAGGGTAGCATTTGTCCTGGTGTTAGCTTGGTCGTGCCTACAGCTACCTCCCTCCACAAGTCTTTTTGAGAGAACATGTGTAGGCGACCACATTTGAAAGGCTTAAACAGGACTGGGTCACTTAAATCTCATTCATTACCTCGGGCAAACGTCAAGCATTTCCTAAAAGCTTTTGAAAATATATGAAACGATGACACATATGACGAATTTATTTGGGTCCATGACAAATGAGATCAACGGAAATCGATCAGTACATTCATGAAAAAACGTCTGGTGTAACACACATGTCTATTCACAAATGTATGTGTGCACATGGCTGTATAAGCTTTAAAACCCCAACATGTATATTAGATAATCTTTCCAAAAGGTGTTGAAATAATCTAGCATAGGTACAGTGCATACAGTGACAACAAGGTATTTCTCGATTGGAGCTTTCCACACTATTAACGTTGTATGCAAATTCGTACCAGGTTATCTATTGGATATAATCTAAAGATCTCCCATACCTCCTTTACTCAATAGTCTGTTCACATCGTGGGTTTCCAAGTAATATAGGTCTAGCATGGATTGGCTGAACAAAAGTTAACATTCACACAGGAAGTAATATCGAAAGGCTTCTCAAGTGTATTCTAAGTTAGATGGTGTGCTATATATAATACCTACATTCCATTTACCAACAGGCATTTCAAATATGCTTAAATTTGGCATGCATGAAGATTATCTAACTATCAGAATCAAGAAAAATGTCTCTTGTTGAATATTTTATATCAATATAAAGAGAGGACCTATACTTGTTATTATAACGGCAGTCTTCACCACGAATATTAATTATCTTAAAACATTTCATGTTATACTTGAATGGCATTCCCTTTTGATCTTAATTTATTAAGCGCAAAGAAATTGCTTGATTCTATCGGGTGGAACACTCCCATGTATACTTCTGGCAACTCAAGCCAATTTTAAGAAATTAAGTTAAAGTTATCTAGTAGTGGAAAAATGACTAAACTATGTGTGTATGAAGCTTTCCTTTTTAAGTTTTCCCATTTTGCTTCCGAGCCAATGTTAACCGCTTGAAGCTTCTGTTCCCCTGGGACGTATGACATATCTCTATGTTCGGTGACCAATACCTGGAATTCAGTCATACATAATCTTATTAACTTGCTATAATGAATGCCCAGCCAACCAAATGCGAAGAGCATTGGAAAATTGGCTGGCGATGGTTTCAAAAGCTTTGAGCTCAGAATAAAAGGAAAGTTCCTATTTATGTGCATATATTTCTGGTGTCTGTATGTATGCCTACATTTTTTTAACCCGAACAAAACATTGAACAAGGTGGTTGGGACCCAACCTCTCCAAATGTGTCCTTCACAACACTAATGAGCGTACATGTTCAGATTTGGACGCTGGCCATTGAGACTCTTTCCAACTGCAATTTCCAAGGGTTAAATAAGGGGGAAACTTCCAGAAGGCAGCTTTAAGAAACAAAAGCCTTGTCATAAGAAACAAACTATCAACACCAGCAGAGAATAACAGCCAAGAGCACATATATAGAGATTTATGGAAAGCATCCATTTCTCTTGGCTTGCATCTTATGGTTCGTATTATGTTTGGATATAGACTATCTTTTGAGGGGAAGGTAGATGAGGCAAAGGTAGGCGCGTACAAACAAGGGGTGCCCCACATAGAATAATCTATGTAAAGTAGCCTGAGTAACGCTAAAGCATAGAAATCTATGGAAGTTTCCATCTATAGAATGCGAACCACTACAGAAGTGTGAATTGTGTAAGACCGAACAAATGTATGCGTATGAATTATAGTCCTGAGCTTCAAAGCCCCAAGTGTGTACAAATGCAAAATGGCATTAATCCTAAAATTTTTGAAAATAAAGAACTTCACATAAACTCACGTTATAGGCTTAACCATTTACTGAGATTATTAGATAATGTATATACAAATATTACCAACACTTTACTGTTCAAAGATTCAAAGAATTAATCATGAATTCTGTCTAGGTTCACAGCCTTTCAGATAAAAAAAATGGTATGTCAGTGTTTGGGCACATACTGCGCTAATATTGCTTTCATGGTCCAGGAGTAGGCATCTTAATTGGAGTATAATGACATTTTGCGGTTTAGAGCGAGACTTAATATTTCCCTCAGTTTGGAGGAACTCTCTCAACTCTGACTGTTACAAATATTTACAGTTCAAAGATGCAAAGTATTAATTATGAATCCGCAAATACAATTATTACCTCAGAGACACAACCGTAAACAATACCAAGACAAACGCACAGGATGTGACACTTGTAGTTAATTATAGATTTTGAACATAATTACATCGCCCACCGTAACTAATTTAATTATGGCAAAAAAAACATAGCCAGTGGCAACAAAAGCAAACAATTTGGCAAATACCTATGACTTTATCTTTTTCAATTTTCCCCTGGTTCATCGTTTGTAAACATTGCCGATTTATGTGGCTCCAGTGTTCATTCTGTGGCAATATCGTCCCAACCTTTACAGAGACCAAGTTCATTGTATTGTCCTTAAGCTTCGGGTTTACTTTAGCACGAACATTTCAATATGTTATTGCGTTTTTGTATTCATGCTAAGGGGTGGTCTTATCTATCAAAGATCTAACAACTAGAATACATAGGTCCCTTTACGGCTGCTATAGGTAAAGTAGAAAATGAAGATGAGGGGTACTTGGTTAGTGTGCCACCTAGAATACCAGTCAAATATTAGCATTTATAACGGCTGCTTCTTAAAGGAATCCTTTCAGATAACTATTATTGGACGAAAATGTGTTCACGGTCTATAGGTTCTCGTACAATAGCTATTCCAATATTGGTCCTTCTTATAAGATGAATATAATATGTTCCCATTTAATGACACAGAGTTTGATTGAATTTTTCTTGGGTTAAGTTTGTATGATTCCTGATCTGGTTCAGTGACTCATGAAACACATTTTATTTCTTTAAAGCTTCATTCTCGGGTATCACGACAAAACCAATATTTCTAAATTTACTCTTTGTTTGACATATATATATGACTGAAGTTATCAATATTCCGTTGCTATGATAAGTTAATCCACTAAAGCGAAGGGTCGATCTTGGTGGGCCACCGAATTATTATGGAGGTTCTGATCAAATTACTTTCAGATGTGTAGAAAGCGAATGGAGCAAAGAGTAGAAAACTGTTAGAAAACCATCTTCAGTTTGTGTAATCCATAATTCGATTATGTTACGAAAAAGTCGATTCCTCATCCAAAAGTAGGCAATATAAAATTATGTGATGACTGCCATACACAATGGGGGAAGATAACTTTTTGCCTAGTAGATAATAACGATCAGTAGTAGTAATAATAAATACTAAGAGTCTGCTCTCCCCTTTACCGTCTCGGGTATACATTGCTCCGGTGGATAAGACTTCCTCCATTATTGTCGTCGGTATGCATCAGAAGCAACAGTAATAGAGCTTACTTCGTTTTTATTTTGACCTCGACGTATTGTATGGAACTGGGGTAATTCCATAACACTTGACTGTAGACATATAAGTTGCCTTTTCTCTATTATGAATTAAAGATCGAAGACTTACATCGAGTCACTAAATGAAATGGAAGCCTCAAGGCAAGTAAATATGTAAGACAATCACAATTATGTGTGAAACCCAATGTTTTCGAGATGAACATATTGTATCTATTCAGTATGTTATCAAAGCTGTTTAAGTGAATGAACTATTTTTGCGTGACAAACAAAGAGACAGGACCAAAATAAGTTTCGATTAGCAAGGTGAAGTAGGTTGGGATTCAATCACTCCAGGCTTCCTGGTCAAGGAAACACTGCAGTATCGCCTAGGAAACCAATGTATACCTGGATGATTCTCACTATGTTGTCTTTCTGAAGTATAGTAGTGTAACCTATTGTTAGCTTAGTTCATGTCAGGTTCGCACCGGAGGCCATGGTTTTTGTATCAGAAGTGCACTACCAATTGTGCACTTCCTTTCAAAAGCAAAATATCATTAGCAATAATTATTATGAACACAAGTTGAGACTGAATGCGACTGAAATGAAATAGTGACAGCGTTCCATTATGGATGACATCCCTGTTTTACACATTTGTCGAGCCTACATTCATATGCCAAAATTGCATAATTTTGGTTTTATACCTAGGCCTGCCATTAAATCTTAATCATGCCCTGATTTATATCAGGTTCAATGTTAATGCGTTACCTTGAACCTGAGATGAAGCAGAGCACTTCAAAACTTTGGATATTTGTATAATGTTCATGCAGAATTGCAGCCAATTATCTCCTTATTTGAACATGTGTCTTACTATAATCAATGATTTAATATACATCGATCTACATGTGTGAAATATATCAATAGATTAGATGTCGTCATCACAAAAACTCAAATTTATATGCCTTATAGATATATAGTGATTATCGCCTTATTATTCATGAAAAGTATAATATTTCTCAAACCATGACAATGATTTAATTGTTATGATTGTTTATATTTAAGGTTAAAAAATATAGGCGCGTTTCTGGTCCACCACCCCGCATCCCCCCGCGCCCCTCCCCTACCTAGAAAAATGTTAGCCCCGAAACCCTACCAAGATTCCAGCCACTACAACTCGAGACACCTATTGTTTGTGGCCTTAAAACTGATATATATTCAACAAGTGCCTCATTAAAAAAATGTAACACCCGTATATATACACCGTGGCATTTCTCGTTAGCCTCATTAATTATTACAAGCGGTCTTAATCCACTTAGCTTTAAACCGTTGTCTCGTTAACCTCTAACCTGAGTCTATTCTTTTCTCTTGTCATTCAGGGACAGATTGCTATCGGACAACGCCTACCCCAGAGACCTCCTAGTGGCGGGCTGTCGCAATGAGGTGCCGGAAGACATCCGGGGCTTCTTTGGGCACCCCCTAACGGCGGCCACCACAGCTATCGATGGGGAGGACACCCACGCCTCGGCGATGGCGCTCCTGCATGAATACCAAAACCTTCCTGCCATAGAGAGGAACGATATCAAAATCGGCGACAAGTTTGAATCGCTCAGTGATATTCTGCAGTAAGTATGCAAAAATGAATGAATTCTTGATTCTTTATTCCAAGATGTACCTATTTCTAACTAAGAGAAGAGGGGAAAAGAAAGAGAGCAGAGGGAGAAGGTGTAGGGCTAGGACATAGGGACATACTATATTTGTCCAAGAGGATTTAAGATGTATCCCAATACATAACATGCAGTAATTTTGGATATCAAAGAAGGCAGGTGCATCATATGATACCATGTGAACAGCCATGCGGAGACCTGGATGGTATCTGTACCGACATTTACTTATTTGTGATGTGACACAGAAAGACACATAAACATAAAACATAAAAAATATCAAACAAAAGATTTAGAAATACTGTTTAGCTTTCCTAAATGTTAACATCGTTGGAATCCACTTCATCTCATCTTTTCAAATCTTATGGTATTTCGTCATCCATTTTTTTAAACTTATGACTCACTTTTCTGTGACACATCACGTTTAGGTTGAAAGGTTGATTAAAGTGGAGAATGGAAAAATGCCCATCATCAAATCAAATCAAACACCATTTCTCTCTTATCATATGAGCTGCAATTGTCCCGACACTTGTTTCAAATGGTGACGCTCTTTTTGTAAAATGTTTATTAACATAAGAACCAAAGTTTTTATTTGAATTTGAATTGTACAAAAGTAATCTCATCTATCATTGAATTAGACAGGGAATAATTCCAAGGGGAAGAAGAGGCTTTTGCATTTGGGCGGTTTGACCTGGGGTTTGACATGGTAGTGAATATCAGACTTTAACCAAAATTTGAATTTGAATTTGAATTCTACAAAGACATGCTAATTAATCTACCATTGAAATTAGGCAAGCAGAAGATACAATTTTCGAAATATGTTCTTGCAAATAAATACAATGTGGTCCTACAGTGCGAAGAATAGTTAAGCATATACGCAAACATGCAACTAGTTATACTTAATATTGTCCAGAGGAGATTAACCAAGTTCATATGCGGATAAACAGATGAATGATTTAATACATACATTATCTTAGTCCATGTAAAGCAATTAGGGCAATCATAGAAATTAAGTAATTAGCTTATTGAGAAAAGCCTGACCAATTGAGCCAGCAATTGTCTCTCAACCATTCAGGGTACATCTACGTAGTTACAATCATGTATAGTGTATAGTATAACTGAGGCGATTGATGACCAAGTTGATTACGTCCATTCAGTCGTTCATTCACCCATGTATTGTATATGGGTGAAGTCTCCAGAAAATGTACAATCGCCATCACCAATCCTTCTAAATAACCCATGTTTAAGACACAAATGTCATTCCAAATACGATTCAACACAACCAAACATGTATTTTAAATTGACGCGATACCAGATCTACTCAGATATATCTAGTATTAATCATTTCCAGCCTGAATTTGGCAGAATGTACTAAATCTGTAGAGCAGTCGATTTGTACATTTTCTGACGACCTGAGCCATATATACCCTGGGGACCTTAACACGCATGGAGGAGCAACTACTTGAACCTTAACTTGAATGAGTTTACGAAAAGGAAAAATACTCGGGACCACAAAGATAATTTTGTCTTCTCTGTTTGAGCTAGGTTTCGAGGGTGTTTCATGGAATGACAAAATGAAAGTGACTGTTGAGAAACACAAAGAAATACAATTTAGCGCATATACCCTGCTTGAACTTTGGAGCGCCTTCGTGTAATCACTTTTAGTTCACTCGACCATGGCTCCTTTATCTTTCTAGCTTGATTTTAGGTAGAGTAGAACAAAACATGAGTGTCTCCACTATTTTTGTCGAGGAAGCGGCAAGAAAAATGTCCTATGTGTGAGACAGATATTAAATATTGGCAGATGTTGGGAGGTGATGATGGTATGAATGACGGAGCTGGCTACAGACTGTTTTTGTACTCACGGAATGCATATCCCCTTGTCATTTTGGGAGGCAAACATTAGAACTCTAGAGACGGTCCGACCTGGATCCAAGCCCCACTATAAGAAGGGATCCTGCTTACTTAGTGTCTGCTAGGGGGGGTTGAACACTTCTCTGAAAACACATTTTTCTTCAATGAGGAAATGAGGGTTCCCATGGTTGGCCATTGATCAAAAATATTTCTTTCTTGACAAACATACCGCTCCATCTACAAGAATGAAATGGGAAATTAAGACGATAGCTATAGGAGAATCTTCACTTTCAAAATCAGGCCTTATGGGAAATATTAAATCATGGTCCATTCATATTAAAATATTAATTGTTAATGTGAATGGATCATGATTCTCTTATAATTTGTGTTGATGAGATAAAAGTGCAATTACAATAAACCAAACTGCATGTTAACAAATAATTGATTCGTAATTAATATATCCTAAGGCATTAATACAACTTTCAGGGATTCACCATGAAGTGCTTGCACATAGTGTTTCACATATATAAATACATACATTCAAAACGCAGGAATCTCACCCCCTAAACATGTAAAAAGACCGCTACCATCATTAATGAGTACGTTCCCCTTGCAGCTCCCCATTTCCCCGAACATTCAGTGTGGCTCAAGATCCTAAACGACGTCATCGTAGATGTCTCTCTTATTGTCCCTTTCCCATTCTGTAGTCTATGTTTGCTCTATCAAACCAGAATCTCACGGTAGTAAACCGTTTCCCTATCTCCTCAGTTACTCAAGTGTTTAGTTAGAGGAAGGTATAATGATTATTGGCCCTCTTCACGTAGGATAATTGGGTCGGGTTGTACAATAGGGGGATCTCATTAAAAGCCCTCCTTCTTAGGAAACATACCCTGTTTTTTCCGACTGGCAGGATATGGGTAAGCCAACCAAAGTAGTTTCAATTGGCGTGCTTAACCCCTCAGCATTACCTGAATGTGAGATAAAGTGATGTTTAAAATAGGTATCTTTTTAAAAATAGATCCAACCTAACTTTTCAACATCAGTGCCTTCCTATGGCCCCAATATTGCATGGTGGTATTAGATGTTTCTTTAAAGTTGACCAACTACCAGTATGTTCTAGAACAATCTCATAGCTTCGTCAATGAGTTAATCATATATTCATAAATAAACGTACGGACATCTGTCAAGCACCTTAAGCCTGACACCACGTCATATCTCACGTAAAATCTTCCAAGGGGAAGGAGAGGTCTTACTCTAGCTCATTTTCATCTATTTTGTATCTTGATACACATATTCTTCAATGAAAAATAAGCTAAAGTACAAATGAAAAAGCCACTTCTTCCCCTTGGAAGATTTTACGTGAGGTTAGACGTGGTAGTGTATATCAGGCTTCATGATACTTTAAAATACAATAGTTTTAGCATTTTTTTTGTATCATTGGCTCATTGCTACTCGATATTCTCTACTGGAAATACATTTGTGATTGGTGATCGGATGTATAAAGAATACTCCACTTCATTCGAGTAATATCTACAATTTTTTCGTCAGAAAATGAACAATTCCCCTTCGCCAATCTTCTCAAATAACCTCAATTTTAAGACAAAAATGAGGATCAGATACCAGTCAAACATAACCGAACAGCTAAGTGCCAAATATACTCAGATATACATTATCTGGTATTTATCATTTTTCAGCATAATTTAGTATAATTTACTAAATGTGTGGAGCTGCTGATTGTACATTTTCTAACGTCCTGGCCCATATATGCATAATTTGGATTACACCAATTAATATCTATCCGAGAAAAACATAAATCCTGTATTTATTTGAATATTAGGAGCACTTGGGCATGCATACATGTGGGCGTAGGGGGGACTTGTTGGCTTTGAGGGAGTGGACAGTGGAAGAAAACACCAACGTAGGAATATGAACAAAAAACAAAACCGGCCCGATTCTATTTGATTAGGAATAAATTCATCCCACAAAGCTTCTACCGCGAAATCTAAAACCCGAGACGACGGTTTAATATTCACGGCTAAGGCGATTAAAAATAAGGGACGTGACCGGGAGTTATTGAATATATCTTAAGGGAATTGAATCTAAACTCTGGGCGAGAGATTATAGATTTTGGTGTAAGTCAACAATTGAAATCCCTTCGTATTATTCCTTAAAAGGAGCTAAAAGTCATTTTCTACTCGCACAAAAACTGCATTACCAAAGATGTTGTCTCTTGTTTTATATACAAGGCCATGCATAAATCCTTCAGGGGACCGTCTGAAGGGTTCTGCATGACATCCGTTAAGTGGTCAGTTTTTAACAGACAAGAAAGGGTCCTTTTTGACCAGAGCATTAGGTCAGGCCTTTGTTCACTAAAATAGGGGAAAGACTGGATCAACTTGGAAGCAATTCGGACGAAACGTAGCTGTTTGAATCCGTCCCTGGTAAAATAAAGTGGTTCATAAAGACAAATATAGTCAGATAATGTCAGTCTGGACTCACAGCCTCTCAGATCAGAATTATATGTCAGTGATTGGACGCCTACTGCGCTAATAGCTTTCCCGATCCAGGAGTAGGCGTTCTAATGGGGTTATAACGGCATGTTGTGGGTGGTTAGAATTCCCTCAGTTTGGAGGGACTTTCTCAACTCTGAGCCTAGACTGATGTCAGATATCTACAGTTTTTTCCCCAGTATAATGAACAAATTGTGCACCTAGCAATTCAAAAGATCAGTTTTGAGTCATATTATTGACAATCTTTTCGAATATAATGTCTGTAATGCAATATTCGTACCCTTCAGGCATTATATGTCATCTTATAAGTTCTCACAAAACCTCAGAATAATTGAGCCCCCAAGGATATGATACAGCGAGTACCCATTCGGGAGATAATACTTCGCTTGTATGAAAAATAACTGACTTTGTTTTCCTTGTGCAACATCAAAAGAATGTCACACGCCCATCTTCATGAACGTGTGAAGTTTGGATTAGATAACTTTAGACAAATTTGGTAAATTCAGGAAAGCATACGACACCAGTATCAATTTCGAAGGACGTACAATCCACCCACGAGTTTGATTAGCTTTTCGCAGTTTGTTCTGATTTAGGAGCAGCGAGAAGGCTTGTGTTAACTCCCCAAGTATTAGGTTGTTTATTGGATTGTTTTCCTGTAAAACTGGTCCAGTGTGCTCAGCAAGGCAAGAGCTTATTAGGTTTCACAGAGCTGTGGTAATTGCCGTCCTGTCAAAATATGATAGGCCGCCGAATATCAAACATTCATAAAGGTGTTTCTTGTCATGCAAGGCGACATATATATTTTTTTTGCAATATGGAGAAAAATGGACTTTCAACTGTTCAACTTTTAACTTCTCAATATATTTGTTTGCACACACGGTATACAGTCTAGGCACAGAGTCATTGCCGAGGGAAAGCCTCTCTCTTCTGTCCGGTTTGATCATTTGGAAAGGTAATTCTGAAGTTATTTCCATTTAACAGTCTAGGCCCAGAGTTCAGACATTCCCTCCAAACTGAGGGAAAGCCTCTCGTTCCAAACCGCAAAATGTCATTATAATCCCATCATGACGCCTACTTCAGGGTTGGGGAAAGCCATTAGCGCAGTAGGCGTCCAATCACTGACTGCATACCATTCTCATCTGATCTGAGCCTACCTAGACTGGTATATAGGAATGTGTTTAGATAATATTGTCCGTAGCCGCCATAGATTTTTAATCATATAATTATGTGAGTCTGTAGATGTGGCCATTGTAATCGCCACTACAACCAAGGCAATGCGGCGTTTGACCTTACCTAGCGAGGGACAATAATAAATCGCCTTTCACTCCACATGAACATTTAGATAGGAATCTGGGGTTTCTCTTTGGTGTCTGGACGTATAGTGAATTATTGGGTTGTTATAGGACAAACGTGCATTATGGCCACTCGATCCCCATTGGCGTGCACTTTAAAACGATGTCCAAGACTATAACTGGAATTGTTTAAAAAAAGTCGGAATATCAATTCAATTCAACCAGGGAGGTATATATACTAAGTATATATATATACTTCCCTGATTCAATTAGATATATTATTTATTAAATAAATCATATATTTTAATTGATCGAAAGAAGTGCGCAGAAAGGAGGCATACATGTGATTAGCGGACTTTACATATTAACAGCAGCGCCATACAGAGAGCGGCGGAAACGGCCCAAACTATGAGCAAGGCGGGCAGGCACACAGAAGCCTTATGTATTAACCATAGGCTTCTAACTTTCTCCTTTTTCTCTCAGAATTTGAGTTATTGCATAATACTGTAAGCTATCCAATATTATTAAATGACATGTTAAGATTGGTCATGCTTAATAAGAGAACATTTGATCCGCTAGATTTTAGTATATAGCAACTTTCATAACAGTGTATCAACAAAAACAAGTAAGCGTAGGTGTACGGGCTGCAGGGGGTCAGCGGCCATGTGGTCACACCTCTGCACGGCCACCGAGAGCCCGTGCATGGTTTGGCCCGCATAGCTAGGTGAGTCAACTGAAGTGCGCATGCGCAGAATGACAGAAGTTCATCCCGCAGTTACTGGTACGCACTGGAGACGGAGTTTGTAAAGGGGACTATACCAGGTCTTCCAGTATGCTCCTATCCTGAAAACCCTTCTACTATGATCTAGATGCAGTACAGTGGTACAAATTGATTTTGAGACAGTGTATATTGTTACTATACAAACAATTTTGATCAACAGGAACGTTGTCAGTGAAATCTAATTTGAAACTCGATTTATTTTTGTTTTGTCAACTTTCTACCTTATGCAAAAATAGTTTGAACAATCAATTGGTAATAATACGATTCATATATTTTCATAAATATTCACGATAAAAGAACATTTAAAGAGTGACAGACAAGCAAAGAGTATATAACTAGGACATGTTCACTTCCTAAAAGCACTGCAGGATTTATTTATTATTTGTATAGCTATAATCCCATTAAGACGCCTACTTCAGGGCCTGGCAAACCATTGGAGCACCAGACATCCAATCACTGCATGTTATACCATTCTTATCAAAGGCTGAGAGGCTGTGAACCTAGACTGTGTATGCAAGTTGGATCCTAGGCTAAATACCATTGTGTATTAAATTTAATTTTCAGTCTTAGTGGTGTCCCACCAAACTCTCTATAAGTATTGATTTACATTTTACAGTAACTACTGGTGTAAATTCACATTCATGTCTCATATCATTCGTACAATTATTAATGATGATATGAAAGTTTAGTAGTTTTACTTATTTCCAAAGGTTTTGTCCAAAAGATGTCCTTCAGTAATTTAATCGTCTTCAGGGACATGCCAATTCATATATTCATGTCTCATATTATTTCTGACAACGTGGAACAAACAATTTTGATCAACAGGAACGTTGTCAGTGAAATCTAATTTGAAACTCGATTTATTTTTGTTTTGTCAACTTTCTACCTCATGCAAAAATAGTTTGAACAATCAATTGGTAATAATACGATTCATATATTTTCATAAATATTCACGATAAAAGAACATTTAAAGAGTGACAGACAAGCAAAGAGTATATAACTAGGACATGTTCACTTCCTAAAAGCACTGCAGGATTTATTTCGTCGGATGCATAGAAAGATATAATCTCCAGTCCAGATAGCATCGGGGCATGAAATATCTTTGCACTCACTGGGTCGATGCTCTGAGATTATCGTATTTAACTTCCCTTAAATACATGTATATAATATGTGTTATGTTGAGTGACTTTTTCATTACAAATACACACATTCAACTTCCTCTGACCGTGGCATTATTTACTCATTCTAGAGTTAACAATCTTAGGACTGAGTGCTTCTCTAAAATGGTGCTCGTAAATCATAACGGATTTTAGACTGTATCCGAGCCAAGATCATGTCATAATTACATGAACCAACATTTGCACTACTTCTCACACATGATCATATCGAATAAGAACAAAAATAACATGATGCCTCAGTCTATCGTCCTCCTTTGACTTTTAGGTTACCAAGGTGACTATGAACTCTCAGTCTCAGGCATTGCACATGCAATAACGGCCCCGTGTTCGAAATCTCGCGACATGCGAGAAGGTGATTTTTACGAGACCAGATTGCATAAGGAGAAATAATTAGTGCTCTATTATATGTCATCATAAACATCATAAACTGTGTGGAAATATAATGACGATTGTGTGCATTCTTGTAGGTATCCTATGTTGTGGTCTGAGACGCATTCCTGTGATCTTGCCTTTAAGTGTAGGCCTATCTGATTGTGGGGACGACAGGGCACGTGTAGTTTCTGGAGCATCGCCCCTCAGGGCATATAGACCGTGGCCTGATAAATCAGACGGTCCGCATGGGAATGTCACTCGGTGTTATTTACTGGGGTCCCTGATGGGGTGAGCTTCGTACCCTCCCCCCCCATTAACATCAAATTGGTATCTGTGTGTGTGTGGGGGGGGGGAGATATATGAGGGGGGAATGAAACAAACAAAATACTATATAGGTGTTGCAAAGACTAAGCAGGTGGTAAAACACGAAATAGGGAGAATGAGGGGAAAAAGTGAAAGTGATTCTGATCCGAAAGACCTTTTTCCCAATCCTTTCTCAGTAAGTAAACAGTAAGCATGTGGAAAATGTCATCTCATTTCTCCCAATCGAAGACTTTCCCATCTGTGAGCTACATAACCTCTAAAAACAATGACCCCCAGGAACAGTGTATGATTTAAAAAAAAGCTGCAGTGTCTTTATGCACAAGGTATACCCAATGCAAATCAGTCTGATCCCCTCGCTATACAAATGTATAATCCATGTTGTTAATATAAATTACTACACTAATAATAGTGATTATAAATTGAGGAAGTTTGATCATTAATCGATGTATACCATCATGGCACGCCACTTTTAATTAATTTTCCAGACAGTAATGTGATTCACTTTCTTTGGAAACTAGTTAAGATAAGTCCAAGTTATGCGTTTAAAATTATATCGATTCAAATTACTGGGATAGGATATGCCATTCTGAATAATTATTCGTTATTATAAATCCATTCATATTTCATATGACAAATGCAAGGCTTTTCAAAGATAGAACTTTATGTGCCTTGCGTCATCGGAAAGATAAAACCAAACTGTTTTGATACATCAAATTAAGGAATTTGTAAATCATGTATGCCTAGATTGATATCTAGAATGCGGACATAATTAGGTTTATGATTTAAATACTCGTCTGGAATACCATCTCGAATGCAATTGTGATGTGTCACAGAAACATGAGTCTAAAGTAGCAAAACTGATATTTTTTAAAGGTTTACCCCACAAGATGTCTTCGTAGTAGGAATGCTTTGATTTCGGGGGTGTTTAGTGGAACTTTTCCCCAAACATACAAAGATCTAAAAGTACTTATTAGATGGGCTAAAGTTTAACATCATTGGAATCTTTCTGATCCCATCATTATAAATATGATTGGGTTTTTTGGCGACTTGGACTCAATTTCCTGTGACACATCACAATTGATAGTTAATTCGTCATCGTGTATCTAAGTGCCATACAGTGCCCCCTATAGAGTAGATCCCCTTTGTGTGTGGACTCTTGACTCTTTTCTCATTACAATGCTGACATTTCCAAATACGACCATTCCTTCAGTCTATATCCGTTTCTAAAATATAGTTAGAATGAATCCCCTGATCAATTTTGCTTGTGAATATATAACGTTTACTGAATCAAACCGAGCTCCATATATCTCCCGGAGGTCTGAAGTTCCTATCCATGTTAAATATTGATATTCAAACATTATTGCGATGCAATTCTTTATCATAATATTATGATGTTCCTTTCTCTAATGCATATCTCAGTAATGTTCACATAATTGAATCTGGAATAGGAAATGATGTGATATTACCACTACTAATTCTAGCTTATGTGAACATATTAACCACGGTGAACTAAAGTTATACTAGCTGGACCGGCTGTATTTTATTTGCAACGTAGCCATACGAATAATATGAAACGATTGATGAATGTTTAGAATATCAAATGATGTTTGTTCTTTGTTCGTGCAGTCGTATCACTTGAAAGCAAAATATCATTACAAGCCAAAGCAAGGAATTCTGAGGGAAAAGCAACATTTCACTAACAAATTACCACCTTAGTCACTGTGGTCCCATTTAATTCATGAGTTATTCCTTGGTGGTATACAGCCTACCATATGTAATTACAGACGGAGGGAATTATTACCGAGAAATAGTCATTAACCAATTACATACATTCTTCTGCATTTTGTTGGACATCCATGCTAAGTGGGACTGAGATGGAGGGTTGATGGTGCAGATAAAACTGACATGTATACATGGAAAAACATGCTGATAACATTTACCTGTGGGCACCTCACGTCGTAGCCGTAATCTCTGTCCCATCCCAGCATGTAAACCGCCCCCCCCCCTTTCCCCTCCTCTTCCACCAGATGAATAGCGTGATAAGAAAAGGGGAGGATCAAAAACATGATGTTGGATGATGGAGGTGCAATCTGTAATCACAGAGACAGACGTTTTTGCTTGAAGAATACACGATCGTATTTTAAATGATTTGATTTATCTATATGACAAGAGAACTGTAGTCATCACGAAAAAGAAATGATATTTTTTAACAGATTTTGATATGTTGTACATTTTCCCACGTTAGAGCAATTAAAATACACTCGTGATCGTTTTTTTAAACGATTCGATTTATCAATACGACAAGAGAATTATACCCATTATGTAAAGCCTTTATGTAAAAGAAATTATATTTTAAACAGATCTGGAAATCTTATACATTTTTCCAAGTTAAAGCAGTTGCTAGACTGAAATATGCTGACATCTTGGCATGTGCATGCAATATAATAGCGTGAGGCCCAAGGGAAAGCATTCTAAAAATACATCCCTGTATAATTGCCGAGTGATAAGGGTGTGATTCTGAAAACTCCCGAGCAATGTTCCTGAAGTTACATCAGCAAATGCTTCAGACTATTTATAAGCATGCATTTTTTTTATATAAGTGCAAACCCTTCGGGGTACGCTTGCATGTGTCATCAAGCATGAAAGATTCATCAACTGCACAGGGAGTAAAGAAAGTATAGACCAATTCACAAGATGGAAACTAAGAACACAACTTCACACATAGAAAAAATATGTTTACTCTTGTAAATTTATGACAACTATTAGGTTATAAAGGTGTACGGATTGGCTGGCACCCTCTACCTTCAAGTTGATATCAATTACGTGCAGTTTTCCCCACTTATCCAGATCTTTATCTCACCACTGATTGTATCATATGCTGTAAATACATAGAATTTTTCTTCTTTTTTTCAGGTCTGATAGCAGAAAGGATGATTATATGATGCTCATAAACACTGACATTGACGCTTTCCTCAATCGCCATGATGACGAGACAACGGATTCAATGTCAAAAGTTCTCGATGGCGTTGGATCAGATCAAGTGAGGCTTACTTCTGTATATAAATCTCATAAGCGATGATCATAATCTCTTTTCAAGGTTGCTAATTGAAAAGTCAAGATAAAAATACAGTCAATGTGCATGCGTGTACATTTTATTTGTGATATAGACTTACATCTCACTGTAACTGGAGGTCCTTTGAAGTTTTTGAAGCCCTCAATGTACAGGAAGGTTTAGCAAAACCTGATTATATTTGTACTTTATGTTCAGTCGAGCATAAAACGAAAAAGGAAGCTTAGCAAATATTGTTATAGTTTACATTGTATTTCCTTTTAATCTCAGGATTGACGGTATCTTCCCTTTGCACTTTCAGGATTTGATTCCGAAGGCCACAACGCCCAACACAACTACCACAGACCTACTCCTATGCCAACACAAAACCCCATCCCCGTTATCTAGCCCATCCCAAGAAGAGTTTCCAGAATTCAGCTCAGTGCCCCTAGAGCTCACAACCTGCATCAAACAGGAATCACCTTGCGGTCCTGATACTCACTGCGATGCCTTCCTCGATGCTCTGGAATCTAATCCACTTGTGGACCAGGCTCACAGCTTACCGGGATCTCCTGACATTGGGGTATCTTTGGTGACGTCATCTTCCAGCACAGTAGGTACGCCATCACCGGATGTATCTATGGGAGTGAGCACATCATCATCCTCATCATCACCCTCTCCTTCAACAATTGCAAGCACTGCCAACGAGATTGTGGCTCAATTACAGGCTCCCTTGGTCTGTTCAAAGTCAAATATTCAAGCCCCAAATCTGAGCCAGCAATTTAGTAACAGCAGTAGTAACACGAGGAGAAGTCCTGTAAATGGTGACCAAAGCAATCATGTGCAGCAGCAACAGTCACCTGAGGGACATCACAAATCTTTGCAATCTAAGCAACAACATCAGCAACAGCAGCAACAAGAGCAGCAGCAGCAAGAGCAGCAACAACAACAACCACAACCACAACCACAGCAGCAGCAACAGCTGCATCAACAACAGCCGCAGCAACAACAGCAGCAGCAACAGCTGCACCAACAACAACAACAGCAGCAGATGCAGCTGCAACAGCAACAACAACAGCTGCAACAGCAGCAACAACAACAACTGCAGCAGCAACAACTGCAGCAGCAACAATTGCACGATGAGTCGGAGCAAAGAAAGCTAAAACAGCAACAAAAGATTAAAGAACAGCACAATCACCTCCATCAAATTCATCGACAGCAGTCTCCCGTTCCTGAACAGCAACCAAACGCTGAACTAGCTCACAGGAAACAAGCTCATAAACAAATAAATGCAGTAACAGTATCTCAACCTTCTCCTAAATCCAAGGAAAGCCAACAAACGCAACAGCAGGCCAGTGCCCAACAGAATTTCATGCTCCAAAATCAGCAAAATCAATTTCAAAGGGGTGCGCCCCCACCTCTACTACATATACCACAGAGTGTTCGCCACCATCCTCCGGGGGGAGAGCCAGAACAACCTCTATCTTTAGTCACAAAGCCCATACCCAATTTGATTCCATCCACTCCTCCCCCTATGACAAATGGCCAATCGTCCCAGTCCATAAGATGCCCTCCACCCCCTCCTTATCAAATTCCTCCAAATCGCATGCCATTCCTTCGCCAACTGTCCCTACCAGTAGATACCAGTAACGCACCTCTAAATACCATAGTTCAAAGTGTGCAACAATCAACAGAGACAAAACCAGCACTCTCCCACTCCCACCACACTTCCAGTTCAGCCCCATCGACGCCACCTACAAGTGAAGTCTTCTCTCCAGTGAAGGTAGAATCTGAGCCATCCTCCCCTAAAGCTTCTGATTCTACCAAGAAAATAATCCAAGCCTTGCACGAGAAACTACGCAGGAATCAGCTGCAAAAGCAGGTCAGTGAGCATGAAGGTCCCATGTCCATGAGCGATATCAATGACATTATACAAGAATCTATAGATACAGAAAGGTCACTGCTATTAGCAGTGAACCAAGAGTCTGCCCAGGAACAGGGTCTGACTGAAGGGGGAAATAATGCTCCTTTAGCAAGAACTGTGGCTTCCATTTGGAATGCCAATGCCTCTGATGGTCAAACGAGGTGGCAGGCCAGTCCACATCCAGTCCAGCCTCCTCCATCCCCCTGCCATGCCAATAGCACCAGCAGCAACACCCCCAGCCCTGTAGTCACCCAACCAAACCAGAATAATGGTATGTTTTACAATCATGAACATTTCAACAGTCATAATTTTTGTCAGGCCACTGGACCGCCAGCCCAGCAACCGCAGCCACAACAACAACAGCAACAACCACCACCACCACAACAACAACAATTACCGCAACAACAACAACCACAACAACCGCAGCAACAACATAATGGGATATCACAAGTAATCGTTTCGTCTGGTCAGTTCTCACCTAGGGGGTTAGGTCCCCGACCAATGGCTCCACCAACTCCTGGTCAAACTCCTCCTGCTCTAACTCCTAGCCACACGCCAGCAGGAAGTCCAGGACCCCTTCCGGGGCAGGATCGTCCTGGATCCGTATTGGTAATTAGTCCACAAGGCCCCTATGCCTCTCACCCAGGAGCTTATCAACCTGGCTCAGCCACTATTGCATCTCCAGACTCTGGATTCAATGAAAGCTGCGTGTCACCAACAGATGGTTCAAATGTAAGTAGATTATTTACAATCACCAGAAAATATATACTCATTGATATATTTTGAATAATTTAGATTGTATTAACTTCATTAGTGACCTTATCATAACCATGTCATTGTTCTCAGAGGAACATATAGCTTAAGGTGCAATCCTAATTGACTTTTATACTGAGAGCCCTCATCTAGGCCAACAAAATAGGCATGTTTCCAGTGCCCCCCCCCTACCAAGAAAGAAACCTACATTAATTCTAACCAGAAATCCCTTTAAAAGTGCATTTCTCTTGTTTGAAACAATTATTATTAAAAATAACCATTTTGACAGTTCCTGAACAGTGGCTTCCTAAGGAAAAGATTACCACACCCCCACCTAGTTTTCAGCAGTTTGAACCGAAAACACAGCTATTTGTTTGCCCTATGAACAAACTATTAGCACATTAAAATGTAGCAACCACTGCTAATTGAATATGAGACTAGAGGGGAGAAAAAGGGAAAGGAGAAACCAGACAGGTTCAAGTAGTAAGATCACGACTAAAATGTCTCAATCCCCATAAATGTATCACCTGCAATTGCTGGATAAACTTTTGCTACTAAATTAAGACAGAATTACAGTTGGTTCACGAGTAATTGAACAATTATCAAACAAATTAGAATAATGGAGACCAATTAGAGCAGGGTGTTTAATTTTATGGTTATGATTACCGGTGGATTTGACCCAGTTACAGTGCTTCAGGGTCATTTGAAAGGCATTTGGAGGTAATTTTATGTTATTTCAATCATATCAAGAGTGTCATGGCCTAGGCCCTGAGTTAAGACATTCCCTCCAAACTAAGAGAAAGCCTCTCACTCCAAACCAATTAAAATCCGATTAGGACGCTTTCTCCAGGGCCAGGAAAGCCATTAGCGCAGTAGCTGTCCAATCACTGACATACCATTCTTATCTGACCTGAGAGGCTGTGAGCTTACGACTTCTTGCTAGTCTTTGATTATCATCTTGGTAGAAATAATAATGTGATAATATGGTCGGATCAAAAACATGATTGGATAGTGTCAACTATGATTGATAGAAGATCCACACGAACAATTGTTTTTAATTCCATAATTATGATAACATGGAGGTACATTAATTGCATACAATTTAACAGAAGCTATTTAGTGTTACTCACTGCCTTGAACGGTCTTGGACCTACAGCAACCTTAGGCAGAGATTGAAAATATTAATAACCTAAACGTAAGATTAATAACCTAAAAAGATTAGTAATGCTGGTGCACTGTTTGTGCATGGTTCTTCGGCTTTACCTCGGAAACAAACAGTGCACCAGCAGCACCACAATATCTGTCCCTAATCCTTTATCAAACCTGGCAGGAATATTGAAGCCCCACTTGCCAATTAAGGCCCTATATAGCAGTATATATGATGAAAAACTCGTTGAACTTAATGCGCTGCAGTGGTATACATGTATATCATATACAATATCTGAGGCAACCTTTCCATCACATAATTAGTCACTGCGCTAATTTGCTGCCATCAACAATCCCTTTCTTGCCAAGGCTCTTGAAAGATGTCTCGGGGAGGTAGAATATTTCCCTAGAAAAATAACAGATAAAGGAGGCTTATGGAGGGTAGAATGGCTGGCGGACTTTTTTCAAGTTCGAGGGATCATCAACATAACATTGGAGCTTTTAATGGCCATTACCAAGCCATTATACTGGCCTATTGCTGATGATTTAGAGTCATGATATGTTATTAGTTTGGGCTCTACTGCATTGCCATGTCCTATACCTATGTCATACCAATCTGTTTTGTCTAGTTTTTTTTACTTGCGGCCCATAATTACACTCCGTAGTTTACTTCAAAAGATTACTAGATCCTCATGGACACCAACAATGGATAGATTGTGTTAAATGTTATTAACAGAGGGATAAAATCGGCATTCAAAGCCTGTATACTTAACGCTTGTGTGAGCTAATCCACAGGAACATGAAGCAGTACAAATTGATTATTTCGTGATGATTGCAATTAATACAGTGTCTTCATGTTGCTGGATGAGAAAGCTCATATCATTGTTGTCATTAAAAATGTTAAGGAATCAATATTTTTGACAGAAAATTAAACAGTATTCTCCTGTTATGTCGATGATCTTATTTCTAATCAATAGAGGTAAATGAGTTGCATCTAAAGTTCAATATCTCTGGGGACAATAACGATGTTATTACCTAAATTTTGCTTCAGATCCGATCCCCACCCCACCCGCCACCCTCGTGACATCAGCAACGAGTATAGTTAATGACAGATTCTGAAATTGAATAATAGATTTTCTAAGAAAGGGAAATAAGTGCCGGCTCGTTCTAAGATAATTTAAGTTTGGAAAAAGTATTCTAAATAAAACATATTACGCTTTACATCAGAGAATTTTGTTCTCATTTATAGAATTCAGTAGCCATGACAAAGTATACCTGGCGACAAGGTGTTTTTTAACTTATTTTTATAACCTCATGAGTCATCACATTCATTATACTGATCATGATTAACAAAATAAGCGCCAGTATTAATAACTCCTTAATGATACACATTAGCCTTTATCAAGGTTAGCAAATTAATACTTGCTCATGAATATAATTCAGGTCATATTATCTTCAAAGTAAGGAGATAATTTTTGTCTCATGTTTCTGTCAATCAGATCCAGATTAACTATCAATTTCTATGAGTTATTAACTAAACATTAGGATCACAAGAAATAAATGTTTCAAATAAAAGATAACAGTCGGTCTGATGTTAATTTACACAGTCTATCCATTCCATTTTTTGCATTATCCTCAAATCTGACTTCCAATACATCACAATTTAAGACTGGCGTATCCAGATTGTGTATGGCTATAATGGCATTTTGCGTTTTGGAGCGAGAGGCTTTTTTCAGACTGTGTATTGAATATATCTACATGTGTGTGTAAGGTCATCCTAAGGAGTATATTCATCTTCATTACTGGCGGGTTTCCATCCAGAAATATAGCTAACTCTGTTTTCAAACATAAAACAAAATAGAAGTACTTATTAGGTTAACATCGTTGGAATCGGCTTGATCTTTCTAAATTAATATGATGATAATTTTTCTGCGACTTAAGACCCTTTTTTTCTGTGACATATCACATTAATGTTCTCAATGTTCTAATTTATTTGTAAAATCTTTTGAAATAAAATATAATTTCAGGCATTCACTGACCAGACGAGTGAACAGTCAACTGCCTCCTCGGGTCAGGAGACAGCAGCTCCCTCTACACCATCGGAGACGAAGCGGATTAAGCGGAGACGGTCGTCAGCCGCCAGTTCCGTCAAACAAGTATGCTCCTCCTCTAGCAGCAAGTCCAGCTGTAATTCCACTGTGATAGAAAAATTGTAAGTCAAAAGTTGTTATCGATCATTAAAAGATTCAAAGCTGGGTTGACTAGCGGGCGTTTTTTTTTGTTTTTTGTTTTGTTTTTGTTGTTTTGTTTTGTTTTGTTTTTTTTTTGGGGGGGGGGGAGGTGGGGGCGGGGGGGGGGGGGACTTTGCCTTTTACACATTTGCATTTGAACAATGACACTGTTCTATTGCTAAATAATGACAAAAGTCCAGAGCTTCGGCCCAATCTACCAATGCATGGCTGAATTGCATGCTTGACCACGATTGAATAGTTACTTTTAGCATTACCTTATAGCGTGCCTCCACTGGATCGCAATTGCCATTTTCAGGCGGATCGCAAGTACATGCATGCAAGTGGAGAGTGGTATTAGCTGATGTAAGAATTTCAGTCATACATGTGAGATATTCCCAGGCTGGGCTATAGTAGAAAGTGGTGATCAGGCTACAGCCTAGTGCTGATCCAACTGACATGCCTCATAATGACACTTAAATGACCAAAGCATCTGCCCCCCCCCCTTCCATCTTCCTCCTTCCCCCTTCCCTATAAATGAAAGAAGCGCTAAACTATACCTGGCTATTTATAGCTCTAGGATCTGGACGGTTGAACATGGTGATCAGTCCTATGGTATATGGCGTACACAGTAAAAGTGCTAGCTCATTAGCATAATTAAGAGTTTTGAAATTTAAAAAAAAATTGAAATATGATATTAATATTTACTTAAAGATAAATGATAATCAATAATGTAATGGTTAGCTTATATAATACAAAATGTTAGATAAGAACGTGGCCGATCCTGGCGGTGAATTTCGAGATGAGTACTACTGGCAGAAAGGCAAAGAGAGCATTGAAAGTGATGTGGAAGCGGAAGTCGTATATAGTATGCCCGGGAAATTAGCCAAGCTTTGACTAAACTCTTATATGGCTCTGCCAATGTAAACTCTAAATGCCTCTAGATAACACCCTACTGCATGGCACAGGGCATACCTTCATACAGGTGTGCACTCAGGACGGGGGCGTCACATAATCCTAGTATACGGTATAAATGGGTCAGATTTTCAGAAAATGTACAATTCAACTTCGCCCATCTTCTCAAATAACCCCAATTTCAGACGAAAATAAAGTTCAAATCACAGTTCAAACTAATCAAACAGATTGCTAGAATCAATGCAATGCCGAATATTCTCGAGTTTACCTAATATTGACCAAATTGCAGCCTAATTTTGCAGAATTTACTCAATGTGTACAGCTGCCAATTGCACATGTACTGAAAATCTGACCCAAATGCTTCTTTCCTCGATACGATTTATGGGCCCCTGTATAGGGTTATTATCTGTACCATGTCTCTGTGTGCGTCAGTACGTATTTCATGAGACAACGCCCACACGCTTCGACCGAATTTGAGACCCCTTTTTTTAAATTGCCTAATAGTTCATGCGTTCAAATTGTAAGAGTTTTGTGGTCTAAACCTATTGCATATTGATTTTCGTTTATGTCCCATCAGTTCAATTGGGAGATACGCTCAAAAGCAATACCTTTTTCAATAGAAACCCACGATTTTCCTACTAATTTTGAAGCTTTTAAGATCTAACACACAACGGATAGCACAGCCACCGAGAAACGGGGTTTCATTTTCATATCAAAATAATTCAAGTGTTTCCATATAATCATAAAGTTGAGCTGAAAGTAGAAAATATTTTGAATGATATCTGGTGGAGCGCTCTCTAATTAATCACTGTCTTTAATAAATGATGGATTTATGGGACAAGCAACAGTGGGGACCCTACTTACATTCAGGTGCTGGAGCGACTCCCGAGACACCCCGGATACCTTATATGTCTCGTTGCTTATATAGAGAGGGGGTCTGACTCCTGTTACTTTTAGGCCAAAAAAATAGGGGTGTTTCCGATTGATATTAGCTGAAACTAGGTAGTTTTAAACAAGTGAAAAGTACCTTTTTGTCGGTTTTCTGGCTAGGATGACTTGTGTTCCTGCTTTAATTCGGGTTTTTTTGTCAGAAAAAAAACCAATATGCAAGGACACATTTTTGTTTTAATGGATGGAGTAAGTTTTATTTTAGGTAGGGAGAGGGAGTAAACTGAAAACAGAGCCTTTTTTGGCCTTATTGGCCATTGGCATACCCATTCCCTACACCTATATAAATGGGTTTCTTTGTCACTGTTTCACAGGGAGAACAAATGATTAGATGATTCCTAGACCTAGTGGTAGTGTAATCACAGCATGTGCTTTTTGTTATTTTTCTGATTTAGGGACCCTGACCTATCCGGGTACAAATACACGTTAGAGACCAACACCTCCACGAGTCAGCGAATAGAAGAAGATCGCATTACTTATTTGAATAAAGGTGAGTGTCTGAAGATTTTACAGTCCGCTTAAGGGCTTCAGCCCTCATCCATGCAAAACATTATAGGTCCGCCTCCTTAACCAGAACCCATTTTCCAAATTGTTTCTACTTTTTAACCTTTGGTTGCGGGAAAGAAGCGTTGTTAACCAATTAATATTTCCATAGAAATGTCATAGCTGGGTGAAGTTATATATTGCTTAACCCCTGTGACGTACTAAACATACTACTTGAACATTTGTCTTCTCATGTAGGCGGGTCAGAAAATATACAATTCTCCTTTACAGTCTAGATCTTATCTGATCTGAGAGGCTGTGAGCCAAGGCTGTTTACCTGAAATGAGGTTTAAAATACATAACATAACCCAACAGATGTGCATGATGGGAAAGATGGATGCTTGTGTTATAGAAACATGTATAACACATTGGAGCACCTATGAATAGTCCATGCTGACCATGGCATGTTTTCTATAAATTTTACACGGACATGCAACTCCCACAATTCCATGCGAATCAAAGATTCAATATGGTGGACGTACAAGTCCCCTATTGAGGATTGACGTAAAGATTTAATTTCAATTCAATTCAATTCAAGACATTTTTTATTTGCATAAATGATGACTACAAAAAGGAAGGCCCAGTTTTGAAACCTAGGTTCCAAGTCTTCCAGTGGGTTCCTGGTGGTTGGTTGTTGCCAAAACTGATTTACAATAAAATACTCTGATATAAATTTCATGGCTATCCAAGGGCTATTTTTTACCTGTCTATGTTTAGCTGTTTCTTTAAGGGTAGGCTTAGTTGAATAATATATAATAACTACCTAACAGTGAGTAGTACTAACTAGAATATGCGGTAAAAGTTAGGGTACAATAACAAAGTGTAATCAAACAATGGTTGGTTGTTGGTATGGTCGGTCCAGACCAATGAGTAGTGTGTATACACAACAAAATACATATATAAAAAATATCAGAAATACAATAGCAAAAGATAAGAATGAAATGGAATAAAATAAAATGTTAGATCCGCAGCGGATCATGACATAAATACAGTAACATATACAGGGTTAGGTACAATGGTAGGGGGTGATCTACAATATTTCAATTGTATTTAGGCACGTGTGAACAATATTGCTAAAAGTTTTCCGGTCCTGTACCTGCTGATGATTTAGAGTCATGATATGTTATTAGTTTGGGCTCTACTGCATTGCCATGTCCTATACCTATGTCATTTCGGGATCCCTTTTTTTCGTAGAGTAATAATGAAAATGTAGAACAGTTAAATAACGACTTCTGAGATAGTGTAATTATTTTATTGTAAAACAAATCTATCAAGGAAGAGATGGCGCTCCGCGTCTCCATCTGTCTGCCACACGCGTTTCTTGATCTTACTTAGCAGTTAAGATTCAAGGGCTATTAAACAAAGTGATAAGTACACATAGGGTATAAACTACATAAGTCTGTCAACACTATCGCCAAGGTGTATTGTACATGAACCAGCACTAATACTAAAACGCTTACTTTCCTCTACCAAACTCCTATCATAGAATTCCACCATATCATAACCATAGGTTCAAGGACCCATGACTTCTGATAGGATTTTGATAGAAACAACTATTAATTAACTAAGAGTATTTTGTAGGAATGTATAGCTTTTAAAACGAAATTCCACATGCATTTTTAAGGGGCCTTGGCAACTATTCCTCAATGGACGTTGTTCGATGTAGAAATTTTGGCCATAAATAAAGATCAAAATGATTATATCTGGAATAGATCTCGAGGTAATATGATTCTCACCGACCCAACCCGATCTTCTATGAGCTTTGCAAAACATACAGACGAATTAGCAAAAGATTGTGAAAGAAACCCAGCAATCTGTGATTTCTCCTGGGATATCACACTATTTCACTAACTTTCTTGAATCTAAACTGAACAGACTTCCTAATATAATTATAAATATGGACTTCACCCAACACCCATTAACATACCATTAAGTGTACATCCATTGCAACCTCGTCTACCCTACGCTAAATCCTCTTATTTATCTCTCAGTTTATTTTTGTCATTATCTTACTGTATTTCTATGAGTTTATAGTGAGTATATGGTACGTTAATCTGTGATGTCTGGGTTTTTTTTTCTTGTTCTTTCAAATTGAAACGCCGAGTGGCTTTCGAACGTTTTACTGGAATTTACTCTGTTATTGAACTGACAATTGCGTAATTTAGATGGATTTAGTAGTCAAGTACATCTTGCGTGTGGAAAGTGATGGTTTAGTTAAGTGGTTGTAATGAAAACTATATTAGACTAAACCTCTGATACGATCTTCAAATCTCACTTTACACATCAATTTTCGGTATTTTACGATGATAGGTAATAGCTCATAAAATATCATTTTGAAACTTGAGAAAGGAATTACTTGCTTTTTCTACCTTGAGAAAAAAATTGCTTAGTTGTACGTTGTTATATATGTGTGTATAACTTTTAGAAGCAATCCTTACAAGGGCCTTTCTTTCCCTTCTGAGAATCATGTTGTTATGGATTTATGTTAATTTCTTGCATAATTCAATTTACAGGACAGTTTTATGGATTAACCTTGGAATACAATACAACAAACAGAATCCTGCAGTGTAACACAGTAAAGGTAAGGCCAACTCTAACTTATCTTCATTCACTTTCTTTCTCATTGTCTTCGCTTGTCTTCTGAAGGCAATTGCCTCTTCTCAAAGTACAATTGCTCTATAAATTTCAACAAGACCTTCTTAGTACAGATCTGTCTCTTAATGACACTTCCCAAAAGTGAAAAGTTTGTTTTTATCTGTAAAAAATACGGACTTCCAAGGCACTATATACGTTGACGAGGCAGTAAATCAGTTACTATGGTAACTGACTTATTAATGTAAGATAAGATATTGCTATCTTAAACAGGAATACTCCTTAATGTTATGCTAAGGTTATTATTTCTAGATTGTTTGGTTACCATAGGGTGTGGAAATGAACCATCAAAGCATTGCCAACACGCCTCATACTTATAATTACTGAGTCTTCTCATCTTCTCTTTTAAACCACTGCCAAATAGCGCTAATGGACAATAGAACTGAATGAGTGTTAGAATTCAAAACTACTTATCCAGTGTTTGAAATTAAAAACGGTGTACATGATACACACTTTTGAGATCAATATTTTTCGAGAGGATTCAGGGAAGATAGTTGACACACGAAGGCCCATGAAGTAGAGGTGTATATATAAAAAATAATATAAAGTGATGTAGCAACAAATTGTTTTGGACAAACTGTAACGTTGTATGAATTGCTATTAATGCATATTCACGGATTTATAGACTTGTAAGTATCAATCGATGAAATGTATGTCTTTGTGGTCTCAGTATATGCGTGCATTTAGTATACAGTTGTATTGTTTGTCAGCATGCAGAGCACTTACATTCTTGTAATCTATGTTTGTATGCATGTCCACATATGCATGCATATATACATGTATACATGTATTGTATGGGATTGTATGCATAATGTTACCTCTTTGTGTTATATGCCCAACTTTAGAGGCGGAGGGTCATATTTATATACCAAGAACAACACCTGAGGGGCAAATGTGGAGAAGGTTCTATTTCCTTTAGTCAACTAAGGAATAAATCTTTGGGTATATAAATGACCCAATCGTTGACTAAATATACATTTTATTTTAATAAGAATTCTACATTTATCTAAAAAAAATCATAAATATCTGAACACGTTCACAAACGCACATTGCTAAACATTTGCTGTTCCAGTATAATCCCTTTAATCATGTCTAAAAATCACACGATCATCACATTGTCTTAATTCTTTATGCTTTATATGTGCAAGAATATAAATGATTATGAATGCATATGTAAGTTTGCAATGTATTATAGGGTTAATCACTCACTTTAAGACAGAGCTCTGATTGTTGATTATGCCAGATTTCTGTCCGGAATGGGGGTCATTAATCAGTTTAATCTATTTTGGGAGGATTTCAATTCCCTATAACCTGCAGACTGTATGCAATACCAGAGGGAAACCCCTCCCAGGGGCTCTATAGTTATGTCAGGGCACCAAAGTCCTATATTCAATGGTGGCAATCTGCACTAGAGAAAGCACCTGACTCGATCACTCCAGACTTAAGAACAAGTGTCTGTTTGCCAGTAGTATAGGGGAATTCTCTGTTGTTTTTCCGAAGAACTACGAGACAGGTACAAAACAACACTAATCAAATGTATTGTACTCCGTTCGCATGAGTAGCCCTGTAGTTAAGTCAGTGTTTACTTTGTGTCAAACACTTTGTTTACGAATACCCCCACCACTGGGCTTTGAGATAAAAATATAAGACACTTAGACAGATGTCTGGCCTTTAGGCTGGCGTGAGTTGTGAGGGAGGCTCACGCTCTACGTATAATTTAGGTAGGCGAAAACTGGTTGATTTAAAAGCAAAACCTCCGAGGGATGGACAGCACGATGAAAAATCAATCCCACACGTCTAAATCACTGTCAGGAAGAGCTGTTCTCCTCCTCACGAAATCGCATCGTTCTAGCGCGACCATATTTATCAAAATGCTTCAAATGTAATTTTATGACAATATGACAGTTTACCTGCTTGAATATATACCATTATCGGAACTTTTTGATATAACCACAGTGGATGTGTGTGGCTTAACATCCAACTTAAATTAGTAGAAAAAGTATATGACTCGTCTGGAAAATGTTCACACTTAAAGAGGAGTCGCAGTCTCGGCGTTATTCATCTTTATTTTCATTTGTCCTTTGAATCGTTTCTCCCCAGCTCAAAGGAAATCTATCAGGCTCTCTGCCTTTGTTCTCAAAATACTCGTTTCTCTAATGCAATAAGCTGTAATAGGTGTAACATCTTTTTCTTACCTCCAACCTCATCGTGGTCCTATTCATTCCCCAACGTGCAATTCGTCTTCACCAATATCAAATAACCCAAATTCAAGACACAAATAAAGTTCAAAATACAGTTCAACATAACCGAACATAATCTTTTAATTAACGCTCTACCACATTTACTCAGAAATACCTAGCATTTATCATTTTCAGCATAATTTAGAGGAAATTACTAGTTGTGTAGAACTGCCGAGATTTCAATTTGGGGCAGCTTGACCCATATGTATGCATAATATATGTGATGTGTCACAGAAAAATGAGTCATAATTTAGTAGAAGAAAAAAGTGTTTTGAGATACTGTCACATTTCAAAAAGATGAGATTAGGTGGATTTCAGCGATGTTAACATTTACGAAATCTAAAAAGTATAAACTTCATATTGGATTTTTTTTACAAAAAGGTTTACAATTTGTCTGGGTATACAATTACTAGTAAAGTAGCTCGATATATACTCCATAGCTAGGATGAGCATAGAAACGCAAAGATGTATTTAATACACTGTCTTTAAATTTGGTACACGTATTCATTGCGCTATAGATATACCCTCATATGATGCGATATTGTGCATAACACACTTAAGCAAATATTTATTTTGCGACTTATGACTCATTGTTCTATGACACATCACATATATATATATCCACATTTCAAAATTGCCCAGACAAACTTATAATTTGGATAGCCATATCCGAACGCATTACTTCATGTGGGAATGACTAAAAAGAAGTACTGATTGTCCCCGGGGAAATATCGGAGGCATTTTATGTAGTAAAACATGTTAGTTGGATTTAGCACTCTTAATTAAAATATTCATGTTGCACCAGACTTGTGATTTTCTAAGTGTAAGCAAAATTAGGCAATTTGCACTAATTCCTTATAAGTTCGAATACGATGATGCGATTTATGACATAGTAAATCCAAATGCATGAATTCATTCCTTCGAAAGTTAGCCTAGTTGACAAGTTTATGGTGAGCAGAAATTGCCCTTGTAATGGCAATATCATCTCATAATTTGAAGGTATCTATAGCATGTGTGTCAGCTCTTCTACGCTATTACCATCCATCCATCACCACCGTTTTATAACACACATTATGCCATCATATTATTTTAGCGTTGGCGACCCCCTCTTATACACCATAGTCAGAGTTGTAGGCTAACATGGTTACATCATATTCTCCTTCCATTAAAATCACCTGGGTACAGCCCAAAGAAAACCAAGAAGTTTCGTTAAATCATTAAAATTCTTTGAAATCCATATATAATTTTGTGAAGTTCTGCCCCCACGCAATTATTTGCAGGACCCATACATATATACGTATCTCCAAAAACACTTGTTCGCGATATAGGATATGAAGACCACCACAAATCTTCTTTGTCCTATTATGGGTCAGGTCGTCAGAAAATGTACAATCAGCAGCTCTACATATTTGGTAAATTCTGCTTAGATTAGGCTAAAAATGTAGATGTTATGTATATATCTGAGTATTTTTGGCATTATGTCGATTCAAAATGTCCGTATGCTTATATTGAACAGTATTTGACATGGTATTTTTGTCTTAAATTTGCGGTATTTTCTTGAAACCTCACCCATTATAAGATTTGAATAACATATGGTCCGGTTGGCCGTGGCGAGAATGGTAAATAGGAAATACCTGTGGAATTATTTGGTGGTCAATCCCATAAGATGCTTGATGAGTATCGATGCGTGAACTTCTTAGTTCCCTATTCTTGAGCTTTCTGGAAGCGTGACTCACGTGCGTGCCATCCCGATGAACAAAATATTCCTAGGAAATATCAATCAACCCACATTTCCTCCACATAAAATAGAAGCGATGCTTGCTTTGAATTATTTTCCTATAATAGATAACCAAGGGTAGGGTACTTAAGGCTCCGTTAGAAAATATAAACGATTTTCTGCTCCTTCAAGATGCATGTGTTGGTATGATATGTATGCAGGGATTTTATGCGTGACGTTGTTAACCATTTGTCCATCTTTGCTCATTTTTATAGCAATGTTCTGTCCATAGTATTCGATATACCTATGACACATGATTATATCTATTACTATAGTAAATATAGAAATAGATAGAGTTAGGTAAAGATTTTGATATAGTATAGATGCCAGGATCGTCTGAGAAAAGCATTGTAATATTGTAATGTTGATCCCTGAATAAAACCTGTTAAACCAATCCGTGGGTAGAAAGTTGAGTGCTAGGACATGCATTGCCTTTTCACAATTTCTGATCAATTGATGTGATTTCTTGAAGCTCCCACAATTGGGCACTCACATGGAATAGAAGGCAAGACTAGAGGACATTTTTATGGATTACCTTGCCCCCTGCATTGTAATTTCCATCTGGTTTGTTCATTACGAATTATTAGAATCGCAGAGGATCTTTTGCTAACTTATAAATGGAGTTTCCAGGATTCTGAATCGTTGCCAGCAAAGATGTGTTGTGATGCAAAACATGCAAGATATACAACGCAGGCACAGGTCCCCTCCAACATCTCATATGCATGGGTCAAGTCGTCAGAAAGTGTACGCCTTCACCAATCCTCTCAATAACCCAAATTTAACACAAAATAAGGTTCAAAATCCAGTCCAACGTGACCGGACAGGGCTTTTGAATCAACGCAAGACCAATTACTCAGGTGTACCTTGTATTTATGACTTTTTAGTCTTAATTTTGCAGAATTTACTAAGTCTGCAGAGTTGCCGATTGTACATTTTCTTATGACCTGACCCATATCAGATGGTCCGCTGACAAAAAGCCATAAAAGTCATAAAAAATAAGGTTGGATTTCCGGATCAATTGATTTCGTTTGACTTCGTATATATTATTTCCTTTTTTCGGCATAATTCCTAATTGTTCCCGAAGGCATGTTATAGCGTGTTTTGTTCGATACGTTTCCGCTCACATGCTTGCTTGCAAAGGCAGTCGAGATATTTTTTCGGTGGGAGATTTTCTTATCGAGCGTTCTTGGGAGGGAATAGCCGATTAGCTTAAAGTTATCCTTTATCTACTACTGTCAAGTAATGATGTAGGAATCTCGAAGAATGTAAGCATACATTGTATTCATGTTATCGCATTAGCATAATTAGCAATTTTGGAAATGTGAGAATAACAAACGTGTGCTTAGAGATAATAATATTTTTTATTATTATTTCTTTAAAGGCCAATACATTCAAAATAATTCAATGGAAAAAGACTATTTCCTATATCAAGTTGGGCAATATAACGCAATGTTACATAACATTACATGCAAAATAATTATGAATTGAGACGTTTGGTTTACTCAAGTCTACTTACTAAAGGTTTTTGATGGCACTGCGTTTCGTGGAAATGGTTTTTGTGTCTGAGTCCAATTTCAAGTTAAAAAATCATAAAATCTTAAACAAACGAAGCGAAACCTTTTATGACGTTTCAAACAAAAATGGACATGTAGATAGGTAGCTCTAGCTGACATTTTAAGTATAGATTAATCGAAACGTAGAGCAGAATCAGCGTGCGAAGCCTGTACATATAAACTATCAATGAACGTTCGTGAGGGTAATTTTAAAATACTTTTCTACCTTCGCAGTAAAAATGATCATCAAGAAAGGATTCATGTGATCACAAACCCGATCCGAGAGGCTTCACTTGAATATGGAAACACTCAGAACTGTCAAACCTAATGGATGAATATATGTCTGATTTGACTCAAATAAGCGAGGTATATTTCCATTCACAGGTATAGCAATCGGTTCGCTATACATAACGACTGCCAAAGAGTTTGTTATTATAGATTTTTAAAAAAACGTGTCTTCGCTTCCGAGCACCAAAGGCACACTAAAGGCACATCCGCCGGATGAAATACAAATCGAAAGAGTTTTATCCATATCACACCTTTAGAAATGATCACAGTTTAAGATTGTATATCTTGTATCTATTATGTTTCTAATGCATCTTTGCTATGCTCGATGATGTGTTTACTTAAGACGATTCATGATACATTTATCGTCTAATAGGAAGGTATTGTGTCCTAGTTTACCCTTTTGATCAATTTGAAATTATTTTAGCCTCTTGCAAACGATGTTATATGGGATCATCTATATGGTTAGTGACAGGAAGATATCAGAAACCTTGACGATGGACATTATGAGAAAATCAATCGGACTATGACGAGAAAGGTGGGATGTGGCACATCTATTGATTGATTTCTAATCAGTTTTATTTGATCGTAACCTCCTCAAAATAAGGTCGTTGGATCAATTTGGATGAGGGTCCTATACAAATAGGTCTTTCAGTCTGATCCCTCATAGGGCATATGTATTGAGACAACTCAATCATATTCTGAAAATAACTAGCTACAGATGATACATTACTAGTATTTAATATAGTAACAAACTACAGATAATATGAATAGTTAATTTTCTACTTCATAAGTAGTCATACTTTTATCATGTTGTGATATAATTAACACTAAATTCAGGTATGAAATCAAGTGGTTATTTTCGGCGAGGTTGGAACCCCATGGATTCTATCAAATTATATTTAGATAGAGAATACATGCCAATTGCAGTTATACCTTTCATATGGTATTTTCTACAATAATGAGTATTTAATAGGTGAGTGGAGTGGGAAAAGATCATGGTATATTGGGTTGGCCGGTGTGGTAAATTAGGAAATACACCCTGAGCTTTTATAGTCGTTATTTATTATACAGTATTTAATAGTACAGTGTTTTCAAGTTTGATTTACAATGCTAATAACATACGATTGCAAGAGATTGAAGTTTGTAATACTCGACATTTTGTTGCTTAACTTGTATTTTCATCTCGAGGTCGCTTACCATTAAAATTTTCATCCCAAGGCTGGTTAGGATATCAGTCTTCAAGAATATGTATGACGTAATGGTCTGATAACTGGTTAAAAAATTCGAATCAATCAGCATGTCTGTAATTCCTTCATCAAAACAATTGTATCGCTCTTATCTACAATTAAAGTGTTTCCCCTCAAGTCAGACTATAAGAACTTAATATTATATTTTTATTTCCCAAAATGTAGCGCTTTCAAAGTACATATCACACAAATACATTTGATTTATTTAGTTAGCTGCCAATAAGTTAGATTCTGGAGATTCCGTTCGATTCTCGTATTTCATCGAAGCGGTCTTGTTTTGTTCATAAACTATTTCTGACAATGTGATAAATAACTTAATCCAATGCTAGCAAAGAAGTATCTTTTGTCAATCCCGGGAGGCTTATTTATTGGCATTGTTCCTGTCTACTGAGAAGCAGCCTAAAATACAGGGTACTAAATTTCAGTCAACTAGTTGAATAATAGGAGGTAATAATTTACCAGACTAACACATGTAGACAAACAGTAGATCACAGGTAAATTTAAGACCAGTTGGTCTTTGTCCAAGGAATATACTGTCAGCAACATACTAACTTGAATAATGAAGTCTTTTTAGGGAATACCAAATGCATTTAATCAAATTTTTCATATCATGTTTGCGTTGGAATGTGCTTCCGTTATGCCTATTGAAAAAGATTTGTTCGAGATATGTTCCAAGGTGTATTGTTTAAGAGGAAATGCTTGGCTCGTATACAAAGAAACCGAGGAAGATTCGTGGAATTTAACAGGGACACTCCTGGGGAACCAGTCCATTTTTGTTACCAGCACCTTAAAAGGAGATGAGTTGAGGATCCATTGAGGTATTGTTGAAGCTTCAAGATCCCCATATGAATGAAAATACACAATAATATATATTTACCTCTTTTAATTTCGCCTTTGAACTATATAGCCCAGCGATTTTGCATCGCCCACCATCTTCTAGAGTGGATATCTTGGAACTATCGCCATGCATACACCTGAATTGGACCCAAATCGAATTGTATGTGGGCATTGGGGGGCTTAGGTCTTACTTCTGGATCTCGTATTTCTTTAACTTACAATCAATCACTGAACAGTCCGCGAGACACAAAATTTATTTTCTCTGTCTGGGCCCTTGCTCCAGTTTACTAAAGTACCTTATTAATAATTGTCAGGGAAGGGGCGCTCTGTCGGTGAGTAGCGAGACAATCAGGTCGTGAGTCAACAGGATAAAGTTATTTTTTACAACTGGAGAAATAAAAGAAGCGCTAGCAACAATGGTTCTCGCTTGCCCCCATAAAAGCCAGTTTGAAATATATTGATGAGTTTTATAAACCAAAAAATTAAATGAAATTATCCTTCGTATTTTAATTGCTGATATGTGGTCTACTCGGAAGAATGCGCCCTCAGAACGCTGGGAAATCTGATAGCATTGAGTGTCGACCATATGGGATTCTTGAGGAGAAAAACTTGTTTTCATCTTCCCATACGTTAGCAATAAATACATTGATGAGACACAGTTAAAACTGGGTTGACAAAAATTAGTTTCTGTTTGGTGGAAAGGTTAATAAAAGAATTTTTATTATATTAAAAGTGTCAAAGATGCATGCCTTTGAGCTGCTTTCCCACGAATTCCACTGCCTTGGAAGCTTCGAGGACTTACTATATAGTTAGAGATGTAGGGATACATTGTATTGCGCAATAGCTGTCTATCGGTATCCTTAATTCTAATTGCTGTGAGCGGCAAACAAATGGCCATTCCCTTTTAGTAAATAATATGCATCAAGAATGCATGCCTTTACGAATTTCTCTGCTCTGGAATCTTCGAGGTCTTACTATGGGTAGAGATGTAGGCATCTATCCATATTACGCCATAACTATCCTTAATTCAAATTTTCATGAGTGGCAAACTAATGAACACTGCCTTGAGGTGAATTATGAAGAACTTCCTCAAATTACCCCGTGATCAACTCAATAGATAAGTTGGTTTCAGTCGCTTAGAATATCGCACTTGTTGCTGCGTAACTCGTGCGATATTCACGCTTCTTTAACCATCTCGTTAGTTAGCTGCCTTTACTGATCTAATTACAATTAAACCATATGAAAAAATCCCACGTCAGATCCAATGCGTATAATTATAATAATAATATATTATATAAGCATAAGATGTATATTTTATACCCATCCACCCACACATTCAACATCCATCAATCCAAACTGTACTTAAAAGCACATTATTTTGGAGATCGGGTGGGATTGTGCGTTATTCTGAGGATGGTAATGACTATTGACATTCTTTCATACTAGAGGTGATCTTTCATTATGCACCTAAAAAAGGCATTGCTTCTTTCCTCAGCCACACTTTTATTTTTTAAGCCGATGCAATGTCCATACTTCGATGCTTTAACAGCCATTGAAGTGGTATGTGGACTGAAACAGATGCGAAAACTGATTGGAAATCTAGCATCAAAGGACCTTGAAGATATATCTAAATTCGTGCATACATTCAAAAACAACAGAAAAGAACTAAAAGATTTCAATTCAATTGATCAATTTATCCAAGCGTGATATACTAGGCACAAGCTGCAAATATATACACACATTTAGGAATAGGTACTCACGTTTGGTGCAGGAAACTTCTGGCTATAGAAAGCTATAGAAGTAAGGAGGGGTAATTTCCAATGTTTAATCTTCGTTTAACCCATTTTTAACCCATCTTTCATTTTAGAGTACACCCTCAATCTCGCGCTGTTTGTTTGTGTTCCGAGCAGACGACTTTTGAATCCCCCACATGCGCGTTTCTTTGTTGACCAAAGAGATTTTGGGAACAACTCCAAAACACTATTGAAATGAGACTACTGCCAGGCGGTGACGATTTCTGTCCTTTTAGTCTTCTTTCTTCCTTTTATTCCTCACCCTGTCTTTCATTATCCAAACGTTCTATCTTTACATGATCCACATTGAAAAGTTTCGTGCCATTCACAATTAATAGCAATAATGACACTTCGAGACATTGAAAAGAATGGATTATTGCGGGACGTATAATATCCGTGATGTGCTTAAAGCAATTTCTTCCCAGAGCTTGTTTACATAATGATTTTAACTATTGACATTCATTACCGAGCTCTGTTATTATTTTCTATGTAATAACGCGAGTGTCATCAGGGACAATTTAAATGTGAAACCTATACTCCAGCAATGGTGCTGTAATTTCTACAATCGACAAATGATGATCACCACTATCTGACGGGGAGAAACAAGGAGGGACAGAGAAGGGGGAGTACTAGCCTGAATATTTGTGTTATACACAATTGATACAATGTCAAGATTTGAAGAACCTCTGAAAATATAAACAAAATTACCCCACTGCCTATTAGTTTCCAATTGACAAGAAATTGTGGGTTGGACCAAACACACCTCACTAAGGAGGTAAGTGTAGATCTACTAAAAATAGATCATAGAGCCTCCCATTGAATTGAATATTTAGCTGGTCTGAAATTCAGGTGGCATGGGATAGAATTGTGTTTTCCTTAAACACCGATATTTCAGACGTTCTTGGGTTGCTTCCAATGCGGACCTCAGAGGAAGCACCCTCCATGGTGGTAAAAAAACTATATAGCTTTGACAGTACAAGGGCCTTCAGCGCTCGTACCGCCTTCGGCAGGCGGAAACTTATAAAAATTAGAACTAAGTAGGAACAGGATTTTTTTGTGTAGCGGATTCATTGCCAAATAAAGGCGATGAATCAGGGGGATGCTTCCATAATAAGGACTGAAAGATAGTAGAACATTGTTTACCGGTCGCCTAGCAACCAGCACAGGGACCAATCAAGTCCATAGATCAAGCCTGTTGTGCAATCGTACAAGGGCTGGTTTGCCCCTGAACCCCCGTATAGGTTCTGTCGTAAAGGTATTCTTGGTCAGGTCATCAGAAAATGCACAATCGGCAGCTCTACACTATTAAATTCTGCTTAATTTGGCTTCTAATGAAAACATTATTGAACTGCCAAACCTCATTATTGTCATGGATTATTTATTTGAGAGGGTTGCTGGAGGTGAATTGTACATATCCTGATGCCCCTACCCACATGCTCTCGGTGGACTCATATTAGGAAGTGTCCCCTTCCCCAAGTTTGTTTGGGCCAACTTCACGCAGTGAGTGGGTGTGATTTGGTATCAGGCGGGGTAAGACACCATCCCAGGCACCCCACCATTGCTGCGGCCATCCAACAGCCGCAAGACCCAGGGAAGTGTACCAGGAAGGGCGAAGGGAAAGGGATAGGGGGGATTTAGAGTATAGAGGAGTTAAAATAAAGGTAGAAATAAAGAGAATTGTGCCCCCCCCCCCCTCCTCCACACACACTCACTCCATTAGGTCATATCAAAGCACTTCACTTCATAAGCAAATGAGAAAACAAGCAGCGAGGGGAACCAGGTGAAGGGTAGAGGGAGGGCAGGTAGAAAGAAGGGAGGAGAGGGTCCTACACACCCACGCTCTCACATACCTGTGGTTTACCCTCCTACTCGTCGCCACCACCACACCTAAAATGTCTCACTTATGTCTGTCTGCGGTTTGTTTAGACGGGACAATTCCTCTATTTACCGTACAGCCAATTCCAATAATAACATAACAATATAAGGCATCCCTTATGCCCTCACTTGTCCATATTGCAGATAAGCATTTTATATCCTATTGTTATTGTCCATGAACCAGTCATCCTTGAAAATTGTCAGTAGATTATCCCTCCTAGGAAGCATTTCACAAGCTTACGTCATTGCTATAAATATAGCTGGTCTAAGCACACTGAAAGCCTTTTCAGTATAGGGCTCAGAGCCTCTCAGATCAGATAAGAATGGTATGTCAGTGATTGAACGCCTACTGCGCTAATGGCTTTCCCGGCCCGGGAGCAGGCGTCTTAATGGATTATAATTCCATTTTTCCGGTTCGGTTCGAGAGGCTTTCATCAGTTGGGAGGGACTCTCAACCCTGAGCCTGGACCATTTCATTTAGCTGGAATTAATACTCTTCATTTCAAGCGAAAAAAAAATTCGTTATTGGTGAATGAAATATGTATTGAGTTAGGACCAGCAATAGGGCAGTTCGTTATAAATTAAACGCTGTATCATCAAAGCATTGGATGACAATTCTAAGAAATAAATAACGGTAGACCTAGGTGTGGGGAGTAAATAGGAACATTCTTAGAATTTAAAAAAAAATGAAAGAGAAAACGCTCAATAATACGGGGTAGCACTAGAAACTCGAATATGAAAAGGGATTGAGGGTTATGATGTGAGAAAAAATGAACTTGAATAATATGACTTGGTTGGTTGAAAGAGGCGCGAGGGATGGGGAGAGACATAAGGGAAAGGTGAGCTTTCTGAGAATAGTAAATAACATAAAAAGAGTAAAAGGCTAAGGCTAAGATGCTAAGCACTGCCATCGGGTGCTCAAAGTGAAAAGGTGGTGAGGATTGTGACGTGAGAACTGATGAACTTTGACTGTGCAAAAAGGTAAGGGGGACAGGGTATGGGGAGAATGTTGAAGCTGCATCCTCAACTATTGCGACAAAAAACATCTTACCATATTTATCCATATTATGACATTATAGTACTGATTTTATCAATATTCTGCTACTGTTATATGTTTATACAAGAATTTGAAGTCGAATCGCCCTAGAGAAAACGAGCGAAATATGCTCTGGCAAAAACAACCGGTCAGAATCCTCCAAAGTTTGGGGCAAATTACTTCCAGATGGGTTGGAAAAGAACGAAAGAAAAAGTAACAAAATTTTTAGTTTTTGACCGAGACTGAGGGTGCATCTTTAAGTATAAGGGTAAAATGATAAATACCTTTTTATAGACATTTCCTTAGGTTATTCAAGCAGAATTTTCGATAATATGCGAGGACAATTTCGAGTTACAATGACTTTCAGAGTTAAAGTGCCCATTGGTGTCATAGAGTCTCATTCTGTTAAGGAACATTGGAAAAGGTTTTGGACATTTATGAAAAAAATCAAAATGAAAGGTAATCAAACCAAATGATAGGAAGTTTTTCTAACATTTCTGGCTTGCATTTACCAAGAAACCAATTGGACAAAGAAATAGTCCCTCGATGAGATACAGATCTATAAAATTAAGGAGAAAGGCGTTTCATACTTCAGGAGATCTTTCTGTATATAGAATACCGTGTTATTAGCCGTTTAGTAAGGAAAAAGCGAGTTGGTCCCTTTCTCCTTTTTCTCTAGTTTGGACAAAAGATAAGCCAGACACCGTAAAGAGCTTTCCTTTGCTTACTTCTGGTAGCTATCTGAAGAGCAAAGAAATCTTCTCTCACGCAGGAAGACCTCACTAATTATATGTCAGACATTGGCTGGCACTAAGGGACCAACCACTTAGAAAAGTTCTAGAGGCACAGGCTGTCAATTTTTTGCTGGCAAAAACAACTTTTGAGAGCACATGCTTGTATGTGTGTTTGAGGTGGCTGACGAAGTAAACACTCATGGGTGTTGCATGATGCAGAAATCTTTAAAAATCCCCCATGATATATTTGTATTAGTTGTTGAGTTTGGACCGTGCTGACTGTGGACGGAAAAAGCCCATGTCTGGCTAATTTTTGTCTTGTTCAATGGTATGACGATGCCCCAGTTCATGTTTTTACATTGTCTGTGCCGATGGCTACGATATGATGCGCTTAGAAATGAATAGAAACTTATGTTAAGTTGTTTTTTTGTTAATGTGGAATAAAATACTCCTTAATGGAAAGGAGACCGACAGCGGGCAGATGCTTTTATGGCAATCTTTCAATAGGCACTCCTCTTGCAAAGCTGCCTTTGGGGATAAAAATATGAATTATTGTCTTTGTCTTTTCAGTCTATCATAATCGTGGTGTTCCGGGAGGAGCGGAGTGTGGAGGAGGAGCTGCAGGCCTGGGAGTTCTGGCATAGTAGACAACATAGTGTTAAACAACGGATCCTTGATATAGGTAGGTGTCATGTTTTCCCACTCCCAATGGACCAATTGTTTTGTTGCTTTCATGTGTATGCAAGATCCACACTCAGTTAACATTGGTAAAAAATTTAGATTTTTGTTCCGATCTATCCCCACCAATCTGAAAGCCATTTGACCAAGGTTTTTCAGTTTTTCACCTTGCTGTTCTTGCTGCATGGCTTCATAAAAATCCATATTTACCCGAAACTCTTTCATGCGGAGGCTTCACTTATTATCACCCAACATCGGCCATTTTCTGTCGCCGATTGGACTTCAGGTTCTTGTATAAACATAAAACAGCAGCATAATATTGATAAATCAAGCCCTATTTTCTTTTTCATAATAGCTTTCGTTACTGACCACTGGATATATCCTATCAAAGATATCATGCGCCCTGCATGCTTAATGAATAGATCACGGTGATTTAACATGCGTCACTGACCTGATTTAACATGCGTCACTGACCATGCGAATCCCCTATTATTTATCAAAATTTTTAAAGTTTTTATTCATAATTGAAATATTTTGTTATGAACAAAAGTGTGGAAAACACTTCCGACAGCTTGTCCCCATGTCAGGGTGAGGGCCATCCATATATAGGCCTAAGTGTCCTGTTTCTCGTACACAATAGGGGATTTGCTTGTCTCATTGCGCATGTCTATTACAGGGGTAGATTCATTTCAAATCTGACATACAAATATTTAGCAACATGTTTATCAAAAAATGCAAGGACCTTATCACTGATTCCAATACATGCTGCGCATGCTTCTCATTGCCTTTTAACCCCTTCTTCAGCAGTCTTCCTCTTGCCAGGTTTCGGGGCTTAGACTGTACCTGGTGTTCTTCAAGAGGTGCCCCAGCAGAGCTGATCAGGCTCCACTTAGCAACTGTAGGTTTCCAGGGGCAGCGCCATATGTGGACCCCCTTCCACCTACAGTCAAGGCCATTCCAGATGTTACCCAAGGCAATGCCATTCTTTCGAAGTTGTGGTATAGGCTGTAAGCACTTTGGTGTGTGTCCGAGCTTGTCTCCTATTCTGTCTCACATCCGTTTCTGGACTGCATTCCACAACTTAACCTCCTGTGCAGCCCCATGGGTGTACCGGACCGTGTTTCATGCCCGCAGAGCCCACCGGCAAAAGCTACACAATTTGAATCCAGTCTCTCCTGGTGTCGCTAGTCTTTCCCAGTTGTCAACTAGCCTGTTCCTAGTCGTCAGTCAGCCTTTCCCAACAGTCAGCCGTAGCAGGTTCAGTGATTCCAATACATGCTGCGCATGCTTCTCATTGCCTTTTAACCGCTTCTTCAGCAGTCTTCCTCTTGCTAGGTTTCGGGGCTTAGACTGTACCTGGTGTTCTTCAAGAGGTGCCCCAGCAGAGCTGATCAGGCTCCACTTAGCAACTGTAGGTTTCCAGGGGCAGCGCCATATGTGGACCCCCTTCCACCTACAGTCAAGGCCATTCCAGATGTTACCCAAGGCAATGCCATTCTTTCGAAGTTGTGGTATAGGCTGTAAGCACTTTGGTGTGTGTCCGAGCTTGTCTCCTATTCTGTCTCACATCCGTTTCTGGACTGCATTCCACAACTTAACCTCCTGTGCAGCCCCATGGGTGTACCGGACCGTGTTTCATGCCCGCAGAGCCCACCGGCAAAAGCTACACAATTTGAATCCAGTCTCTCCTGGTGTCGCTAGTCTTTCCCAGTTGTCAACTAGCCTGTTCCTAGTCGTCAGTCAGCCTTTCCCAACAGTCAGCCGTAGCAGGTTCAGTGATTCCAATACATGCTGCGCATGCTTCTCATTGCCTTTTAACCGCTTCTTCAGCAGTCTTCCTCTTGCCAGGTTTCGGGGCTTAGACTGTACCTGGTGTTCTTCAAGAGGTGCCCCAGCAGAGCTGATCAGGCTCCACTTAACCAATATCATGTATCATTTGTGAATGATCAATAAAAACCAAATGTATGATGGGAAAGATGACGGCTTGTGTAAAACACATGGCTATTTACATGAGAGCACTGTTAAATATTCCTTGCTCAACATAGGCATATCCTGTTTTTTATAGCTTTTACACTGAGATACAACTCATATAATACCATGCGAATCAAGATTCAAGATGTCGGACATGCAAATCCCCTATTGGAGCGATATTGTTTTTAGCATTCTGTTAAGTTGTATCTTCATATTACGTACGACTCGGTATTCTGATGCCTTAACTAATAAATCCATACAAATAAAAACTCCGTTTCCCCCAAATTCAGAAAAGAGTCATTGTATATTTTCTGATGAAATATTGGTTCTAATTTATCAGCCTTGGAAAAACTGGATCAAATGAACACCTTGTGACAAGAAAGGGCCTTACCAAAGGTTGTGTTTTACAATGATCGATTTCGTACTAGAAAATTATTTAAGACGAATATATGTCTTAGAACACAATATGCCATGCTTGATGCGTTTTAGATCTTGATAAGTACTACATTCCAATGAAAACTATACAATATCTTGAATATTACAAATTTGGGAAATTAGATGAGAATATATAGATGTCAGTCTAAATTGAGCCCAAAAAATGATTTTAAAAAACATAAATAAGTGCAGCAGTCGGGGACAATCGTTGAATATCTTCTTTCCCCTGTATCTACACAAATGGCTAAAAAGAGAAGGACATTTACCTCCAAGACTGGTAAGAAATACAGACCCTGCATGCCCCATATCTGGAAGAAGCATGTTTGTACCTTTGAGCTGAGGCATGGCGGGGAGTCCAATACCTGTAATCCCTCAGTGTATGTGCTGTAATGTATATGTAAGGTAATTCGATCTGAGGTGCCGCCCTTTACTGGATACATCTCCATCATTTTTCATTGTTGAAGCTGGAGGTGTCTTTGCAAAGTAAATGGTGTATCCAAATAGATATGAGCTATAGGGTTTTGTCCAAAGAATACACTTTCTCTTCGAATATCGCCCCTTTCCAGACCCATCCACTTCTCAGACCTGAGGTACACATTTCTTTTCCCCAGTCGAGCTTTGTGTTCATTTTAAAAAAGCACTCTTATGCAAAAAGCTGTGTCTGCAGAGTAGCTTTATCTAATGTTTCATGATGGTCAGATTATCTTGGAAGAATTTAACTTTCAATTAAATTCAGATCGTGAAGGGAAATTTATATCTGTCCTAAGAAACGCAAATGTTCACCCTCTTCCATACCAAAACTGGTTATACTTACCATTCGTTATTGGTCCCTGGCTTCTTTTCTACTTTCTTATAGATCTGTTCCCTTTTATATATCGTTATTCGTGGCTCCATGCACCTAGCTCACAGCAGGTTAAAATGAGATCCACGCAGGTGCAGGGGTATCTCCTCCTCCTCAGGAAACCATCAATCAAGACCAAATTCATTTTAGAACCAGCATCTCAGTGTCGTTCGACATAATGTGTCGCTATAGCCTTAATTATTACTGCATCAAGTGTGCATTGAATTGTCATTGAACCCCCATGCAAACGGCCTGTTCACTAATTCTGTGTGTGGCACTACCCGTTTGCTGTAATTTCATTTTTCCCCGAGTGATTGCCCAATACCTCTTTTCCCAAATACACATGAATACGTTCTGACGAAGGCTTGTATGATAAATATATGCCTTTCAATCATCGCCGGTAACACACATTGAATTTTGAGTGATATGTTATCGAATAATGTCAAGCCTTGGACTGACTCTCACGCAGTTTTTTCAAACATTTTTATTGACAATATTTCACATTATGTACGTGATACATTTCATTCGTAAATATAACCCATTATAGATATCAATATATTTGATAGAATTACCCTATTTGGCCTACCCTCAGTTAATTCAAGGGTAAAACAAAAGTATTGCTATCTTTTACCAATTTCATTATTGTATTTATTCCAAACTGCATATTAAATGTCTTACGAAACTTGATCTCTTTCTCGAATCCAATGAGCGCCTTGCCAGAGCATCAGTTACCTCCCACCCAGTGCACGCTGACTGGGAATTATCCAAGGCAGCTCATGTCTATATAGCTAGCTATCTAGCTACCTAAATACGCATACATGTACTAAAGAACCAATGCTTATTATCGAAAAGAGTAGGGTATCGCCAGAGATCGCATTCCGTTAGCGTGTTCCGTGTCTCGCCCTGATATGACCAAATATGGTGTAAAACAGGGCATAAGCGCAACCAGTTCCTCACCCCCTCCCTCTCTTATAGAACACCTATTTTAAAGGAATCTAGCATTAATAGTATCCTGGAACACCCAGGCCCTAGCATTAGCATAAAGTAACTGCTGTTGTGTGTAAAGAAATACCCCTTGATCTGGATCGGATTAGGTAACAAGGGCACACTTTATGAACGGCACGTTAGGAACTCGGAGGAAAGTGTGCAATGGGGACCACACATAAATCTTTTCTGCAACTCCAACGAAGCAAATCGTTATTCAGCATTGGAGAATGGATACAAAAAAGAGAAGTCAATCACACGAGAACAAATGGGGAAAAAACTCGCGTTTATAAATCGGAGGTATTAAGGCATATTTTCGGAGCATATTTGGTTAGACTTCGAGTTGATAAAACACTGTGGTCCAGCTGTTTTAAAAATTAATTGTAAGTCAGAAATATAACTTTTTCGTTACAAAGAATATAATTCTAAAAATCCATGCAGGTAAAACATCATACCACATATTATAACTGAAAAAGTGTTGATTTCTGATGTAGTTCACAAAACACCCCTACTAAGAAAAGAATCCATCTGATATGTGAATCCAATTATGAGAACTTCTGAAGTGTGAAAAAGCAATTTAATTCTTCTCAGTGATGCTTATGGTTCTGTAAAAGTTTACTAATCTATACTTAGATACATGCGTCTAAAAAAATTGTCATTTAACATAAATTAATGTTATGACACTCAAGAATGTATGTTAAACAGCCTCCAAATCTAATATATGAGTGAAATTATTTGAAAATGTATAACTCGCTTTTTTTTTCTTTTTTTTTCACCAATCCTCTCAAAATGTATATCAGATTTAAGACATGTATGAAGTTCAAAATACATTTCGACATATCCGAACAGCGTTTCTGAGTCAATGCAATATGAATTACCTAATATTTACCATTTTCGCACTAATTTAGCAGAATTCACTTAATGTGTAGAGCTGCCGATTGTACATTTTCTGACGTCTTGACCCATATAATTATAAAGACCGATTCCATGTAGATAATTAGTTAAATCAAGCGACAGTTTGGAAGAAAACCTATCGTTCTCTGACAGTTTGTTATAGTTTTGATTGAATTTTGAAAAAAACGGATGGGGAAAAAAGAAAAATTCAGGAATAGATGGATGATGCAGTGAACTGTCCCTTGACTCAGTTCCAATATTTCCATTTTTTTCTCCAAAATATTAAACAAACAATCAGAGCGTAAGTTAAAACAAAATTGGGGAACAACACCATAATTTGTTGATCGAAGGCCGGTATGAACTAGGCAAATGTATCATAATAATAAATCATATATGAAACAAGTATACAAAATTATGTCATATTTTGAGAAATAATCATATAGAGAAAGTAAGACACAAGAATGTATTTTGCTGTAATAAAATAAAAAACAAAATAATTGAAAACAAAAAGAAAGTGCAGATGAGCGTGTAACAGTTGACATTTAGGGGGTACTTATTGAGAAAACAGTGTGCACATATAATTATTTACCTAACATTGTTGAGAAGTTGTTGTAGTGTATATATTTCTATTGGCACAGTTCCAATATGTACACATTAAATCAGAACCCATAGCATGTTCAGTGTGGTGTAGGAAAGAGTGAATTGGAAGAAGGGGCCTTGAAGTGTGCTACATGGGTAATTGAAACGCTTTAAAGCTGCATACTCAGCTATTACAACAAAACAAATCTTACCAAATCTACTCATATTATTACTTGTAGAACTGAATTTTAAAATGTACTGTGGCTGTTAAGTATTTATACAAAAAATTAAGTCGACCGAGAGAGAAAAGCTCACCTATGTGAGCGATGATAAGTGAAGCTACCTCAGGAAAGGATTTCAGTGGGTCCCTGAAATATAAATCATTATGAAGCTTTGTAGCAAGAACATCCGGGCAAAAGTCCTCCAAAATTTAGGCCAAATGACTTTTAGATAGGTTGGAAAAGAACGGAACAAAAGTGGACATTCTTTAGTTTTTGACCGATGTTAACTGAGACTGCAGCTTTAATAGTGAGCTGAGAGGTGATGAGACGAGTCGCTGTAAGTGGTGCTTTCACGCCGGTACATATCTTGTCATAAGCTGATGTCACATCTATATGGGTCGAGTCTTCAGAAAATGTACAATTTGCCTTCATCAATCGTCTCAAATAACTCAAATTTAAGACAACAATGAGGTTTAAAATACAGTTTAGCATAACCTAACAGATATTTTGAAATAACACACTACCGATTATTTTGAGATGAATCTAGTATTTATATTTTTTCAGCCTATTTTAGCAGAATTTAGTAAATAGGTGGACCTGCCGATTGTACATTTTCTAAAGACCTGACCCATATGTCGTCTGCAAAACGCTCCCCCTTTGATCATGCTCTGTTTCGTTGAATAATGAAAAAAATACCTGTCAGAAAGTACGAGCACATCGCGCCCCTCCACAACCCTTCATCTCTCAGCTTCAGAAGTTGTGTATTAAAGAAATAGGATCTTTCTATTCTCTGACATGAGGATTTCACCCTTAACTCCTCTCGAAAATAGCTCCGAAAATTTCCAAGCAAGTGACAAACATATGTCTGTGTGACATTTATAAGGATCGACAAAAACTTAATATGTTTTGTCGATTTTCATATACTAAAAATTCTTGCCACTACCCAGTAAGAAACGCCAAGAATAAATCAGTACTTTACATCTTGATCTACATCATTATACCTGGCGGCAATACAAACTTAACCCCTGTGAAAACCTTGTGCACAATATGTTCAAACATCAACAGCAACAACTTCTCATTCACAAGGAAGGCCGCAGATTCTTAAAAGAAGCTATCGACCCACTACAGTGGCTTTTTATCCATTCTCTGGGAACGATTGATTTGTGAAGCCTTGAGAGTATTTACAGTCCCCTCCTGATGCTTTTCTGGTATGCATAAGGCATACTCTCCACGTTTGGCCCTCATCCGGACTGTTGACCTGACTAGTGTATGGGGGATTACCGAGGATCATGCTGCTAAAGCTGGCGTGCTTGATCCGATGGTCACACAAAATTTGAAGCAACCAGAAGCTCCCTCTGACTATAGTCCGATGCATCAAATGCGGACCATTCTATTTACCCCATCTATACTTTAGCATTAAAGCTGCATTTTCAACTATTACGATAAGAAAGGCTTGCTAAATATAATTCAATTGTAATTGTGCAAGAATTTGAAGTTGACATGGCCGACAGAAAACGGCCGCTGTATGGTGAGCGAAACCCCCACAGTAAAGGATTTCGGCGAAATATAAATGTGGATTTGTATGAAGCCCTGTAGCCAAACAACCGGACAAAATCCTTCAGAATATTCGTCAAGCGACTTTTAAGGAACACAAATTAGAAAATCTTTAGTTTTTAACCGAGGTTAGCTGAGAGTGCAGGTTTAAGGGAGGGGGGGGGGGGATTGGAAAAAATATTTTGCAGGTGGGTGAATAAAACCACCATAAAATTAATCCGTTATTAAGTATACAGAAAATAGGACTGTGTTTTTTTTGTAAATGAAATAGCTCAACCAATGTCCGGAGTTTGTAATTAAAGCATTAAAGTAAATAAAACAAGCTTTAAAATTAATTATGAGAACATTTAAGATATAATTTAAAAGTGATCTGAAAGTGGCATGGGGGATTCCCTCTGAATTAGTTAAAGCTGTGATTAAATTAATCTAAGATGGTGCTTTAATTATGCTTTAATCACTCAGTCACACCCTTCATAAATGACGACTGCCTGGCCTTAGTTGCGATATATTGTAGCCGTTGATTATAGGGGATGAAATTTAATGTATTTCTGCAATCTGTATCTCGTATTTCAACTAATTTGAGGAATTAAACAGTGAAAATTACATGTATAAACCCTGATAGAAACGAAAATATTTAGGGTATACTCAAATGAATTAATCCGCCCTTGTACCCATATCCCAGTATAAGTTATACTTATAGCATTGTGTCTCAAACTCATTGACATTCACAAAGTATGACGCATGTCTGCAATTATTTGCAATACCGTTTGCGGTAAAGTCCCGACTTCAAATTGACACCTTCATAAATAAGCCCAATACAGACTAGGCTCAGAGTTGAGAGAGGCCCTCCAAACTGAGGGATTCCGGAAAGCCTCTCGCTCCAAACAGCAAAATGCCAATGTTAGAATCAGCCATTCTTATCTGGTCTGAGAGGCTCTGAGCCTAGACGAGAAGTCGCCAAGTGGCCATGCCATGCATAAAAACCTCAACTCAGCAATTCGACCCAAGCTCATTGGCCAACACCCATTACGCAAATCTGCAAATAATTGCCAAAAATCCCTACGTTCCCATATGTACACACACTTCAAACCTGTCCCAGTCTCAAGCTTATGGATTTTAAGAGACATTTCAGCCAAAAAATTAACGTCTTACTAGTATAACTACGGAGTTCCAGCATTGCATGTTTACGCCGATTTCTCTCTGTTTCTCCTCGTTGCCGACATTACTCGGCTCACGCTCGGCCACACTCGGTGAACTTCGTGTAATGACGTCATAGGCGCGGGGATTCCCCACCGGAACCCTACCCAGAACGAGGCCCATGTAATGACGTCATAGCAGCGGGGAATCGCCGTATCATGTGCATTCATGATCGGCGATGATTAAAGCTAAAAGACGAAACGATTTGGAAGGCGTCGGGAGACGCCATAGGAGGGAGGTGGGAGGGATGGTGGGCAATGTCAATGTACAAAAACATTCCATACTTATGAAAGTAAATAACCCAAGACATCCCTTCATTCCCATCAAATTGTGACGATAGTTCTAATCTGGTGCCACACACCCCCCTGGACTGAATAGTACTACGACTTCTGCTGTCAACCTGTAGTACTTGTGTGTGAGCCTCTGCTGCTGTGTACCTCTACTATACTTATTAGCATTCCAGGGTTTGGCTATAGGCTAACCTCGAGTAGCTATCATACTCAGATCAAAGGGAAGTACCAGCCTGGTTATGCCTTGTTTATATGTGCAAGGCTTTGAAACATATATTAAAGCTGCAGTCTCAGTTAACATCGGTCAAAAACTATAAAGATTTTCTACTTTTTGTTCCGTTCTTTTTTATTCGACCAACATTTTGGAGGATTCCGGTTGTTTAAGTTACACAGGGCTTCATAAAATTCCACCTTCACTTATTATCGCTCCGCTTTCTCTCGGCTCATTTGCGGCTCATTTGTCTTCAAATTATCGTCTAAACATAAAATAGAAGCAGAATCTTGACAAGATGTGTACATTTGGTAATACCTTTTTTTTATCCTAATAGCTTTAAAGGGGGTGCATATATGTCATATATTTATGAAGCAATTGTTATAGTGAATCTTTGCGCCCTCGCTACGGGGACCTCTTAATTCATTTGCAGTGTTGTATGAGATATGCTCATAAACTACAACTGAATCCGCGTTAATTGCACGAGATTTATAAACTTGCCGAGACAGATTTCTCAGACACATGCCTTGCCCCAAGCGAGGCATGTGGCTCAGATTGTACAATCGGCAACTGTACACATTTACTAAATTCTGCTAAACTAGGCTGAAAAATAGTAAATTACTAGGATATTTTGGTATTCGGTCGATTGAAAACATCTGTTTTGCACCTCATTTTTGTCTTAAATATGGGTTATTTGAGAGAATTAGTTGAAGCAAATTGTACATCTTTAGTCCACATCACCACATATCACATTTGGAGCCAATGGAAAAATATAATTCGAAAATAGGTGACACAGAACTTGGGGGCGGTCGTTATTCAATATTATATGTATAATCTTGTTCAATCATATTCATATGAAAGGACATTAATTTTATCCCTACATTTGATTTATGTGCAAGAAGATCTCTCTATATATGTTTTTTAATCTCGAATGCGTATCTAGAGTGCACATATACGTCAAGTTATCAGAAAATGTAGAGTTTGCCATCACCAATTCTCTCAAATAACCCAAATTTAAGACATACATTAGTTTGGAAATTCGGCTTATCTCCCAGCAGATTCCCTGAAAAATACCAAATATAGCCTACTCAGATATACCTAGTATTTATCATTTTTTCAGCCTCATTTAGCACAATTTACTAAATGCACGTATGGAGCTTCCGATTGTACATTTACTGACTCCCAGACCAAGTATCAGGGAAAGGTGGCGGTACCCTTCGAACCCTTGTGCTTACATTTCAATCTTCAATACAAATTAATAGGCCTACTTCAACTCTCTCAGAGCATTATTGCCTTCAATGTTCGAAATATTCAAGATATTTCAATGTCAAATGTACACAGTGCCATACCTATACCATATCCCAAAACAATCAATTGGAAATCGAGACGTTAAGCGAGATGGGATCTTCTGTGAAAAATATACCCTTTGAAGTCGGGATCGGATTTCATATTTTTACCCCATGTTTGTGTTTATCAGTGAATTAAGAACAAAGAGTTGTCAGAGGCAGTATATAGATTGTGTACTTCTTTTTCAGACACGAAGAATAGCACGGGGATCTTGACCAACTGTATAGACGAGATCGCGCACAATGCGGTAGCGATACGGTGGAACCCCCGTGAACAGCCGGCCCGAGTGAGTAGACAGTATCTATTACTATTGCATTTAATCACTATTATATAGGATAGAATATTTTTTGGCATCGAAACCAGGTGAAGGATTTCTATTCAACCTGGCCCTGGCTTTGTTTCGCTAAAGCTATATCGGTGTTTTCTTCTCGGGAGGTTATTTATTGGCATGGGTGATTAGTCAAATTACGAATTATTTGATTTGTATCTCTTAAGCCTGGGTTACACTGCCCCGCTACTCCTTCCGTTTCTTTGGTACCGCTACTTTAGAAGTATAGGGAAGTACCGGGACGTAGCCGTTTTAAATCAAACATGTTTAAATTGAAGTGGCTACCTCCCGCTTCTAAAAGTAGCGGGACCAAAGAAACGGGAGTAGTAGCGAGAGAAGTAGCGTGGCAGTGGAACCCAGGCTTTAAGGTATTAAAACTGTTAGTTATTGGTTAGACTTGCTAATGTTGTCGCGTAATGAAAAGTGGTTCACTGCAAAATGATGCTTCTAACTCAATCAAAGGGATGTGGGGTGACCAAGTGGTTTGAACACGCTGGGTCGGCTCACTGGCATGAATGGCTTATGTTGTGGGTTCTAGCCCGAGCCCAGCTGCAATTTCATCTCCTCTCTCAGGTACTAATAGGGGTGAATTAGTCCTGACAAAAATGTAAAAATATAGACTCTGTATGTCAAATATCTTAAATTCAAAAGGAAGAAGTCAGGAATGCCCCTGGCAGCTATTCAATTAAACTTTTTGGAGGAAAACCGGCTCATGTTTCTTTTAATTCAAAATATCCATTCGAACAATGAGAGTGCTTGATTCGAACGAACGACTCAGAAAATGAGTATTATTCAGATTGACTGCCTAGCATTTGTACTCACATAAACATTGCCCTTTTAATGCTTGAAATGGGGGTGCCCATTGCTTCATTACAACCACAGAAACCATTTTTATGGTAAAAATATTGTAAAAGAATCGTTTCAAAAGATATTGCTCATTAGGTAGAATTCTCCCCAACGGTAGAATTGACCAAATATATTTACGGCATGTGTTAACGTCTTTATTACTTTTCTTCAGCTTAGCTGACACAATTTGATATACCTTCTGGGCTATAACCGGGTTTTAGGACACTAACTGAGGCGAAACCCGCGACCTTGCAGATTAAAATGACATAAAGTATCGGTCAATGAATACGTTGAGTATATTTGACATATTTCTAGAAAAGCCTTTATCTGGTCACGGTTAGGAGAAACAGAAAAAGGGAACTCATGCGTAAGGCGTGGTTCTCAAAAGGAGAAAAAGGGACGAAATAGTCAAATCATCAGAAAATGTACAATTTGCCTTCACCAATCCTCTCAAATAACCCAAATCTAAGACAAAAGTAAGGTTCAAAATACAGTTCGAAATAACTGAAGTTTTTTTTTCATTCAAGGCAATACCAAATACAACTAACGTTAAATATGCGTAGAATCTTTATATTTGCAGTCTAAATTTAGCAGAATTTACTAAAATTGTGGAGAGCTACCAATTGTACATGTTCTGACCACCTGAACCTAAAAGGTTGCAGTAAAGGAGAGGGAAGACCGAGAGTTAAATGGGTAGGACTGCCTCCAAAAGTATGCAATTCATTCACACAAATCTTGATGGTTGCCTCAGGCTGATTTATCTTGCCTTCAACAATTCTATCACTTTACAAAGTATTGCACTTGCGCGCTCGTGTGTCATGAATCAATTTTGAGATAATTTCCAGGAACCTAGTGAATATTTGAATTTATGACATCATTTATCTTTCTCGATCGGGGTAATATTAGAATCACATCCATCTTCCTGTGCATTTAAACGTTTAAATGACACTCGATTGATTGGTTTTTGTTTATTTCCAGCCAAGTCCATAACAGTATAATTATATAATATCTGCCGGAAATTGGTAACCCTCATCTTTGATAAGCGTATAGGTGTTCCAGTGAGTCCCTAATAGAATAAACATACAAATAAAATACATGATTAATAAGATAAAATCAGCTATGAACATTTCACCAACCCAAGTGGTATCTGTGATGTGGGGATAGAAGCGGGTTTGGTGATGTAAATTCATTTAAAATGCCCTGGTGTTACCTTAGTCCTTTGGTTACAACATATCACATTGAAATATTGAGAATTTATGCCTCAGGTGATCTAATAGTTGATTCGTCCCTGAGCCAATACCTAAATTCTATTGACAGGAGTTTATGACAGATTACATCTCCCATATTCTGTTAGACTATTGGTAGAAGTATACACCTTACATACGGTACTTCTCAATATACATAAGTCAAGACACCTATAGTTCACAAACCACTTCTGAGAAAAACCTAACTACATTTTTTTCTTAGCCAAGTTGCACATGGTTCAAGTCTCACGAAGGTCCTGATTGCATTAACTTACAGTGTAATTGTGTCAATATTGATATGGGCACACATTGAGCTGGACTCTCATCGGTCCAAAACTAAAGATTTTCTACATTTTCCCGTTCTTTTCCAACATATCGAAAAATGATTCATCCCCAAAAATTATTCAACCAGAATTCTGTCTGATTGTTTTGCTACAGCTAGGACATCATAACAGTCCACATTGATATTACGGAGACCTGCGGATATATTTTGCTGAGGTGGCTTCACTAAGCTATTATCTTTCATCAGCTGCCACTTTCTCTCAGCGAATTTGACTTCAAATTCTTAAATTATAAACATATAACAGGATCAAATTATTGATTTTTGATTTAGTCCTACAAGTCTGTATGTGTAAATTTGGTAAGATTATTTTTGTCGTAATAGCTGAGAATGCAGCTTTAAATCCCTGTAGCTTTGCTTCGGAAAATGAATTCCCTTGATGCGGCTAAAGGGCTCCGAAAACTCCAAATTCAAGACACGGGTGACAACACAGTACTTCAAAGGCACTTGACAGAAACGAATTTTAGTAGCCAGTGAAAGTGAACAGCCAAATCACTGGATGGATATTTGGGACAGCAGGGAAGAAAAAAAGCACGCGATATGCTAAAAGAAGAAGATATGTTCTGCACTTGCCAGAAAGGGCAAAAGTCAGTCATGCTAGGGTGCTTGGCTATTATGTAGAAGACGAGAGATGCATGTGTTTATACCAATGGGAACGTCTAGGCACAGTGTTTTGCCATGGCGTGATCGGCATTCTATTTGCCTTATATTAATACAAGTATTTTGATATAAGATGATAACTTGCCATTACTACATAGCGACCGTCTACTTGGAAGTCATAAAGTCTTTCTTCCGACTGTTTCATCTCAGTCAAACACAGTCAGAATGCTTGTAAATCAAGGTAGAAAAATCTGTACTTCGCAAACAGCTTGCAAGCACATTTACCCCACCAAGGCTTGTTTCTTAGGTCTGTAATTCAACACTCCAACCAAACCCAACTGCATCTAAATTTTGGTCATTTTTATTTTGAGAAATCGTGCGATAATACTTAATACTACATCATATTTGATTGATGCATTCAATGCAAATATCTTTGAATATGTCAAAATACTACTACCCGCATTCAAGAAGAAGTCTTTTCTAAACTGATATGCCTTTGTTGCTATATTTGTCAAGCTACAGTGAAAAATCCCTACTCCGGGTGCACATACAGTGCAGAGTTGTTTGTATATTCGAGTGGGCGATAAGGACAAGTATCTTAAGTAGGCTCTGATTGTTATTCCTTTCTCTCTCCTCCCAAATCGATAAAATGGGATTAGTTGCTTGTGTCATCTTATATCAGAATGTCAAGGAGAATATATTCAGCAAAGGATAGACCAAACACCCCTGAGATCTTGATCCAGTTTTTGTGCAACTTCTGCTGCAGACTGCCCTCCTCGAAAAAGAGTTTTGAGTAATTGAAAGCTACTTTTTTGGGTAATCTGATATGGGGAGAGCTATGCCATGCTTCTGGATTATTTGGTGTACAAAGATACCTTTTTCCCTTCAGGTATCGGATGGTTCTCATTCTCATTTGAATGACACTACTAGGGGATTTAAAGAAGGTGTAACATTATGCATGCCTGGCACTGCTAGAGCCATTCCCTTCCAATATATGTAAATATAATCCCAAAAGCATCGCAGGGTGAAGGGTATTTTCTTGCATGATTCATTCCTCATTCATTTCTCTTGTGTTTTACATACAGGTGAGCATTGCTATCAACTGTCTGAGCACAGACTTCAGCAACCAAAAAGGAGTGAAGGTCAGTGTATGATATTTACTTCCATTATTTCTGGCATAAGTAACATAAGGAACATTGGGAAAGGGGGCTGGTAGATCCTATTATAGACAAATGGATCAGTGAGATCTTTTCATATGACAAATGGTCCATTGACAAGCAGCATTATCATTTTGATGTAAGGGTGACATCGCTTTTATATGTGAAGGGTTGCGCTGAGGCATGTGAAGAGCGTCCACATAGGTTCATCTAAGCCAATGCTGTCTATGGGGTCATTTTAGGGTCGTTTAATTTCCATGAGTATGACAGAATAACATATTTTGTGTCATGCTTTACAGAATAGAAAAAATTGGCAAGTGAATAATGGTGCACAAACCGTCATCAAAACATTCTTCCATTTCCAAAACATTAAAGCAGCATTCGCAGTTAACATTGATCAAAAAGTAAATTTATATATTCTTCCTTTTGTTGCATTCTTTTCCAACTTATCTAGAAGTCATTTGATAAATTTGGTCTGGTTGCTTTTGTTACAAGGCTTCATAAAAGTCCACATTTATATTTCGAAGACCCACCAAAATCTGTTCCCGGCTCTTCCATACATCAGCCAACCGTACGTGGGGAAATCGGCTCAGTGGATACGCGGCTTTAAACGTTCTTTCATGAAGGTCGCATGGCCGTTATCTGATGGGAGCATATGACCCTTTCATATGAGAATGAGTGTATTTAATTAGTCTTGAGACAGAACCCTTGAATATTTGCCAGACAAAATTAATTGACTGACTTTTAATAGTAACTATTATTTATAATTGTGTGAACATGGGTGATCCTCACGTAACTACTTTCTGAAATAGTTGCAATCAAAATATACACATGCATTCTTTACATTCCTAAATTTGTATTTTATTTCTCTAAGTGTTTCAACACTATGAACCGGAGTGACTTTTAATTTGAAAGTTACTAAACTTCATTTTTTTCTTCATCTATTTCTTTCTAAACTACTATATAGGGTAATAAATACACATTTAATGCTTGTGTTTTACCTTTGATCTTCGATAGAAAAAATGGATTCGGTTACTGGATTTTAAAGGTCATTGTATACTTGCAGATGGCAAAGTACTTCCGGTTATCAGACCTATCAATATATTGATAGCTCTACGATTATCAAATCTGGGTTTAAGGTTTCATAGACTTATTACAGTCAAGCTCTCAACCACTACTTAACTTGATTTTTCTTCTCAAAACTACCTGGCAGACTATTATCCTGTTTGGTGACACTTGAAGAGATAAACATCAAACAAGCATGCAGGTTTTCATATGAAAACATTGAAACTCACCCATGCTTTACGCTGTCTATTGTGCTGCCATCCTGGAGACCCACAAATGCATATCCATCCCTTGACATAAGGGAATATTAGAGGAAAACATTCCTCTTTGCACCCTTGCTTTGGCTGTCAATGCATAGTAAGTAAACACGTTTGTATTGTGTTAACTGACAGTGCCAATCTTCTCTCTTCTCTCCCAACAGGGATTGCCTCTCCATGTACAAATTGACACCTATGAAGATGCAAAGGATATCAGACCCACACATCGAGGTTTCTGTCAAGTCAAAGTTTTCTGTGATAAGGTAATTATTTCCAACTTACTTTTTTCCTGAATTATACAAATGCTGATCTAACTATCCCATTGCTTATGAATATGCCGAATGCCCGATAACATAGTTATATATCGACATAGTAAGTTTTATTCTCATCTATATTAATAATGTTCGTCTTCGCAGATTGATCCTTCTTACGATTCAATCAGATACACTTAGGAAGGGATGGTATTATAAGTTTTGAAAAAAAATATCAAGAACTGAAAAAAATCTTGTAACTATAGTTATTTTAAACAAGAGTTATGTACCCTCTGAGGGTTTTTCTGGTTAGTTAGATGTAACGTATGTTCTTGCTTTAATTAGCCTTTTTGTAAATAATAAAACAAACTATTTAGGTGGGTAAGGTTTTTCTAGGGGGGGGGGGAAACCGAAAACACACCAATTTTCTTGACCTTGTCTTATTTTTACTCACCGTACTACTTAGTTATATTGTGTGCTATTTGCTTTGTGAAGCTTAATGCAGCAATGGTTCAAGAAGCAGGACAGAAACTATAAGCTTGAGGTAATTATCTTAAGAATAGATCCCAGTCGGCGGTGTTGATTGTGCTATTATAGCCCACCCTCGCATCACCAATAGAAAAGGGCTCGCATATCGTTAAGTGTACTGATCCGTAGCTGAAACGCCTGGCTCATGGGCAGCATTGATAAAACCCTGAATACTGAAGTTCATTGGGTGTAACTACTCAAAATCGTATACATCTGCGAGTGAAATGCCCCCGATGACCTGCTAATATCATGGCAGTAGTGGTGTATTTCTTCACTACATTATCACACTTGTTTCTTTTGATTTTCTCAAACAAATGGGAACCACCTCCTTGCACCCTGCAGCAGCAACAGCCCTGGCATAATATCCAGTAGCCCCGAGGGTAAACAGCCATATACACAATGTATTCAACCAGCCTCTGGGTGTTTATTGTGCGGCTTTTCAAGAGACTGTGTAAAACGATCAAATGTTATTGGTAAAAAGGTGATGCATTTTACCCTGTTGTTCACAAAGCCTACGTTTATATAAGGCAGTTGCATGCAGCAGATCAACTAGAAATAGAAATAGATATACAGGTGCTATCTGATTTCATCTAGACTATATTACATTTCATATATAATTTCTACCCACCGAATGTGGGTCATCTTGGACCATAAGAATCCAGAAAACAAAAATCCATGATGTCCTTATGTCAGTCTTTATTGACAATAAGTGGATTTGTCAGCTGAGGAAGAAAGCACTTAATTTAGAATAACCTATCACAATGCATCGACATCCAGAATTGGTCTGTGCAGTTTTGCAGTACAAATATTGTAATTCATGGAATATATATTATAGAGAATTCTTTATTCATCAAAATAAGTTGACAGATAGGTGATATATCCTAGCAGGGCTCGGTCTCTTCCAGTGTATACCTTTAAGAATAATACGAACGGCTGGTTAGGATATCTAATAATGTCTCTACAACGTCATCCTAGAGTGCCTACAAGGTTAAATATATTTTTTAGAGATACCCCTGTACTGAGGTGCCTTTACATATTTGAAAAGTCCTTCTAAAAATAGATTCAAGAATAAGCAGTCACTGGCGAATACCTGAGGACAAATTAGAACTCGTACACGATTACCGTGTATCCAGATGAAAAAATGACATCTAAGTGTCATTATAATATTATTGATATCTTTTATTTTTCAAAATAAAAAAATAGGGTAAGTCGGTTTCTGCACAGTGTAAGTCTTTCAACTGTTGCCCGAAAACATTGCCATTGCAAGTCAACAATGAAATTAAAACAGAGTTAATCTAGAGGTAATACTCCAATACACTATGCAATATAGCTAGTATTGTAGTAATCAAATGGGAAAAATATACAACAGGAAATGTGCCAGAAGAGAGAGAAATTCGTCACTGATCATGCGCCAATTTTCAGGATGAGAATAGGAAAGATGTTCAAGACTAATTTGAGGAATATGTTCATATTTGAGTGACAGATTGAAGAGGATGTATGTCAGTTGCGGTAAATGGGATAGCAGGAGAGGTTCTAAGAATTGTCAGGCAAGAACTCATATGCATTTACTATGTTATAAACCACTCTGTGCATGGTATCGTATGATATTTCTATGTAAATGTCAAGTGAGGACAGAAGCGAGAATATCAATACTCATCTTGTAAAAGTGCATTACTACGTTCGAAATCCTCTCATTAAATACCATACCATCAGTCTGTAGGCAACACAATTCCCCTGCTATGTTTAAAATCTATTGAAAAGATTATTCTAGGAGAGGAACCATCAATGTATGGTATTAGAAAAATTTATATTGTGTGACTAAAGAATGTAGTCAGCACTTAAACACAAAAACCTTTAGCTAACCATGCTTAGATTTCACAACTTTAATATTCAAAGTACTTGGAGCATAAAGAATGGAGGCGACTTTGGAGAGTTTTTCCTGCGGTGTGTAGATTCGTCTCTAGAGGCATTTCTATAGGACAAACCCAATAAGACTGTCATTCTTCACATCAAGTGATGAGTAAAACATGTTCACGTTATACATATACATTCTTGGCCAGCATTTACCCTTGCCAAGGGGGCTTTAAATAATGGCCCTAGTTTAAACCTATCATCCCTGGTATTAACAGTGTTAGTTAAGTCAAGCATCACTGATTGCTTTCTGCTATCTTATAGGGGAAGTTGTTTTATGTTATATGGAGTTCATAGGGTCATATACCTCCATGAAAGTATGCTTTGCCAACTCTCCCAATATCCCTCCTATATCATGCTGAAGTTTATTTTCATTGTCAGGATGACACTGTAGTAAATACAAATGACCTTGTTTATGAAATACACAACCATACGGGACAATCCCCCTTTTGTATGTAAAGCTTCGAATAAAACCATGAGAAGTACCACTGTTAAAGCTGTATTATCAGCTATAATTTCCCTAAAAATGAAATTTTCTATTTGGGGGAGGCGGTTGGGTATTTATTCTCAACCCATCTGGAAGTCACCAATATAGAGTTCAGGATTCTTGGTATGTTCACCTTCGTTTAAAACCAAATCATGTATCAAATTATTCATACTGGTGTCCCAAAGATGAGTCCCACTATTTGCAACATGTCTCTCTTTTGCTTACTTAAACGTAGAGACCCGAGAAAGAAACAATTGGGACAAATAGATTTTGGTCGATTTTGCTTTGGGGTGCATTGGCAATATCGAGGTTTAAATAGGACGACAGTATAATTCCTCCAAATAATATTTCTGGATGCGGGTTGTATAGACCTGATGGTTGAGACATGGGATTCTGAACCGAGAGGATGTTAGAGCCCCAGATTCAAATCCCATTAGCGCCTTGCCAGAGCATCATTTCACCCCCATCCAGTGCACACCGACTGGGTTACCAACGGCCGGCCATGTATATAGTTGTCTATGGCTATGTTAAAGAACCATTGCTAATAATCGAAAAGTGTAGGGGATCGGATCCAGAAAGTGTGTTGCCTATCTCGCTCTGATATAATAAGATATATAAGAAAGTTTAATCTTAAAAGGGCGTATAAAGCAAGCAAGTCCCCCCCACACACACACACCCCACACACACTCTCCACCCCCCCCCCCCACCCCCCCTCCCCCCCCCCACCCCCACCCACCCCCCCACACACACACACAGACACAGACACCCCGAACAAAATCATTTTAATAGATACCTGTATAAATTCAAATAATTCAAGTGGCGGCAATCTAAAATTCCTACCGATATTCCTGTTCACTCACTCGACTAATTCCGTAGTCTACAACCCTTTTTACTGAGTATTGCGAGGTGAATATATGTAGAAATGTATAGTAAATCAACATATTAACATAGTCTGATTTGACTTTTTGTTTTATAGGGGGCTGAGAGAAAAACAAGAGATGAAGAGCGCCGGAAAGAAGCCAAGGTGAAAAATCCGGACGGAACAGGTGAGTTTTTAAAGTCTACTCCGATTCTGATTTTGAAATCCATCTCATCCTTCTCTTAATTTTGTAATACAGCTACTGTACTTTCTTGCAGGTAATACTTTGCACGCTCTTTTTCCCCACATACAGTTGACACATTCCATGTAGGACACTTGGGAAGGAGATTGTTCAATGGATACAATTTGTTCTCTTCTTTCTAATCTTCCCTTAGAATTCTATCACCAGAGCATGACGCCTGGCCAATTTCCCTAGAAAAGTCAATTAATTTATTCTGACTCCGATTAATTTAAAAACAAAAAAGACACGGTTTATGACTTCAGTTGTGTAATGGAAATGGATAGCAGTGATATAATATACAGGCTTTCCCTCAGTTTGGAGGAGCTCCCTCCTAGTCCCTCAAAACTGAGAGAAAGCCTCTGGCTCCGCCTCCGCAAAATGACATTAGAATCCCATTAGGATGCCTACTCCAGGGCCGGGAAAGCCATTAGCCAAAATGTCATTAGCATAGTAGGTGTCCAATCACTGACATGTGTATACTTTTTTTATCTGCTGATCTGGGTTTGTCCCTAGACTGTTCTAACATTACTGAGGCCTGGGAATATGTGATGCATTTTTTATTATTTTTTATTCCCCACTCTGGCCTTGGATGTCTGGTGTGAGAAACTGGAACGTTTGTTGATAAAACACGATTGCCAGTGTACAATGGATTGAATGATGAAACTAATAAAATATAAAACGTCCTGTGTAGGAATACAATGACTTTGGTTGCTGGCCTTTTAGTTGAGGTGTGAGGAGTATACGCTTTTGTGTTCATCAATAAGCTGTTTTTGATTCAAGTCCCAACTATTGTGGACCAGCAATAAAGTTTCACACAAACAATAGTATGTAAGAACAAGTGTAGTAAAATGCCAGACAAAATGTGTTTTTCTCTCAAAGATATATAGTAAGTACATTATTTGCTTTCTTACTGCGATGATAATTGACTCAGGGTGTGGAGATGCCGATTGTACATTTTTTGATGATCTGACCCTAATCCATTATTGGCATGGAATAATCCACATATATAATGCATTTCCTAAGAAATATAATACAGTCTAGGCTCAGATTTGAGAGAGTCCCTCCAAACTGAGAGAAAGTCTCTCGCTCCAAGCCACAAAATGACATTAGAATCCCATTAGTACGCCTACTCCTGGGCTGGAAAAGCCATTAGAGCAGGAGGCGTCCAATCACTAATATACCATTCTTATATTATGACCTGAGAGGTTGTGAGCCTAGACTACATGTGTAGTTGATTTGAGAATGAAGTGACTTGAGTATTTCATTCAAATCAATTAGTAGCAACAGCAGGCTGAACATTGAAATATGCATCTCATAAAAAGCTAGGCACATGTTGGAATCCACTGCCTTCATATGATAACTTAGCTAGGCCGAAAATAATCTCGATGTAACCCATGACTGCTCGTGTTTTAACGTCCACAAAGGTATTCAAATGGATACCAACCTATAGATGCGCGCATGCGTGCATACACACATATTCATCTACCTATAACTATACACTTCATGCATAAATATAGTGTATACATGTATACTATACAAGTAAATTAGATTAGAATTTTAAAAAAAAATAAATACATGTAATGTCCGACAGGGCTTGAAATCCTCCCTAAGTTGGGAGCTTAGACCCGTCGACATTGCCTCATGGCAAAATAAAAGTCTCAACAACAACAACAAGTATTTACATACATGTATACATATATATGCAACATGCATACATGTATACACTCATACAATCATGACATAATATATAATCAGATACATACACCTACAAACACACACTCATAGAATCATGCACGTATACATACATACACATTATATAAATGCATGTATATATACATACAATGAATACAATCATATGTGATATAAACACATGCCAGACATACAAGCAGACCATGTGTGTACACATACATTCATGTATGTATACATAAATGCATACATGCAGGTCTATACGTATACACACATGCATACAATCATGTACATATATGAATGTGAATACCAGTCTGATGTAACCTCTTCTTTCATTTGATTCTATTTATGGCTCATTTCGCACGACCTAGATTTGATCTCACACTCAACAAAGATCCTGTTCATTTTACTCTAACATCCTTGATATAAAGAAATACCAATCACTGACAATCATCGAAGACTTCAATGTCAAGCCATTGTCAAAATGTGCGATCTGAGACCAGTAAAGGGTTCCTAGTCAAGCCCATGAACCGAAGGTATGCAAAAAGCCTGTACTGTTGCACGGACAAGTGTATTCTATTATTCTTTGCACTTGACTTGACAGTTAGATCATGGTTCGGTGGGAACCCTTTTCATTAGAAGTAGCTCCATTACTTGGGTAACTATCTGCTTGTCGGGTCTATTTTGGTTGTCACATAAAAGTATCTACCCATGTGGAGCCCCATACGATCATTATAGTGACAAGGGGAGTACATGGGCTCATTATATGCTAAGTATCAATTGGTAATCACACTTGAAGTATAAAAAGTGGATTTCTTAGTTGAAGACTTCATTTTTTAGATTTCTGTTAGCCTTCGTTTAGCTATACCCGTATTAAACTGAATGGAGTTTTTAAAATTCATAATGCTAAGATCGCCTGGTGTGCAAAGCTCAGGTCGTCAGAAAATGCACAATATGCAGATTGAGTAGATTCTGCTAAATTAGGCTGACAAAATGATAAATACTAGGTGTATCTGAGTATAATATCAGTATATACTCGGTATTGCAATGATTCAAAAGATCTGTTCGGTTATGCCGACGTGTATTTAGAATCTCGTTTTTGTCTAAAATTGTCGTTATTTGAGAGGATCGGTGATGTCGAATTATACATTTTCTGAGGCCCGGACACGCATGTTTAGTGAGATCAGCCCGAGCTAACATTGCTAGAATAATAATAGTTCATGTTAATGTTGACAAATAAAATATTGTCAATGTTCATTTTTTGCATGCCTGATGACATCTACACAACATGAAAATCATTATTGGATTTTTTGCTTCGAAATCTCGAGTCAAAACGCAACGATGCATATATTTATGACATGCAGGACAAAAGAAATAGGTTGACTAAAACATCTAGATTGGCCTTGTACCCTGATCCCATCTCATTACATCTCCAGGTTCCAGGATGATGATCTTATGATCATCGTTGACCCTAGAATCTTCCTTTTAGATTCAAGTTCATGACGCAGTTTTAAAATTGCTTATTTTATGAAAGAATCAGGTTTCATCTACAGTTTGTGTGCAGAGTTTATTAAAGAATACTGCAAGAACAAATATGAAATTGGTGAAAATATTGAATATCGTATTTTATAGCGGAAGTGCAATTCCAAAAAGGTCTAGCAGTGTCAAATTTCCATTCTTACAACAAGAAAAATAAATAAAATATTCTAGACCTTCATGTCAGAAACGCAATTTTATATTTCGCCTAAACGCCAAGAATCTTTTGTTGAATTTCCACACATTATGTTGACACAGGAGTACTATGCATGTGCTATTCAACCCGTCAGGTTATTGACGTTGGTAAATCCAAATGAATATTCCACCAAACCCCTCACGTCTAGATCTTTGTAGACCATAGTAAATGTTGAATTATTGTACATTTTACAAAATAAATAATAGCATTTCACTCACTGTGACCTACTATTCCTAATAGTCTTTACATTTGGTATTACAAATTACAATTGCATAAGTTTTTTAGCCCAGGATTTTAAGTGAGAAATGTAGAGAGAATGGAATTTTACATTTGTCTTTCGCAGCGAAAGGGTTAGACTCATAAGCACCAGCTTTATTGCTTATTCTTTGTTTGCAGAACACAAAAAGGTGGAGGAAGTTTTCCACCCGGTTGCCGAAAGGTCGGAATTTTATTGCATGGCCGACCTGGCAAAACAACCCGTGCTTTTCAACCCCGTTCCGGAGTATGAAGAGTACCCTCCGAGGGTAGGTTTAATCATTTTCTTGCATAAATTATTGACAAAAATTGCAATTTCCCCCCTGAAATATATGATATGTATGTTTTATCAAGGTTTCCCACCATTATTCCCATAATCCCATACTATTGAAAACACGAAAAAAAAATTCAATGGATTTCATTGGTAATACAATTTAGTTGAATTGTGGGCAATTTCAAAGATACCCATCTGTACAGTGTAATTTGCATTAAAGCTGAATTCTCCGCTATTACGACAAAAAACTTATGATGTAATTAGAGGACTGAATTTATCAATATTCTGTTGGGTGTTTTTTGCTACAAATGATATAACTGCACGTTATATAAATCTTGATCCTTGTAATCTCACATAAACTGCCTTTGTTTCTTCTGTTCAACGCCAATATCCTCAAACTCTTGTTTATTTTCTCCATAGGGCTCCTTCCTTGGCAATCCCATTTGGTAAGTTAAAGATTATATGATATAATATGCTAACGAATAATACAAGTAGTTATGTAAATATTTTTTATTTTTTACAAATTTTTACTTTTTCATAGAGAGTTGAACATTTTGGTTTAAATTCGATAAATGATAATGATACTTAATAATGTTATAATTTAGTTTAGATGATCTTAGTTATGTAATGTTGTATAACACAAATGTTCACTTATGCCCGCTGGCTGGCAAAGGAGAATGAATATTTAAACTAATCCATATCAGTTTTTTGCGTGGTTAAACATTAACTTTCCTGCGTATTCCCCCTTTCCTGGTATCAGTGAAATATGTATGGCACAACCAGGGAATGTAACACATGATATTGCTCCCCAAATCCCATGAGCTTAGAACATTTGATGAATTCAGAGTTTTTAAAAAGTGGAGTGTTGCGTCATATTAGAATATAAATCACAGGGGTGAAGTTTACAGTAATACATGCATGTAGTCTTTACTCTCCCGTTTCACACATACAAAGAAACACACAAAAAAACTTTCATGAACATGACTTCTTCATAACTTTTTATTGTAATATGTTGGTGAACAAAAACTTATAGGCCGGTAACATTGCTTGATTGTAGTGCTGAGTCTGACGAGTCTCTGATGTCGGATGATTTCCTCGGCAGTCCCAGTAAAAGGTCGCGACTGCGGACTCTCTCTGGTGGTAGAGAAAACCAGCGGATCTTACTCTACGTGAGAGAGATGCACGAAATTGTCTACACTGCCCTCCTCCTGCACTACCCGACCATGGTGGGACTTGCACAAGCAGTAAGTTAGGATTTTTGTATAATATTTGCGTCAGCGCATCAGAAAATGTACAATCGGCAGCTCTACACATTTAGTAAATTCTGCTAAATTAGGCTGAAAAAAGAAAAACAGTAGATATATCTAACTATATTTGGTGGTACTGCGTTAATTCAAAGGATCTATTCTATTAGGTTGAACTGTGTTTTGGACCGCATTATTGTTTTCTTCAATTTGGGCCATTTGAGAATATTGGTGAAGGCGAATTGTACATTTTCTGCCGCCCTCGCACCCATATCGTTATACACCAAACTTTAAATCTTGTAATATATAGATCTTCCATTGGGTAAAAGCACTTGCAAGATATACCTAATATTTATGTAATATTATACATACATGTATATACAGTAAACTCCGACTTTACGCCTGGCTCACTAGGACTACCACCAACCCCTGTAACCGATTTTCCCTCTTCGAATACTATTTCATTTTTTTTAAAACAATCCCTTAAACAACCACCCACTCAGGCGACCAGCCCCCTTATCCGACCCTTCGGGGATGGCACCGAACCGTCATTTACTATGCAGTATGCGACCACCCTACTTAGCTGGTCGTAACGCGGTCCCGAGTTTATTGTATTGACATAGATCTACACCATCCCATTTCACTGCACGAAGAATGTCCCTATCTGCAATGTATATTGTGCCATCGGCTTAGCGCCATATCATTGCGGACTGGGTCGTCCCTCTTTCCATACTGTATATAAATTATTATTATTGATATAGCCAGTCATATGTTTAACAGGGTCATATTGATATATCCTCGTATGTAATGTTAAGAAGTCATCCTCGATTCACAAGGAAAATCAAGTGTATGTGTCCCTTATGTGATATTGTTCAAATCACCGACTGAATAAGCAACACAAAAACAATTCTAACACATCAAAATAACTGATTTTCTATTTCATAGATTGAAGAGAAGTACAACATCCCAGCACTGAAAATAAAAAACGTCTTCAAACGTTCCAAAAAGGGGTAAGTCTTGAAGTGTCGATGAATAATTCAAGTACCACAATATATTATGCGATTAATATAAACCCCTTCAGGTTTTAAGAAGCAAGTGAAGCCAAGATTTCTCCTGGCCTATGACGTTTTAGTCAACCTCACAAAATTGTCACATATCAATACATTCATTCAATTAGAAACGTTTTGTTCAAGAAGCTAGGAGTTTAGATCTGTAATAGGGGGAACTAATCCCGATAGTAACTATTCTGGGGCTATGTCGTTCTTCGATGTGAAAAATATTCTGATATGTCATACTAGGAGAAAGAATGTAAACATGATAGAAGTCTGTGAGATTTTTGTGAACTGAGCCTTCATTAATATTATTGTTTTGAAATGTAACAAACGCGAAGGAGAAATTGTACGACGGTGATTAAGAAAGGTTGTCTAGGCACAAAGACTACGGTGCTCGTTGCACAAGATCTGGCTGTAAAGAAAAAGTATGAAATTATGTATTAAGTTTGCAATTATACACGATCTCTTTTTATTTATATGATTTAATTTGTTTAATCCACACAGGTTACTGGTGAAAATGGATGACAACATTATTCGCCATTATTCTAATGAGTCGACTTTCGTAATCAGTATCAAAAAGAATGAAGAGACGCACGAAAGTCAACTAAACTATGATGTCACGCTTGTGGAAATCGATCCGGAAGTGACACAATAAAGGACCCGTTATACTCCATTTTGATTGGATCTTTTTCCCTTTCGTAAGAGTGGAATTGTCACTATGTTGTTTTCCTACTGGATGGGAATAAGCCACTTGTGTACGACTGATAAATAGCGTTGAATATCACATGGTATACTTATGGTTATGTGGCATTGAGCCCTTTCTACATAACCTGACTGGAGAAAGTCAACGTCAGTTGTACTTTACTTATAAGCTAGTGGTTAGCATATGTGATTACTAACCATTCCTATTACTTTTATTTTCCGTTCTGGCGTTAGAGTAAGTTTCCTTTGTTATTTAATTGTTGAGCAATGAATCTGTTATATTCCTTTGTCTGTCATATTGGTATGACACTTCTACTTACTTCATTCATGTGAAATTTTTATCCATGATAGAAATTTTTGTTTAAGGTCACATTCTTGTTGACACCTTGCTTAATATGGTTCTGTGGTGACAGAATGAAGATGGTAGTAGTTACAAGTATGTAACGATGGTTAATTGATATAGAAACAGTACATTCCATTTACGGTGCTTACTTTCTATGTAAGTGTGAATTCTTTTTAATCGGCTTTATTTAGATACATGAACTTATGTCAAAGTACGACCGAGAAATGCATTTAGGATTTTTAATGTTTGAGCGACGGGATTATTTTCTTTCGTCCTTTTTCTAAAGGATAATTCTTTGTATTGAGAATGCATGGTCATTTTCTCTTCAGAATGCCCCTTTACACCTTGGGCAAAGTATTAAGTTTGAGCTTCACTCTTATTTCTCACAAATATAGTTGGGAAGCATTAAGTAAACAAGTGAAGGTGAGACATTATGTGAATTCAGAGTATACGTTCTTGTTGAGCCATGTTGACCGATTTTATGGACATTTGTCGAAGATTTGAGGCTTTGAAATGTACAGCAGTTTTCAGATAAGACTCATGTTTGGTTACTTTGTAGCGTAGCCTTATTCGTTCAATCATGACACATACTTACATGTTGAGTTATCTTGAGGTGTTCTAGTATTTCCCTACTGATTTTCCGATTATTACCTTACTCCTCAAGCAAACAAATAAGAAAAAGGCACAAGGTGCATAACTTGTCACATCCATAATGGCTCTTTAATTAGAAAAATGATCTCACTCTGTGTTGAAAAAAAAGGATAAAGATTTTTGGTTGGTTGGTATAAACGCTGTGGAGGCACAATTCCAATGGAAATCTTGGCACAAAGGAACTGTAAGGGATGGATTATATGCACCCAGTTATCAGTCAGTGATGTATATTACCGCTCAACCTGGCGGGGGAAAGTTACATAATTATATTATTATCCTGCAAACCATCATATTACAAGTTAAACAATTTATATATAGTATAATATGCCCGTCATTTCCATTAATAGATGGTGATATAACATACTGGTGTATATATAAATACGTTGTAGCATTTACCATTTTACCAGGCACTATTATACTGCCTTAAAAGATGAATAATATATTAACTAGAGGGTTGATCTCTCCTCCTCACATGTACAAAGATACTCATTGAACTACTTATCCATTTACATATCTTCTAACAAAGGTTTTAAAAGTTAGACGGCTTAAATGACCTTGACAGCGCAAATCTCTATTTCCATTGATATATACTCATTGCTATTTGTATTGTTATTAAACATTTTTGTTTAGAGGTTGATGTAAATATCTTTTATGTAAATTACGGTTCTTTCAAGAATGATATGATTATAATTATTAATCAACGCTGTGGTTGATATATGCATACATGAAGAATGAAATATTAAAATATAAGTACATGGGGGTTACATGACAGGGTCTTCCACAGTTTTATGACTGCGAAATATTTGATAATTGGTATACATTCCATTGCCTATATAATTCTGTATCAAGATATGTATTAATATATTTTTAGCAGAAGGGCTTGTGATCAATACATAGCTTTTACTGATGGTATCATATGAATGTATGTAGGGATAAAATGCCTTGTATATTCGTTAAGACATTTATGATGCTTTTTGTTCTGAATTGCTTTCAATATTCATTTCCTTATAAAAGTCCTCATAATCCACACAGACTTTCTTCTGTTAAAGGTGGTCATTATATCACTCCATGGGCACAGCAGGGTATCTTTTCACAATGAGTGATCAATGCATGTTATTATTCCACCAGTATATAATATTTCTAACCCAACTTGTAAAGGAATAGTAACTTTCATAACTTCAACATATTATGATAAAACCAATAATATGCACTTCTTAGCTTATCTATCATATCATAATTCTGGAATCTACTGCCTGTTCGATACCTGAACAGACAATGTGGAGAGCAGTACAGTGTGTCATGATGTTTTTAACCGGACAACAATAAGTATATGACAATTTACACCAACCAATAGCGTTACATTGAACACTATAAATAGGTCTAGATGTTACAGCTTGGCCGAAATATTCATTGCTTATCAAAAAAGGCGATTTAGCAACGGTTGTATCAAACTATTGTCAACGATGTCTTTTCGATATTGTCAGAACGACGTTTAATTACGAAGGTGTGCCATGAGGTGTCCGGGCAAAAAATCTGGACAGAGCCCATCTATGATAAGACCAATGGATATAGGGTTACATTTTGAATGGTGTATTAATCCTTTGTGGGGCTTTGCCCTAGATGGGTTCTGCCCCGGGGGTTCTAACCGGTGGGGGTGGGGTGCCCCGGCAGGGTTCTGCCCGAACACCTTGCCATGATGCTTGAATCATTATTGTCCATCCGCCAGCGATGTCCAAAACGCTCAGTACAAACTCCCAGGGAAAATACAACAGGGAAAATAATATTTATCTCAGGCATTCTATTCAGATTTCACATGCCCGAATCGTATGCCTTCAGTCGAAGCCACTGACATTACTCATTGGAATAAGAATGATTTAGGCATGGACGACCTAAGACATATTTTGTGTAAAGCCCCACATCTACTACCACGTTAAACTTCTCGTCAAAACTTCCAAGGTAAAGAAGTGTGATCTGCATTCGTGTTTTAGTTCATTTTCGCCTATTTTTCATTTAGGTCAATGAAAATGAGCTTTATTTCGAATGCAGAGATTATTTCTTTCCGTTTGCAGTTTTGACGTGAGGACATGTGGTATAGTGGACAGCAGATTTAAGTCAAGTTTATAAAGTCAATAGTCAGAATCCAGCCTCTACGAAAAAAAATTTAATAGTCGCAACAACGCTACATGCCCTTCACCGGGTTGCATTATTATTGATTGTACTACGCATTTCATTGCAATGAGTGATGGGTTTCATTTAATGATAGCTGAAAGTTGCATAATTATTGCAAGGCATGTCAAGTGGGACAGAAAAGAAAGAATGACAGGCAGGGGGAGGGAGGGGGGCAAGAAAAAGAGAGATTGGAAAATGGGGAAGAGAGGAAGAGTATAACTGTCCGCGTATCTCAGAGATGGGACCATTTTGTTTTGCGATCGTCTAAATATTGGTTGTCATTAAAATTATTATCAACATTTCCAAATCAGATAATACCACCAACCATATATATTAGTAAGCGACCATGGTCTTAATCAACAGGAGTATGCATAAACCTTGCGAAAATGAATGGAACAATAAAAGTGATAGCCAAATACTCAACACGCACAGCAAAGGTTATCAACCAGTATCCCCTGGGTGAATTATTTTATACAATACATTCCACAATCATCAGGTACAAAGGTACTATGTACTAATATCCAATATAATTACATGGTTGTGTTCGAAATGACTTTCATTCAATATAAACTACCTGCCGTGCCTTTGCCTCCCAAAGAATAAATATCGTGTAAATTGTTTGTAGATAAATTCTTCACTAATGCTGCCGTACAGATAAAGACAGATGGATTTTGTCATCTTATATTGTTTTGTAAATTTTGTTATCTTTACGTTATGCTTATTTTTTCGAACACATTTAAAACAATAAAAGTATTATTCGTGTAATAAGTCTGTTCTTATTCATTCTTTGTGTCTTTATGTCTTTATCACCACATTCGCCCCATAAGATGAAAGCTAACGTATCAGCAGTAAGGATTGAAAAACCAAATATCAGTCCTTAAGTATGTGGAAAAAGTGATCTTCAAAATACAGTTCAACATAACTGTAAAGATATTTTCATCAAGATAATAAGAAAACTATATCCGCCTAAACGGGCCAGTCGTTGACGGAAGTGGTATTGTTTGCTGCAACAAAACTCTAAGAAAGTAGAGAAGGCTGACAAACCTCCCAAATAGCCGGAGAAATGTCTTCACACAAGAAATCAAGTATGATGAATAAAACCGTTTTAGATACAAAACCATAGGCAGAGACTAAAAGGATTGATAACCTCCAGGGATTATGCAGTTCGGGTCCTTACATAAAATATATCTATACCCGGTATTTATTATCTACAGCCTAATTCACTAAATCTGTAGAGCCATTGATTGTACAATTTGTTAAGCCTTGCCCCATATTTAAAATGTAATCATCATCAAATGTTTTCCGAGGATTATAACCATGGAACATGGAAGGAGACGGCTATATCTAAGGCATCAAAACCACATACCAGATTTTTAAGCTCCCTATTTTAGCTCACTTAATTTAAACGCCTGCCCCGTTTAAAGTGTTTAAGATTAATTGATGAGACTTACGTTCACAGGAAATGCCCATAGATTCAAATAATTTCATCGTTGACTGCATAACACATTTTATAAGTACCTGGGCCTGGAACTTTAACGTTTGAGTGACTATTTTATTTTTTACCTCTCCCGGTATAGCTTAATAAGATGTATCACTCGGTATAGACATATTGTTGTCACCGTCTCTCTCGTCTGAGCTTCTATTAAATAAACCAAAAGACATGCTGGCTTCGTTGTTCGTCTATGGATTCGTCTGAGGTTCATCCAGGTTCGTCCACGCTCGTTCATATAAGTTTCTCAAAGATTACTAGTCATCAATTATCATAAATTGTAATGTTGGGGGTTCTGGGACAATAGCAGAGGCTTATCTGTCCTAGTGGGGATTGCACCACTCAGGGCTCTCTGTGATATTTAATTACTCGAGTAGGCTTTAGGGGACGAATGCCCAGCAGGGCCGGTTGACGTCTATCTCCGAAGAAGTGGACACGATGCAAAAGGTACAGGTTAGCGATCTTGCTGGTTTATTCACAACTTGTCAAACTGGGGAGGTCTACTGCATACCCTGCCTGGGCTCCAACTGCCCTTATCCCAATTCCCACCCCTATTTATACTCCCTCCCCCCATGGACCCGTCCTCACTCACAACGTGAGACCCTGGCGCCCCGAGCGGCGGACGAACGTACCCGATATACATCGTTCATCCACCGCTCCCCGATCCCTCTACTACAATATATAGGAGTTAAGTCATTGTCAGAAAATGAACAATCGGCCGCTCTACATATTATTTCGCCAAATCTGCAAAATGATGCTGAAAAATGATGATTGCTTTAAACAACCTATTCAGTCATGTTGAATAGAAATGTTATCCTCATTTTTGTTTTAAATGTAGGTTATTTGAGAAGATTGCTCAAGATTATTTGTACATTTTCAGGTGACATGATACTTATTCTATAAAGCCGTAATGGCTCTTAGCACCAGATTCCTGAACATATATATTGGCAATTTTATATATTCACTCCTAACTATAGTAAGAAGGACTCCTGTTGTGTAAATATATATGTGTACATGAAGTAAGATATGGTGTAAAAAGAAAAAATAAGGGGTGATGAGTAGAGAAGGAAATATTAATGGGGAATTAAAGGATATAGATATTAGGAAAGAAACTATTTACATGGCCTAAAACTAATCCCTTATTGACCCGCATTACTCTTGACCCACTATTTCATGAATTTATATTTCTTCCTTCTTAGTTTTCAGGTGGCTCTTATAGTCAATTGTAAATTAACAATTCATAATCCAGCAATCCACACTTCTTAATGTACTCTACCATAGTGAAATATCAAGTGTTTAACCTGACACGTGATCAGGATCACGTTTACATAACTTTTCACTGCTACTTTATAAATATAGTACGTCTTATTTATGTAGAATAGTTCTAAGATGCTCTCTTTAGTCCATGTTTTATTCTTTTCTCCTTCCACTTAGTTAGAAAACGGTCGGAAGACCTGGAACAACTTTTGAGGAAAAACGGTCGGAAGACCTGGAAAACCTTTTTTCAGGGACCTGTAACTCTTTTTGAACAAGCGTTTCAAATAAAGAATTCCAAATATATGTGTTTCATCCATCTTGATTACTGTATATTATATTATCCATCGTGAAGGAACGTGGCATGGAGACGGCTCTGACGTAACTGAAGACCTAGCTGACGTTACGGCGTCACACCTGCCTTCGTATGAAATTGATTCAAGATTCATTCATCATATTTTTCAGCTTTATATTGTCTGTCTGAATAAAAATTAAGTCTAAGGATTACTACTAGATAAAGAGACACGTGAGCATAAATACTGCGAATTCTTAGCAACCTGTTTAGAGATATTATGGTCTTCATTCATCATATTTTTCAGCTTTATATTGTCTGTCTGAATAAAAAATAAGTCTAAGGATTACTACTAGATAAAGAGACACATGAGCATACTGCGACCTGTTTAGAGATATTATGGTCTTTAGAAACAATGCATTCTTAAATTTTAAAAAGATTTTGATGCCCCGGAACATAATTATTGAGAGTTAACCTGTGTCAATTCCCATTATGTTCCGGGCATCCTCTTAATTATATAGAGAGTATTTTAATGTATTATTGTATCCCACTATCTTCATCATTTTTGTCCTCATCCCTCATCACATTATCACTAACATCTCTTGATGTATCCCCACATGTATGTACCACATGTATCATGACCACATGTATGTATGTACGTATCTGTAAATATTGTGATTTCAACACCTCCGGAGGGGACGAAAGACTGGACCCACCCGAAGCCTATATAAATGTTATATCTTACTCTAAGGTTATAGGCCTGTATAGTAGAACTCCTAAATAAAAGTTGTTAAAATGATATTGGAAAGTTTTCCTTGTGTAGACTGGAATTAAGAGCTCGTATATATATTTCCCTTCTCGGGGTCGTGAGTTTGTCAGGCCTCCTATCTTCCCTCAACCCATTCCTCATCGGCCTGGCTAATTAGATAATTGATGTAGAAGAGAGGTCCAAATCAAACATAAAATCTAATTGATATCATTAACACATGATGAACGTCTCCCGTTAGGTCGCACCGAATCAGCGAAGAACTATTCTTATTCCTGGTCCAATGTCTCATGTTGTAGAACGGCGTCTTCGCATCTATATTAACCGTATATTAAAGCTGCACCTTAAGTTTACACCGACCAAAAACAACAGATTTTCTACTTTTTGCTCCGTTTCCATCCAATCTGTAAGTCATTTGACCAAAAATTGTATATTCCGGTGACCCGCCGAATATCTTTGCTGCAGTGGTAGCATTATCGTTCAACAGCGCTCGTTTTATTTCGGCCGATTCAATTTCAAATTCTTGTATAATAAACGTATAGCAGCAGCAAAACATAGTTAACTTCAGCCTTATAGGTCCAACACTGAAGATAGTCTCCGTATTCATTCAAAACCAGCTTAAAAGACTTTCACTCTAAGATCTAAGATCTGCCCCAGCTAACTTTTAAGGCATTCTTTAGATAGTTTCGATTCATAGAGCCTTCGGGCTGCCGTTTATTGACCAAAACATAAAACCATGTATATACAGTGAAAATCCAGAAAGAAGAAATATTCATGAAATTGTTGCTCAAGATTACATCAAAGTTATAGAAAGGACTTACATTATCATTAACACAGTAGCACCCGAAATAGTAGCACCATATTTCTGAACATATATTGGCATTTAGGTTTTTATAATCATTCACTCCCATCTGTTGTAAGAAGAACTCCTTTTTGTCTCAAGTGAGAAATTGTAAAAAGAGAAATAAGGGGGGATGAGTAGAGAAGGTGTGTGGTGTTGGGGGGGGGGGTATAGATAATTCATGGAATCCTCATCTGATGCTGTCTCAACGCTTTGCAGCCATAACAAGACTCATAAATCACAATTACTTGTGCACTACTTATAAATGCACTAAGATAAATATAGGTTAACTAACGAGTTTAAAGCTTAAAACCAAAAAAGCGACTGAAACCAACTAGTTAATTTTATACTACACTCTAAGAAAAAAGGGTTCTAGATAGAACCCCATGGTTCTACCAAGAACCCTAGCACTATGGTCCAGAAGGAAGATTCTACTCCCTGAAACTCAGGTAGCAGCTGCATCCAATTAATCTTGGTCGGGCCTTGCGGTCCTGGCGCTCGGCCTCCAGAGCTGGCTAGTGAGGCTCCCATTGAATGGGCTATGAAGTCAGCACTAGTGTTTTAAATAATCGTGTTAGAATGTGGTTCTTGAAACACTGTGTATTTATTATAAAGGTGTAGAATACTCTCAATCAATTAGAACATTACATGGTATTATACCAGAAAAGGTTTATACATTTCTAAAATAAAGATCTTCGGGACAGGCCATATATGGGCCTTTATTAGGTATTAGGAAATGTTAACTGGTAGGAAAAATAGATTTTGTTCGAATTACTTAATTTCTATTGGTAGACTATAAGGACAGCTTAATGTTTCGAATTATATGAAGGAAAAGATAACTTTTGCCTAAATTCTAGAAATACTTAGTTTTTAAATACTTGTACCAAAATGTCACGCCAATCACTTTTGACAATTAAAATGGTTTTTTAAAAAAATTTCATTTGAGGCCAATACATTTAAATTGTGAGAAATAGAAGGGAAAAACGCATTATACCCTACCCGGGTGTGCATTGCCTAAGTCTACCTTATGAATATTTATAATATAAATTATGAAAGGAAACATATACTAAACAAAAACGGCCCACATATTAACAAGCGGCATTACATTTCATATAAATGAAGAGATACCTTTTTAGGTTATCATGTCTTCTTACACTGATTTTTCTTGCTCTAGTCACCTTATTAATCGATTAGTTTATTATCTGGTGAGGTAAGAGCATTACATCACCTGTTCTTTAGAAACAAATAAATGTATACATATTAGATAATGAAAAAATAAAAAATAAAAACTTTGAAACATTGAAACATGCTTATCACATCCATTTCATGCTCAGTAATAAAAATAACTCATTGTGTCATAATATATTAATGAACCTAAAATTTTAATTATTAATGGCCATATGCCTATACCTTCACCGTAGCTCCTGCCTGCATGGAGGCTACCTCTACAATGAGCAATCCTTAACGAGCATGTGTCCTACTTATTCCATATCAGTGGCCGGGGGTTGACTGGACCTTAGCTTTCCCTGAGTCACCTTGCATCCCAGCCTCGCATGGAGCAAGCGAGCAAGTGTGGTTTATGGGGGATTGCCCAGTCTCTATAACTAGGGGTGTGTTATGTATATACAGAGGCCAAAGTAGGGCTTCTATTTCTTTGCATAAAATGCAACAGCTTGAAGGAACCCTGGATTTATTAACCCTTACATTATGCCATAGTAGTTTTCTCTCATATACCCCTTTTCAGAAATCGAAAAATATTAGAATATTTGGTATATTTGGTTGGCATCCCCCCAGGTTAGTGGGAATGACCTCTTCGTGCATATGTCTATGTGTCCCTGTAGTGTAACCCAATCCGCCAGCTGTCACTTGCACCCAAGATTTTATTTGAAAATTGTTTATTCATCACCAAAGATACAGACAATCATTAAATCAATGTGACAAAAAGGTCGACAAGCTTATGGAAATAAATTCCATGTATTCCTGCTGTTTCCTTTACTTTAGTAATAAAATTTAAGTTTAACAACTAACAGGGAACTACACAAGCAGAATCCATCTATGCATCTATCCATTATGCAGAATCCATCTATGATAATCCTGAGACACTCAACCACCTCGACGCGCACTTGTAAGTCTACATACAATATATAAGGTATCCAATGAACTGTACTATGATGGTCAGTGCCAGGGAAAACTAGGTTAGTTGACCAGTGCAGGGGAAAACTGGCTGCCCACACCCTCGCACCCTTGCTCCTACCCTCACCCGAGTACCCCTCCCTTGAGTTGCAAGCCTCACCAGGAGGAGGAGGGCAGGAGGGTGTTGTGGTTAGGGGCATCCGTCCCCGCACAGCAGGGGGACAAAGTTAGAAAGTGGACATATGGATAGCACTGCTAGGGTTCTACGACACCTAAAAGGGTTCTTCAGGACCACCGGGGGTTCCATCTAGAACCATAGGGGTTCTTCAGCGATTTAAGGGTTCTTCTTGCACTTGAAGGGTTCTTTAACTCAAAGCGGTTCTACATAGAACCCCCTTTTTACTCGAAATACATGGTCAAGATGTTAAAATTCAGAAAGGGCATGCCTTTCTACCCCATGATAATGTAGTTTTATCAACACGAATTTGATTTGTCATAACCAGTTTAAAGATGCATTACCAGCTGTGGAAGATCCTGAAATGAAATGACTATCCTTGAGATAAACACTCTAAAGCTATCATGTGTACTGGAGAAACGATTTAAATGAAGAAAAAACTGATTAAAAGTAACAAAATCGGTATCGGTTTTTGCTCTGCATACCACTGTATGAGTGGCCTGTAAGTGCCTATTCAAGACAGGAGGGGTAGTGGGGAACCCCTAGTCACGTACATGCGTGTGCGCAGAGTCTATTTTTATATAGTTTGGGTCCAAAGAAGCAAGGCTTATAAAAATAGGCTTTACAGTTTCTAATAGGCAATCAAGTTATTGGTCACAGTTAGAAACAAACAAACATACCCATAAGTTGGGTTTATGCTTCATTTAACTGAGCAATGAATCAAATGTATCTGGTGCACCAATTATGGATGGCAAGTCTTTCACAATTAAGTAGCCTATGTATGGATTACAATATAGTGTATGATAATCTATGTGGCCAGTCCATGTGTTGACATCTCAGTGGTACAGAAGTGTTGATTTTGAAGTGCAGTCCTCCACAGCTCTATAAAAATAGACCCTGCGCACACGCATACATGTATATGTGACCAGGTATTCCCCAATACCCTGCCTGTCTTGAATGGGCCTGTACAGGGCACTGGTGCAGTGGTATGCAGAGCAAAAATTGAATATCTCCTCATTATTTTAGTTTTGACAAATACATAACTTTAGTCTCCTTAGCTTATACAACAGGCCCCTGGGCACTATAGTTAAGTACTGGACTTATTGATTGAATTTTAAGTGCCAATCGTCAGACCATAGTCATTTATGGATGTCTATAATTATGTCCCTACTGGTGATTGCCCTTTCCCTTCCCACCCACAACATATAGTCGGACTGCACTTATAAATAACTTGTTTGAAGTTTTAAAGTTTGGAAATATACACAAGCAACAAGCAAGAGTGGTGCGGAATTCCAGAAAACGTGATCTGGTGCGCCCTCATTTCCAAATTATGACTATGCTAACAAGGGGGAAATCCCTGTGAAATCTCTGGTTGAGAGAGGATCCAAATCACGTCCATTCGGTGCGCACCGATTGGATAATGGACCACTTCTTTTGTTATTTACATGCTTTTAATGGATTCGGAATTCTTAGATATTCAGGGACATGTTTGAGTTTATCATATACTTGGTGTATGTGGCTAAAGGAAAAAATGCGCAGATTTGCGCATGCATAGCTGGTAGTGCATTTTTAAAGTTGCTTAACAGCTTATTACCTAGTGGGCCGACGCGGTCAGATTCACATCAATTGTGTATATCAATGAAGATATAAGCAGATTTAGCCACCAAAATCATCCACAGAACGTTTGAATGTAACACCATTCCCGCCCCATGCTACCCATGCCCACGCTCGCCACCCATGCCTGTACACCTCCCATACACACGCACATCCACCCACTACTGCTACCAGAAACGACGTCGCGCTTCACTGCTCTCCCTACTAGAGTCCCAGTTACACCTGGACAGGGGCAGTGATGTGTGACGGAGCCATACAAACCCTTAGTTTTACTAACACACCTGCTCCAACGGTCAAGAGAGAGGACATACATTTCAAATTGGCTTGTAACGGTATGAGAATTGAGGTAAGTTATTTAATTCTTGTTCATTTCTCTATCACTCTAAATCGATATTCAAAAGTATGCTTTGCCTTTGGTTACATACACTGAGGGAAGAAATCCCTCACCAATATGAATTGTATGGACAACAAAGTGGAGGCATTTAACTCATATTCAAATCTTCTACTTTATTTACAGGATCTATCTACATCAATGCAGAAGGACAGAAGGATGTATTGACTGGAATACCCACTGAAGAATAAGGGAATATACTATCCACGCCATGAAATGGAATATGTTGAATAATTTGATGAAAAGTAATGTTACTTCAGCAATAAAAACAATAATAAATCAACTAGGTTTTGAAGAACCATATTAAGGGGTTCTATGTAGAACCCTACCTATTTTGGCCAGAGGGTTCTTCAAAGAGTTCTTCAAATCCAGGGTTCTATGTAGAACCCTGCCTATTCCCGAAACGGGGGTTCTACTTAGAACCCTAAAAAAAGGGTTCTAACAAGAACCATTAGGGGTTCTGCCATGTCGACAAGCCGAAGAACCCTTAAGGGTTCTTGTTAGAACCCTTTCTTCTTAGAGTGTAGAACTTTGCAGGTGGGTGGTAATCCTAGTAACTAACGCATCGGTTACCATGACTACTTCTCATTAAACCAGTAATGGTTTTACACTGACAATTAAACCATATGCGATAACCCCACGTCAGATCCAATGCCTACATAATACAATATTTTGCGCCATGATAAATGTATATTTGTACACTGGGCGTGTCCTGAAGTATGATGATTTGTAACTATCTTATAATGTCGGCTTTGGCTAGATGTCTTAATGTGTCCCAACTTTACGACCCCCTTGCGTATATAATGAAAGGAATTTATCTTGTTAATCTCCATATCTGAATTGAGTAATCCTGGTCATGTTGCATATCCAAAATTAGAAGGCGAACAGATTTGAATAAACAAATAACTCAGATATCTATAATTAGGTTCCATTGTAGCGGGATCCAAATATCAAGAAAGGTCAAACATTAGTGTTATATTGAAGTTGAATGAATAAGTTACTGCCGATCTATATGACATTGTATGCATCAGGTCGCCTAGAAATGTACAACTGGCAGCTCTACGCCTTTTGTAAACCCTGCTAAATTAGGCTGGAAAATGATACTGTGTATATCTGGTATTGCGATCTATTAGGTTATAATGAACTGTATTATGAACCACACTTTGGCATTAAATTTGGGATATTTGCGAGTATTTGTGAAGGCGAATTGTAGATTTTCTGGCGATTTCACCCATAATTATGAGCCTCCTCCTGAAGAGAAAGTTTGGTTAGTGACAAGTTGTTCATGTCACTGACATACGGAAGCCATGGCTGCCATCTCGCCTCTCGATCACCTCTCTCCTACACATTCTCGCCTCTCACCTTTCAATTCTCGCCTTTCACCTCTCAATTCTCGTGTCTCACCTCTCGGGTCCCACCTTTCAATTCTCATCTCTCGCCTCACACCTTTAAAGGTGCATCAGTGAAGCACTTCGTTTCCAAAGTAGAAGATCCATCTTTTGAATGACTGAACATATATTGTTGCAATCATAGAAGACAAGTAACATCTTTAGCTATCTTTCTTGACAAAGTCACATGACATTGACAAGAAAGGAGTTGTCATACACACGGATTTCGTGTCAGTGACTTGGTAATTCCAGCTCTTCCACTATAGTGTGACATCTGACAAAAATTGTCCTAGTAGTGTTCCCTGTAGGAAATAAATATTTGTGATACACTCCAATTACATGGTAAAATATTGGTTAGCCAGAGCCTCAGGCCTTCAGATTTCATATCGTGAACCGCCCAGCAGCTCCAGTGGACTCACCTTGACAATGCCACCCCTCGCTATATTGAGGACCTCAGCCATCGCAGTTCATTCTATTGCTGGTCCCCAGCAGATAAACACCTCCATATGAAGCTAGCAGATTTTTAACTTCGAAGCTTAAAGATGGGGAAGAATCACGTTAGACTTTGCAGTTCTGGAAAATCCTGTAAATTTCGATTGGAGGTTGTTGGCGATCAGGATGTAGAATTTCAAGCTCTAACGACTTTGAACATGGAAGATGATCGCTTGTCTTGAATGGAGAAAATCGTTGGCAAGCTGGCAGCTCATGGCAGGAGGAATGATCGGTCATCCTCTACAGATTTGTTTAGATCTGATGTTTCGTCTGTTTCATTACAGTGTTGGCCAGTCCAGGAGTGAGAAGGAGGGGGAGAAAGGCCAAACCTTACGATGCCAAGACCCAGCTGAGGAAAGGTGACCCTTGAGTGCTTTGAATCCCACATGGCCATAACCGTAAAACCAATTTTAAAATGTATCGATGATGTCAAAGATCCCAAAGACGTAGTGCAATATTTATTATTACAGTTTATTATTAGCTGAGAATGCTGCTTCTAAGGTTTATGATTTTAAGGCATTTCTAAATTACGATCCCCCCATACGCCACTATAGTATCAAAAGTGGTTCCGGCTTCACGCCTCAATATAAACAAGCAGCAGTACTATTGATAAACATGGAGTCAGCTCATGAGTATGGGATTTTTTTATCAATCTGGAAGGGGCATTACTTGGGGATGAAATTGAAGTTGAAGTTCAGAATTCAGAAACAGAAAGTACTAATGAGCCGGAGCCAAATGTGGATGACATTTCACCACAATTCGATTTTGAAAAGGCAAGACAAGAAAGTCTTCCCTTTTAAATGCACAGAAGTGTAGGGGAAAAACGGGAGTTGGTGTCAATTGGTCCTAACAAAATGAATACATATCTCACAGTCTTTATTAAAGACCTAAAAAAGAAGGATGGAGAGGAGTACGAACCAGACATTACTATACACCCCTGTGCTGTATTTGCCTATACCTTCAGCATTGTATGCCACACCAGGTCAAGGTGGTGCATAACATGAAAATTATGCCACCCTTGGCACACACAAGTAGGTCCAACAGCTAAGTCTGATCACCGGAAGTCCAAATTGTGTATCCATGGGCCACCACTTCCAACGATGGAACGTCAATCGTTCACCTAGTATGACTGTAATTTCTCTGTGAATATTAAAGTTATTGCTTCAAAATGAAAAGTTCTAGCGAAAAATGATATTTAAAAAGTTGATTTTGCTAAAGTATATCCATGTTTATACTACGACTGAATGGGTTATTCACTTTGAGCGGGAAGAATACACCCATTTAACAGTTTGTTCATTTCTGTACGCTTGAATAAAGAGGGCATGGCTGCCAATGTAAACACGTTTTTGATTGGTCACTAATGGTCAGTATGGTGATGTCATCCTTGTGTCGCTGCCATCTTGTTGACAGAATTGTCGCTGCCTGAAGGAGGAAAAAGAAATAATAGTCTAGCAAGAAGCGTCATTATGTTGGGAATTTCGATTTACTTTTGCCCAACGATGAGTTTTTTTTTAGTTCAACCAGGGATCTACACAAGTATATTGCAAGTGCAAGAAACAAAAATAATGAAAAAAGACAGTGGCAACAGCAAAATGCTTTGAGGAGTACATTGTCCAGAAAGGTTTTCCGAAAGGAAAAATGATTGTTGACTTCACTGCAGCTAAATTGGATATGCTCATAGGTAAATATAGAAAATAAATTTATTTTGGACTTTATTTCGAAGTTGAATAGAAAGTGTCACTAAAAATGTTGACAACTGATACAGGAGGTGAGCATAACGTCTTTATTCTAAGCTAGAATATTTCATTCTTATATTTTTCTTAGGTCGTTGGCTTGTCTAATCAAAGAAAAAAGACGGTAAGGGGTTTGAGCCGCACATTTTGACCAGTATGCACAGGGCATTGGAAAGATATCTACAGGAAAATAACTACGAAAAATTGATATTGAAAGATGCAGAAATTGAAACTTCTAGGCAGATTTTAGCAGCACGACGTAAGCAGCTCTGGGAATAGGTAATAAAGACAGGAAGGCTGAATCACTTACTATTGACGATGAAGAAATTATATGGGTTAATGGTGGAGATGATAATGCAGATGATAATGCAAAAATCTTCCAGTGTAGTGTTTGGTATTTAATGTCAAAGTCTCTTGGTTTTAGAGGATGTCAGAAGGCATAGCAACTGTGTGTAGATGATCTTGAATTTAATAAAGATGAGCAAAGTAATGATTATATTGAATGGACTGAGAAAATAAGCAAAACTAGGCAAGGCATCAACGGCAACGCACAACCATTAAACCATATCTCTCAGACCAGCATGCATGAGGGGCCCAGAAGCACCATTTTTCCTTCAAATAAATTACAACAAGACTCCTGCCAACAGTGTGTGGTACAATCACACTTTACCAAATTGAAATCTAAGCGGAATTGAACGTTTCAGGTCTTATAGAGAAACAGGAGAGTGTGGCGAAAAATAATTTATTTAGCCTCAACACTATTTATTTATTCTAGATTTTTTTCAGGTACCTATGTGAACAAGAGTATCCCCACAGCATTATGACCAGTGACACGTTTAGATCGAGTCATGATGTCCTTCATGCAAAACACAAGAACCTAAAATCGTTAGGGCTTGGCAACAAACCTAATTGGGCTAAGGCAATGTCAGACGTCATGATCGAAAAACTCTTGACTTCTGGAGAACTTGGAGAAAGAGACCCTAAGGCATTACAAAATACAGTATTTTTTTCTAACTCAGGGATTTGGGTTCCGTGGCAGCCACAAATCCAGGTAAATGCAATGGTCTGATGTACAGCTACAATGAGATGAAAATGGCAGACAATATTTATCTTTCAGAGAAAAACTCACAAAAACAAGGACTGGAGACAGCACCTCAGGCTGCAGAGCTTTTTCGCCCAAGATTTTCACTACAGAAACTGAAAGATGTCCCATATATTTTTATAATCAATTTGGATCTCACCGCCCAGAATCCATGGTGGTAAATAATTCTCCATTCTATCTGTGTGTAAAGACCCATTTGAGTTTAGCTGACAAGGTCTGGTACTCTTGCCAACCGATGGGAAAGAATTCCTCCCTCCACAGTATTCTTAATTTTGATTTATTTACATATATTATTTATTATCGGGAGCGCGGAAGGATCTCGGGCTAATGCCCTTGATCCTCCCACGCTCCCCTCGGTCACTAACATGTGTCCAGACTTCCCCCTCGCTATGTTCCACCTATGTATTTCAAGTGTGTCAGGGAGCATTGATCGTCACCTGTGGGAACAGAACTACCCATTTGCCATCATGGATTCAGTGAAATTCCAAGGATTTCGAGAAATGGTGCAAGCCAAAAGGAAACTGCTTAAAAAATGAGGATTAGGAAACTAAAAGCTTGCTTCCCATGCATTATTGAGTGCCCAGGAGATACCCTCTGGAAATCTGGGGCAATGGGGGACGGAAACCCAATGGCCCTGATAACTGCAGTATGGTTTGTTATCTGCAAAGATTTTGGGTTCAGGGGAAGTGATGAAAGCCGAAAATTGAGAGTTGGGGACATCAAGAAGCAGGTGGATGATAAGGGAAGCATTTTCCTAGAATTAACTGAAAGGGACACTAAAACAAGGAAGGAGTGAGTGAGATTGGTTGCATAAACCCTTATCAACACATTGAAGGTTATATCAAGGGTGGGAGAGCTGAGAGAGAGGCAGTTTATGATCTTACCTAGGAAATAGAGATAGAAAAGAAGGGAGATATAGACAGAGAAAAAGAGACAGAAAGGCACTTTTTGGTCTTACCCAGGACCAGAAACAAGGAAGGACCGGGGCGACATCAGAAACCAGAAATTTGCACCGAAAATGTGGGCATAACTGGCCTGTAGAAATATGAGGCTAGGAAACCAATCTACTATAGGAATCCCCATTCTTTCTTGCCATTAATTATCGTCAACATTCATCTCCTTTAATATGGTATTCATCTGGGCCTATGGGCACGAATCAGTTGGCTAAACTAATGCACAGGGCTGCAAATATAGCTAGATTGAAAGGCAAACACACTAACCACTGCGTCCGCCAAAGAAGTTTCTCTACATTATTGGCAGCAGGAGTCCCCCCAAACAACCCACCAAAGGTAAGATTATCCAAATTACATGCACAAAGACAGGGGGCAGTTACTAATAAGGTATAGTTTGGAATAAAAATATAGAACATGTTATTTCAGAAAAAGCAAAGGGTAGAGACCGTTGTGAAGGAAAGCAAGGAATAGGATTGGGGCTGTCCATAAATTACTGCCTATCTACTACTACTACTAGCTATAATGAGGTAAGCTGACAAATTTCTTTTTAAACATAGATCTTTATTTCGGTTAGCCTGCCCTCATCTGACCAGTTATTCAATGGCAACCTTGTGATCTATTTAAAACCACACTAAAACCACATTATTCAGAATGACTGGACTATCTCTGTTCCATTTCTCTTTCTTTTCAACCACCAAAGACTGCAGCTGAGTGGGCACTGATCTCCGCTGGATTTAGTAGAACATTTCAGTACCATGGCTGCCTTGGAGCAATTGGTGGGAAGCATATTAACATCCTCAAGCCCTCCAATTCTGGATCCCAGTATTGGAACTATAAACACTTCTTCTCAATCCTTCTGATGGTGGTTGTCGACTACAACTATGATTTGTTTGGAAATTGGAGGCGTGATCCAAGGGTCACCTTAATGCCCCTTGCAGCTATACCCCAAGAAAGAATGCTTCAGATAAATACCTAATACTATACGGGAGTTGGCGCAGTAATGGCTTGCCAACGCATAAATCGAAGCTATGCTGGGTTTGTGACAAAATGTCTTCAGTCAATAGTTTTTTCTCTATCTGGGGACGATGACGTATGAAACAGGACTTATGATTGTTTACCACCAAATCTCATAATTTGTATATATAATTTAATTAGTGTCTCTGGGTCCAGAGTTATTCTATGAAGTGAACAGTCTAGCACCTCAAAACACGCCCACATTGGCCTACAGAGGCTCACTCACAGGTTGGCAGCCTCCTGTAAATATCCTTACCCATGGTAACAACGATGGTTACCAGGTGAGATACGGTGGAATGTCCTATCGGAGCTTGCGCAACTAAGTCGTGGTAGCGCTCACGTGCCTTCAGCATAATTTCTTATGCTACTTACTATGCCTGAGCAAGCCTCCACTCCACAAAGCTCTGCGAACATAAGCACTCATGCCAATCAAAGTTCTCAGCGGCTTTCACTTGGTAGTGGACAATCTGATGACCTAGTATCATTAAGGTTCAAAGTAAATGAAATGTATACATGTATGTATGTATTTATACATGTATGTATGTGAGTATATTATACAATTGTGTACTCTACTGTATTTGAAATGCAACTGTATTGCAAACTGAATTCATTAAATACTGAGGAGCAGGCTGTTCATCATTTTACTCCATGTTGATCTATGTACCACATGCTATTTGTATGGGCAGGAGTAGTGTGGTAATTTGCTCCAGTTCAACGCGTGTGGTATGACTTCCTGCCCCCAGTACACATAGCCATTCTTTGAGACGACCGCCGCTAATCTGGTCACGTGACAGTGTATCCACAAGTATAGAAACGAACTGATTTTTTGTCCAATTTTGAACTATTAATCATATGTAATATAAATTCCATATCATAACATATATTTATCATGGATATCAGAAACATTTCCGCAACAGTTATTGCCTAAAAACATCAGTAATACTTAGATTTAACCCATTGTCTACCCTACTGGCAGGCAGTGGGCCGGGCCATAGGGGACTCCCACCCTTGACGACCATAGCAACCCAGCTTAAAATCTCCAACTTTCCCCCTCGATTTATTAAAGTATACACAATTGTCGGCAAAACGAAACAAGCGACTGCAATGTATGAACAATACTTGATATATTCACGTAAGATCATAGCATTTTGACCCGTTTATGTAATATTTCAAAGGGGTTGAAAACAGGTATTTTAGCGTTAGCGCCTATGGGACTCAGCTGTTGTATTCACCCGAACACTTGCCACCGATCGTAGCGCCACCTGTAAATACCCAGATTCTCGTCTCAAAGAATATAATGTAAGCATAGCAACGCGGGAGTAAATATAGAACCTAAATTCAAATGTGGAACTCGGGACACTATTGCACTGTCCTCGATATTTGCTTTTTTTTGGTAACCCACTCGCCTATTGACTCGTGGGCCACGAAAAAACAAACATCTCGGAGAGTGCAATAGTGTCACCAGGGATGCAAGTGTGCTCCTTCTGCTTGCAGGAAAAATGCGAACTCATAAATATTTGAAAACAAATAGAAGAATCTATAGGCCTTGAGACAACGTGAGTAATTTTCCCGTTTTGACAAATTTTCTTTGATGCTATACCTTTCCAGCAATCGATATTAAACATTGATTATTTGTCTCAGAAATGCACACATTTAACAATGTGCCTTAACGATTTTTAGAAAGAGGTTCACTGAGAACAATTGTGCGATGACTTCTTTGAAAAAGAAATATTCCTCATTGTAAAATCTTTTCAGTACATATCCCAACGATGCTCCAAAAATCTAAGTATAAAACCACCCTCGTCGTAGGAACATTTAGATCTTAATAAAGTAGTGCAACTTCCGTGCTCGAGCCTCACTAACATGTGTACTCACCGGCTTAAAATAAGAGGGAGAACAGTATGGTCATTTATAAGATTTGCCAGAAGATAGGATCTTGTTCCATTTAGGAAATCGGAGTCACGTCCCTTTCCTACACAACATTATCTGAGCTCTCAACTCCAGATTTATGTCTAGTGAATGATTGCTTCAAATGCATGACCCTCTTCCTGTGACTAAACACAGAGCCTTTTTACCTGCAACACGAGCTTTCAAGGTAAACGTCTGTCTCATTATGCGATATTCTGGGGTATAAGATGTACGCTTTGCTTCCTCCACCAACCCCCTTCCCAAGGAAATGTCTGACAGAATTTGACAAGGTGTATGCTGTGCCAGGAAAGGGTACATACATTCACGCTATTAGATATATCATACCAAAATGATAAAGCAGATGAGTTGTCGGAATAGCTGAGGCAGAGGTTTTGCAAAATTGCAGACAATATTCAACACGAATTTCTCTTCAAAAATATTGTTAAAATGTTAACTGTCATGACATGCCGTTAATGTTGAATTTAGTCAAAATTTGGTCCCACATAACTAAAATTAAAATCAAATTTTGAGAATTGAAATAAAATCTGATCACGCAATTACCATGAACAAACTACATTGTACATACAAATACTAAAACAATGACTGAAAATCGAATGAATTTTAACCTAAGTAAAATAGCATACAAAGAAATATAATAACCAATAAGCATAACTACCGGTAGTCAGAAACACAAGACTTACAGAGAACTGACTCAACACATTCAACTCAAATTGTTCGTTTACTGACAAAAAAAGTACAAAAATGAAAAAAGAAACCTGATATGAACTATCATATACAGACTACTGTGTATAAAAGGTACATAAACAACTTACTCATAAATCATATGTATAAATCATTACCACTGCAGTTCCCATTAACTCATTTTTAGGTGAGTGAGTGAGATTGGTGGCTTTACGCCCTTATCAACATTTTGAAGTGTTATATCAGGGGCGGGAGAGCTGAGAGGGAGGCAGTTTATGATCATACCCAGGAAATAGAGATAGAGAAGAAGGGAGAGAGAGACAGAGAAAAGAGACAGAAAGGCCCTTTAAGGTCTTACCCAGGACCAGGCACTTTAAGGTCTTACTTACCCAGGACCAGACTCATTTTTAAATTTTGTTACACGTTTTTTTTTATATTTCAATGTATATAATCCTACTGTATTTAAAATAGGAAATTCAGAGCATAGTAAAGAATTCATGAAGTGAGAGAAATGATTTTCCCGACTAAAAAATTAAGAAATTGATTGATTTAACAGTTTAAATTTGGGCTTGAAATTGATTTAAGATACATTATGAACGCCTAGAATCTCAAGAATGTGGTCCTAGAAGTCTTTCTACAAATAAAGACCGCAAAAGTATACATTAGCATGAAAGTTAGCATGGAATTAAAAGGGGGATTTCCCCCTGAATAACCCACCTTTTCCCCCAATGTGATGGCAAGAAATCTGAGTTACTTCATAATGAACCCGGTAGGACGACCACCTAGTGTGAAACGCTTAAGTTGGCTTCACCATTGGTTGCTGCATTGACTGAGAACGTAAACACCAGGGCCCAGCACTAGCAACAAGATATCGTAGCGGCCCCTTCCTATCCTTCTCTCCTCTACCTATACGCGACCTGTAGGCAGTAAACATCAAAGCCCTATAACGTTAAGGCTATGGCACGCCGCTGCCTACAGGACGAGTATAGAGTGTACCTTCCTACTGGTCACAGGTGTGTTTTACCCTCATTAAATTTATTTGCAATTTACTATAATCCTTACAGGCTACCAAAGAAAATCGATGGGAACCATCGAAATGTACGCAGATATGAAATAAAAACATTACAACAAAAATCCCCTTATATGCTGTGTAACATTGTTTCTCCAGTAATGTGTACTTGCTCTGTACTAGTAAAGCAAAGTTTATAAAAACTCAGTTATTTTAACAGGGAAATCATTTGTGATCTGTTACATTATGAATATATGTATGCATGTACCACATTTCAGTGTATTATATGGAAAGCCATTTATGTACATATCGCCATAACTCTAAAACTGGAAGATTAGGATGCTGATCAGCAATAATGAAGTAAGAATAGCCATAGAAAAAGCATGCGGACTGGAAATTTTATTTCCTGTTCAGCTGCGGGATAGCAGCCAACCCGCATTCTCCCTAATTCTTCCAAAAAGTTACATTTTAGGAATTGGCTAATCTTCCACTTTCATAGGTCCTGCTCACCCATTAATAATTCCTGAACAGCATCATGCTTCTCCTATTCTTCCCCGGCTTGGGCGCCATTCCGCACAACGTTTTGCTGTTCAGCAATGTTTCATTTATGTACATATCGCCAATCCGTAAAAAAGAAATCCTGTTCAGCATTATACAGTTGCTCTGTTCAGCTGTACACAGGGCCGGGACAGTAGCCTACCGCGGCCGGGATAGGCTTCTGGCCTGCTGATAAGCAACATGTCTCTGGTGTGATGGGAACTGGCCTGCAACACCTATTCCTGAGTTGTGCGAAATAGCGCGGAATGGTACGGAATGGCACCTGACATGTACATATCCCCATAACTCTAAGACGGGAAGATTAGGATGCTTATCAGGAATACAGGAGTATGTCTGAATGTCTGAATGCCAATCACTGATTAAATCATTGATCAGATAGGGTAACAACCAGTGTGAAATCATCTGTCTGATCAGTTCGCATGTTTGCAGAAGACTTATCTACTCCACCCATGTACCACCCATTTCTCACCTCCACCATACACCACTCCACTCTGGCACCTGCTCCCTGCCCCCTCTGGTTATTGCCTATATGAGCAATTCCACCAAAAGTGCATCATTTGGGTTAAAATACAACAGCTCCTCCAGAGGCTAAAATATTTATCTGAGATTATTTTCGTTGGTATTTTCGGATCCAGGGGGAAAAAGTCGCCTAGGGGGAAGTGTCCTACAATGTTTTGTTTTGTTTTTTTAATCGTGAGGCCAAGAAAATGCTTATTTTTCTGCCAGAATCACCCATAAAAAACGCAGATTTTCCTATCAGAATCACTTTTTAAAAGATGCAGCCAGTATTTTTTGGAAAAAACTTATGAATATTCTCGATATAATGGGTCTTATGTGCATAATGGGCCAGAGGGTCAATGATTACTCTGCATTAATATGTTTTTATGGATAAAAAATCAATATTTTCAACTTTTTAATTCATTTCTTGATGATATTATGTAAAGTTGATTATGGGGTACCCCCTGTCGCCGTAACGGGGGTCTAAATGTTTTTTTAGAACATATAGACATAGAAGAACTAAAAATGAAACCCCTCCTTACCTCCATTACTTATAACATTGTTTATGATTAGTACATCCATTGTATCCATTGAAAAATCTCCAATTAATTCTTTCCAGCTAAATAGAGGGGTTAGAATACTGAAACAATTATATGGGGTAGCCCCCTGTCGCCGTAACGGGGGTCTAAGTTTCACCAATAAATAAATTAATATTTGCTTAAATTATTTTCTATAAGCATTATAATGTGTAAGAAACACAAGGGAAAATAAAGAAAAAAGAAAAAAAAATCTGTCATACCTGAGATGGTAGGAACAAGCAAAAACAGTATGTCGCCGTAACGGGGGACTAGAGGGTGCCCATGTTGCCGTAACGGGGGTCTAGAGGGGGGTGAAAACTATTTTTTTCCCTATTAATTTTGCCTCTAAATACTTAGACATAATTTATACCCACCTTCATAAACAACCAAAACAAGTATTCAAGCCAATTTATCAGGAACACAAGGGGAAAACAGTGTCTCTAATATTTTTGTATATATTCTCAATATAATGGGTTATATGTGTATAATGGGCCAGAGGGTCAATGACCTGTGACCTGTGCCGCTGCCATTACTATTACCATTACTGAATGGTTATTTTGCTGTAACTTTCCTTCTAGTTGGAATATTTTCACAAACTAAAGAGCGTTATGACCCTTATATCAAGACCTATTATATATAAACTAATTTAAAACATTATGCTACAAATTTATTATTTGTTTCGAATTTAAATCCTCATTTATGTAGAAATATGTACCTTTTCCCTGTGCCCTTACCATCAGAATTCCGGTCACAGTCTCTCCCAAGCTGCCCTGACCACAATATTTATCATTAACGTTCCCAATTTCGTCTATATTAGCAGCAATATATCTAGTTTATGTATGAAAAAAATTAAATCAATGGAAGCAATTTTTAAAAAAATTGATAATTTTCAGCCCTGGATGGCCAAATGTGGCATTTTTGGTGGAATTGCTCATATATAGAAATCGACCCAGATTTACGCATGGACCAAGGCTAGGCAGCTACCGCAAAGCGGTCACTACCGCAAACCGGCCGCCAATTACGACATATGCGCTACATTATGACAATGACGTCACAGTCTAGGGGACTCACACAAATGCCAATCTTCCCCCATAGGCCTGTGCATCACCCCTGATCCCTCAACAATCTCCACCACTCCACCAGAGGTGGTGCTCTCTCTCTCTCTCTGCCCCCCCCCCCCCCCCGCTCTCCTCCTCCTCAGGGCAGAGTGAGGGGAGGAGTGAGTAAGATTGGTTGCTCAACAACTCCCTTATGAACACATTTAATATGGTTATATCAAGGGGAGGAGGAGGAGGAGCGCAGGAGGAAGAAGAGGTATAGGTGTGTGTTGGGGGGGGGGGGGGCTGACAAGAAGGTAGGAATGGGAGGAGGAAGAGGAAGGGATCGAAGCAGTGGAGGAAGAAGAGGAGAGGTGAAGGAGAGGGGGGGATAAAAGGGAGACAAACTTTTTTTTCGACCCAACTTTTTTTTACGACCAACTTTTTTACGACTAAGTTTTTTCGACCAACTTTTTTTTTACAATTTTTTTTTACAAAAGAATGTACCTGTCCCAACATTACTCATTATTATTAAGGAGGGGGAATAAGGGGAGGGAGAGCAAGGGAGGTAGTTGGGAAGGGGGAGAAGGAAAATTGATAGATGTATAGGTGTGTGTCGGGGGGTGCAATTTTTTTTCCATGAAACCCTCTTATATCAGTCATTCTCATCTCTCCTCTCCCTCTCTTCTCCTCCCCCTCTCTCTCTGTCCCTCTCTCTCTTTCTGTCCCTCCCTCTCTCTCTCCCTCCTACACCTTAGGCCTACTACCCCGACGTAGGCCCCCTGTGATTTTAGCCATTACCCCCATCTCTCTTTCTCTCTCACTCTGAGTGTTTTAGTGCATTCTACTAATTTTAGAGGGATGCACAATGTCCTGAAAAAAACAAAATCATAATTACTTTAACTTTTACTGACCTCAGGAACCCTGTATATGACAGTATATTTTATGTGTCACTGAGAAATGAGTCACAAGTCACAAAAAATAAATTTTAAGATAATTATAATCATATCTGAAAAGATGAGAGCATGCCAATTCTAAAACTAATCTCTAGATGGACAATTACTAGTAAAGTAGCTAAATATACTCTATAAGATGAGCTTCAAAGTGCATAGATATATTTAATACACAATCTTGTGTCCTGAAAAACGTTGACCTTGGAAACGCCAAGTAGTTATATTAAGTTCATACTAATTGTTAAGTTGAATAGATCAACTGTTTAGGCTACTTAATACTTGTTCATAAGCCCATTTCCTGAATCCCGCAGCTGTTCAATTTGGAATCACTACATGGAAAAATTAAATCTGGCTCTGCATCCCTTTCCCAAATCCCATAGGCCTTTTTAAATCCTGGAGCCACATATATTGTAACCAAATCCCTTTTCCTGCAATTGTCTATGCATTTCTAATTGTTCTTGTTGATTAACCAATTTATTCCATGTCTTATTGGTAGCGTCACAAATGGTTGAGTCCATGATTAATTAACCCAGTTAGAAATAGTTGCATTAATATCGGAGTCCTATGATGTGGTGAAGGGCGCAGGTATCAAATCGCAATTGAGAATAGATTAGGCCTAAGCTCACACCCTTTCTTTAATTCTCATGATCATAATCAATGTACAAGTACACAGTATGCCCTAATCACAGAAATGCACAGAAATACAACACAGACCAGTTTCACATGTCAGATTCACTTCACAATGTGACAAACACAGACTACACATGCTACTAGATCCGTGCAAGGGTACCGTATGCTATCTGACTGAAATTTTTAAAATCTCTCTCCCTCTCTCTTCTCTCTCCTTTCCTCTCTCTCTCTCCCTCTCAGAGAATTTATTCCATGATTCTTAACTTATTACAACTTAATTTGATTTATTTCATCAAATTGTGCTGTCCGCATGGCTCACCGATAGTCTCGAACGGTCGTGACGTCACTGTACAATACAGGGAGTTTATATTGTACACCTTGTGAGCGGCAAGTATATCGATTATATTGTACGCTCACGGCCAAATCGTGGAATAAAGACATAGGAAATAAGGGATCCGTGCCTCAAAGGTCACGAGCACTCACTTTGGCCGTGCCCAAAAATTGTTCTTAGCCAATCAGAAGAGACACACCTTTCAACAAAACCAACGTCGTCGCAAGCAAAAAGTCATAATCTGACATCACTTCACGGGTGACTGACTAATCATGCCTCTTTGTAACTGCGGTCATAGCATAACTGCCCATAGCAACTTCTGTGGTGGCTGTGAGCGGCACTAGTAGGACTTCAGAAGTGTAAGTTCTTTTTTAATTGACTTGAAAATATTTTTTCAGTTTCATTGTAACTTTGACTACTAACGAAGAACAACTCTATTTGTAAATACTGTACGTTACTTTAATGTGGTGATTCAATGTCACATCATTATTTATACAGGTCTGCACCAACACCATCAGGGTCAGGGATCATCTTCAAAAATGGTAAGTTTGATCATTTCTCTTCGTTTATTGTGAAGTAGCCTAGCTACATATTCTTTAATATAGTAAGATACCATAGTGTGAATTATGAGATGCGTTTTGTCCAACTCATACTTCACACTAGTTCTGGTAATCTTACTTTTATTCCATGATTTTATGTAAAAGAAACCAGCATTTCGATGATTTCATATCAAACATTTGGCGCAGGTTCCCTTCTATGTCACTTTGATCGCACACTAATGGCGTATGAGCCCAAAACACTCTACTGTTTGTGAGAGTAAAATATATGCGATATATATTTCACTGTCATGGTCAAATGGAATAAATGTAGGCAACTGTGATCCGGCCTACTGTCACTGATATCCTTCTATAACCTACATGACACAGAATAGGCACCTTCCATGCATTACAAATGAGATTGTCTATGGTGTATCTTGATAAATAAAATGAGAGTATAGGCTCCAGAAAAAGTCTAAATACCTTACATTTGTTTAATAATATGAAGTAATGCTCAATTTATCTTCTTCTGTCAGCAATCATTATGTGTCATCAATAAAAAATACTAATTTTTGGTTGTAATAATTATAATTATAGCAGTCGACTTCAAGAAGATGGTGAGTGAGGCTGCCACTGCAGGTACCACACCAGCCCAGACGCTAATGACGAACTCCCTCATTGCCTCCCTGGTTCCCCTGGCCAAAAAAGCCGCCGAGACTGAGAGGAGCAAAAAAAGTGTAAAACGTAAGAAGAAAGGTTCTGCTTCCAAACATGTGGATCAGCCGCCTGAAAAGCAGGAGAAGGTGGAAAAGCCGCCTAAAAAGCAGGAGAAGGTTCAAAAGGTAAGGAGATCCTTTCAATTAATTCTTTTCAATCATCAGTGGAAATCAATGGCGTTGAACTATTCATTGTGTTAACAATATCCCAAAGTATATTGTGCAATAACTTGCGAGATTCCCCGATTACTGGATTTAGTTTAGGGGTTCTGGGTAAGGGTAGATTACGGTATGACAATCACATGTGAACTGTTTCTATGGCATGTATATTGGAAAATTCCCCCTATAACTACATACTTTAAAAACAACTAAAGAAGAAAGACGATATGAGCTATATAGCTGTGTCTGTTAGATTTTTTTTTATTAATCTGTGGTTGCTGAGCAGAAAATATCGCTTCTGTTGCAGAAACACCACTTAAAAGATATCCAGTAAATTATTAAATCATTCAAAATGGCTTGTGTCTATGGCAAATGGTCTGAGTGTGGCTGGTTTACACAGGCTATATTGGCATGCGTCTATGAAAAGTTTTCGGGAACACTGTATTTTGTAAAGCATTTTTCTTTACTGCTAAACCTTCAGCCATTTTCACTGCAGATCTTCCTGTATTCAAGCTCAGTGTTGTAAGCCATTGTTATACCTTCAATGTCTACAGTTGTTTGTCTGTAGATCTATTTGTTTGATTAAATTTGGAACAAAAATTACTTAAATTAAAATTACTGTTATGCTCTGTCTGAGCTATACATTTCTATTATTCCTGAGACACTAAGATGGGTATGTTCTGTCTATCATTGAATTTGATCGCTGCAAAAATTATGATTGACTTACAGTCACTAATGTACGATTTTCTTTTCAGGAGGTCAAACTGGTATTACATGATACCAAAGACAAACGTATTCATATTGGCTTTAAAGTTCATGGGAAAATGTCCCGCAACATCAAGGGAATACCGAGGGCCCCCACGGTGGGAGAAATGATCGATTTTGCTGCACAATATTACTTCATTCCACCAATAGACCTGGTACCCTGCCGCTTTGTTACAGTAGGCGGGACTGCGTTGGAGCGCATTTCCCGGGAAACGAAAATTGACGTATTGGAGGCCTGGGAACAAAAATGCCCATACTTGCGTCTCCTGGCCCGGACCTCCACCAAGACGGATATTGTCAAGAAGGCATTCATGACCATGGAGCAAATCCAAACATCAAATGTTTGTATATATAGATATTATATAATAATTTTTTGCAATATATGCGAGGAATACTCAAATATGGAATGATTGACTATCACATAACTAATATATTGACTTATTTAATAGGCACCAAGTACTGCGGACTCCGAGAGTGAGACTAGCAGATACTATGAATATCAGTGTGACAGTAGTGATGAATTTGAGCCAGTGAGTATTGAAAGTTATAAATCTGACCAGAATGCTATATATTGACTATTATTTCATGCTTATTTGGTAGATATTATTATTACTATTATTGATGTTTGATCCAGATGTAACAGTAGATATTCATGTGGGTTGGAGGTTGAGAGTTGACTAATTCAAATATTTTGAAAATTATCCCTAGGTTGCTATGGGCGGCAGAAAACCACGGAAAACCCAAACAAACCGTGCGGCACCTACTGTGACAGCTAGTGGGGATGATGACCTTGTTGTAATTTCATCTGACAACCAATCGGCCGCATCTACAGTGTTAATTGAAAATTTGCAAGAGGCAATTGGTGAGTAATTCTGCAATAGGAAATGTTTTTAGATAGCTGTACATGAGTTTGTTAATGCTATAACTTTTTGACCAATTCTATGATAGGAACTTATGAGGTGGGTATCTAACTTACCGTTTACTATTCCCTGCATTTTTTTTGCCGACCTTGGTTATCACTAGAAGCTGAATGTTGCTGCCGCTTAATACAATGTTAAGCTCTTTATTTACATTTAAATGCATGACGATCTCCATAGCATCAGTGTAAATTACTGGCAAAATCCTTCTGAACCGTTTCCATGTATTCGCATGATTCTCAATATTTTGTTCAGCCACATTTACTCTTCATCTTATGCTATGGGATTCACTAGCTTCTATTTTTATCTTCTTATTTCAAAGCCCAGTTAGGTATTTCCATACAACTGCTATTTTATCTATAGAGGTCTTATTTTTTTTCGCTGCAATTGTTTCAGTAAGTCCTAGACTGCTGCCCCAGACCAACATAGTGAAGGATATCCAGGCTTGGGTAGCCTCGGTGATTGTGAAGAGTGAGTATGGTCATACTGTCCCATTATATTAGTAATACAACCTTTACACCTAAAAAAGGTGCACAAATGGCCGAAAGCTGGATAACCAATAAAATAATCACACAAAACTTGAATAGAGTCAACATCAATTAAATCACCAGCGCCAATGAACATACAATGATACACCTCCTAACCTCTGATTAACATATTATTCATGAGTTTCTTCAATTGTTATACTTTCTGTGAAAACCTAATACTTACATACAATTTATTTCATATTCAAGACGAACAGGATGAGGAGAAGAAAAAGGAGGAATTGGCCGAGGTGACCCTGCAAGATGTACTTAGCGAATTCGGAATGAATGAAGGTAATCAATGTGAGCATATTCAAGTAGCTTAGTACAAAGGTTAAATACAATTGTAAGCTATTAAAGAATTGTGTTGATATGAATACATTAATAGCCATATAATTAATTGCCGATGACCACCCAATAAAAGTAAATACAATATTGTACTCTAAGTAACTAGAATGACAGAACATATACTGCATACTTATCAGTCATTAATAATGTTATAATACAGATGAGCCCATGTTTCGACCACTGGAGGAAAAGACACTAAATGAAAATGACAGAAACACAGAGCAACTACAGGCAGGCGTGCAAGGTCAAGGACAAGGTCCAGAAATGCAGCAAAACAACGACAGAAACGTGGAACAACTAGGAGGCGCGCAGGACAATCAAGGCCAGGTAATACAGCAAAACGACAGAAACGCGGAAGAAGTAGGAGCAGGCGTGCAGGCCAATCAAGGTCAGGAAATACAGCAAAACAACGACAGAAACACAGTACAACTAGGAGCAGGCGTGCAGGACAATCAAGGCCAAGAAATACAGCAAAACAAAGACAGAAACGTGGTACAACTAGAAGTGGATGACGTAAAACAACTTGTCATTGAGAGTGAGTACATTTTCTAAGACTGTTTTGATTGGAATGCTGATTGCAAGTATAGCAAGCATGATGTTTTTAAGGCAAACGTTATGATTCACTTTAATATAGGCCATGTTCTGTGTGCATCAATCAGCAACTCAATAAAGTATTTAGTGATTATAGTAATTTCATTCATGAAAAAGTAATGCGTCATACTTGTAGGCATGCGCATGTGCCAGCAGATGTGGAAGGAAGTCAGAGCTGAAGTACAGGGAAGTAAGTAAATCATCAATATGTCTATACTAACTTTTATGAGTCAAGTAATTTTGGACTGTGACATGTCTTATTGTATTTCATGTTATTTTTTAATTCAAATTGTTTTATTGCTTTAAGTTGATTGTCTAATATATGTGTGTGTTAATAAAGTATTTAATTGTATTTAACTAACTTAGTCAGTGAATATTTTATACAATTCTGAATTATGGCTGAGTCGGAGGCCACCCCTCGCTCATGATGACATGGTCCATGCACTTATAGTGAGGCAGATATGTAACAATTTTCATAAGAATCGTGCATTTTGTCATAAAAGCATGAAACTTGGTAGAATTGTAGATTAGGGTCCCAGGATTAATTTCAGATATGGCGCCATCTTGAATTATTATTATTACGGCCGTGGCGGCCATTTTAAAAATGGCTGCCACCAAATAGTCTGGCAATGGGGAAACCTAACTAAAAAATCCCAGAAAAGTCTTTTTCTCTCTTGATTTATTATCTATTAGGTCACTAAATAACATTACTATGCAGTCTGAAGTTCCTGGCATTGAATGACACAAGATATTCAAAATGGCCGCCGCTGAACCCCGTAAAATCTACAAACAGGCATATCTCTGCTTCTAATGGGACTAGAATCATGTTCTACATGTCTAAATATATGTTAATTTAGGCTAGGTATACGATGAAGACATTCAATAACTCATTGGAGCAATAATTTCTAGTAAAAATCCATTTTGGTATGAAATAATTCAAGATGGCCGCACCACAGAGCCCTGCAAATCTTTATACCAGCATATCTCAGCTCCTCATGGAGCTAGAAATACATTCAAGATGTCTACATATATGTTTCTGGAGCCTAGAAATCTGATGGAGTTATTAAATAAGTCATTGAAACAACATTTCCCAGTGAAAATAGCATTTGCTGTAAAATAATTCAAGATAGCGACCGCCAATCAAAAGTGAGTATTCTTCAAACTTATGAATAAAATACATGACCAAATACAATTCCAACATTGAGTTATCATTTTCGACTTAGATGTCATTCCTGCATCTGAATTTACTGTTTACACTTTATTCATTTTGTATACATCCTGCTTTCCATAGGATACACATTTCTCACCAAAACTGCACTGAAAGAAAGTTGGCAGCATTCAACTTCAACATCCTTCTTCAGATCATTTCCAGGTAATCCTTGAACATATTTACTTGTAAAGATAACCAATAATAGTTTGATTATCAAAGAACAAGCATATATGAAAAAATCAAGGAATCCATGGAGTGAACTAGATTTCCCCCAAATCATAGATTGGGTTATACAGATCGCAGCATCGTATTTTGACCCTGAAAACATAGTTACTACAGCAAAATCATAGAGGTTGGCAGCTCTGTTACTCTATTGCAAATATAATATATAATGCAGATGATTCATGGATATAACTGAAAGTGTATTTATGTCATTATTTTAGTGCAGTAAAAGTGACTACCGATGTTCCAAGCTTATCAGCTACTTGAGCAGGGCCAACTTGGGCTATCTAAAGATGCACTTAAACAGATTGGATGAGGTGTGTTCTCTGTCAAACAGTGACCACTGAATTGTCCAGCAGCATCAAAACGTCATGACACTGGCCAAGCATATTCAACATTTGCTGAGAATATTGTGCATTTTCAAAAATTGCAAGATTTACCCATGTCATATAATATTAGATCTGAGAAGCTTAAATGAAGGAGGGGGAATAGAAAATACTCTGCGCGTGAACAAGGCCAAGTGGCACAAATACTGCCTCTCAAAGTTCAGTGCTGCAAAGTTACAGAGAGTAGTAAAAAGGAATGGAATAACCTCAGATTCTGATCTTGATGCACCCAGACTAAATACCACACTCCCTGCCTTGCTGCACTGTACAACAAAACAGCAGTTTTGCATGATCACACTGACCAAGAGGATCAAACTACCAAGGCCAGCCATGGCATTGCCCTTTCTGAACTGCTTTTGTATATTGAATAAGCCAGAAGCAAGTTTTGATGAAGCCAGATGGCAAAGGCTGCAAAGATTGTGCACAGAGACTTTTGCAATGCAAGGTATTTTCAATGGATCATTTGACCAAGATTGTCTCACAGTCCACTCAGTTTGAGTCATGGAGGAAATGGGCAACCCATTCCTGGAGGAGAAAAATGACCTCCTGAGACTAGACACAGGAGACATTGTGGACCCTGTAGTAGCATCTCTGGTCAGCTCAGTAGAGGAGATAGGTCAGCAACAATATGAGTCATATCTACATGATAGATTAGTAGAACAACAAATCCCTATCATGCAGCCCACGAAAAGAAACAAGCTGACTTTGTTCAGTAGACCACATACCAGGGAGAAATCAGAGACTAATTTGCAAGTTTCCTCCCTTAAGAATGATTGCTCCCTGTTCTCACACCTGTACATTGCCTGCCAGTCCCGAGATGGCAACCTGGAAGAATTCCTTTGTCATGAAAACCAAGCATGCCCCCCTTCACTATCCCAGCAAGGTAAGCTGAGATCTGGAACATAGTCTGACCTCCTTTTATGTTTGGAAGGTCATTCCACAGTAAGCAAAGGTGATTTTCCAGAAACAAATGGGACTATCATTGATGCTGCTGCACTTGTGAACTTCCTCAAACCAATGGCTGCTAACACATTCAGTGAATACGCCAGGAATGTTGTATGCCCATACATACAAGGCCAACTTTTGCATACTGATCAGATAGATGTAATATGGGATCAGTATCAGGAAAATAGTCTGAAGGCCCAGGCCAGAAGTAAGCACGGCAAGGGCATCAGGAGAGTTGAAGGACCCAACAGTCTCCCAGGAAACTGGCAGCAGTTCCTATGTGTTGATGCCAACAAAACAGAGTTGTTTGCTTTCTTAGCAGAGCATATTTCTCAGATGGAGACTGACAAGCAGGTTGTTACCACATATGGAGCACAGGTCCTCTGTCATTCCTCACAAGATTCCAGCCTACTAGCTCCTTGCAATCATGAAGAGGCTGATACAAGAATGATCCTGCACCTGGCAGATGCAGTCCAACAAGGCTTCCAAAAGATTCCCTCAGGACAGTTGATACTGATGTTGTTGTCCTGGCAGTGGCAGCAGTAGCCAAAACAAGAGTAAAGGAGCTGTGGGTCGCCTTTGGAACTGGTCAGCACTTTTGATATATAGCTGCACGTGAGACCTCTGGTTCTCTTGGACCAGACAAATCCAAGTCCCTTCCAGTCTTTCATGCCTTTACTGGATGTGATACAGTATCATTCTTCAGCACAAGGGGGAAAAGACAGGATGAGAGACATGGAAGGCATTTGATGAGGTGACCGCAACATTTCTTGCTTTGTCAACTGGACCATCTCATATATTGGATGCTCAAATGGCTGTGCTGGCACAGTTCACAATCCTGCTCTATGACCATACAAGTAGCAAGAAGGACATCAGTGAGGCTAGGCAAGAGTTGTTTGCCAAGAAAGGGCATTCTATGGAAGCTATCCCTACAAGTCAGGCAGCATTGTTGCAGCATATATCAAGAGGGCTGTGTACCAAGGAGGACACTGCTGGGGAAAAGCTCGTGAAATATTTCCAGATTTACTCCAGGAGACTGGGGATGGATAGACCAAAGTGACTGGAAGCCATTTTGGACAGCTTTGCCTGAGGCTACTACTTCATCAAGGGAGCTTGTACGCTGTCGATGCAAAAAGTGATGCAGAGGATGTTGTAAATGCAAGAAAAGTGGAATGAAATGCACTGCATTATGTGATTGCAGTGGTAGGGACTGTGACATGTAGATAACCAGAAGGAGAAATGGTATAGGGTAACCTGATACAAATGATATATTATTTTATACCAGGAAACTATTTTCACTGGGAAATGTTGGTCCAATGACTTATCTAATGGCTCCATCGAATTTCTAGGCTCCAGAAACATATATGTAGACATTTGGAATGTATTTCTAGCTACATGAGGAGCTGAGATATGCTGGTATAAAGATTTGCAGGGCTCTGTGGTGCGGCCATCTTGAATTATTTCATAATAAAAGGGATTTTTTACTAGAAATTATTGCTCCAATGAGTTATTGAATGTCTTCATTGAATTCCTAGACTAAATTAACATATATTTAGACATGTAGAACATGATTCTAGTCCCATTGGAAGCAGAGATATGTCTATTTGTAGATTTATGGGGTTCAGCGGCGGCCATTTTGAATATCTCGTGTCATTCAATGCCAGGAACTTCAGACTGCACAGTAATGTTATTTAGTGACCCAATAGATAATAAATCAAGATAGAAAAAGACTTTTCTGGGATTTTTTAGTTAGGTTTCCCCATTGCCAGACTATTTGGTGGCAGCCATTTTTAAAATGGCCGCCACGGCCGTAATAATAATAATTCAAGATGGCGCCATATCTGAAATTAATCCTGGGACCCTAATCTACAATTCTACCAAGTTTCATGCTTTTATGACAAAATGCACGATTGTTATACATATCTGCCTCACTATTACACATGGGGTGCCAATATAACAATTCATGTACACGTATTTTGGACATATATGTATATACTTCAGTACAAATTACTAAATGGTTTCATTGATTGTCATTTTCAGGTGTGCAGGAGTTCAAAGACCAGTGCCTGGGTGAAGTGAGGGAGATACTAGGTGGAGCAGCGCGGGACTGTATACAAATCATAAGGGACATTGGGCAACAGGAAAGGTACAATTCATAATTAATTTGATTATTAAAATGGTAGATATATGTACAACTATTAGGGTGCATGCACATCTTTTAAAGTCATATACTAAATGAGCAGTATATTTTCATGAAGGCCTCATAAATTACAATATGGTTTTGCACAAGTATAACAAAATACCTTTGACATTGATCCTGGATTGATTGGATTGTGCCTCAGCTAATTATTATCTATCCCAATTTTATTTCAGTGCTACCGTCAGTGGTGCAAAAACAACACGTGTCTCAGCTAGAAAGGGGCGCCCAACGAAATGATATGATGTGTAATGTCGATATGTGTAATGTCGTTCCTAAATAAAATTGTGTTTGAACGACGTTTGTCGACGAAACTGATGTTATGTTGATTTCACAAATAAAAGAAGTTCATTTACATATGTCTTGACTGATAATTGATCGCCGGTTTACATTTGATTAACGTTTATCAGCGCCTAATTGTATTTCACATATGATTTGAAATTAATGATTAATCATAATTAAATGCTAATAGACTTTATCTAGACTGGTCAAAGAAAACATTGAGATATAGCATTCGAGCTATGGTAAAATGTTAGTAAAAAATATATTATAATATATGTTAGCCAAACATTTCCAAGCAGACCCTTAGGCCTACATTTAGATTCCCGTATTTAGACACCCAAAATTGGTTAATCAACGAAATTATTGAAGGGCATTAATTTTAATCATTGAAGCAAAATAATTACCATCATATCTATTGAAAATCAAATGTAATTATTATTTATGAATAGGAGATAATATGGACATGGACATATGGAGATATATGTCACACCTTCAAGCCCCTACCAGTCCCAGCCTTGTACCAGTCCCTACCAAGCCCCTACCAGTCCCAGCCTTGTACTAGCTAAGAGTCTTAGCTAGTACAAGGGGCTGCGGGTATGCACTTAATTCACGACGCAGAGCGCGGCCAACATTCAAACCTAAATAACTATAACTAGATCAAGAGTTTTACCCCAGATACCCAACTATTTGGCATGATGTAACTCCAATGAATTTTATTGCATGAAAATGGAAGCATAATTTGATGCTTTGTGAGCATTTTCTGCAACAGATGACAAACCAACTGGGATTAATCCAGCTAAATTTAGCCACTCATATGACGTTCATGGTGAATCAATTTGTCACCATGCTCCCGTTGCATAACGATCTGGGAGCTCAATATTAACACTGAAAAGGCTACTCGCAGATTGTTATGCAACAGGGGCCATGATAGACAAGGCAATGCAGTCCCAGAGAGACAAGGACTTTCACCATTTCCTTAGCTGAATTGCAAAACCAGCGACCCAAGAGACCGTCGCCGACTCGACGACTGCCACGGCAACGCCCACCATGCAGCCTGCCAAACAACCTGGACACCCGCCTGCCCCAAACCCACAGGTGCCATCAACGGCAATGGCCCATGGCTCACAATCACATACCTCTGACTGTCCAGAAAATGAAAATATACCTGTACAGGCATTAGGAAAACATTTCTGTGTCGTTTCATCACACCAAGACAACCTCTGTTCCATTTACAGTATACTAACGTCATATCGTGGAAATGGGTGGCTGTGTTAAATTATATGAGTAATTCTCCCAAATGGGCTGCATTATTTGATAACAGGCCAATTTTTTCGAAAAAATAAAATTCATTGAATCTCTACAATCTTTGATGTACATATAGCAAGGAATATCAGCATAATGCAGGTGAAGTTTGGGAAGGTTGGGGCTAATATTTCGCTTCCTACACCTATGCTCAGAAACTTCTATTTTTGCCTATTATTTCGGCCATATTTAACCCGATTTATCAAATAATTTAGTCTAAGATTGAGGTAGATTACCCACTAATTCGACCAGCAAAATTAAATGAAATATCAGAGCTAAAGAATTGATTTTTGCCGTCAAAGCAAGGCTTGGTTGTAAGTAGAAGTTTGACTACCTGTTAATCAAAATATCCATTTTATTTCTTTAAAATAACAGTGGCAAAATAGGAGGATATCTTAGGCTACTTTTGGGAAGGATGGGAAGAGTGCGGGTTGGGGGCTATCCCGCAGCTGAACAGGAAATAAAATTCCCAGTCCGCATGCTTTTTCTATGGCCATTCTTACTTATGTATTCCTGATCAGCATCCTAACCTTCCCATCTTAGAGTTATGGTGATAAGTAGAAGTTTGACTACCTGTTAATCAAAATATCCATTTTATTTCTTTAAAATAACAGTGGCAAAATAGGAGGATGTCTTAGGCTACTTTTGGGAAGGATGGGAAAAGTGCGGGTGGGGGGCTATCCCGCAGCTGAACAGGAAATAAAATTCCCAGTCCGCATGCTTTTTCTATGGCCATTCTTACTTATGTATTCCGATTACAATTTGTTTGTCTAAATTCATGACGTGTTGGGAAGTGAAAGAGAATAGGAAAATCAAACAGTCAACAAGAGACACAAGCACAGCACAGGATAAGTTTTTATTGATAAAGGTGAAATGGTAAAATATATACCATAAAGAATAAAGACAGGATGTACCCGGACCGTTAAACACAGTAGTTCAGTATATTTGTGAGAAAAGTTTGTTTGGACTGAGGTTTGACCATATAGGTTCAATTGGTGATGACATTTTGTGTGCCCACTGGATGCCATGTGTGGGATGGAGAAAGAGTCTAGAATTAGAATAAGCAGAACTGAATGACAGTTGGACAAATTCTAGAAGGTTTAACAAATTTTCAAAATGTGACCAAACTTTAGGGATATTATGTAAATCATGCAGGCTGCGAAAAAAAATTTCCTTCCCCCATCCTCATCTTGGGGGCATATAACATGTCATCATGGTGGGTAGTGGGGATTGAGTGCACCACAGAGGGTGCGGGCTGCAGAGAAGGCAGCGCTCGATGTCAGCTTACTAGCGAGTAGGTTTTTTTCCCTAATAATACATACCAAACTATTGCTAAACAACATTGCAAGAGATCTGCCGATTCAGATTTTATATTAAACCATTCATTTAACTATAATTGAAAAAAAACACATAGGAGCTGAAATCCCCTGGTACCCATGTAATTCGAATTATGGAGACAGGCGTATGCACAGTGACTAGACTCTATAGGCATAGATGGGAGGAAAATCGTATGTGCTAATTTTGATGGTGCTTCTGTGATGATGGGCAAGAAGTCTGGGGTAGCTAAATGCCTCCAACAAGAGGCACCCAACTTGAAACCTGTGCATTGTATTGCCCATAAATTGGAATTATCAGTCCTGGATGCTGTTAAGTCAGTTACTGATGTGAAAAACTTTGAGGAAAGTGAAAATTACATTTATCGGATGTATTCTAAATACAATCCTAAAATGAGAAGGGAAGTTAAAAGTATTGCTGATGTTCTGGACACCGAGTTCCGATATCTACCAAGAATAAAAGAGGTTTGTATTGAAATCAGATACTAGATGTTGGCATGTTTTCAATTTTATATCATAGTTAATGTTCCAAGTTATCTGACTACTTGAGTGAGTGAGTGAGATTGGTTGCTTTACGCCCTTATCAACACTTTGAAGTGTTATATCAAGGGCGGGAGAGCTGAGAGGGAGGCAGTTCATGATCATACCCAGGAAATAGAGATAGAGAAGAAGGGAGAGAGACAGAGAAAAGAGACAGAAAGGCACTTTAAGGTCTTACCCAGGACCACTTTCACTACTTGAATTTCATATTCTATTTTCAGAAATTAGGAATGAATTGATTACAACTGAACATGTATAAAACTAGCAACTTGTACCTATTATAGGTCTGTTGGGTGTCCAGCAAACTTAGGAGTGAGTGAGTGAGTGAGATTGGTTGCTTTACGCCCTTATCAACACATTTAATATGGTTATATCAAGGGCGGGAGAGCTGAGAAGGGCTGTATTCAACTTAGGGCTAATACAGCCCTAATCACTGATCTCTACATGGTATCTACCCACTTGGAATCAGTGGCAAGAAGTACCAGCGACAAAGCTGCACAGGCTAGAGGTCACCTCAAAAAGATTCAAAGTTTGAAGTTCATTAAATTGCTCCATCTACTGACTAATGTGTTAAAGCCCATAACATCTTTGTCACAGGTATGCAATTATTATTTTTTACACCTTATTATACCCATGTTCAAGTTGCATATCATGATCAATTTCATGAAACATTAATTGGATAATAAGGAAAAATTAATTAATTTCCCTCTAATTTTGAAATGTTTCAGCTTTTCCAAAGAGATGAACTTCTTGTTTTCGAAGTGATCAGTGCTGTTGAATCGTGCTTGATTGATCTTGTCCATCTCAAGACTACCTGGTATTTAATTCCAACAAAATTAAATAAAGGAATTACGATTCTATAGATTATTAGTAGTCTTCCTTATTTGTAATTATTTATGAAATAATTGGCAGTTTCTTTGTGTTTGTTTAAAATAGATGAGAGCATAATATTATGTTCCTTTTTATTATTTAGGGACATACATGACTATAGCTCACGCCGTTTAATTAAGCCCCATAAACATTGTTTTATGTACCTCCAAACGGTTTTTTCCATTTGCGGGGCTCATACAATAGGGAAATAAATATAATTTGTATCATAATAAAGCTAGGTAAAAGGACTTCATTTCGTATATCAATTTGAATATATTCATAGCAAACAAAAATTCCTATCAGTCATGGAATGTGAGGTATAGGTGAGCGAAATCAGACGTTTTTACCGACTTCGGTTCAGAAAAGGTTGAATTCCAGCCTATAGGTTACGTACATCTATAAATGAACAGCAAAACAAGACCGGAGCGAAATTGTTAAAAAATACCCCCAAACGCCATCTTGGTGGAAGTTAACGCATTAAACACATACCTCAATGAATGGTGATTTATCTTGGTTTGGGGTGGCATACAACATGATACATGGAAAATATACCTGATCGATTTACCAAATATCCTGAGTTTCAGACAGTCTGTCTGTTTGTCACTGTTCCAATGACCATGAACTTGACACAGAAACTGAACTGAGCTGCCTGTCAATCAAAGCCCGGGTCAAAGCTCAGGTCAAGGACACAGCCGTCGGATAGTCCTCTGCACGGTAAGAAGTAAGTAAATCTTCTCAGCTAAATAGTTGAAGCAGAAGTTTACAAATGCTTTTAAAACCTTGAAGGATTCATATATAAATATATTATTGGCTTACACATTGAAGAAAACTCCTCTACTCTTATATAAGACGATAATGCTCCCAATTATAGATTATGGGGACCTGATTTATGGCTCGTCGGCACAAGCCCAACTTAAAAAAATTACAAATTTCGGGATTTCTATTATTATCATTCTATTATTCTAAAATTACCAAAATTAGCTAGTACCAGAGAAATTCATAAGTCACTCAACTTACCGTCACTCTCGACCACAAGGGACAGTCATTTATTAGACTTAGCATTTTGAGAACAAGAAATGGGGTAAAATAGAGACAAAATGAAACCGGGTTTAAGAAGACTAATAAATTGGAAAAAGTTGGTAGTGCCACTGTCTGAAAAATGAAATCTTCAGGAGATCGTATGTATATGTATTGACAAGTTTATGGAATAACCTTCCAGAAAATATTCAAGAAACAAAGAGAAGAATACACTTTAGACAATATCCCAAAACAACCTATTTGGGTGATTTTGATGAATATCTTTCGAGTGAATGATTGATATCTGTTGAAAAACCTTGAAAAGTTAACACCATCAACAATGTTGTGTTGCTTAACTGTTACATGCAGTAATTAATTCGGTAACGAAATGTGAAACCTTTTAGCCTAGAAATTGAACTTGCGCATTTCAATGTTTATGTTTTGATTCAGTGCGAAATGGCCATTGCCACTTTATGTCGAGTGGCAGTGTGTACGGATGCACAGCTTCTAAGCATCAAAGATGCAGTGCTTGTGGGGAAAGGGGGCTCACCTGCCTCACTTGTACCAATGGACAGGATTCAAGTAGTGCAGAAAGCAATGGAGATGAAAGAATTAGGCCTATCTCCACCCAAAGATCGTCCACTGCATCGCTGACACTGGTTAGTAAGCGTATGTATAGCTGCTATTGTCTGCATTGAAGGGTTTGAGAAGCAGGAGCCTGGAGCGGACTATGAATTGAATTGAATTCAATAATAAATGTAAAACTAACAAAGCAAAATAGTTACTTTTTCCTGTGTAAGTTAATGAAATCATGGTTGATTAGGCTACAGGTTGTTCACGTGCATATAATTACAAGATTGATCTGATACCTATCTATACAAATATCATATCTATGTCCCCACACAGTTTGTGCACAGGGCTCTCAAGTTGTGAGATCAGAAATGTGTGAGATCCCTGGCGAGCAGAGTAAGCCACACACCCAGCTGGAGGTTTGGGGGGCGCTGTGCCAAAAAAAAAAAAAAAAAAAAAAAAAAAAAATTGGAATGTAATCAACGATAGGGCCATTCTAGGGCCAACATTTAACCATGCAGTTCCACATTTTGTTGTGTATATTAGTGTGTTCTGCTAATTTTGAGGGCATTTAAAGTTTACATATCATATATAATATGATATGTAAACTGATGATCCAACCGTTCATAGTCACCCTATACATATTTTTGAGATATCAACTGTCTGCTTATTTTCATTCATTTTAGTATTCCCCATGAATGTTTCAACGCATTGCCTAATGATTACTATCATTATGAATATAAATACAATTAAGTTAGTAAGCTCCATGTAATTTAAAATAGAAGAACCATTGGGGAAAACAGGATATTAATTACCATCTCAATTCAAGTCCTCTAAAATCTTAAAAAATATTATTGGCTTACACATTGAAGAAAACTCCTCTACTCTTATATAAGACGATAATGCTCCCAATTATAGATTATGGGGACCTGATTTATGGCTCGTTGGCACAAGCCCAACTTAAAAAAATTACAAATTTCGGGATTTCTATTATTATCATTCTATTATTCTAAAATTGCCAAAATTAGCTAGTACCAGAGAAATTCATAAGTCACTCAACTTACCGTCACTCTCGACCAAAAGGGACAGTCATTTATTAGACTTAGCATTTTGAGAACAAGAAATGGGGTAAAATAGAGACAAAATGAAACCGGGTTTAAGAAGACTAATAAATTGGAAAAAGTTGGTAGTGCCACTGTCTGAAAAATGAAATCTTCAGGAGATCGTATGTATATGTATTGACAAGTTTATGGAATAACCTTCCAGAAAATATTCAAGAAACAAAGAGAAGAATACACTTTAGACAATATCCCAAAACAACCTATTCGGGTGATTTTGATGAACATCTTGCTAGTGAATGATTGATATCTGTTGAAAAAGTTAATCCATAAATCATGGATTTATTTCTAACTAAACAGGGTTTATTTAATAGATAAACCAGCCATCTCACAGGAGGCATGTAAGCCCTTATTGTAAGATCGATACAATGATAAATACTGGTGGACTTAATTTTATTTGTATTTGACAATCTATGTACCAGGTTTTACATGTATAGCATTTTTTGATATGTATATGTATTTGTACAGTAGGGTTTTCACATTGTTAGAATCTAAGACTATAAACTTGGGGCCTGACTCGTATAGTATTTTAATAAGTAAAATGTTCTAAGTGACGAAATATTGATAGAGTAGTAGATATCAATATTAACTGGCAGGACAATGACATTGAACTCACAAACACAACAAGTCGGTAAACTTTTATTGTTAAATGTAAAAATATTATATAATCTGATAGTCTAGTAGGAGAAATGAGCTGGACAGGGAATGAATTAATATTTGTCAACATTTGATTTTGAATCGGACAGACTTTTGTACATCTCAATATCTAGTTAGCTGAATAACAGGTATTAACTAAGAGTAATATCAGGTATTGTATTTAGAATTCATATAATCATTTATTCACCATTTAATCAATGTTTCTTAAAAATGCCAAGATGAGACGGGAGGGTATTTTCCTAGATGAGATTAGTATATTTAAATCAAATTATTTCATTTGAATGAATTTGCGACGAAAATACACATACTGTAAACGTATTAATGTTCGCGCAGTATTTATTTTCGCGCACCCACCTTTGTGCGCGAAAATAAATCCTGCGCGAAAGGGATAATTATTGTGTAAACAAGGTGTGAGACTTCCTGGCTGCGCGAATTTAAATCCGCGCAAAAAGGTGCAGCGCAAAAAAGGTGTCAAAGTACTTTGTGCGCGAAAATTTATCTGCGCGAAAATAAATACGTTTACAGTAACTAATTTTTTTACCCAGATTTAATTTCATGTGTGAGATTTTGAAGCTTTAGCGTGAGATATTGAATAAATGCATGTGTCACAAGCAAAATGTGTGTGACTTGAGAGCCCTGCGTGCATCCATAACAATTGGGGTAATTCTGTATTCATGCTTTATTTTTTGTTTGTGGGCTTAATGTAAAAATCAGAAATAATCAGAGCGTGTTTGGTGAATGAAGGCGAACTATGTGCGATTTTATTGGCACAAATCTTTAATCTAAAATTAGTAGGGAAATCAGAGGAAACGATTGGTACATTGAAATATATTATGTTAACCAATAGATCAATAACCAATTTGTGGAGTTAATTAATTCTTTATTCTAGATGGTCTCATAATTTGTTTCTACCTCCTTCTCCTACTCTCCCGTCCCACCCCCTATCTCACCCTCCACCCTCGCTCTGTTCCCACTCTCTATCACTACACTGCACCCACTCGATATCCCTCCCTCTCTTTCTAATGTAAAATGTGAATTTGGGAACTTCCGGTTTGATTCTGAACGAGAAGGGTGCTTCCTCACGAGGACGATTAATTTCTCTTTTTCTTTCAGATTCCGGATTATCTTAAGTACAATACTTGGCAGTGTGATGCATAAGCATATAGAGAACCTTCATAAGTAAGTTGGACGTTGAAAAACAAGCGGATTTTGAATACATCAGACTTTAAAAATCCGAGTGGACGCTACGAACTAGCGTGGTTCCCGCCATTCCAGTAAGGAGCCCTTAATCCACGGATTATCGTTCGCACTGGAGGAACAAAAACCCTTACGTAAATCACAAGGACATACGGTAGCTAAATAGCTGGTGGTTCAAAAACAATCGGAATAAGATCGAAAGGCACACAGCCTTTCCTCAAAAGGATTAATTCCATCAACAATAGGAACGAGCAAAAGGATTAAAACCAATAGCTCCAACGAAGGACACGCGAGCTCATAAACGGCAGCGAAAACAACGCCGGGAATACACGGACCCTATATAGGAACCTTGTAATTCCAGGAACTCAGCAAAAGTGGACAATCTCTGGAATGCTTCACTACGGTATTTAATTCGGAAAGAATAAAACTATATGGTTATAATATAGATGCTCATATGTTTGTGAAAATAAGTTCGTAGCGCGAAGCACACGCCTAGCGCTTCCATCTGGTGAGAACTCTGAACACTAATAAGTCTAACGAAGAAGTGTCAAATTTCAACGCTAGAGGCCGCCTCTAAATGGTAAACACAGGAAAGCCGTGTTACCGTGTGGACTTATAATCCCCCTGAAACGGGAATAAGTGTCGATTGTAGTACATTAGCAAGCTAAGAACAATATTAGACTCGTGTAAAAAGTTGAATTAGCCGATAATTGCAAATTAAGACACTACATAATGCATAAAAGAGAAAACCGCTAGCTCGATTAAACGAAGCGGAAGTTAAAACCAGCATTTCCCCGGAAGTGGAGGAAAGGGTAAAAATTCTGATAATCATATACAGTTCCCCACCTGAAGTACCGGGTACAACCCATACTCGCACCGGGATATGTCAGCTCAAAATGGTGCAGACAAGAGCAATAAGGGTATAACTGATCCAAACGTTAAAAAGAGGCCCTTAGATTCTTCCCCCGAGGGCAATAGGTCACAAGCCAAACAACAGAAACAAAGTGATAGCTCATATGGTGTCAAGAACATGACCGGTGAAGTAAGCATGGATATAAACAACCCGGAAAAAATGCTGACCAATCCGGAGGATATCAAGGCCAAAGAAAAAGCTGCTGAAACAAGTCTCAAGGGCTTGTTGGAAAAAATGTCGGAGACAAGACAGAAGAATAACATGCAAGAGAAACAAGATTTTGAAGAATTAAAAAGAAGAATAGAGGATTTGGAGGCGATAAGAGACGAGGTGGCTTCTGTTTAGGAGGATACCTCAGGCCTCAAACGTGACATGGAAGATGTGAAAGAATACAATATTCAGCGTGATATTGCTATGGGAGGCTTTCACAAAAGGTTAAAACATCAAGAAGAGGAGATGATGTCTCAGACTAATCAGAGAAATATATATATCAAACAAACAGAATAATGTGGGTTAGAAGAATTCTTTTGAATAGAAACAGATCGTGGTTTAAAGTCTTAGAAGCTTTTCATCAAAGAGATATAGACGAGATATTCTTGTGTAGATTCAAACCTACAATCGCGATTAATAAATTCTATAAAGAACTATTCGAAATATGGAATAAATATTATTTTAAACTAAAGCCAGAGAGTATTGAACAAATTCTTGGAGAAAGAATCTGGGCTAATAGATATATAAAAGATAAGGGCCAGATGTTGTATTGGTCAGAGTGGAAGCAGAGGGGAATTACAGTCATTGGAGACATTTTCAATGAAAATGGTAATATGATGTCAACAAATGAATTAGCATCAAATTTCGATTTTAGACCCTCATGTTTTTCTAGACAAATGCTAAAGAAAGCAATTCCGAAAGAATGGATTAACTGTATAAAAAGGGAAAGAAATTATACCCTAAAAAACTCTGTGGTCTTTGTAATCGCAGGAAAGGAGTTAAACATTGTCGAATGTACAGCAAAGAGTGTTTATGATCAGTTGCTAACAAAATTGAAACCAAAATGGCAGAAACTACAGAAATGGCAACAAAGGCTAGAATTGTCTAAAGAAGAATATGATAAGATCCAGTGGAATGATATTTTCTCCATGCCTTATAAGGTCTCTACGGAGGCAAGAATTCATGTATTTCAGTACAAAATCTTGCATGGCGTGCTAACTTGCAATGTATATTTGAAACAAATTGATGTGATAAAAACTGACACATGCTCCTACTGTAACAAAAAAGATGATTTAATCCACTTTTTAGTAACATGCAAGAGAACAAAAGAGCTATGGCAAAACATCCTTAAGTGGATCTATGAGTGTGGCTATTTAAATACAGATAGCAGTGGAAAAATGATATTTAATCGAAAAGGGAGATATATGGTTATAAGACCCATTGAGATTATTTTTGGAGTCAATGTCACGAATTTAAATTCTAAAATAATAAACTGGATTATTCTCCAGGTAAAATCATTTATATATAGACAGAAGTTGTTTGCCAAAGGTAGCATTGACATTTTGGCCACAATGTATGAACTTCGTATGAGATGTAATGTTGTTATATATGCCTTCGATTTTAAGAAAATTAGTGGTGAGGAAAAAAAAATATGGCGGCGTGTAGCCGAAGGTATCACAGAATACATTGAGGTGCTGAAAGGCTGAAATTTTATTCTTCCCAACTACGATATTATGCATACATGTCTTTAGAATTGTAGAAGCCCAGACGGCAGGTTACAGTAAATAAAGTCATTTGTAAAAACAAAAAAAAAGAAGAGGAGATGAAAGCCGTCAGAGAAGTCATGGCTTCCACGACTGCAACCAAGGATACCGATCTCATAAGGTCACAAAGAGATGAGCAGGAAAAAGATAGGGAATTCATTCAAGCAGAAACAATAAAACTTGAAAGAAATCTGCTATTTCTAGGAATCAAGTCTAGAATGGAGGAAACTGAGAATGACCTATATGACAAAATAAACAGTCATCAAGGAATATCTTATGCTTCCGAATATAGACGTAAGGAAGGCTATCAGAATTGGAAGAAAGGACAATGTCCCAATAAAAATTGAGGTGGCTACAGTGGAACAGGCTAACATCGTGTACGAGTCAAGAGCCAGGCTAAAGCAGTTTGATGAATTGGACATGCCCAAGGGCAAAGGTATGAACATTCGTAAAGACATGCCATTTATTGTACGCCAAAGGATCGCCAAAGCAAGAGCAATATGCGCGGCCGCAAAAGCCAAGCAGTACGAGGTGGAGCAATTTGGCCCCAATATAAAGATAGCTGGCATCCATTACAGACACGACCAACTCGACGGCGTTCCCACCAAACTACTATTGTCTCAGCTCTCAAAAAAACAGGACGACAACACGATGGTGTTCTTTTCTTCTGACAATCCCTTGTCGAACCATTATGCCTCTCCCTTCTTCCTTGATGGGCATAGATTCGATCACGTAGAACAATATCTCTTTCATCAGAAGGCTAAAATAGCTGGGGATCCCGTCAAACCAGCAATGGCTATCAAAACAAAAGACCCAGTAGAGTGTAAGCGCTACATGGGTAATGTATTCGACGAGCATAGAAGATGGCCCATTCACAGACAGGAGGTACTGCTCAAAGCGTTGAGATCTAAGGCAAGACACCACGAAGTGGTCCGAGACTACCTTGTATCGACTGGAAACAGAGTTATTGGAGAGGCCTCCCCCACTAATAAAGTCTGGGGGATTGGGATAGGTCTGGACGATCCCAACGTTCTGGACACAAGGATATGGCCATCCGAAGGCAACCTTGTCGGAAAAATGTGGATGAAGGTCCGAGAAGAGCTCATGAGGGACCTCACACAAGGTGATGCTAACAACATGGCTATGGGGAGTCAGTTGAGCGTCTAAGGAATCAGGAGTTTGTGTATTGATGTTGTGTGAGTGTAATGTTAAAAATGCAGCAACCCAATATTGAGAATTTTGGTGATTCAACAAAAGTAATTACACTAAATATAAATGGTTTAAACAACCCTATTAAAAGGAAAGCTATTTTTTATCAGTTTAGCCAGCTACATGACACGATTGTAGCACTTCAGGAAACCCACTCCGTCAAGGAAAAAGAAAATATCTGGCAATCCCAGTGGGGAGGTCTGATCCTCTTTGCACATGGAACCTCAACCTCAAGGGGAACTATGTTCCTCATTCCTAAGTCTCTAAAAAGCTGCGTCACGGATCATAAAGCAGACCCGGATGGAAGATGGCTACTCATAACCCTGAATATAAATAATGTTGTGTACTGTATTATAAATGTGTATGCGCCCAACAGTGACAAGCCTAAAGAACAAGCTGTATTTCTAAACAAGGTGAAGGACATCTTGGCTGACTGTGTATATGACAGGCTAATAGTGCTTGGTGATTTAAAAGCTGACACCACCTACAAACCGTCAGCAGTCGCCAGTATAAAACTAGCAGACTTTGTTGGCGAACTGGACTTAGATGACATAGTCTCCACAAGAAGTAACTGTCTCCCGGACATAACGTGGTCAAGACTGGAACAGAACTCTAGATTAGACTATATTTTTGTCTAAAAAAACATGTCAAATAGAGTACATAGATGCGAAGTTGTTTCGAATACCAATTCAGACCACAACGAAGTAAGAATTGATATGTATATGGGAAATACTGCTAGGGGGAGGGGCTATTGGAAATTTAATGGTAAACTCCTATTGGATGATCAATTTGTTATTAATGTTGAAGAAGAATACGAGCGCACAATGAATGAAGACTTAGATCCAAAAGTTTAAGCTCAGAGTCAGAGAGGCCGCAATTTCTAGGTGCAGTGAAATGGCCAAAATCAGAAGACAAAAAAAAATACTCAAATACTTAAGGATAAACTTAATGTTCTTGATAAGAAGAGAAGACTAACGATTGAAGAGGTTAATGAAAGGAAGGTCATCTCGCAAAGTTTGAGAGAAATAGAAATGGATAAGGCAGAAGGTGCTCTGATTAGATCAAAGGCCAAATGGGCCACCGAAGGCGAAAAACCTTCAAAATATTTTTGTGCTTTAGAAAAGTTCAAATCTGGTAAAAAAGCAATCTCATTGTTAAATGTGAATGGTGTTTTAACGTCTAATTTTAGACGAGGGTAAAAATTTTTATTCAACCTTGTACAAAAAATCATCAGTGTGTGAAGAAACAGGAAAAGATTTATGTAATCCTGATCATGCAGTCCAATTGGACGAACAGGAAAATCAGTTACTGTGTAGAGAGATAACTCATGAAGAGGTCGAGAAGGTATTAAAATCTTTCAAGAAGGGCAAATCACCTGGATGCGACGGATACACAGTCGAGTTTTATCAGTTTTTTTGGCATTTGATTAAACCCATGTTTATGAATATGTTAGAACTTTGCTTAGCAGACCGGGAAATGACAGATAATCAGAAAAGGGGAGTCATATGCGTCATCCCAAAGAAGGATAATGATTTATCGTTCATCAAAAACTGGCGACCCATCACCCTCCTAAACATAGACTATAAATTGATTTCTAAAACCATCTCTAACAGACTTACTGCCTTTCTCCCTGAAATTATCAATGAAGATCAGCTTGGTTTCGTTAAGGGAAGATTCATAGGGACAGCAATTAGGAAAATTGATGATATACATTCAATCTTAGAACATAGTGAACAAGAAGGTATAATAGCCTCTGTAGATTTTTCTAAGGCATACGACTCCGTGGACTGGTCGTTTCTCAGGAAAGCCCTGAAGTCACACAACATTCATGATACTTTTATAGAATGGATTGAAACTCTATTGTACGATTCCAAAGCCACGTTCACAAACAACGGTTTCTCATCTCAATGGTTCCCTGTAGAAAAAGGAGTTAAACAAGGGGACCCCATTTCATCATCCCTGTTTTTAATAGCGGTTGAAAAATTGTCTGAACATTTAAGAAGAGATGAAAATATTCAAGGTATTGATTTAGGTGAACACCAATCTAAGGTTATTCAGTTCGCGGATGATCTCACATTAACTGTCCAGAATGAGTTCTCCCTGTTGTCTGCAGTAAGAACAATGAATAAATTCGCATGTGCGACAGGTCTACATATGAACCCTAGCAAATCTAAGGGCTTTTTAGTAGGTGGTATTACTATCTCGAATAGAGACCTGCTACAGTTCGATTGGACTGGGCAAATGAAGGTATTGGGTGTCACTCTTCTAAACCCTAGAAATGAAATGGAAATGTACAGGATAAACAGTGAATCTCTCCTAGCAAAAGCTAAAAACACGATAAACGAATGGAGAAATAGATTCCTGACCATCAAAGGTAGAATATTAATATGTAACGTATTCCTACTCCCTGTATTCCAGCACGCCCTTGCATGTATACATTTTGGTGAAGATCTGATTAAGAAAATTGATGAAGTCATATTAAACTTTGTATATGGCAAAAAACACCATAACATCAGTGCGAATTTTTTGGCACAAAAGCCAGAAAACGGAGGTCTAGGGCTAAGATTAATTAAGAAAGTATATGACACAAACAGAATCATGTGGGTCCAGCGAATATTGTACAAAAGAAACAGCTCATGGTTTAGAGTGCTGGAAGTGTTCCACGAGAGGAGTATTGAAAATGTGTTTTTAGGTAGATATATGCCCAGTAAATCCTTAAATGGTTTTTATAGTGATATATTCAAAATCTGGAACAAGTGTTATTTTAGCATCAAGCCAGAAAATGTAAATCAAGTCCTCAGGGAGAGAATATGGGCAAATAGGCTCATCAAGGATAAGGGCCAAATGTTATATTGGGATAACTGGACCAACCACGGCATCACTGCCGTTGGGGATTTGTTCAACGAAAGGAAAGACTTCATGTCCTTACAGGAGTTAGCCAAGCATTATCAGTTCCTTCCATCCTTTTTCTCTAAAGAAACACTCAAGAAGGCTATCCCAGCCGAGTGGTTTAGATTGATCAAGCAAAATGAACCCATTCCTGGAGGTGATTCAATTAATTTCAAGATTGGAAAACACGATTTAAACTTGGTTGCATGCAACGCTAAGAAAATATATGAGCAAATGATAATGAATAGAAAAACCAAACGGGAGAAGCTATGTAAGTGGAAAGATATACTAGGTTTAACGCCAGAACAATTCGAGGAAATTGACTGGAGGGTAATCTTCAAGAGACCTTATTCTTCTGTTACCGAATCTAGGTTACACGTTTTCCAGTTTAAACTCCTACACGGGGTCATTGCATGTAACGGGTACCTAGCCCAGATCCAGGTAAAAAACAATCCTAAATGTGATTTTTGTAGAAAAAAGGACAACATTGTACATTTTTTGGTGGAATGTCACAAAACTGGTCAGAAATACTGGGCTGGATATACAATTCAGGATATCTCAATGAGGGAAAGAACAAGGAGATCATATTCAAGAAAAAAAGGGGCAAAATTATCACTAACCCAGTGGATATCCTCTTTGGCATAGAACAAACTAACCTACCATCTAAGATTGTCAACTGGATAATACTTCAGGTTAAAGCCTTCATATACAGGCAAAAATTGTTTGCAAACGGTATGATTGATTTATTGTCAACCCTATACGAACTCAGAATGAGATGCAGGGTGGTATTATACTCGTTCAAACTACATTCTGTAAGTGCGGGAGAAAAGGTTTTATGGCAAAGAATACAGGAGGATATTAATGAGCTTATAATTGTTCATAAATCTTGATTTTATCCATGTACCCATTATAGACCTTCACTTGAGCTAACATATCCAGGTTGAATGTTATCAAACAGGTTTGCGCATGTCGTCTGTTCGTACTGATTAATGTATTAGCTTTGTAGAAGCCACGATGGCAGGAAATGAAATAAACGCTTTGCAAAAACAAAAAAAATGTGAATTTGGTACCAGTGATATCACATACATTAGATAAAATGATTGTGTTATCGACGATAGTATAGTGCATAGTTCAATAATCACTGTTTAGACAGAGTAGACAACTTTCTCCTCCACCCCCGTCATCCCTTCCACTCTGTCCCTCCCTCTCTTCCCTCCATGACTGCACAAACGTCCTCCCTCCCCTTCCTATCTTTTCTCCCTCTCTTTCCACTTTTTTCCCTCTGTCTGTCTGCCTGATCTCTATCTCCCACTTTAAATTCTGGGCACAAAGATGAAGAAAATTGAACAGCAGGTCACAGTGAACTGTCGCTTCAGGGTCAAACTTCCACATTATTTCATTTGAAAATAATTATCTTATGTTTGTTTCACATTTACCATTGTCCATTAAGTGAGTGAGTGAGTGAGATTGGTGGCTTTACGCCCTTATCAACACTTTGAAGTGTTATATCAAGGGCGGCAGAGCTGAGAGGGAGGCAGTTTATGATCATACCCAGGAAAAGATATAGAGAAGAAGGGAGAGAGAGACAGAGAAAAGAGACAGAAAGGCACTTTAAGGTCTCACCCAGGACCAGGCACTTTAAGGTCTTACCCATTGTCCATTAAAAGATAATTAATTGCGCCGGGTTGGAAGTAACATCCATCTAAAATAATGGCAATTTAAATACTTTAAATAAATATAATTATCAGCTATATGCTATTAGGCGATGGGGAAATATGTTAAGTTTCAGAATCCTATCAATTTTCTGGTATATTGAAATTAAGGTCCCTATTTCTTTGTTAAATCGATGAAATACTCCATGTAAATGTATGTGTATCTCTGGACTACCCCCCACCCGAAGGAAAAGGGAACAAGAGACGTCCCAATGGTCCATTCTGATGAATGGTCATCAAATAAGTTAGTGGGAGTGAGTGAGTGAGATTGGTTGCTTTACACCCTTATCAACACTTTGAAGTGTTATATCAAGTGCGGGAGAGCTGAGAGTGAGGCAGTTTATGACCATACCCAGGAAACAGAGATAGAGAAGAAGGGAGAGAGAGACAGAGAAAAGAGACAGAAAGGCACTTTAAGGTCCCACCAAGGACCAGGCACTTTAAGGTTAGTGGGAGATCATTGTATTGTTTTGTCTGTCGCCACCTAATCAGTATAATTATATATTAGGAGTGAGTGAGTGAGATTGGTTGCTTTACGCCCTTATCAACACTTTGAAGTGTTATATCAAGTGCGGGAGAGCTGAGAGGGAGGCAGTTTATGATCATACCCAGGAAACAGAGATAGAGAAGAAGAGAGAGAGAGACAGAGAAAAGAGACAGAAAGGCACTTTAAGGTCCCACCAAGGACCAGGCACTTTAAGGTCTTACCCAGGACCTTAATTATATATTATGATGAATGATATCTTATCATATATCATGATGAATGATATCTTATCAACTTCATCTTCACTTAATAGTTTCTTCTGATGAATTTATTTTCTCTCCACTTAAAGAAATCTTAATTAAGAAATCAATCAACCCTCATCAAATGATCAAAACAATTCGAATTTAATTAAGGCCTACACTCATAACAAGTGTATAAACGATACCATTAATAGAACATTACTCACACACGTTAATATAGGATTAAGCCATAAATATAACATACAAATAAAAAGTGACCACATGTCACATCAAGCAGATTTCCTTTTTTACCTTGATATATCTATATTGCTGTTACACAGAGAGTAGACATTTTCTAACAAATTAGTACCCAGCTATACAAATCCTTTACTAAAAGACTTTAGTTGAAGTATGATTCTATTCGCGAACAAATGTATTACGAACAGCCTGGTTTGTTCTAAACAACAGATTGACAGATTTATTTATCGCTAATGACTTTTTTCTTTCTGAAGGTCCCTGGCCAAGATAACTATGCAGGTCCTGACCTCGTCCACAAAAAAAAACATAGAATGGTTAAGGAAAAACCGTCCTAAAGGTAGGTAGTCTTTCTTAGATGAATTTCCAATGCTTCATCTTAATGATGAATGAAATAACCGTTTTGGTATCATAAGTTATGCTCTTCTTAAAACCAGTCTCCTTTCCTGATGGATCATTGATGTCCTGGTGCTAATAATATTAGAATCTGTTATCATTTATCATTGTTATAATGAGAAATATGCAATAAATGTTCCATTTTATTGGTTCTTCATTTCCAACTTTTCCATATGTCTATACCGTTTATATCCCTAATTAATCTCTGGTTGTCTAAAGAGCTAACAAAAAAACCACATGACATGTAAATCATGAGGCCCAATTTATTGATATTTGCCAAATGCATTTTTCAGGAGTCTGTCAGGCAAAGGTTGTGGCAAACCGTCATGGCCATGACATGTTGCTGCTCCCGCCATACCATCCAGAACTGAACGCCATTGAGAAGGCATGGACGACAGCAAATAACTGTGTCGCCCAGCTCAATTCACCACACCTGGGACCTTGGTGTCCTTATCATAGCGTTGCTAGCAAAAGTAGGGCTTAGCACATGGTGCAAACTGGACGCAAAATGCATAGAAGAGGAGGTGGTACAACTTGAAATGCTACAGGAGGGGAAGAATAGAGAAGAGGAGTTTAGGGCGGCTCATCCCGACCTTGTGTTTTCTTTGTCCGATTCTGAATCAGAAGGTTTGTATCTATCAAGGGTGTATTTTACATTTTTAAAATAATCTATCATTGAAAAATAATTTGACAGCTAGAATGGTCCATTATTGATATCAGAAATATCAGCGCGCTCCTTGGAGTAAACCATTTGAACTCATAGAATAAATCAATTGAAGTTTTATGTTTCATGATTTCTTTTGATAATTGCAATCCATAATTAGTATGAATAATAATATATGTCTTTCATTTATATGCTATTGCAGATGATATGGAGCTGGCTGAGGGTGTAGATGGGCAGAATGTAGAACTCGTGGAAGGGGTCCACGGAGGGCTGCCAGAAAGTCAGATGGAGGCCGTGGAAAACCTCCTGCTGCTGGGGCAGCCTCAAGTAGAGGAATAAATTAGTATAATTTAGTATAATTATAATTATTTTTTATTTTTTTATATTCATAACCTGAAAAATAAAATTACGAATAATTCTTCATTGCATCGGTCTTGTTTTACTGAAAATCTCATTCGCAGTCATGATATTATCTTGCAAAGTCGGCCTAGTTGCTTGCAAACGGCAATATTAGTTATTAGCTCATCATCCTGTAACAACCAACTACCTGGTTACTATGGGGACATTCCCCATGACAACACAAAATAATAATATGAATGTCACAAATTTGGTCAAAATCACAGTTTGCAAAAGAACAAAATATACACCAATCCTATAGTTTCTTTCCTTATTTTGATAGAGAATATACATTGAATAAAGGAAATTATTGGTCTGTTTATGGAGATTTTTTAGGGCGATAATAGGGTTTTTTTGGTGTAACAATAGCATTTTATATCATATACAAACCAAATATTCTTTTTTCAAGAAGAATTACTACTCAAAGTTAAGACTGATATAATTCTGCATGATATCCACACAAAATATATAAAATCTCGATATGTTCCATGGGCCTTATTTAGTGCAACTATGTTCCTGGAAGGAGTCGACATAGAGGCAAAGGTTTTCTATACTAAATCTGGAGATATTCCTGTCAGGTTGTGTTGATAACACAGTAGTAGAATTCTCAAATGATTCTTTCAGCGATGCGGTTATGGCTTACATTGAGAAGAGGTTAGAATGAAAAAATGTCAATAATAATGAAGAATAATCACATCCACACATTGGGTCTATATTTAAAAAACAGAAATTAAATGTTTGCCCTGTGTTATCAGTATGGTGCTTGATGTTTATCAAAAAATTGTTTATCCATCCATAACTTTACCTTGTCTCCTCTGAAAGATTTCTCAATTTTCAACTATCCCAAATACCCCTATGGCATCGTTGACCTTGCCCAATATGGAACGCAGGAGCTTGGCGACTTACTTGATCACTACAAGGAGCTTCTAAGTACAAGTGTTGTAGAAGCAGCGAAGGCAGAGTTCAATAGATTCAAATCACACATCAAGGGATATCAGCAAAATCCAATAGACACCTACAAATTCATCCTCCGTAGTAAGCCAACAGCATTTACAAATATTTTGTTGATGGTGGAAATAATGCTGAGCATCAGTGCATCCACAGCAAAATGTGAAAGGAGCTTCTCTGCAACGAACCTGACCTTTACACCAACCAGAGCTTCCAGGAGTCAAGAGATGTTGCAAAACTTGATGACCATCCATATGGAAGGCCCAGTACTAAAAGACCGAGTACTAAAAGAACTCACATGAATGACTGATTTTGACTGAATAATTAAATGAAATAAATAAAGATAACATTCAACATAAAAAGATTAATTGGAAAAGAATTAATTGGCCTTTATTTAAATCACCCTATATATGTACTTACGTATATGCCTTTGCAAGTATAAAGGAACTGAACCAAAATATTTCAGCCATTGTTGGAAAAATTGATTATGTGGCTGATAGGGATGTGTTGCAAGGCTTCTGTGGACCAGCTGGACCAGATCATGAATGCACAATGAACAGTGAGGTACATGTAGGAGAGGGAGAGGCTGGCTACAATAATATCCTCAGTGCTTTCCAGAATCAGAAGATAGGGACACATGCTTGTGCACTGATAATCAACTCCCTGCATCCAGACTTGCCAAAGATACCAATATTGATACATCCTACATGCAACCGATTTAATGCAGCATATGTCAGACATCAGTGGGAAGAGGTCACAAGGTTATACAATCAACATCTTGAACCCCTACTTGGACCTTTGGTTGGAAACTCATCTGATGGTGATTCAAGATGGAGATCAATAATGCTTAATGCTGCAACCAGTCAGGAGGGCTTCAGATTCCAACCTATTCCTGTAGAAGATGGTTTCATTTTTACAGCAGCTAAGCATGAGAAGGGGGACGGCTCCTACATTATCAGTGGGCTCCCAGACCAGGATTATTCAAGATTACTATGTTATTGAATGATAAATCATAAGTGGTGCCGTTTTCACAGCACATACCTACAATACTTGCATTAATTTCCATGCCCCCACTGTACATAATTGGTTTATATGGAAATCAATGTTTCAGGTAAAAATGTCCTTATGTCTATTATTAAACTCAATATTGCAGGGAATTCTGCTGTTGTGGGGCACCCGTTAACCATGAGTGGGCCCCTACATCGGCTTGTTCTGGGGAATTATCATCTTTCTGGGAAGATTCTGAACAGGTATGTTTAACCCTATCCATACTGCACAATGCCTTGAGTCATTCCCAGGTGAAAAACGCTGCAATGCCTTGACGCACTCCCAGGACAAGTGCGCCACAATGCCTTGACGCACTCCCAGGCTCACAACGCCATGATGCCTCAGGTCATTGCCCGCAAATAACGCCACAATGCCTTGAGGCATCTTTTTACTTTATATCATTCAAAACCACTTTTTTATGAGAAATAATAATTTGTTTACATTTTTTTTTCATATATTAAATAAAGAACATTTCTCACCATATTTTTGCAACATTCTAATTTGATATCCATGGCAACATTGACATTTTCTAGCAGATGAGAGAGAATGATTAGCTGTAACTTAAGATACAAAAGGACTATATTTAATAAGAATTGGTTACGATGTCTTTATGATATAGCACGAAACTTTTCGCGATTGTTAAGTCTATATAGACGGGGAAAGTGTGAACTTTTTGACTATTAATATGTAATGATGTTTGAGTAAGGATTGCGAGTACATTTATGTGTTAGAGTGCTCGCTGAGTTATGCTGGAAGAATTTACAAATTCAAACTTTGTGAATTAAGAGAAATATCGGGATTGTGAAGAATAACCCGCAAATAAGGCAAACAAGTCCTTAGATTTTGAAGACCGATATAACGGTAACTATACCAACGTAACAATTTAGTATGGCATACATATTATGATCGTTGCATGTACTCTTATTATTATGTCTTAGAAATTAAGTATTTGGGTTTAGGGATTGGCTCTATATAGTGAAATTACTTAACTAGAGACAGTAGAGAAAATGAACAATACTATCAATGATAGTACGAACACTCAAGGAAATGACAATCATGGAAAGGACAATGAAGGACACGGTTTATTGCTTCTAAAGAAAGCTATGAAACATAAATATAAACGAGCCGGGGTAGGGGGTTTTTGGGTTTTTATAATAATTGTTGATATGTATGTATTTTGGCAATGGTCCAGACATAATAATGTTCACATCGCTATGTTGTTCTTATAAATGAAGTAAATTGTAATAGAGCTATTTAGGAAGAACCTGGTAGACCTGCTAAGGCAGAGGTCACCTTCCTATTTTCTGGATGATGTAATTGATTTAATGAATGGACCAGAATAAAAATACAATATATATATATATATAAAACATGGCCTGAAAACCCCACTATCTGCTCCACTCTAAGTGGTCTATTTTCACTAAACATGTCAACTTAAGAGGGTTGCCACTTTTGTTTTATCGCGATGACATAGTTTTTCTTCCTTTTATGTAAAGCATATAACCTCTATTATATGTGTAGAAAATATTTTGATATTTGAGTCAGTCGTTTTTGTTTTATTCAGTAAAACGTGAACAGATATAACATTTCTGTATGGACTCCCATACTAAAGTAGTCGTATTTGACGACGCAACTTGGTATGGAGCCACCGTTCTGCGCTACGCGTATCTAAGCAATTGCGTCGTCAAAAGAAACACGCCCTAGTGACAAGCCCAGCCTAGTTGGGCCACTGTTTTCCCGCGCACTTGGCGTATGGATAGGGTTAAAAGAATTATCGATCTGAGTTTTTTCAATGCATGTGAGTTAATTTTATTGATCAGTGAATGCCTCAAATAATTGTTTCGGTGGTTTGCCCTGCTTTTGTTTGACACTTCTGCTAATAGACGTGTCCCGAGTTACCATCTGAGGGGCTTACCAAGGTGCTTCCAGTGCAGATTAAGAGCCGCAGGGAGGCCACATTTGGTGGGAGTAGCTACCGCACCCCTTGGCTGTAGCTCTGGCCATGCCTCTGGTACCTTCCCCTGCCATCCACGCTCTGCATGACGGCCGTCACGGCCGACGCATATTTTACCGAGGGCAGAGGATGTTTTTGCTTTTGTTTACAATAATTTTCTATGATAATAATGTTGAATGTGGGTGTTCAGCTGCTGAATGCACATCCTTAAAATGGTCTTGAACACAATTTAGTGAGCCTACTAGGTGTAAAGTCTTTATGCCTAATTAATTCAGTCCAAATCTTTCTCTCCCTTGTTTTCTGTGTTTTCTGAACTCGATGAATACTTATCCAATCTGTTGTTTTTCCTGGATCATGTATGAGAACCAGTGACAGTACAATTAAAATACATCATTTCCTCTTCAATATCCTCTCGTTTGGTGGTGATCTAAGTTATATTACTTCACTTAATTCTAAAATTAAAAGATATGTACTCCCAGCCCCTGCTGAAAGCTATGGGGCGGAAGTAAACAAACCATGGAAGTGGCCTACCTTCCTGCTAAAATCTCCCATGGTGCATTGAGCTGGCCTCCCTGGGCCCATAGCCACTCCTAAACTCAGGCCGCACCTATTGTTAGTCTTGTTACTATTCTCGTGGCACTGACTTAATTATGCACTCTTTCTATGATTATATTCTATGATTTTGCTTGGTGACGGCGTCATTCATTAATCATAGTATATATATTATTAGATGCTATGCTTACATGCTTTGGGTATCTTTGCTAGCAATACATGCACCCCCACTGTCACCATCTGTAGAATTGGCAAAACTGAAAAGGGAGAATGAGGCTCTAAAAAGAGAGTGTGGAGAATTAAAGGAACAAAATTTGGCACTTGGTACCAAACTTAGAAAGTCTCAGAAGGACTTACATGAGTCCCGGAAATACAACATGGACATTATAGTGGGACCTGAGAAGTCTGTTGAGAAACCTGCTAAGAAGATTGGAAGTAGAAAATAAGTTAAATTTTACATCAATAGTCCGGGAACAGTGTTGCCTTGGTTGGAAAAAAATCACCAGCATACAGACATTTCACTGACACAAGTCAAGCAGTAACTTCTTGCTGACGAACCAAACATTTCAAAACATAACAAAACACACATGACTCAAAACACAAGTCGAGCAGAAACTTCTCGCTGACAAACCAAACATTTCAAAATATAACAAAACACACATGACTCGAAACACAAGTCAAGCATTAACTTCTTGCTGACAAACCAAACATTTCAAAACACCCATGACTCAAAACACAAGTCAAGCAGTTAACTTCTCGCTGACAAACCAAACATTTCAAAACATACACACACAACTCTAAAACACAAGTCAAGCAGTAACTTCTCGCTGACTTATCACAACCCATCCAACCAACCTGCACTAAAAACAACCCACATCCTACCAACAACTTTAAGTAACATAGCCTGCATTCATCATGAAAAACAGGGAAGTCCTTGATTATAATAGACTGAACAGTAAAAGTGAAACAATAAACTTTTTAGAGCAATATATCACATCAAAATCTCTTCCCATACTATCAAGAAGGGCAATACAAAAAAACATTGACTCTATCATACAAAAAAGAAGTTCACTGCTGAAGAGTAGGAATAGGGGAACCAAACATCAGTCCAACTTTGACTTATTCCTAGAGAGTGATTGGACGATACCATCACCAGCTAATACTGAAGCAAGCCATCACATACACATGCTGAAGATACTAAAAATAGATTGGCTAATTAAGTTAACACTAAGGCAGATAATTTAGTGCAAGAACTAGCTGAATCTGATGTTAACAGAAATGAACTTCAATCTCAACTACAAACATGTCTGCAGGAGATTGATGCAGAAATCAGATAGTTTTGGAAGCCTGTTTACTGATGAAAAGTACAAGCCTGAAGAGGCAGAACTCCCAAATGCGATATTATAGAAGTAAATCAGAAAGGAAGCAGAAATTTATATGACAGGAGGAACACATTCAGGGAAGTAAGAACAGCATTTTGGACATTGAGAAAGAACTTGCAAAATCATTGGATGAGACCACTTGTAAAGCGAAGCAATGTAGTGAATTGGCAGCGGAAAATGAATGGCTCCGGGAAATCATTCATAATCCTGAAACAGTCCTCACCCTTCAAAATGGAGTATATACGGTGGACATGCAAAAATGTATTTTTAAACTGCTTGACTGCCAGGTTAGTAGTAGAATGATTCCACCAGTTATTAACTGTATTGTGAAACTTGTCTACAAAAATGTATCCAATATTCCAGGGAAGACATGTATTAATAACATGAATGTACAAAGATTGATCGCTGCACAAAAATATATTGCAGAAGAGCTTGTTACCCAAGAAAACACTTGTTTGCTGTCAGATGAGACAACCAAATACGATCAAAGAATGGAGGGGTTCCATGTAAGTGACAACTTGGGACGGACCTGGGTTCTTGGTGTTCGGGAGGTTACAACTAAGGCAGCTGCTGATGTTATGGAAGTACTACAGAATATTTTACAAGACATCACAGATCTCTCCAACAATTCCACAGAAGCTGGCACCCAAATACTCTTGAACATTACATCCAGGATGACAGACAGAGCAGCTACTGAGATGAATCTGGGTCAGCTCATAGAGGAGGCAAGACAGGAACTACTGCCTCTCTATGATGAACGTTACAACAAACTGAGTCCTGAAGAACAGAAAGCAAAGGGCAGCTCCTTAATTTCTTCTGTGGACTGCACTGCCTTGTACATTTTGCTGAAAGTGTAAATTCAAGTCTTGGTGAAGCAGAGGAAACTATTTTCCAGGCGCATGTTCCATCAGGAGATCCTGCCATGACCAAAAAGGTTGAGTCAGGTACAGTTTGTCTTGTAAGAACAACATGCAAAGCCTATCCAAGAGGTGCAGATGCTCGGAATGGTGTATATCTCCCATTTTCAGCATTTATAAAACCTGTCCTGAAAGAGAATGATTTAAATTCAATCCCACTCACACCCTTTTATGGCAATAGATTTATTTAACATTGTCTTTACTAGTGCAGGCAGTGTATATTTCTTACACAAAGAGTTAATCAAATTCCTAACAGGAAATGATTCTAATAGGTTACTCAGAGCAGTACTGCATGACTTACAAACTGAAGAGTTTATAGTAGGCTGTAAACTTCTTGGCCTTATATCTAATTTTTTTTTTACCTCTCCACTATGGCGCCTTTTGGAAGAAAATTTGATTCACATAATGGACATGAATAAGAAGTACCTTCAATTAGATAACTTCATTATGGATGTTATCAGCAATCCGGAATCATTCCTGTCTGGAGATATTCTTACCTTTGGTGAAGAAACATTTGTAAAGAAAGATGCTGTGTACACCGCATTAACTACACCATCAGAACATGATGTTCATGTAATCACATTGATCAGGGTGGTGCTACCTGCAATTTCTAAATTAATAAAGAAGTTGTTTGCTGATCACCTTCCTGGAGGAAAGTTTGAAAACATCAACCCTCAACTCAGACAAACAACACAAAGCACCCCGAAACATAACAAGTCAGTGTTTGCCTCAGCAGATCATTTGATGAGATCAAAACCCAACATCTCTATGCTAGCCAGTGAGGCATACATAATGTTTGCTAATAATCAAACAATGACATGGCTGGATGGGAAGGACAGAGAGGAGCAAACCAAAATCCTGTCTGAGGCTCGGCTTGAAAGGAAGTCAACAGTGAAAAAATTCCATCTACGAAGAGACTTAATTCAGAAAGAAAGGGCTAGGGCTGTGAAAGAAAAAATCCTGAAGGCAGAAGAGATCAAGCGATGGAGTCATTTGCAGCAGACATCATCCATTATGGGTCATGGCAGTCAATATCGGAAGTCGATAACCAACTGCTGTCATATGAGACAAATAACAGCAAAGTCAAAGCCCTGAAAGCACAGCTACGATTTAGACAACACCTCCTACAGCAACCACATTCAGACAAGGACATTTACAAATTTTCCAAAAAAGGAAAAAGCTTGTCAGTGGATGAACTGGCTTTGAATGTTAAAGCTCTGATTGAGGCCTCATTCTCTCTCCCTGTTGATCCAAATTCAGATGGTGTGCTTGTTGGGTGTAGAGTCAGACACCAATTCGAGGAAAGAAATGATCAGGAAGGCAACATGGTTTGGTATTGTGGAAAGGTTATTCCTCAGGTAAATTTACACTTTAAAGATGTTAGTCGATTGAATATCAATAAGCTAAGGAAGAAATGCAAAGCCAAAGTAGAATTATATACCGGTACACCAACATTTTATCGGTTTTATGAAATCAGGTAATGTAAATTATCAAAATATATTTTAGGATCTAACAAATGATTATCCTCAGTAATAACTAATATAATGTTTCATCTCATATCTAATCAAGCATTAATTTATTGTAATTGTTATCTTTGTACAGGTTCCTGGTTACCCGGACTGGTTCAATATTATATGATGATGAGGCAGATATATATATACTCCTACCGCCTCCTCGACGACCAACGCAATGGGGACCTTCAAATATTAGTCTGAATAGCAACGAATTGTATATAGTGTAACATTTTTGTAAATGCTCGGAATCGGTCGGGCTGAGACACCCAGGGGCCATGAACCATGGGGGCCTCCCTCAACCCAATTTTTAGGAGAAGTTCCTCCTGTCTTAGATTTAATCCTCTGTATTTCTTTTAATTTATGACATACAATTAAGAGATCGGGTAGGCGACATAGCCGACGTTTAAGGACACTTAGATTGGTCAAAGCATGTGGCATTTCTTCCCTTCCATATTATTCCCTATAAAGGAAAGGAGCGCTAAACTATAGTCACGAACGCTCGCCTTCCTTCCCTAGAACTTAGAAGGTGAACCACATGATGATGAACTGGGCCGATGACGCTCTTCCCACAGACACTCATTCCGGACTCAGTCCAAGGCAAAAGCTCTTACTTTTTTAAAACATTAGCAGGCGAACATTCGAATCTGAATCCCCCAAACCTCTATATCGGTGAAAAATCCATCAGTTTGAATAGAATTGCAACACCGAGAGAAAACAACGACCTGGAAGAAAAGGTATAAAATACAACCTCTCAGAAACCGCTCTCTCGATTCTATCACATGTTTGCGGAAGTGGGCGTGTTTAAGGAATTCCGCGCTAAATATTTCAAAGGATCCTGTAATCTGATTGGCCCACATGCGTCCTTGACCCCAAACGTTGACGGGTCACAGACTGCCCGGCAAGATTCTGTTTTGTGTGGAAGAAACCGCTCAGGACTCTATACAATCGTCGAATATCTACGCCATCGGAGAATATTTACAAGGTTTTGAGGTATGTACGTGTTCGTAAAACATTTCTGATTAACATAGCTCGAGATTGTGAGAAAAGGTTCGGAGGTAAGATCTTGAGAGCTAAATGTTTTTAATCACAGCTGACTTTCCCCCCGATTCTTGTGTTGTCATTTGAACCTACCTGCCACCCACCTAACACACTTGCCGATCGCTGATTTTCACAGAATTTCACGTATGGAAACTTATCTATGTGTAGGTTTTGGATAGAGGGCAGACCCTAGAACCACAATTTACTTGTTTAAACTATGTGTTACCAATACGATCATCCCAATTCTCGGGAAAGCTAGAACAGATTTCGTGTTCAGTACTTGGACTCGCCCAAAAATCAGCCATGTTATTGAAGTCGATAACTGAATGAAAACAATGCTATATTCAGAGCCCATTCTCGAGCTATATTCTCCCTTTCTTGTGTGACGAGGATGTCTAATATGTCTTTTGTACGACTGTCGACTTTAAGACATGTGAGACAACGGAAAACCTGGGTACAAGAGCGAAAGTTCGGATAATGTTGCCCGATCTTAGCGGTCCACAGTTGTAGCAGACGTCGGGCTGCGTCATTGGCGTTGCCGCGGTTAGATTCTGAACATTTCCTTCCCCCCAAATCACCCATAGGATCCGCTATTTCTTCGGATCTAGTGCTCAAAAGGGATAAGGACCGCGATAGACTGACATCTTATTGAAATTGTCTTCAGGTAAGCTCGGAAAAGGATTTAATCGAGGAAAATTCCCCCCACCAGACCCAGCGATATTTGTATACACTGGGCGAGTCTATTTTGCCTAGGTAGGAAGGCGTCAGTCATCAACGCGCGCCCAACCACAGTTTAAGGTGGCATTCTCTTGTTGAGATTTCCGCGGAAAATACATCAAAAGCTTCTGCTATTACTCACAGAATCAATACCCAGGGACCAAAGTTCATCGCTGTATAGATTTCTCCCATCAGTAAGGAGAACCTTCGGAGAAAAGGTTACAAATACCGCCTAGACGTTGTTGGTCTCCTCGTACCGACGAGTCTATTTTGAGGGCAGGGGTGACCAGTAGTGTTTTCACTTCCCAACCAGTCGATTTGTGGTTGGTGGGCAAGCGGCCATGTTGAATTTAAGACTCCTTGGAACCAGGCCAACAAAATTGTACAAGTATAATTTGTAGCGTAGACTATGGAGAAGATCACATTTTTCGATTCGCAGCTGGAAGGGGAAATGTTGGAGATGCGACGGACCTGCTTATGGGAGGCTGGCGTAAGGTGGTTGTCGCCCAGATCAATACAAATACACACAACTTCCCTGCCTCGGCCCTTGTCTGCGTCTGCTCGCACTTCGGTTGGCACATTCGCCCGCCCCTCTCTCCCTCTTTCTCTTGTTTCTCTCCCTGCCTCTCGTACTGATCATGGTGCTATGGCCAATGTGTTGGCCGATCATCATCAGTTGCCTTACTCGAGAAATCCCCCTCTCTCTCTCTCCTCAGCGCTAACTTGCGTGGTGAGGGTGATGAATGAATGTACTACATACTGCGTCTTTGAGCTAAGCTGAAATGGTTGGGACTTGGTGAGGACTTAGCTACCTTGTTGTGTAACAGAACCTTTGATTCCTCCCAGACTAGAGTAACAGCTTTCCGTACCTCGCTCCCACAGCAATGTCCTAGTATTTACGCCGGTCATAGTACGGCGGAATGGTATTCAAATTAATTTAGATTTGCTCTTTTACTTAGACGTATCTGTCATTACTACACTACATTTGGCCTAAGCATATGCCTCTCAATAATGTTCCGTCTTAGAGCTGAAAAGCACAAAAACAATTGAGATTAACATGACTAATAAAGGCTTAAAGCCCTGGCCCCTGGTCTCCTAACAAAAAGGGAGGCGCAGACTTGATCCTAATATCAATTTAATGATGTAAACCAAACAAAATAGGGTCCTGTCGGAAGAACTGTCCCTGACAAGAGACATGAGTCCCATTCTCCATGTAGACCATATGACGATATGTATGTAATTATTTTTAAAGAAGTACTTGCAGTTCCATTAATACAAATGCATTATCATTTACCAACTGTTTTCCTGAACTCTTTCAAACGAATAGTAAGTGTATGTTTCCCCATCTGTTATCTTGATACTTGTATCAACTTAGGGTATCTCCTGGTATGGTTCACTAATACCAACATTCTATGTATTGTTTTCAGATCCCTCAAGCAAGGACGATTTCTATCGGATTCGTTGCCAGTCACCATAGCATTGGTGCATAAAGTCGTGTTGTTCCGTTTGTCTACAATGCCATGCCTGTATGAAGGCAAGGTAAGCAAATATATGTTTTCACATTACATGTCCTACACTTCTACTGAACAAGTTGTATTTCTGATTCGTCACATATCTAAGGGATGAGTTAACTAGCTAATCAGTTGTCCTCATATATATACCTCACAGGATATTTTGTTGTCCGCTTACCAAAGATAGATAGAACCTGGTTGTCCACAGGACGCCCATATATCCATTATCAGTTTGCACGGCTGAGACAGCCCTGCTAATGTATATCTTAATTATTTCTATCTACCTAATGTATTTCATGGCATGAACTGATCATGTGTGATATCACAAAGACATGATTCACGGCTTGGGTGGATACGTTTCATACAGCATTTAACGCTTATATTTTACCCCTAACTAACCAAATTCCCCTTTATGATCTAATGTAATGGTTCTTACCATTCTTTAAAAAGATATGGTAAATGATGATTGGAGCTGAGAAGGGCACCGGTTTCCCTATGGTATAACCAGAGTGACACATGTTTCTTGTCATTGGTTGTCCGAATTCTCTGATTAGTTGTGTTAGCAATCATTGAATTGAATTGAACAATCTTTTATTAGTCGAAAAATACATATAGATGACAGAAAACCTTTCCCTACGTTTGACATGTATTTAAGTCTTTGTTTGCCTGTCTTAGTCATGTGTTTAGATCAAGTGAATTTCATGGAGTCACAGCAGGCATATAATGAAATGTATTCAAGCAGTGATGTTGACATGTGCTGTCAATGTCCTTACCAGGGTACAGACAAATATTCTTTATCTCAATGTCAAAGTGGTGTGAGCGGACAACCAAATTTTTTTGTTCAACCCTGCAGAAAAGTATTCAATAGAGATCAGTCATTTTAATTAAGTTACCTAAGCCGTATGTCTAGCTTTTAGAATAAACACAGAAAAGTCAATGGTATAAAATTTGATTACATCTGGAGCAGACATGGGGAAAACTTAAGAACTTTCACCAGTGCTCCAAAGGTTTCTCCAACGTTTCATAGGCCTTTTTAACTGGACTGTCAGACCAGTGAAACTGATGTTTCACCGGTCAAGGACCGTGGTCTGGCAGGTTTCACCATGTCTGCTGGAGTATTCAATATCACCACACTTTCATGTACCGTAGTGGCCCGTTGATAAACCCAGGCTTGTATTTGTTTTGACACCCCTCTAGCCCCAGCTTGCAATTGAGATATTTTTTCGTGCCCCCCACACCCCCGGTCTGTATTCTAAACAGGTGCCAGCTTATTAACGGGACACTACAGTACTTCAATATTCATTTTGAATGTAAATCATTATATTTTCAAGATCAAATCATCAATTTTGTATGTTGGTAGTTTCACTTGCCTGTCTTAATCATGTGTTTAGATGAAGTGAATTTCATGGAGTCACAGCAGGCATATAATAAAATGTATTCAAGCAGTGATGTTGGCCAATTTTGTCAATGTCCTTACCAGGGTACTGACAATTTATCCACAATTATTTCATAATAGGAAAATACAAATAATGTTATTCTTATGTCCATCAGAGGTGCTTCCTTCAGTTAAAATCTCCCTAACTATGACCTGGTTTTCTTATCATCATAATATTAATTGTTTATATGCTCTGAAATCCTTGGGCTGCAACATGACCAAACTTTAATCCTTATAATGTATATTCGAGGGTCTATCTGTCTTACATGCCTGTCTTAATCATGTGTTTAGATCCAGTGAATTTCATCGAGTCACAGCAGGCATATAATAAAATGTATTCAAGCAGTGATGTTGGCCAGTTTTGCCAATGTCCTTACCAGGGTACTGACAATTTATCCACAATTATTTTATAATAGGAAAATACAAATAATGTTAAGTCTTATGTCCATCAGAGGTGCTTCCTTCCGTTAACATCTCCCTAACTTAACTATGACCTGGTTTTCTTATCATCATAATATTAATTGTTTATATGCTCTGAAATCCTTGGGCTGCAACATGACCAAACTTTAATCCTTATAATGTATATTCGAGGGTCTATCTGTCTTACATGCCTGTCTTAGTCATGTGTTTAGATCCAGTGAATTTCATGGAGTCACAGCAGGCATATAATAAAATGTATTCAAGCAGTGATGTTGGCCAGTTTTGCCAATGTCCTTACCAGGGTACTGACAATTTATCCACAATTATTTCATAATAGGAAAATACAAATAATGTTAAGTCTTATGTCCATCAGAGATGCTTCCTTCAGTTAAAATCTCCCTAACTATGACCTGGTTTTCTTATCATCATAATATTAATTGTTTATATGCTCTGAAATCCTTGGGCTGCAACATGACCAAACTTTAATCCTTATAATGTATATTCGAGGGTCTATCTGTCTTACATGCCTGTCTTAATCATGTGTTTAGATCCAGTGAATTTCATGGAGTCACAGCAGGCATATAATAAAATGTATTCAAGCAGTGATGTTGGCCAGTTTTGCCAATGTCCTTACCAGGGTACTGACAATTTATCCACAATTATTTCATAATAGGAAAATACAAATAATGTTAAGTCTTATGTCCATCAGAGGTGCTTCCTTCAGTTAAAATCTCCCTAACTATGACCTGGTTTTCTTATCATCATAATATTAATTGTTTATATGCTCTGAAATCCTTGGGCTGCAACATGACCAAACTTTAATCCTTATAATGTATATTCGAGGGTCTATCTGTCTTACATGCCTGTCTTAGTCATGTGTTTAGATCCAGTGAATTTCATGGAGTCACAGCAGGCATATAATAAAATGTATTCAAGCAGTGATGTTGGCCAGTTTTGCCAATGTCCTTACCAGGGTACTGACAATTTATCCACAATTATTTTATAATAGGAAAATACAAATAATGTTAAGTCTTAGGTCCATCAGAGGTGCTTCCTTCCGTTAACATCTCCCTAACTTAACTATGACCTGGTTTTCTTATCACCATAACATTAATTGATTAAATGCTCTGAAATCCTTGGGCTGCATTATGACCAAACTTTAATCCTTATAATGTATATTATTGGAAGGTCTATCTGTCTTACATGCCTGTCTTAATCATGTGTTTAGATGAAGTGAATTTCATGGAGTCACAGCAGGCATATAATAAAATGTATTCAAGCAGTGATGTTGGCCAGTTTTGTCAATGTCCTTACCAGGGTACTGACAATTTATCCACAATTATTTCATAATAGGAAAATACAAATAATGTTATTCTTATGTCCTTCAGACAGACATGGCGAAACCTGCCGGACCACGGTCCGTGACCGTTGAAAGACAAGTCGGACCGGTGAAAGTAAAGTTTCTCCGGTCCAATTGTCCGGTGAAAAATTTGTATGAAACGTTAGAGAAACCTTTGGAGGACCAGTGAAACCTTTGGAGGACAGGTGAAAGTTCCTTTTCACCAGTCCGACTGTCCGGTGAAAGTTCTAAAGTTTTCGCCATGTCTGATCAGAGGTGCTTCCTTCAGTTAAAATCTCCCTAACTATGACTTGGTTTTCCTTTCACCATAATATTAATTTTGTTTATATGCTCTGTAATCCTTGGGCTGCAACATGACCAAACTTTAATCCTTATAATGTATTTTTGAGGGTCTATCTGTCTGACATGCCTGTCTTAGTCATGTGTTTAGATCAAGTGAATTTCATGGAGTCACAGCAGGCAAATAATAAAATGTATTCAAGCAGTGATGTTGGCCAGTTTTGTCAATGTCCTTACCAGGGTACTTACAAGTGCAGACATGGTGAAACCTGCCGGATCATGGTTCATGACTGGTGAATTCAGTTTCCTGGTCCGAGGCGACTATCAAGTGAAAAATTTGTATGGAACCTTGGGAGTACCGGTGAAAGTTCTAAAGTGTTTGCCATGTCTGCAAGTATTATAATAGGACAATAGAAAACCTTATGTTCAGCAGAGATGAGTCCTTTCATTCAACCTCACCCAAACTATGGCAGTATGGGCCCTGGTATTCTTACCGTCATGATATTAATATGCTTTAAACCCCTGTCAGTGCTGTAGAAATCCATTTTAAGCTTTTGCACTTTTTATAACCAAACTTTGATCCTTGTAATAATGTGGGTGGGTGGGGTCTTACGTGCCTGTCTTAGTCATGTGTTTAGATCAAGTGAATTTCATGGAGTCACAGCAGGCATATAATAAGAGGTATTCAAGCAGTGATGTTGACATGTGCTGTCAATGTCCTTACCAGGGTACTGACAAGCCAGTGGAAAATCCATTGTCCCTCTCAAGACTGGATTCTCCGAGTTGGTGTGGGCTACCCATAGTAATCCACTGTAGATTAAATTCTTGTGGTTTGATATTTGTAATGTCAGCTAATCGGCTTAGCACCAATATCTTTCTGAGTGTGTTCATAATGAGGGGATAGAAATGGGGTTTAACTATTTAGGCAGATATGGCGAAACCTGCCAGACCGCAGTCCTTGACCATTGGAAGACATGTGGGACCGGTGGAACTTCCAACTGTCCGGTGAAAAAATTGTATAAAACATGGAACAAACATTTGGAGGACCGGTGAAAGTTCCTATTTTCTATTGACCGGTGAAAGTTCCTTCTTCCGATAGAGGAATTGCTAGTTTGTGGTTTGCCAATTCTGATTCGGTTTGGGGGGGGGGGGGGATTCTTTTGGTCATTCATTATTGGTAATAGTCCCAGTTTTAGGTAGTCATCAAATTTGCAGCATCTCACATTAAGTAATTGACTGACCTTTATTCATACTCGGCTGTACCTTTAAACACCTTAGAGTAAGAGAACACATTCACAGGGTACTGCTCTATGTCAGTATTGTTTAGTTTACAAAACATGTAAGATCATTAGTATTACTGTAATAGGATATAGGCTGCGAACGAAAAGCGATCCATTGAGACATACTTACAGATTTAAAATAAACAACACAAAAAGTTCCGGCAACATTCTGAAGCTGAAACCCTTCCCTATCTGTCATTGAGGCTGTTCGTCTATTTTTCTCAGATCCTTGCCCTGAAAAATATTACTTGCTGTGAATTTAAAAAAACAACTTTTTATTACTTTCCTGTGGATCAATAGTGTCGAGGACTTTTGTATTCATGATTGCTAATGGTTTGTTTTCAGGGTCATTTGGACATAGAACTATTCGAATTATGTCAGGAGGAATGCAGTACCCAGCAGTACAAGGATTCCAGTAAGTATTCCATCCAAATTCCATTCAAAACTGACTGTTCACTGAAGCCATTTCATCGGGAAGATAATTACAAAGATAAAAATCATTACTGTATCAAGTGTGCTTGTGATTCTTAGATTCTTTTTTTAAAAAATACATTACCGTTCTTGAAAGTCCTTGGGTTTTTGTATCATGTACAAAGCCAGTTTCTTAATAATTATGTCCCCATCACCACAAAGTGCAATTTTCTTGAACCATTTCATAAAACAATCTCATTAGTAACTATTGTTAAAATCCCTCCTTTTGAAAGAGACTATTGTGCATTTTAAACTCCTCCAGAAAAACAAATTGGTTCATGCAGCATTGCTTGGCAATTATACTTCCTATAAAACTTGTATTACTAGATCAGTGATGATATATTCCTATCCAGCAAACTGCCATAAACAATTCATCAGCAAATCTGACCCCGTGGTATCATACATGATTTCATCCTTCTAACCACCTCTTTCTTCTATCATCCATTTTTTAATAACAGACTATGCACATGTATCTTCAGCCTGAAAAGAGAATTTCTAGTGCTGTTGATAATTTGAATACCAAAAAAAATTCTCCAAACTCGTTCATTGTTATTTCATGCCGCTTGTTGTGTTGCAGAGTGAACCAGGGGGGACTACCAGCCAGCACTGGTATTCATAGTGCTAACCAAGCTCCGACCGCGGGGCATAATAACCCAACCATGCAAAACCAGCCCGTACAAACACCCGGCACTGTCCACCAGACACAGCACAGCCAGGTCAGCCTTGCATTATCTGTAAGTGGCAACTTTCTTATTAATACATCAAACGAAGAAGGATCACATGGATACTTGCGTAAGGTGGCTTCAGCCGATTTAGCTGTGCTAACTTTGCATCTTTTATACATATAAGCCTGTAAATTTTATATTTTTAAAAAAAACCTTATATGGTTTAGATTAATGAAATGAAATGTAGATAATTAATTTCAACGCTTATCTAACTATTAATCCAAAATCAAATAAGCTTGATTTTAGCCTAATTATTCGATAGATGCAACACAGTTTCTCTCTTCCCATTGCGTCCTGCTTGCCATGATCTGTTGCTTATGGACGTCAGAAAATCTATATGAGGAAAATTTCTCAAAATTCAACCATGTGGGTTTGTTTGTTTGGTTTACGATACTTAAGTCTAGTTCATCCATATTCAGTCTTGAAATTGAACTGAAAGTGTATTGTTGAAGCAGGAATTGCAGTTGCATCTTAGTTGCTGTCTTCTTCAATTCTTTTTGTTGTACATGATCTTGAGAAGGGAGCCTTCAATGATAATATGTCACATCTCTAGCCCGAAGGAAGTGATATATGACAAGCTTATTCACTTACTTATCTCCTTGACCACTAATAGGCAACTGTGGTAACTCCCTTTAGCGCTGCATTCTCAGCTATTAACACAAAACGATAATAATCGAATTGAACTAAGAAATTCGGCGGATCTCCGAATTATAAATGTGGACTGTAGCAAATACAACTGGACTAAAGCCTCCAAAATTTTAGTCAAATGACTGAGCTTTGCTGGAAAAAACAAAAAGTAGAAAATCTTTAATTTGTGTCCGATGTTAACTCGGAGGGCAACTTTAGAATTTAATATTGCTACTTGCATCACAAAATATTCCCAAATACTAACTTCAGCTTTCCCGATTTTATTTTTTAAAAAGATGGATGCCTCCCTTCTCTATGTTTCTCTTGTGATGTGTCGGCCTTGCTGGCCCCGTATCTCTACTTACAATGTTTCCATAATAGTTGAAAGTTTTAATCATGGATGTTCATACTGGAAGTACCATACCAATAAAGTAGACTGTAGACGGTCTGGGCCAATGTGTATCATGTCGCCCGGCTAAGATATTGCTTCCCTCATTTGTTTCCTTTTTGCTGTGGCTATAGCCCAACAGGTAGCAGAAGGCACTGCGATTTTTTTTTTAAACCAGCGTACTGGGCACAACATTTTTAATGAGCATGTGGGGCTGAGAATGTCAACTCTTGGTACGCGTGATCCTATCCCTAATGCCAAATTGTGTGGCCAAAAGTTAAAAACTAAATTAAAATCTTTTAAGATTCTGGTTAGATCCAAGTTGGGAAGGGATCCTCGTGTTTTGTTTCAGTAGGAACTTCAATTCATGATGACGACCGTCAAGTTTTATGGAATTCATACATGATATCAATGTTTTGTTGCTACCGAGTTCATTGATAATGCACTTTTACAGGGTCTCCGTGGGGCCTGGAAAAGCCTTGAATTTGGCAAAAGAAATTCAATGCCTGGAATCTTGTTAAATGTCCTTGAAATTTTCTAAAATGTATGTTTCTTGCACTCTCTTGGACCATACATACATCGAGTGGGGTTTTTTTTAAAACAAAAAAAACTATGATTGATATATAATTTGAATGTAAAACTTGTTGAATACAGCATAGGCCTATGTACAACAAATACTACAACCTCAGGTCCCGTTTTTATGGTTCTGAAAAAATCATTGAAATGGGTCTGGAAAAGCCTTGAATTTCTTCTGACCAAAGGCGCAGATACCCTGTAATATGTTGGAGACCACATATTCCAATGGCAATCTTACTTTATTCCGTTTCTAAACGAAAGGCCCTAATGCCCAATGTGGGTGGACAGGCGACACCAGCCCAGCAGCAGGCTCCCCAGTTCCAGCGTCTCAAGGTGGAGGATGCCCTTTCCTACCTGGATCAGGTCAAGCTGCAATTCGGCAACCAACCACAAGTGTACAATGACTTTCTGGACATCATGAAAGAATTCAAGTCCCAGACGTAAGTATACTCTATAAATTGAACATTTTCTTTAATACCTGCCTTTTACCAGGGATGCAAGTCTGCAATGTTAAAATCAATATTTCTGAAAACCTAATGAAACTATCGAATCTTCCACCATTTACAACCAAATTTCATAGCTGAATCCATTTAAAGTATACTGTAAAGGTAGTACAGGCCTTAAGATTTCACTCCTTTTTACTCCCCGAAAAAAATCTTCAGTATTTTTTTTTAATGACCTGACATCCATTCCTGGTTTTCACATGTCAATGTTGCTTTGTTGTGGTTACAATAATTATGCATTATGCAAAGTTATGTTTAGCCGGCAGTCACTGACTGTGAGCTCGTTGAGTAAATGATAATACCTGTTGTGAATTAATGGCCTCGTTGACATTCAATGTTATGGGACCTGAAGAAGAACAGAGGGATATTTCTGTGCATGTTTTTTGCCCTGTAGGCTTTTTTGTAACTAAATTATTTCTGGGTTTGTGCTTTCAGAATTGATACACCAGGCGTTATCAACAGGGTGTCAAACCTCTTCCGTGGTCACCCTGACCTCATCGTTGGCTTCAATACATTCCTCCCGCCCGGCTACAAGATAGAGGTACAGGCTAACGAGACCATCCAAGTACAGCAACCTGGCCAGGCCATGCTCTCGCTGTCCCTGGCCGGCCCAGGACCCGTCACCACCATCACACACACTACCAGTGATGAGAACACCATCACTGTCAGCAGGGTCAGTTGTGTTTGAAAGAGCTTTTTAAATTCAGGCTGTCAACATTAAAAGAATTAGACAAATTTAAAATGACTACACATTTTTAATACTCGAATATTCTCATGTGTTGCCTATAATTTGAATATAATCTAGTTTAAACAATATTTAATAACTATTTCTCACTGCCGTGAATATGGCTCTATTTGGTTGTCATCGCGACATTACACGACTATTACTCACTCACTTGAGAATTCCTTAGATACAATACAGTGTGCAACGTATTGAGCAGCATGAGATTACTATGTTATCATGGAAATGTACTCAATAAAATTTCTTTTTAAAAAAACATAACCCAGAGACCGACGTGATAAAATGTTCAAAGTGCTCTGGACCACGGGAACCCTGTCTATGACCCAGACTTTTTGTTGGTCTCTAAAATCTTTTCAGTCTCCACTGTTACAATTTGGCAGAGACCGACGGTCCCTCATCTTCAAATTCACTATGTTGCACACTGACAATAATATTCTTAATACCGGTAATTGCTTTCCTAATTGGAACAAATTGAAATTAAGTCAATTTCTGTATTATGCATAATAGTTCAGGTAGTAATCTTTATTGAGGTAAAAAGAAAATCCTATCAAGCATCTCGTCATGGCATTAAGCAACCATTACTCACTCACTCCTATCAAGCATCTACCCTTCTTACTGAGCCAGACCTATGTTTTGTCCCACAGGCTAACACGGTCCCTGGAGCCACCACTCAGCCCACCAGTTCAACGTCTCTCCATTCATACCATGCCCCGCCGCGAGCTAACCAGGAGCCCATGGTGTCACCTACTCATGGACAGCAGTCCAATCAACAAGCAAACCAACCCGTAGAGTTCAACCATGCCATCAACTACGTGAATAAAATCAAGGTCAGTCTTGTCATCTTCACTTTTTATGGTTCATATAAAGCTCTATAAAATCAAAATGTATTCCAGGAACCAAAACTCAAGTGTGTTCCAGGAACCATTTGTATAACATCGTTCAGTAAAATGTTTTATTTCTGTGCTTTGTTCCTATTCCATAAGGATGCAAGTCGTCAGTATTTGTAATAAAATTCTGAAAAATTGAAGAAGAAAAATCCAAAACTCATTCTCTTGCCTTTGTTTGCAGAATCGATTCCAAGGTCAACCAGAAATATACAAGGCGTTCTTGGAGATCCTTCACACCTACCAAAAAGAACAGCGTAATCTTAAGGAGGTTGGTGCGGTAAAGTATCGTCTTCGTGATATTTTATGTGGTTTTCCTTTCATGATGCAGGAATTAATGAGACCTTCAGCCCAGTGATAACAGACATGTCTGGAAAATACCTAGAACATCACTAAGGCCATTTATTTACACCATTTTATTTCCTAAAATTGGCATCTAATACAAATTATGACAGTAAGAACCGAAACTCCCTTTAGAATGCAGATAATCTACATGTCGGAAGACAAGTTTTAATAAGTCCTAACGGGATGTGGGGTGTCACCGTGTGCTAAGGAAATTGATGTGACTAAGCAGTAGTCCTAATGAAATTGATTGATCACAATTCCTATATATAAACTAAAGTCAATGTGAATCCTGCTGGTTCTGTTGCACCGACTATTGCCTTCGCTTAGCATTCCTAGGCCTCATGTCCACGTTATGATGGACGTGGATCGGCAAAGGCATTATAGATGCTGAATATGCTAATATTCTTGCACAACTGGCGGCGATCCCTTTATATTTTAATGCTTTCCAAGACCATGCATAAAGATGATTTAACTGCCTGCTAAAGGAACATATTTAAGAAAGTCAAGCACCACTCACTACTAAACCCATTCTAGTAAGTACTAGGGTGTCTGGGACATATAAGTTGGTTGGCTATTGCATGCCCCTTACGTTAACTTATGTCAAAATAGCGCTAAAACTCAGCTTTTTGCTCAGCTTCCTGGGATGGTTTAACACCAGGGATACCCCTGTCCGAAGTAGATACTTAATAAATGATTGACTGAACGCTAACTTTGCCTGCTGTTGTACGTCACTGGCGCAATCTTCTCCCCTGCTCTGAGGAACCACATTGATACGTAGTTGACATTACATTAGCTAGACAAGTGATAAACTGATGGCGATCCATGATGCTACCCTGTATGCAACCCTTCTTTTGTTTACAGCCACTCACCGAGTCCGAGGTCTATTCGCAAGTTGCGAAGCTATTCCAAAACCAAGAGGATTTACTCTCCGAGTTCGGACAATTCTTACCCGACGCCAACGGATCGTCTTCTGGCTTCAACTCTTCCAATCTCCATTACGTAAGTCTGCGTGTCTGTCTATATGTTCCAGAATGTATATCTGGTCAGGTTGGAAGTAAATGTGTATTAATATTATGAGCTTAAACGTGTCTTAATACGACGTGTTACCGCCCTGAAACGTCTCTTGTTGACTGTATTTTCAACCCAATATTTACGCTTTATTTTGGCATGACAGTTAGGCTTGAGCTGTTGTCCCTTGCAGAACGCCCTCACGAATGCAGATTCTGCACTTGGTGGCATGAGGAATGATCACTCCTCCACCGTCAAGAAAGCGGGCTTCACTAACAAAAGTGGCAACAACAAAAACAGTAGTCACCTGAGACGGTCTTCATCGGGCAGCAGTCAACCACCCCCTCCCAAGGTAAGACCACACTGATTTGGAACTGATATTTTAGAATGCAAGTTAACATTATAATGAATATTAAAAATCGCCTTTGTGTTTTTACTGCTGCAAAAGTCTAAAGGAAATGGGAAAACATTCATTAGTTCTGAATGGGTAGGCTACTTAAAGCATTGCCCTAAATGGTTATTTATTTTTTTGCAGCTCATCTCTTGAACTTAGTGATTCCATGCCATTTACTTTTTCTCTTGTAATTCAGAAACCTAAGACGACAACTTTAAAAGACGTTTCATTAACTGAAGCTGGAAAATATGGAACTTTGACAGAGTATGCCTTCTTCGACCAGGTGAGATAGAGTTGTCTAATAGCAACTGAATACTTCTCTCATATTTCACGTTATTCATGTGACACTGGAGTACTGTAACTCTGCACTCTGGAATAATTTCTGATTAACTCTGGTTTTACTTCACTGTTTATTTGCGATGTAAATGTTTAGGGCAACAGTTGGAAGACCTGCTGCACTGTGCAGAAACTAATGTACCGGATTTGTTATTTTGAAATAAATGTGTAAATATGCCTTGTTTCAATTGTTCCTCACAACGTTACCTTTCTATTCCAGGTTCGCAAGGCGTTGAGAAATCAAGAAGTATATGAAAATTTCCTTAGGTGCTTAGTCCTCTTCAACCAAGAGGTTATCTCCCGAACAGAGTTGGTACAACTTGTCCAGCCATTCTTAGGGTAAGTCGTGTTGCTCAAAATTCAGCTTATCTAGCGATTAGTTTAGTTGTATAATCATAATCAAAGTTGATTTGTAAAAATATTATTTATGCAGTTCGAAACCCAAGCAAGTATTAATGTTAAACATTTGTGTTTCCAGTAAATTCCCTGAGCTGTTCAAATGGTTCAAAGATTTCCTTGGCTACAAGGAATCTGGCATGACCGACCCAGTACCACAATCTGCTACGGGGAAGGAGAGGATAAGCGGCGACCTTGCTATGGAAATCGGTGAGTTTTTGTTCCAAACCTGTAGAAAATTCAATAAATGATAGTTTAGTGGTTTTCATCTGGTCCAGCCAAATTTGCTTATTGGATATTGATAACTGATATGATATTGGATACCATCTTGGTTCTCGCACCACCACTGCAATGTATGTCGGTTCTCTATTCACAGATTATGCATCGTGCAAAAGGTATGGCGCTAGTTACCGAGCCTTGCCTGCCACGTACCAACAACCCAAGTGTTCGGGTAGAACCGCTCTATGCAAAGAGGTATGTGGAGAAGTTCCTACTTGAATCTCTACTTCTCAATATGGCATAATCTTATGAGGCATTATCTATCTTAATTCACTCTGTCTTGCTTAGGGAAGGAATTCACAAATATTATTGATTGGGGAAAAGCATTTGTCATAGTATTGATATTTATAACAATTGCGTATGAAATCGTTTATAAATTTATTGACCAATATATTTGTATGTGTACTCATTGAATACAATTTAATCATGTAACTCTTGTGGTCAGAAATTTTCTTGTTAAAAATTCCTGTTATTTCCACCTCGCACACCTCTCGCATCCTGAGTGCACCTCGCTTTTTAAAAAAAAAGAACAAAAAATCCCCTCTTATACGTTCACTTTGGTGGATAGATAGATTATTGACTTAGAGCTCTTGTGTGTCTTATGAAGCGCCGCTGTTGAGCCTAGTTGTCGGCACCTAATTGGTGTTTTCTAACGCCCGTATACAATAGGTGTTAAACGATACGTGGGTATCCTTCCCGTCTTGGTCGGAAGACTCGACATTTGTCACCTCACGGAAGACCCAGTTCGAAGAACATATCTACCGCTGCGAGGATGAGAGGTTTGAGGTAGGTCACTCGGTGGCCATGTTCATCGGTTACATTACTTTGTTGTTTTAGAACGTTCTCTGTTGTATGTTTAGGTGTTGAATGATACTTGGGTCTCATTTCCCTCCTGGTCCGAGGACTCCAATTTTGTCACCTCCAGGAAGAACACATTTGAGGAATATATCTACCGCACTGAAGATGAAAGGTTTCAGGTAGTAACTGGCATTCTGACCAAAATTTTTGAAGGAGAAGAAAAACACGAGGGAAAAATACTAAATTGCTTTATCATTGATTCTACAGTTACTACCGATCTACTCCTGTTGGTTATGTTCTGTGTTATTGTTCCTTTTAATATTTACTTACTAGCATTGGTTAATTTTCTAGTTTAATTAATTTGTTATCTTAATTAGTAACACTCTGGCATGTCAGAACTGCGTCTTCTCCTGTTTGATAAATTGTCGTCATGCTGTTGAATCTGTGTTGTAGCTGGATGTGGTGATCGAGACAAACCTGTCGACCATCCGGGTGTTAGAGGCGGTACATAAGAAACTTGACCGGATGTCCTCTGAAGAGGCTGCCAAATTTAGGTTGGACAACTGCCTGGGTGGAACGTCCGAGGTCCTCCATCGGAAAGCAATACAAAGGTAATTAGAGATGATCGAATGAACAACCAATTACAGCTTTGCTTTCATTCCGTTCTTACTATTGCAATGCAAAATTCAAAACTAGTCTATTCTATACTTAGTATCTTAGTAGCACCTGTTCTAGTCTGTAAGGTTATACTCTAGAAGAAATGACGTTAAGTCAGAATATGTATTACCCATAGGTATTGTACGTTTTAGTTTCAATAAAGACTATCTATGTTGACTTATGCTGTTCCGTAATGGTTGGTTAATTGAAACTTACTCCTGACATTTTGAGTTGGTGCTTAACTGTCCATTTAACTTTCAGGATATATGGAGATAAAGCCCCGGATATCATTGACGGTATCAAGAAGAATCCTGTCGTTGCTGTCCCTCTTGTCTTACGAAGGTGCGTTGAATAATAGCCTGCCAGAACAATAATAGGCCTCATAATTTCCCAGATTTTATGAATTTGTAATGCCTGATTTGATCCTCCACTTGCTTTGTACATACATTTCTATGTGTCGAAGAGTATAGTAGTACGAGGTTAGTCAAGTGCTGGTGCATTCATAGTAGATGATGATGGTGTTAGCACAAATTTGGATGGGATATCAATCATACAGACTACAGTGGAATTGGAGATCAAACCTTGTATTTAACTTTTTCTAACTTCCTATATTTTCGGGGAAATATTCCTATAAGTGTTCGTGTATTTTACCAACACCCGTTGTTCTATGGGACCTACAACAAATATTGCCTGGCTGAAGGATGTTTTCATTGTTAAGGAATTTCTCATTGTTCATTACCTACAATATTAGTATATGACCAAGTCACATCGATGTCAGTACAGAAAGCATAAATAAGGCGGGGAACAAGTCCTGTATTTAAAATAGCTGTCATGCGGGCATGTAGTGAAAGTGACTTTACTTGGTAGCACTGCTCAATACCATGCATTTACCATTACTCCGATATTATACCTCATTCACTCACTCCTTCGCTCTGATATTTTTCTCTTAGACTGAAAACGAAAGAAGAAGAATGGCGGGAAGCCCAGCGCAACTTCAACAAAATATGGCGAGAGCAGAATGAGAAATATTACCTTAAGTCGCTTGATCACCAAGGTATCAATTTCAAGCAAAACGACGTGAAGGCATTGAGATCTAAGGCTTTACTCAATGAAATTGAGACAGTGTTTGATGAGGTAAGTGTCGTGCCTTGAATCCAGTGTCATGCTGCATGTGGGCTTTCCATGGATATTCGGTTGCCTGATGTGATGTAACGTGATTTAAAGCTGCATTCTCAGTTAACCGACTAAAAATTTAAGATTTTCTACCGTTTGTTTCCAACCCATCTAAAAGTCATTTCATCAAAATTGTGGAGGATTATGTCCGGTTGTTTTTGCTACAGGGCTTCATAAAAGCCCGCATTTATTTTTCAGATTCATATCCTGTCGTACCATCTCAATCAATTCAAACATCAGCAGACACTTGATAGATTCAGTTCTATACATCATAATATGAGTACATTTGAAAAATTGAGATATTTTTCGGATGGCATATCACGTGAATAATAATCTCTCATTTTCCCTCCATTCAGCGACAAGAACAAATGGCCGAGGGTGGTAACGGTGATGTAGGGGGATGTCATGTCACCTACTTCTACAAAGACAAATCTATTCTGGACGACGCTACTTCATTGATAATTCATCACATGAAACGCCAATCCAGTAAGTTCTCGATTCATTGAATGATAGGTGAATGATGTGCAAATGTCTGTGACACAATCTGGTTGGTTGCTAAAATGTACTTCTAAAATAATTACCTTTGCTAAAGAGATTTAGATATGCACCAAAGATATCTTACCTAACTATGTCATTGATAATTTTAACGAAGTTAATAATGACATGAGGTAATCTATCAGGGTCTTCCCATACTAATCATCTTGCGATAGCTCTTCCACAACTGGGCCTCAGAAGATAGCTGTTCTCAGGACCTGGATTTCTAAAGACCCGATCCAGTCTGGTCACAAACTGGAAGACCTGACTTGGTCAGATGTCCGCAACCCATTTGTCCTTATAGCTTGGACAAATAAAAGAATATTTCAAATTAAATCAGAACGAGGCTTTTTATTGCCTGTCTTAATCATGAATTTAGATAAGTGAATTTCATGGAGTCACAGCAGGCATATACTAAAATGTATTCAAGCAGTGATGTTGGCCAGTTTTGTCAATGTCCTTACCAGGGTACTGACAAATGTTCTTTATCTCAATTATATCAATTTATCCACAATTATTTTATAATAGGAAAATACCAAAAAAATGTTATTCTCATGTCCATCAGAGGTGCTTCGTTCAGTTAAAATATCCCTAACTTAACTACGACCTCTGGTAACCAAACGTTAATCCTTATAATGTATATTGGAAGGTCTATCTGTCTTACATGCCTGTCTTAATCATGTGTTTAGATCAAGTGAATTTCATGGAGTCACAGCAGGCATATAATAAAATGTATTCAAGCAGTGATGTTGACATGTGCTGTCAATGTCCTTACCAGTGTACTGACAAAGGTTCTTTATCTTGTGTTGATGTCAAAATGGTATTGGCTAGTTTCTGATGTACACATTAGTATTCAGTAGAGATCGGTCATTTTAAACCTAAGCCATAGGTCTAGTCATTAAAATAAGCATGCTTTCATATATTTTAAATGCCAATCATTGTATTTTCACGACTAAATCGTCAATTTTGTATATTAGTAGTTTCACTTGCCTGTCTTAATCATGAATTTAGATCAAGTGAATTTCATGGAGTCACAGCAGGCATATGATAAAATGTATTCAAGCAGTGATGTTGTCAAGTTCTGTCAATGTCCTTACCAGGGTACTGACAAGGTGTTCTTTTCTTTGTTAGATAATCTCCAGTAAATACCACTCCGAATAGTTTTGAAGAAGCTTTTTATTGTTACGTTTCAACCACAAGGGTCTTCCTGAGAGGTGTACAGTCGCGGTTATTTTAGCTTATATATTGATAGATGTGTAAATATGTGTGATGTATTGTTCTTTTCTTTTATTGTGACTATGCGAAAGTAATTTGTAATAAGTGTTGTTGTCTCATTGTGTTCCAGGTTTACACAAGGAGGACAAACAGCGGATCAAACAACTGCTCTGCCATTTCCTCGCCGACCTGTTCTACATGCCGCGTGGTGAGCTGAGTGACGACGAGGGGGACAACGATGACGAGATGGACACTGACGAGTCTGAGAAACCACAACCCAAGGAGAAGGAGATCAAGTCCAGCGAAGAGAAGAAGAAAACGTCCATTACGAGTAAAACACTGCCTATTATGCCCATGGTTAATGGTACAGCCAGTGACTCAGACAAAGAAGATAGTAATGTAAGTATATACTATATGTGGCGTCTGCCCATTTTATTTATTTTTACATTTGAGGAGTTTGTAGGTCTTCAACTTAAGTACGTTCCCGTTTTGTTCTGTAGCCACAAATATATTTTAACCAGTAAAAGTAAAAGTCCAAATAAAAAAGTGCAAAACTCCACCCCATACTTCTCTTACTCAACACAAGTCACAGCATAGTAAAATTGAATTTCAACCGGTTGGCAGATCCCCTCCCAACAAATATATTTTAATGTTGGGAGGGGTGCTGCCAACCGATTGAGTTTCAAGTAGATGAGTTATATTACTTGGTTGAAATAAGAGGGCTGTTGGGTTGAAAATTGCACTTTTTATTTGGACCTTAACTGGTCGACGTTTCGGACTTTGCAGTCCTTCTTCAGGGCCAGTCCAGTATTGACTGAGCCAGACAGATCCGGGGCCTTATTTATACTCATGCTAAGCATTCTGGGACATGGTAACTAGGTAAAGTTAGCCTTACAATGGACTGAGTTAGTTGTGGTACTATATATTATAAGTTTATATATATATTTTAAGTTTTAAAAGAAGAGAGAAACCCAGTGGCCTCTTTTGAGTTCTCAATATATCCAGTCACCATCTTTGTTTTCGTGACTAAATTCAAATGTGATAAACGTCTTCATCCCCCGTACGTTACCTTTTGCTGATTCTATACCCCAGCAAATCAAACCTTCAGCTGCAAAACCTATTTTTTATTGTAGGATGAAATGACAACGTTAATGTTCGCAAACAACAATTGGTATCTATTCTTCCGGTTACACCAAATACTATGTCATCGACTACACCAAATATATCAACAAGCTGTCAAGATCGGGGAGGAGGAGGCTAGATGTAAAAAGGAAAGGAAAGAATCAACTGCTGTTGCATTACGGTTAAAGTCACCTAGTAAGTTTGATTTTTGTCTCGCTCCGGATTTTTCTCTTGTGTTCATGGTAGTAGTTGTATGCACTAAGATAAAGATCCCTCTGGGCTTATGGAAATAACCAATTCTAGGTTTAGTATTGGTTACTATTCCTTGTTGTTGACCTAATTCTGAACGTGTCACTTTTTTTTAGAAAATAGAAATTGGAAGGCAGTGTAGCGTTGGAATGTTAGTTGAGATTAATTTGATTTTGGTTAAGTTCTCTGCGCGTTCATATCGGATTATCCCATCAAGGAGTTACAACTGAACCCCATTTCATGAAAGGCATCCATTTCTTGGCCAAATCTACTGTGTTCAGCCCTTTATAGACTATAGACGGGTATATTTGAACACTGATAGTGGTTTTTTTCTTATGGTGTTACTACTTAAATACTTTGTTGGATTACAATGTATATGCACTTTTTGCAAAACCTCTATAATACTTGTTTTCTCAGATCAATTTAGAAAATCGGGATATATGTCGAAATTAAGCTGAATAAAATGATAATAATAATTATGATTTGTATCTATTCTAGGTGAAGTAGAACCAGATGATGTCTACCCTTACTTCCTCGATATGGTAAAGAATCTCCTTGATGGTAATCTCGAGTCAACATCTTATGAAGACACGCTACGCGAAATCTTTGGCATACATGCATACATGGCATTCACTATGGACAAAGTAGTTCAAAATATTGTCCGGCAATTACAACACTTAGTTGGGGACGACACCTGTATCCAAGTTATGAATATCTTCAATGAAGAGAAAAAGACCAGCGGCACAGGAGGTACACTGGCCACAGGGCACCAACGAGTCCAGAACGAGCTCTTGTACCAGAAGCGAGCTGAAGCCTTGCTGTCCGAGGAGAACTGCTTTAAAATTATATTGGTAAGTGGAATTAACTTGGCATGGGTTTCCAAAGATGTTTCTCCAATACCAGTCCTGAAATTGGCACAAAGATTCTCTGATTACTCTCTTGCTTCCCATTGTGGAGAGGGACATGTGCCTGTCTACATCATGTGTTTAGATCAAGTGAATTTCATGGAGTCACAGCAGGCAAATAATAAAATGTATTTAAGCAGTGATGTTGACATGTGCTGCCAATGTCCTTACCAGGGTACGAACAAGGTGTTCTTTTATTCACAATTTGAAAGTATTTTTGGATAGTTCCTATGTTCAATATTTAAATATTCGACATGTTTCCTGATTCACTGAACCAAGCCCTGTTATCTGATTGTTTTTTTCTTCTATAGTTATTCCCATTGGCGCTTTAATGTTAACCATTCTATTTAGATACCTTCATGGGGAAGCTTGTCCAACAAAAGGCCTCATAAATTGCCTGTCTTAATCATGTATTTAGAAAAGTGAATTTCATGGAGTCACAGCAGGCGAATAATAAAATGTATTCAAGCAGTGATGTTGACATGTGATGTCAATGTCCTTACCAGGGTACTGACAAAAATTAATATTTTTATTTATTTTTAAATTATTCTACTGTGACAATTTGAATTATTTCGCAAGTCACTTTAATGACGATCTTTGTATTGACAAGCCATACTAAAATTATGTTTACAATATGCAAACACCTTGCCTGTTTCTGACTTGAAATTCTGTCCAGTGAATTGCACGTTTCGTACCAGGCATATATCATTCAAGTATTCAGCAGTGGTGTCAGTTTAGTTTGACTTACACCCTTACCAGCTTACTGACAGCCAGCTTTTTCACTGACTATAAACAGTAATTCTTACATTGCCAATACAACTGCCAATTTCTGATACGGTTTTGATAGTGTTAACTAATGAGTTGTGTCGGGCACCGATTCTATACTCCCATATAGGCTCTTGTGCAGAAGGTGATAATTAGTTTAGAATGATTGAGTGTATGTTACATGCACTTTGTCCGTTTCTGTCATAGAATCTCTCATGTGGATTCTGTGCTTCGTACCAAGCATATAAAATACCTGTATTCAGCAGTGGTGTGCCCTTTGTTTGAACACACCCTTACCAGGGTACAGACAAATAATACCTATTTAAATATGCAAGTATGTTGCCTGTTTCTGACTTGGAATTCTGTCTAGTGAATTGCATGTTTCGTACCAGGCATATATCATACAAGTATTCAGCAGTGGTGTCAGTTTAATTTGACTGCCACCCTTACCAGTTTACTGACATCTTTTTCACTATAAACATTAATTTTTACAGTGTTTATTTTCTCTATCCCTTTTCTGCCCATTTCTGATATGGCTTTGACAATGTGAACTCATGAGTTGTGTCAGGCACAGATTCTATACTCCCATGTATGCTCTTGCACAGAAGGTGATAATTAGTTTAGAATGAATGAGTATGCAATTTGCCCGTTTCTGTCATAGAATCTCTCATGTGGATTCTGTGCTTCGTACCGGGCATATAGAATACCTGTATTCAGCAGTGGTGTGTCCTTCGTTTGAACACATCCTTACCAGGGTACTGACAAATAATACCTATTTTGGACTTAAGTATGCAAGCATGTTGGATGTTTGTACCAGGCGTATATCATACAAGTATTCAGCAGTGGTGTCAGTTTAATTTGACTTCCACCCTTACCAGTTTACTGACAGCTTTTTCACTATAATAAACATTAGTTTTCGCAGTGTTTACTTTCTCTCTCCCTTTTCTGCCCATTTCTGATGTGGTTTTGATAGTGTTAACTAATGAGTTGTGTCAGGCACAGATTCTAGACTCCCATGTATGATTTGGACAGAAGGTGATAATTAGATTAGAATGAATGAGTAAGCACTTTGCCCGTTTCTGTCATAGAATCTCTCATGTGGATTCTGTGCTTCGTACCGGGCATATAGAATACCTGTATTCAGCAGTGGTGTGTTCTTTGTTTGAACACACCCTTACCAGGGTACTGACAAATAATACCTATTTTAGATTTAAGTATGCAAGCATCTTGCCCGTTTCTGACTTGCAAATCTGTCTAGTGAATTGTATGTTTCGTACCGGGCATATAACATACAAGTATTCAGCAGTGGTGTCCATTTAATTTGGCTACACCCTTACCAGTTTACTGACAATATCAGATCCTTGAAAAGTATTGGCTAATTTAAACGACTGGCCGTTACCAAGCCTTCAAGCGAAACGACCTGCATTCCCCAGACTTCAGAGCTGCCCATAACATTCATAATAATGATAAAATCCAGAATGGCTAATGTTGTGTAACCTTCTCTTCTTCCAGTATAAACTCGAAGGAAAGCTTACAATAGAGCTTCTTGACACCGACACAGATAATGCAGAAGACCCTGTTGAGGTGGAACGGTGGTCAGAATATGTTGAGCGATTTATAGCTAACGATGAAACCATCTCAGACGAACTGAAAGAGCAGCTGACCAAGAAACCCGTCTTCTTACCTAGGTACCCTGTCATATTCATCTTTTTCTTTAAAAGAATTCATTGAGGCTGGAAACAAAAACTTATAGTATTCACTTGCATTAACTTACAAACAAAAAATATATAAATTCTTAAAATTGATGTTGAATATTCTGTACAGGTGGTAAATTGCCTGTCTGTCCCATTCACTAGTTTAGATTTGTCGAGCTTTATGCATTTCTAAAAGTAAGGGCGCAACATGCATATTGCCCCTAGTCTCACGTCTACCGAAAATTAAAGATTTGTTTGTCGTCTTTTATTCAGGAATATTCGCCAATGGAGACGGCGCACACGGAAACAGAAGTCACAAGACGGTGACAGTGACGACGGCAGCAACGGAGACGTTAAAACCTCCAACTCTTTATCACAAGACATGGATATCATGGACAACACCGAGTGTAAATTTAATGTTAATTCCTTTAAGATGGTTTATGTAGTGAACAGCGAAAGCTACCTATACAAACGCACAGCATTGAAGAAGGCCAAAGAGGTGAGTTATATATCAGACCTGCATCTCCCCAGGTTTTCTAAATATGCCTAGACTTAGCTCTTCCTGGATGACTCGTCCTTTCAATGGTAATGGTTTGATTCAATTCTTCATGGATGTTCCTGCTTAATAGCTTCATTTGAATGTTCAACAACATGTATGATCCCAGTCTGCCTATAGAGGCTGTTAGCTTATCTATCAGCTTGCAAAACTATTTTTATATCTCAACTTCGCGGTTCCATATGTTAACGTTTGTCGCCTGTAAACTTGGTTAGTCGAAAGAAATGTTAAACATTTCCTATGTTGGTTATTGCAGTCTCACAGTCGGGTGTCTATGCGATTACACAACAAGTTCAGCGGTTGGTTAGAGAAGTGGCGGGCGGAGAACGTGACGACCGAGCAGGTGAAGGAGTGTAGCGACTGGCTGATGGGGCACAGCGAGGACAACAAGCCGTGCCGGACGTCGTGTAACAACCAGAACAACCTGACCAGGGCGCCCTACTACCCCTACAACAAGTACACCGTAGAGTACCTAGAGCAACCCAGCAAACCTCCGCTATCAGAGTCATAAATTATAAACCTAATGTTTTGGTAAGTGTCCTCGGTTCTCGTGCTCCTTCGGGGATGCAAGTATCTCTGGAAACTAGTTTAAATTGATAACCCTATTCCAGATAAATTCTCAAAATCTTTTATGTATGGTCATCAAAAGCTTATCAGTTAAAAATATTCTGTACAGGTAGCATAATTTTAGACAGTATTTTTGTCGTGACCCAACTTGCATACCTGATTCTTGTTCATATATGGAAAGTAATTCATTACCATTTCTTCTCTATCTGTATCCCGGGTAAACCACAGCATTTGTATTTTTCAACCGAATTATCTTCATGAACCCTACCGCCTCACATTCTCAGTTTTGTTTAAAATACTGAGTAATACTATTTATACAGTACCCACTAAGTTACGCGTGTTCTCAAATATTTATAATCAGATGTCTTTGTTGTGGAAAACTTGCGTTTTCAAACTGTGCCCAGAGTTACTAACGTCCCGTCATTTGACTGCTCCTTTCAGATACTTGGTCGCCAGCAACCGTACCATTGCCAGTGCTTTGTACAACTCTCATGTACAACCTCATTAATGATGTGAGGCGATGGCGTGATGGATATATATATGATGATGGAACTGTTGGATCCAGCGCTGCCATGACTATTGAAAGAGACATGTTTATGTGCTAGTGACTCATATCCGACACTTGGTCCAGGAATATTTCAAATCCATCAATTTATCCCATCACAATATTTGCCGCAAAAACAAAAAGACTGCTAGTTCGGGTTTTTCCTCTAAGATGGATCGAAACCCGGCCGTGTACATATTAATAAATTGATCGATGGGTTGAGAAGAAGATTATGATTGGTCGTCCAACCACCGCCGCAGCTAGGAATTGGTTTTAGAAAGACTTGACCCCTGCAGAGTTGCACTTGTCCGAGTGTTTTAAAGTGTGTCGACTTGATAATGACGAACAGAGGAGATGTATCTCGGATATTGCAACACAGCGAGTTATTTCTGTGAAGAGAGACTATCTCTGCCATACTTTTGGCCCTCGAGGAAATTATCATGTCTAGAATATGTTCTCCGATCAAGAGTGGAATCAAGATGGCGCCGCCTACCACTCTACTCCTCCTCCACGAGAATGTTGAACAAATTTAGATTTCCAATACTAGCCTATATGGACTCTGGATAATGATTATGATGGTGATGACTAAAATAATGATGATGAAGAAGAATAGATAGATACATAAATGAGAAACTGGCGAGAGAGCCTGATATTTTTATATGCATGAGTACCTATTGCACAAACGAGTACATACCGCCACGAGTCATGATCATGATTTCACCGGAGTCCTTCCTCCTCTTCCCATGTTCTTCATCTGATGCCATGACCCGGCGCACAGGGTCAATCCATCAAGGGCGAGGTAGAGAGAAAAGCTCATTTATCGCTTAGAATATATAACTGTACATAAATTGGTCCCATCATCAAACTCCCTGACAGAAACAAAAAACAAAATTATGCCAGGAACAGTGTATCATAGCCAACAGAGGGTCCGTTTCTTAGCTTAAAGCACTATTATAGATAGCCTTCGGTTTATTCACTTTTCATCTCATGTGAACCTCACATAGGTCGTCAAGGTATTATGGGTCGTATTTATATATATGTAATTTTGGCAGCAAGACATTCTAGAGTTAGAATCAAACGTTTCCCTTATTTCGTTTTGAAGATTTGTTATTACACATTTTTGGTGCTGTTTTTCTTGAAATTGCACTGGTCACCGCTGTCGGTGATTTTTTTGAAAGAAAAAATATGCTGGGCGAATTATTATGTTGTAGTTTCATAATGAAACCCATAATGCCTTATCCTGTGAGATTCTCAAATGAATGGTTTCATTTGCCATCAGATGTCACGTGGTTTCTTGTACAGGGATTCATCAATAAATCTTTATAACTATAGGAATAAAACTGTCTTCGTTGTTTTCTAACGTCAGCGCGCCTTCCTCTTATTCTGAATATTTTAAATGTGTCTTTTAAGTCTTTTTTAAAACTTCCAAAAATTGTCAAATCTATAACAAAATTTGCGCAAAAAGATCTCATAGGCCACTCATTTTCAATGAATAAAATTCTATCTGATTTCTTTAGTCATAAAAATGTTTGTCTAAATCAGTTTGGATATTCAGGTAGTAGAGACCCTAAATATTTCTCCGAAGGTTTTGTTTTGGGCAGAATTGCAAGGTCTCCGCGGGGCCTGGAAAAGCTTTGAATTTGGAAAAATGAATGAAGGGCCTGGAGAATCATTTTTTGGTCCTTGATTTCTGTTGGAATCTATTGAATAGCCTTGAAATTTTCGAAGATAATCGTGTTTCTCACTACACTTTTCCCTGCCTGGCCCCTCTCACACCTTACCGTTATTGACTCACAAAGTACAAGTTGAAAAACGTATTGATGTAAAATCGGAATATAAAACTTGTTAAATATATCATTGGTCTATGTACAACAATAACTACAACCCCCTGGTCCCGTCATCACTGGAATATCCTGTTTGATTCTATTTAATGGCCTTGAAGTATTCGAAACATCTTACATGTAGTTCATATGATCATATGATAGGTTTCTGCGGGTTTTTTTTCAAGATTTCGTTTTTTGTTCAAATTCAGAAGTCGCTCTTCTCCAAATTTTATTTGTCTTTAAATTAATTAAGAATATTCTGAAGGTCTATACAGGTAAAGGCCCTAAATTTGGAGTAAAATTTTAAGCCTGTTAAATGGCCATTTTGATCAAAGGGTCTGGAAAATCGTCACACATAGGGCTTGAATTATGTTGAAACCTGCTAAATGGCCTTGAATGTTCTCAGTTCCTTACTGTACACTTTCCCCCTCACCCGCCCCTCTCACACCAGACTGAGTGACTAACAAAGTAAACAATAAAACGGCGATGGATGTAAGATCTGAATGTAAAACTTGTTCAATACATAACTCCCCCAGGTGACTGGTCGTGTAGTGAAATGGGCCTGGAGACGCAGGATATTTCAGCATTATTCCTGTAGGGTCGTAGTAGTGTAACGAGTGTACGTTCTGCATCTTTGATCCCCTCCGTGGCCCCTATTGTAGGTCTGTTTAACAGTGCGCAACGCTGAAGGACCAGCCTGCATGGATAAGTGGGTCGCCATGACATAGAGTGTTTGCTAGTCCTAGAATTTTGTCAACTTCCTACAGAAGACGCCCTTCCTTGTGGTGTTTATTAAAGTATGAACTCGACGCGGTGAATGTTCATATCTGGTATCTTATAAATGGAATAGTAAGTATATTTAGAATAAGGAACGCGCTTTAGTTTGTACTTCGTCTTATTGCAAGAGCCTACGCATATATATATAGGTAGTCTGTCGATACGCTGTTCTTACCTATAGACGTGGTTTAAGCTAATTAATGCGGTCGAGATAGAGCAATTAACAATATTATTGTATTATACTGACGTAAACATTTTCGTTTTCCTTACATCAAGGTCTTAAAATTAATCAAAATGGCTAAGATAGGAGTTCTGTATGTTGGGAGAACATTGAAGGAACTGAACACCCTTGCAGCTGAGATACCGCGCATCAACAGTGCCATGTTGTGAGTATATAGATATTAGTGTAAATGTTTATATGAAATACGTGTTGAAACATCTCAGTATCTTTGTATATTGGAAATTAATATTGCTTGGAGTCCACATCACATGATGTTCAAGCATGATTTGGGTGAAGTCGTCAGAAAGTTTACAATATTTGCCTTCACCAATCCTCTTAAATAAACCACTCCACAATTTAGGACAATAATGAGGTTAAAAATAAACCACTCCACAATTTAGGACAATACTGAAGTTAAAAATAAAGAACCCAACAGAGTGTTTGAATCAACGCAATGCCAAATGTATTCAGGTATGCCTAGTATTTATCATTTTTCAGTTTCATTTACCAGAGTACTCAAATGTGTAGAGCTACCGATTGTACATTTCGATGCAATCTAGCTGACGCATTTGTATATAATATAATAATAATTTATACTCAATCGAGAATATCATGATGAATATATCCCATTAATAGTTAAACAACACAGCCCTCATTCTGGAATAACCAATAGGTGGCGAGTTGTAAAAACTAGGTAAAATAGCTAGGCCGTGATCTGCATAGATAGAATATGTACTATACCGTATACCTCATGTAACACCCAAGCAGTAAACATGATGTCGTCCGTGATATCATAACTTATATAAGTCTTCATCTTTCCTATCATGCATGTATGTACATGGCTGCTAAAATGTCATGGCAGACCTGAACAGAATTAATTATATATATAGCTGTCGCAATGTACACTAACTAACGGTTTTATTACACTGCAAATTCCCTATAAGCTAGGTGTGGTTTTGACTATTTTCTTCAAAAACTTGTACCGTTCAGAAATCAAGCAATTTTTAACCGGAATCAATAGCAATAATTGATAATCCTCTCTGCATATGTCCTGCATAGATTCATCGGCACTGCTGAGCAGGTTTATAAAAAGGCTGAAGAGTTCTACAAGAAAGGCGATGAAGAAATGGCATACGTTTTCTATATGAGGTTTTTTAATATCATCACTGCAATGAAAAAAGCATCTGATTTTAAGCGGACTGAGGTGTGTATTGTATGATTCCTACTCTCATTTTCCCTGCCTTAAAACTAATTGTTGCATAATCATGGCTACGGCTGCCTTTAAGTCCCAGAGCGACAGCTGCTTTCCTACTCTCCTCAAGATGGTAGTTTCCTCACCCTACCTTTTACCCTACACCCCTGTACCGGCAATTGGCAACACATAGTTCACTTCATTTTATTTTTTCAAATTGGGGGGCCGATGGTACAATGATTAATAGGCCTATTGAGTCCACTTTGCGGATTCTCTCCACGTGTGTATTGAAATAATTATACACATTTCATGGACTCGTGGATAATTAAATGACTGAGTTTGTACGCGTTAAATTTCAATTCCAATACCTGCAAGTACAAACCAGTGGTTGTCTTATTCACTTTTGATCGCATTTTCTAATTTATTTCAACCGAAAACATAAATACGTCAAAACTTTCAAAGCTAACATAGTTTGTTTTACCTATTCCGAACATCCTTTACCGTTAAATGCAATTATACACTTATTTATATATTGAATTTGATCATCTAATTTAAAATCGAATTCATGTTATATTGAATTTAATATTAACATAATTGTAAGTTGGTAATTGGGATAATGTGTCAGATTAATTTACTTATTACTCTGTGCATTGCCAGGGAAAGTTGAACCAAGTATTGGGTCCAGACAAATGTGGTCATGCTATCGACCAGGCAGAAAAACTTGCCAAAAGTCTCCAGGCGAGGTACGTATAGAGTTCAAGCATTCCAGATATTTTTCTATGTGAATTTTAATGTTTTCTTTTTCATTGTTATATCATGATTGTAAGGGAAATTACCAGTTCATCAGCTTAAATAATGTGCATATATAAGTATTTTTGGAGTGCGTCTGTACATTTAAAGTCAATTTGTTTATTATAGTGGAATGCCATGTATAACGACCACCTCGGTAATGCGACCAACATGTTTGGCCAGTTTGGCTCATTCTCAATAGTAATCGAGATAAGATAATGCGACGAACCCAATATGCGATCAAAAATCGCTCGGTCCCAACGATGGCCACCCACCTCTACTCTAAATCCTAATTCTTCCTCCACACATGCTATCAAGTCTTTCCTATCCAGTCGACCAACTCCTATCCTTGAAAAGCACATTCCGTCGAAGTATTTCTATAGTATAACTATATGTGACGACACTTTTATTTTCTCCCTGTAGATACGCAGAACTTGATGCCTTTGTACTTCGTCGAAAAATGGGTTCAATGAAGATGAATTCCGAGGAAGGGCGAGCACCTACACGGAGTAGGCCTAAATCAGAAAAGGTGGCCAGTAGTTCTAGCAGGTCTAGGCGACCGCCACCAGTCAAATCTAAATCAGAGGAGAACTACACATATTTAGAACCTCTTTAAAATTGGACTTTGACGGAAAAACTCTTAATTATTGAACGGAACGGGGGATCGATATATATATTCTGCTGAATCGCGTCGATAATTAGACACATATGACACCTTCAACATGTGTTTCTGTGTTAATAATTGTAAACACTGAATCGAGTCTTATAAATGACTTTTAAAATCAGTTAGGGAACACACATATATAATATATGTAACTATTGTGATTCCAAGACATGTTAAAACATTTACCTCATACGATATCATATTGCCAGCTGCACCCTTTCTTGGCATAATTGATTTCCTAGATCATTATAATTGTTTTTGCCTACAATAGTTTGCAGAAAATAATGTTTCAGGAACACTCGATTCCAAAATAGTTCTACCCTACATATAATTAGTGAAACAAAATTCTGTAAGTGATACTCTGTTAAGTTTTTAGTAGTCAATATACGGAACGCACATTTATTTTATAGTTTACGATGAAATATAATTAATCAACAGATTTTCCTTACCTCGTTGGGAGTTAATGTTCAATAAAATAATGTAGGAAGACCAGCTTTTTTCTGGCAAACGGCCGAAAAGAATTTTAGAACTAAATACAAATTCAAATGGACAAATATCATAAAAAATGAACATGTAGAGTCCTTGAAAATTAACATTAGATGTGACCAATAAAAATATTTTCTTTAAAAATCTTTACCCTATTTGATAAACTGTTAAGCAGCCTATGCATATTTAGATGTATAAGGAGGTACTGCTTTGCTTTGTCTACTTCAAGAAATTAAACTGTTTACAAAAAATAAATATGCATGTGAATGTCTGCCACCATGCAGAGTTGCAATGGAGCCACGAATTAAACAAGAGTCAAACACTTCCCAGTCCACAGGGGACTGTATAGAGGGAATTTAATGTGTCTTTTTTAAAATTTCGATTAAGACCAAACATTTAAACAATTACAAACAAACGCATACAGTTACCGGGTTGTTTTCATGTGTTGCTAGCTATGTATCAATCTTCTAACTTCTACAATCAAATACAAAGTTGACATTTTTACCTAACGTTCCCCATGTGAGTAATTAAGACACCCCACGAAACTATAGCGGTTCAAGAAGGCAAGTGAAAATTTCTCTCTCCACGAGTTCTGGGCCCTCGCACATGAAAAACTAGACTTTAGGCAATGTCTAGGCGAAAATCTTCAATAAAATCCCCGGCTTCAAGAACAATCTTGAAGCCTGATTTGGTTTTTGTCTCCGGTCTCTGAAAATTAGACAATGTAATTGTCTCTTCAATTTTTGTCCTTATTTGCGGTAGTTTTCTGGCGGCTGGCTGTAGTTTTTTGCATAGAGATACAAGCTATTTTGTAAGATTTGCAGCAGGCGCATATGTAATGGAGAGACAATCAAAGTTTTGTCACTAAACTCACAATTTGGAGACAATTTTGTTTGTTTTACATTGTGTTTCACTTTTTCTTTTGTCTCGAAGGCATTTTTTAGGCCTACTGACAAAAAACTAAAGACAGCTCACAAGTCCTTAAGCTGTTTTGTCTCGAAATGTTGAAGTTTTAATTGTCTCTAAATTCATAATTTGGAGGAAATCTCCAAAATAATAAAAATAAGCAAGGTAGGTTATTTATCTCAACCTTGCCTGTTCTACACTGAAGTGCATTAGATTGCTCAGTTGTTTTTACTACAGGGCTTTATAAAAGTTCACATTTATATTTGAGTGCCCTGCGCAGTGGCGGCCGTTTATTCTCAGCAGATTCAACTTCAAATTCTTATCCAATAGAACAAATATTAGATCAAGACTCAGACGAAAACAACAATAAAAAAGATTACAAATCGAAAGCAAAAATTTAATGGATACAGGCTATATCTATACTGAGGACGTTTTACGCAGAGAGTAGACAGGAATAAACAAGTAAGAACAGGATGATCAGTGATATATATTATGTCAATGTGACGTCACAGAATTAGGTTAATGTAACATTCCAGAAATCCAAAGTGCACACAACGAGAGAGGAAGTAAAATGGTCGATCTAAAAATAAACCATGCCAAAAACTACCGCCAACCAGCAGAACACTACCACAAATAGGGACAAAAACTGAAGAGGCAATATACTATTGTCTAATTTTCATAGACTAGAGACACAAAACAAAATTAGGCTTCAAGGACAAGGACAATCTGACTTTATGTGCACAACTTTTGAGATTGTCCTTGAAGCCAGGGATTTATTGAAGATTTTTGCCTAGACATTGTCTAAAGTCTTGAAAGTTTCAAAAAACCTTTATTCATCACTGGTTAATTACTTGATTGCCCAGGTTAAATTCAAATCTACGGCAAAATTGTCTCCAAATTATAAATTTAGAGACAAAACTGAATGGCTATAAGGACAACATTTTTAAGAGCGCGGTATCGTCTAGATTTGCTAAAACTGTTTTACAATGTCAAGTCAATGTCTCGTATTCCATCTTTTAGGCCTATTACGTAATATTTCATGTCACACCTGATTAAATGTAGATTTATGTAGCTAATATGACAAACAAGTCATATTGAACATCAGACGCATTTATTTCTATTCATTTTCATAAACAGAAGGCCTCGCGGGCGAGCATTAAAGCTTGAACAAGGTCTCCGAGAATGAGCCACCAAGTGCACTCACCACGGCAGCCATCATACTTTTGCCGCGCGGGAGTAAGGGCGGTGGGTTATCACCCGGCAGGGTTCAAGGCGTTGCGACTTCGTCACAACTTCTTCTGCGACATAAACATCTGAATGTGCATTTTTAATTAATGTTCCGTAAAACACAGTGGCGTAGGCTTGCTTTAAAAAAGTTTGTTATAATTATGTTGGCAGCCATGTGTATTTTTTAAACTTTTAGGCTATACATTCATGCAGAATAGGCCTATAGGCTATTTTAAAGATTCGATCTTTATACAAAAGTACGAATTCATAATTAGGCTATAGGTCCTGGTCCCCCTTCTCCCTTCAATGCCCCTATCGTGACAAGGAGTTGCCCCCCCCCCCCCCGCCCAATGGAGGATAGCTTCCTGACCGTGACGTACGGTAACCTTTCATACCGTACACTTAGCCTATTGTATAATTTTAGGGGGAGGGTGATGAGGGAGCAGAACGTAGTGGAGGAGGGGGATGGGTGGGGTGGTGAGGGGAGGTGGATTAAAACAGGAACACATACCTCATTTATTTGAACTTCTACGTTACATAGGCCTAATTAGTATTATAGCTTATTATCACCTTGAATCTCCGTGTAGCTACTTGCACATAGGCCTATTGCAGTCGAACGAATTAAGATCAAGAACTGAGATATATAGGCCTAGGTTTCGAATGAATCACAAGTAAATGCTGTTCTTTTGTTATTAGGCTTACTTTTACATTTCCTAAACCTTTTTAGCTATAGGCCCTATATATATGACTGTTGCGCATTTTATATGCCCCCCCCAAACACACACACAACACACACACACTCACACGCCAGTAATAAATATAGCCTAAACATTTTGCTGTACAACACAATTCGCTTCGATAATCTAATAAATGGAATTCTACATAAGAGGGTACTACATAAGATATGCCCTAGCAATATGAAGTGGCACCCTAGTGCGCACGATCGAACTAGTGCTACATTGCTGCAGACTAGGCCCACTGCATGCTAACTTGCATTGAACAAGCTGCACGTTGGTGCTCAGCATTTCTACTTAGCATTCATACAACTCTGGCCCCTCTTGCTCCAGTCAAAACAAACAGATAAACCACGCCTCATATTGTCTATCAGTCAAAACAAACAGATAAACCACGCCTCCTAAGCCCCGCCCATAAGGGGGTATAGCTCTCTGGCACTAGAGTGAAGTATGATAAACTTTTCCCCATTTCGTATGCAATGTCAATGACTAGAGTGAAGTATGATAAACTTTTTTCCCATTTCGTATGCAATGTCAATGGCTAGAGTGAAGTATAATAAACCTTACACATCTATTCATTCCCTAAACACCCAACTCCCAGACAAATTGTTTTATTGCCTTTCATTGTCAAAGTCTTCTTATATAACAGGTGCTATTTCGTATGCAATTTGAATGACTAGTGCACAAGGTGTTGACTTCCCAGATGCTATTTCGTATGCAATTTGAATGACCAGTGTGCAAAGTGTGTTTGTGTTGACTTGCAAGATGCTATTTCGTATGCAATTCGAATGACCAGTGTGCCATGTGCGTTTGTGTTGACTTGCAAGATGCTATTTCGTATGCAATTTGAATGACCAGTGTGCAATGTGCGTTTGTGTTGTCAGTTGGTATATGGTTAATGGCTAGCTATGGCTTGTTGTGAGTATTAACAGAGTGCGAAATTAGCACCGCCAAGTTACCCGCCCTCCTTGGCGGGTGAATGAAAATAAGCTGCACATGAATTGATAGGCCGTCATGAGTCTATAGTCTCTGTAAGAAACCGAGAATCTTCGAACATTTTAAGGCCATTAAAAAGATTCCAACAGGATTCAAGACCACCCCAGGCTGGAAAACCAAATGACACCCGATTGGGAGAATTACTCATATGCTCTAATTTCGAAGAAAACTAAAATATTCAAATACATTCATTTTTATATGGGAGAATATTATATTGAAAACTATCTAAACATATCCACTGTGGTGTTTATATGAATTTTTATTCTAGTTTTAAATAGGCACGTTATAGTGACATATACAGACTTCCCCAGACACTTTTGCATTGCAAATCAACCAATGGATTATTATGTTTTTTTCAAATTATTTGGTGGCCGGGTCATGATATGCAATTTGAATAAACATGTAACACTGATTTCTCATCATTTTTTTTCCTTTAAACACTTTTTCTCATAATTAGTAAGATTTTCTTTAATGTTTAGGCAATAAAACAGTGGTTTCATTCCACTAGAATTTAAATATTAATGTCAGATGTGTAAAAGGGGGGTATTTCTGATGTGTTTCCTGTCGGGGAAAGATGTATTTCCTGTTAGGGAAACTGACAGAATTGATTAAAATAACTCCAGACAAAGATTTCTCATGAAAAATGCAAAAATCTATTTCATAGTCATATGTCGACCAATTGGTGGAATACATATTTTCTAGATTAACACTCTTAGCTGTATGATTTTTAAAAAAAGTCTCACACACTGTGGGCACGAGGCAAAATGGCCAGTCTGCTCATGAGGTACTGGATATCATTACAACTATACTGTACTGGACATCGTTACAACTCTTCACATCAAGAGTGGGGGAAATATCTCAAGTCGTTGCTAAATTTCCTCCAAAAATCTGTTACTATAGGCTAATATTTTGGTACAAAGAAAGAATGGTAGGCCCTATTTTATCATTTACTTGTGTGATTGAAATCACCTCCGACTTCTGTCATTAAAGTGTAATTTCTGGGCGGGTAAATTTATGTGTGGGCGGGTAAATATCTGTATTTACCCGCCAAATTGGTGGGTGGAGAAAAAAAAGTTAATTTCGCACTCTGGTATACACGTTTCAATAATACAAGTATACACATTACAGTTTTTTAGATACATTCAATTCAAATGACTAATAAACATTATTCCTATTTCGTATGCAATTCAAATGACTAATCTGTAAACCTTATCCACAAATACTATCCAATTCGAATGACTTACACATCTATTCATTCCCTAAACATTCCCAGACAAATTGTTTTATTGCCTTTCATCAAAGTCACACACTTATATAACACACTTATATTACACTAAAATAGGGCTTCCACTTACACGTCAAACGTGACCACCGTCAAGAGTGGCCAGTGGCGACGTTCGAACGGTGACCACCCATGGCCATTTTTGACCGTCGCTCTTGACCGTCCTCGGTATACACATACACGTCAAAAAGTGCCAGAATGGTAACCGTCGGACTGACTGACTGACCTGACTTTTGATTCATTAATCAACTTATGAACATTTCTGGTCATATTTCTACATATATATTAGCAAAGCATCGATCCCCAGACTCTAACAAACCTTTGCAATGATTATTTAAATCATTAATTAATTCGAATTCTAAATTAATTGTTTTTTTCTGGGTTTAACTAGTGACTCTAAGGTATATTATGGTGGACGGTATTTGGTGGCACTGATTTGAATAAATCTTTTTTAAATTTAGACCCACATTTCCTCCAAATGTACCTGTATGTTTCAATTCCCCCACCCCCGCCCCCACGCTTTAAAGCGTTGCTATGGGTGCTGAATTCAATCTCCTCTACTGGTCTTTACAGTTGAACATTTGAGAAATACAAATTGCAACGATTGGAAATAGAGGTAGAATTAATGACTCAATCATCAAATGGTATTAGGACAGTCAAATAGATATGTCGGGGTATTTAATACAATTTAAATTGTGTAAAAAGCTTAAATAGTTTTTGAGTAATGAGCATAAGTATTCGGACATAATTTTAGACATTATTTCGGCGAATAGCTTATCCTATAGAGAATATTTTATAGCTACTTTATCAATGATTGGGAATAGAGGTACAAATAATTGCGCAATAATCATATAATAATTAGGAAAGTCAAATAGATATGTTGGGGTATTTGATACAATTTAAATAGTGTAAAAAACTTAAATAGTTTTTGAGTAACGAGCATTAGTATTCGGACATAATTTTAGACATTATTTCGGCGAATTTAGAGCAGTGTGGCAATGATATAATAAATCAATAGAAATGATAAAAATAAATGTACAGATGAACTCCAAACTATTCACCAAAATGGTCATAAGCATATTCGGCACCAGGAAAACACCACAATCATATCGAAATAGACAGTAAAATATGCCCAAAATGGCCCTAAAATAATAAAAACCACCACCTATATTTGGTATGTTTAATTATAATGAATAATAGAAATCACGGTGAAAATTAATGTACAAATTAACTCCAAACTAAACCCAGTTTCGTTTTAGCGTTTTCAGACATAAGAGCGGCCGTCACAGCAAATATCAGCATAATGCAGGTGAAGTTTGGGAAGGCTGGGACAAATATTTCGATTCATACACCTATGCTAGTCAGGGAATATTAAAAAAATCTGGGAACAAATTCCTTACCAAACAATTTTTTCAACAATGTGTTGGTAAAGGTGTCTACTAACATATATCAAAACATTTAAACTCAACTCCCGTAGGAGAACCCGTGACAACTGAAAACAAAAATGGCCGCCACTAAAACTCTGAAACACCATAACTTGGGGTAGAATCAACATGTAATCAAGTGTGAATACACTTTTTCTAGGTTTTAAGGCATGGGGAATCCATTGGAACATGAAAAATGTTGATACAGACAATATTTAGCAAGTTAATCAACTAATACTGGGAAAAAATGAACAAAACATGCTAAAATCCTCCCGAATGTACCCTCTAAAGTAACAAATCTATAGTTCATAACTTGGGGTAGAATAAATATGTAATCAAGTGTGAATGCTATTTTTCTATGTTTTAAGGCATGGGAAATCCATTGGAATATGAATAAATTCAATATGGACAATATTTAGCTAGTTATTCTACTAATACTGAGAAGAAAAAAACAACAAAATACTGTGAAATGAAGTGAAAAATCTAATTCAGATTTATGAAAGCATTCATGAGCAATGACATTAGAAAACATATTTCTGCAGTCCAAACTGTAATGCAAATGTTTTTAATCATAATAAATGACATTGTGATATCTAAAATAAAGGAAAAAAGGCAAGTTGTCTATCTGAACTTCCATCCCAGGTGAACACCTTTCCAAGTTCTTATTAACAGCAGAAGTAGGTGGTAGTATTTGTGATCTGTGGATTCACAGTAATTATAATTGCTTCTCTAGCTCTATTATTGGAAAACATCTGAGCTTTCTTTTGTAATTCAGGCATGGTGGAAATGTCTAAGAAAAATCCCTTTCTCATGCCCAAAATACTTCATTAATGTTGTGCCACATCGTGCATAGATAAACACCATGTTTAAAATGTCTTGTCAATGCAAATGGTGACTGTAAAAGAAGCAGTCATGCAGGATCCTTGTTTCAACTTGGGTGGGTCATATCCTTAGTGCTAGGATTGTCATATCCATCACACAAACAAATTTTTAAAATGACCTGTGGTTTGTCCTATTGGCTATGGTGATATCTAAATCAAAGTACATCTATCTATGAGCCCATGAACATTTCCTGTAGACCTTGTACAACCAGTTTTCTATGTCTAAACAGTACCTGCCAAGGTAGACTCATTAGCTTCTTGGAGTAAAATGGTTTTACACAGTGCATGAGGGTTGTAGCATGTCTCAAACCCCAATGTTGCCACCAAAACTGGAGTTTACCAGTGATCCTGATACATTGAAACAAGTTGGGGATCCATTGACATTGAATGGCCTATATTTCTAATTTCAAATTACCCTCTGAGGGTTTTTATCACATCCTTTTTCATGTAATGTCTTGGACAGTTTACCCATTCCTTGACTCCAGAATATATGCTTCTCTACTCTTTTTGCCTCATCAACATTGGGAGCAACATTTGTGGGATGTTACACCAGTAGCAATAGTTATCAAAGTCTGGTATTAGCTGAAGGGGTTTCTGTCCATGAAGATATGAAGAAGTGCTATTCTCTATCTTCTCACTTTATTGGTCTGATATATTCTAATGATGGTCACCTGTATAATGAACAGAAGAATGATGATCTTACCACATACAGGCAAAAGTTATTGGCTTAACAGCTCAGGTTTCCCTCTTGCCATGCCTCCATTTGATTTCAATGAACAGATATAAGATATAGTACATACTAGTACATGCTCAATTAGAAGGGCAGTTGATGCAGCCCATGACTGATTACTCCATCAAACAATGTGAAAAAGACTTTTAGAATTTATCATACACACTGGCCATACAAAAGTATATTCAATTCTTTGTTCTAATTTACTCATGTGACACTTATCAAATTGATAGGCCTGTGAACCATGTAGGGGGGAGCTCACCACTCCTCCCGACCTACACAACCAGCTCAACAACAACACTAATATTCTGGAGAGGCAACTGGAATTTGTTTCACATAGCTGATGCAGTAAGGGATGGAAGCATCTCTGATATGGATTACATAGTATATTTCTTTTTGCCAAATTTATATGCTAAGCATACTAAAGATTTCTTCAGATTTTAGCAATATCTTCGTAGTTTGAGAACAAAGATTCTTTTTTCTTGGCCAAGAGCAGTGCCTCAGAACCTCAGAATATATATATAAAACATCAGAATACATAGTCTCTCCTGCTGTGATTGACCCCTTCAATCCACATTTCTGTAGGATTTATGTATTGAATTAAATTAGTATCATAACTTTCACATTACTGTGAGTGACATTCCGAGGCAACTTCATCAGCTGGGTATAGGAGGGCTCTTCATCATCTTGCTGGTTGTCTCAGTAGGTTAGGAGCTACATTCTCTTGAATTGGCATATCCTTCAATCATGCATACCACAGCATTAAGTGATGCATATATATATATATCTTTCTGAGCAACCCTCTAAATGATGGCTGCCACCCCATCAACTCAAGTAGAAGAAGTCCATATGTGTGCAGAAACAATCAAGGTAAAAAATAGTTCACAATTACCTGTCCTTAGTCACTGATAAAAAAATGCACTGCAACTGAACTCTGAGAACCAAAGTGTGAAGTGATTGGAAAAACATTGGAAGAAAGAATATAGAATAGCAGATCTTCAGACCATTTTTATCCATGTGGTAGTAGACTATATGATGTAAAATCAGGTATTTTGGGGCAGGAGAAAAGGCAATGTTTATCTTCAATTTTCTTTGAATGTTTGTTTAGCAAAAGTAAGTTTAGATGTTTACCAATGGCAGAGCTTCCCAAAACTATATAGAGAAAGCTGAATAAGATTCTCCAATACATTTAAAGGCAACAATTCCGAACTATATCTCTTCCTGGCCCTGAACACCTAGTACAAGATTATTCACTCCAAATGCAGAAGTTTCATCTTTTCTTCCAGAAAGTTAAAATTAACCTGGAAGGCCTCCAGCTTCTGGCTATTGCAATGCTGATGATGCAAACAGCTCACTTGCTAATGATAAAAGTAAGGAAGGCATGACAGCTGTCTTACACTATAAACAAATTGACTCTTTTTGGTCCTCATTTGGTTTTATTTTGGTCCTTATCAAGTCACACTTAAAACTATCAAAAGCATTTGCATTACAGTTTGAACTGCAGAAATATATTCCTAATGCTCTTGGTCACAAATGCCTTCATGAACCTGAATTAGTGTTTTTTTAAATAGGGTACATTTGGGAGGATTTCTTTAGGGTCTTTTATTAATTTGTTCTTATTATCAGTAGATTAACTTGCTAAATATTGTTCAGAAGTTCAGATAGATAGACAACTTGCCTTTTTTCTTTATTTCAGGTATCACAATACCTGCAGAAATATCTTTCCTAATGTCATTGCTCATGAATGCCTTCATAAATCCAATTTAGATTTTTCCCTTTATTTGACAGTTTTTTGTTGTTTTCTTCTTCTCAGTATTAGTAGAATAACTTGCTAAATATTGTCCATATTGAATTTATTCATATTCCAATGGATTCCCCATTCCTTAAAACATAGGAAAAAAGCATTCACACTTGATTACATGTTTATTCTACCCCAAGTTATGAAGTATAGATTTTTTACTTCAGAGGGTACATTCGGAAGGATTTTTTTTAGCATCTTTTGCTCATTTTTTCCCAGTATCAGTAGATTAACTTGCTAAATATTGTCTGTATCAACCTTTGTCATGTTCCAATGGATTCTCCATGCCTTAAAACCTAGAAAAAGTGTATTCACACTTGATTACATGTTGATTCTACCCCAAGTTATGGTGTTTCAGAGTTTTAGTGGCGGCCATTTTTGTTTTCAGTTGTCACGGGTTCTCCTACGGGAGTTGAGTTTAAATGTTTTGAAATATGTTAATAGACACCTTTACCAACACATTGGTGAAGAAATTTCTTGGTAAGGAATTTGTTCACAGATTGGCCTTTTTTCTCCTAAAATTCCCTGACTATGCTTCAAATACCTATATTTTCCCTATTATTATTTATATCACATGTCGTAATGCTAGTTCAAGGAATTGTATGTATGGGAATAAAAGTTTTTTTCAGAATCATTGTGGGCTAATAACTTTTATAGCAGTGCAGATTCTGGCATAATTGTTTCGGAAATACATTGATACAGTTTGCTCATTGTTAGAATAAGTGTACATAATGTTTTTACAGTGACACAATTTGATTGTTATTAATATAAATGTTCAATAGTACAATTTTATCATTAAAACTTTAGTTAGTTGACTGTTGTATTACATCCGAGTCTTCAATGTTTTAATGCAAGACATTATTATCACATCGTTGCCACAGGTGACAATAATACAATGCTCAGAGTAGAAATATCACTTAATACTAATAAAATATTCATACATATTTCCACTTTATAAGTCGAAATAATCACTAAAAACAACAATAATTAATCATAAATCAATAGAAATGATAAAATAAATGTACAAACTATTCACCAAAATGGTCATAAGCATTTCGGCACCAGGAAAACACACACATATTGAAATAGGCAGTTAAATATGGTCAAAATGGCCCTAAATTGATAAAAATCGAATGAAATAATAAAAATAAACTTAGAATAAATGTACAAATGCACTGCTAAATGTTCACATATAACAACCAGAGGTATCCAAGATAATAACTAACTTCGTTATGGCCACAAACACCCAAAACAAAAAAATAAATTTTGCTTTGGTCACGTTTGACCGTCCCTTGACGGCTGCCCCTCCGGTCAAAGAAGTACCCCCTGACATCTTTGACCGGAGCATGGACGGTCAAACGGGAGCCATGGACGGTCAAACGGTCCCATGCGACCGTCCAACCGTCGCCTCTGTATCCACTTACACGTCGGTCAAAATGTGCCATGGCACCGTTCGACGGTGGCCGCGTGGTACCGACCGACGTGTAAGTGGAAGCCGAGCTTAAAACAGGGCGTCCCACCCCTTAAGAGTGAATACAGGGAAGGGGTGAGGTTGGAAGGAGATGTCTATATATGGGTGGGGAGGGTGGGGCTAATATTGTAATGAGTGTTTGTTGTGACTAGAAAAAGGAGTGTAAACATTTGAATGCATTGCAAGTTAGCAGTTAGTGTGACGAACTGGGAAGTGATGAAATGCAGACTGGCAGTCAGTCTGACGAAGTGGGCAGTCAGTCTGACGAAGTGGGGCCTAGATTGAAGAGAAGTAGGAAAAGAAAAATGCAAGTTTGCAGAAGCAAAATGCAAGTTAGGAATCGACTGGATTTAAAATTAGTGAAAATTGGGAAAGTTCTAAAATGTTTTCAAAATGAGGAGTAGGACAGAACATGTTAGGACCTATTTCGATGCAGATTAGGAAAAAAATTTCCTATTTCGTATGCAATTCCTATGACCATTTCGAAGGTTTTTTGCAAACTTGCACTCTACATCGCCGAATTGAGAGGGGAAATTATATGCATACAAATGCCTTTCCATAGGTTAGGCCTACGGTAGCCTACCTAGTTGGATAAAAAAAAATACTGCGCGGCGGCGTCTCCATCAGTAGTAGAATATCAGTGGCGGGAGTGAATGCGTTGTAACGGCTAGTCTCTCCCTGAGGCTGGTTTCGGTTTTTACCGACGTCTCGCAGCATTATAGGTGAGTATGGCGCTGAAAGGACGTGCCAGTTGCGTTCGTCTTGGGGTTTTGAGCAAAATTAGGGACGGGAAACTTATTGGCGTAAACTTTGTTTAATAGAATACTAGTTATTTCCGTTATTTCACTTCCCACCCAGTGCACGCATGACTTAGCCCGGGTGTAGCGACCAGATAGAATAGAGCGGAGCCAGTCAGAAATTCTCGGGCTAGCATGACTGGGCTTCCAAAGCCAGCAAAGGCCGGCCATACGTGGAGGATCAAATGTGACTGAATTATTGCGACGTCGCACACCATGTGCTAATTTACCTTCCACTACGCCATACTTCTTGCTGGAATCTGTAGTTTTTAATGCTTTCTAGATGGTAATCTTATAGACCAATAGGTATGAACCCCTCCAGATCTTCAAATTTCCTGCTCTCCTGCTCTCCAAGTAATCACACAGGGCCATGAACACGGCACGTGAAGGTAAATTAGTCCACAACGGAAAATCATCATCTGTTAATGTCTCGAGAGACAGAGTCGTCTTCTTTGCAGACGCAACTTGTGCTGCCAGGCTTTCATTTTCCAGGCGTAAAGCCTCAACCTCTGGCATACACCCATGTTCTGTGATGGTTTTAACATAGTCATGGTCAGTGGTTGTCCACACAGCTCGTCCATAATAGGGGTGTTCCACAGGTCGGAATAGGGGAAGTCGGGGCACACTGAATCAGAAAAATTATGTTGTTGAATTCTTCTTACTGGTCCATCGGTGGTATACCATTACATACTGAGGATAAGGGGGTGGATGTTGTGTATGAACAGAAGGCATCATATCTTGCTACCACCATTACCATTTGGGTAAGGCATATTTTTAAAAAAAATCCTTAGTGATTCACTGTGCCCAAGAACCAGGTCAGAGTGAATCAGTCTCCAGGGCACAATGAATCACCTACAATAAAGAAGTTGGGGCACACTGAATCGGAAAAATTATGTTGTTGAATTCTTCTTACTGGTCCATCGGTGGTATACCATTACATACTGAGGATAAGGGGGTGGATGTTGTGTATGAACAGAAGGCATCATATCTTGCTACCACCATTACCATTTGGGTAAGGCATATTTTTAAAAAAAATCCTTAGTGATTCACTGTGCCCAAGAACCAGGTCAGAGTGAATCAGTCTCCAGAGCACAATGAATCACCTACAATAAAGTGAAATAAACTGAGTTAACTCTATTCATTTATTTTCATCACATTTAATTGAACTGTAAACATGTTTCACAGGCTGTCCCATTAGAGAAAAACAAAATTACTCTACCAGTGACATCTGGAGTAAGTCTGGGTGAACACACTGAACTTCTAACTTTTAAAATTTTCAATTTGAGAGCATCTGCTTCTCATGTAGGCCTATAATAAACCAACAAAAGTCTTAAATTCAAAAGCTAGGCAGTATAGAATCGATCAGCCAGCATTTTAGCCCAATGGATCATGGTGAACACACTACACTGCTAATGTATAAACCCAAATGGACTGTGTTTGCAGATGGCCTTGAACTGAACACCTAACGCAGGGCATCTGAGTAACAGTCAAGGTCCACTGGAAATATCAGGTGTCTGGCAACCCTAGCCGTGCCACCATGAACAAGTGGCTTTGGTAATCTTCCCATGATATCTTCATATGGGACCTCTGAAATGTCATCAACTGAGGGAAACACAAAGGTGAATGTCTTTGGTGTTTTGCGCCTCAAGAACCGTACACCAAACGCTGATTCGTCGTCATCTCCCTCTGCATAAAAGCGTTGAATCTGACCTGCATACATCACTTGGGTTTTCTTGGTTTGGAACTTGACCAAGACAAAGTCATCTATTTGTAAGTCCTCGGCACTTGGCAGTTCAAGATCCTCCTGCTGCTGCTCTTCATGTTCATCATAATCTAAATCATCATCATGATCTGAGGCCACCCATTCTTCATCTTCACCGCTTTCACTTTCATCATTGACATCTCCAATCTTACGCTTCTTATATGTTTCCTTACATCTTCTCTGCTGAATTTCAGTCTTTTTGGTTTTGGACCTACTTTTTGCTGTTGCTTGCACTTCCTTTGCTTCCTATTTTCTTGGGCTGCCCTTAATTGCTCTTTCACAGGGGTATCAGTGAGGATGAGAGACTTTCCCTTCTTCCTCCCTCCCTTTCCCTTACGTGGTCCTGCCTTGGGAAATGGACTAATTTCCTCAGGTCGCACAACAGTAGTAATTACCCCAGCAGATTCATGGACACTTGATGAGGATGGAACAGGCTGGGGTACACCAGATGAAGATGGAACAGGCTGGGGACCACTGGATGTAGATGTATCTAGCTGCTTCTCAGGGAGGCTCTGTGTAGGTACAACTACTGATGTTGCTGAGGCTGTTTTAGCTGGGGGACCTCCTGCTGGCTCTTTCTCAAGCTGCTTCTCAGGGAGGCTCTGTGTAGTGACTGATGTTGCTGAGGCTGTTTTAGCTGGGGGACCGCCTGCTGGCTCATTCTCAAGCTGCTTCTCAGGGAGTGTAGGTACAACTACTGATGTTGCTGAGGCTGTTTTAGCTGGGGGACCTCCTGCTGGCTCTTTCTCAAGCTGCTTCTCAGGGAGGCTCTGTGTAGTGACTGATGTTGCTGAGGCTGTTTTACCTGGGGGACCGCCTGCTGGCTCATTCTCAAGCTGCTTCTCAGGGAGTGTAGGTACAACTACTGATGTTGCTGAGGCTGTTTTAGCTGGGGGACCTCCTGCTGGCTCATTCTCAAGCTGCTTCTCAGGGAGTGTAGGTACAACTACTGATGTTGCTGAGGCTGTTTTAGCTGGGGGACCTCCTGCTGGCTCATTCTCAAGGTCTCTGTCAGTGACATATGAGCAGAGAAAATCTTCTTCTGTGAAGATATTTGGGTTGTAGGGATAGATGCCTGTACATCTGAAGCCAGACACAATATTTCTTGGAGTAAATGCCAGGGGGTATGCAGAGCCTACTATTTCAGCAATGTCATAAATAGTGATTGGTTGTCCTGGATGGTTTACCATGAATGTGTCAGCGGCCCTGTTGAAGGCAGACTTGAATGGCCCATATACTGTACGGTCCAGCGGTTGCAACTTATGGCTGCAGTGTGGAGGTAGCGTTAGCATAACCACACCATGTTCTTTTGCCAGGTCGATGGATTCAATGGACAAGTGCACTTAGTGTACACTTAGTGAGTTTAATGAAATGTTTCATGTACAAGATGAAGTTCTCCGAAGTCATCCATCCACTCTGGTTGGCCGATCCGGTGCTTCCCGGTGGTGCGCCATTTATCATTCTCTCCTTAAAATGGACACGGGGGAAAATCATGAACGGTGGAACGGCATTGCCAGCCGCATTAATTGTGCACAATAAGGTTACCAAGGAACCTCTCTCTCCCGAAGTTATCTTCCCAACCTGTTTCATCGATTTTAGGGCAACAACTCTGTTGCCTGTAACCCTCTGCACTGTAGAACATCCAGTTTCATCAGCGTTATATATGTCGTTTGGTGTAAATTCATGCTTCTTAAGAATGGCTTCCAGGTTAGTGAAAAATTGCCCAACATTTGTTTTATTAAAACTAGTAGCGCGAGAAAGGCTAGTTGCCTCTGGTCGACGTAAGGACAACTCTGGAAATTGTTTCATGAAACCAGAAAACCAATCCTCGCCTGCACGTTTATTCTGCTCCCATGTTGCAGGAAATTTCTTCTTGTTCCGAACTGCAAATTCATAGGCTAACTCCCTCACTTGAAGTCTAGTCAGTCCATACTGAATTTCTGTAGCTTTCACAAGATAGTCCTTCAAAACCAGCTCTTCACCAGAAGTGAACACCTGTCTGCAACTATAATTGGGTCCATAAACCATCAGATCATCTGCAAGTTTTCTAAACTTCTCTACATAGCGACACAGTGTTGAGTTCTTTATGCCAAATGTCTTTGCTGCTGTCCGGATACTCATTCCATCAACAACAACATTTTGCACGGCATTCTTCATTGTTTGCTTGTCTGTCTTTCCAATTTTTCTCTCATCACTCCTGTTTCTAACCATCTTGGAGTGTTGGCTACCAGTATCTAAAATATGGAAAAGAAAATTGATGTTTGTGATCACAGAATTGATTTTAAACTGCTACATACATAAAATTTTATCACATTACAAGGAGCTTGGTTTTCATATTTGATCAAAATACTGCACAGGGGCACAGGGGCACAGTGAATCACATAGGGGCACAGTGAATCACATGTCCAGTGATTAACTGTGCCCCGATTCACTGTGCCCCACGTTGACTAGTTGACCTTAACTGCCCTCTATTGGTACATGTGGATTTTGTTCTAACCAACACCAATTCAATAATTATGACAATTATACATGCCTACTACTGCACCATGTTAGATTTTATATTCCCTGGTAGTCTACAGCATATGGCCTTCAAACTGAACTAGTAGAAATTTACTTTTGATACCTTAAAACATACTTTACCTTGCTATTTTGTAAATTCGTCTGCTTCAGTCACCATATGAAGTTGATGAATGGAGAAACCCTCTACACATATATTGATGATGTCATTGTGGAATTCACACTGGTTGATCTAAAAATAAACACCCTGATTCACTGTGCCCATTGATTCACTGTGCCCCGGCTTCCCCTAAGCCTTACGTCCCAATCGGTTTTAAAAAAACCAATCATTAATTCCAATTAATTCCAATCATTAATTTAGGTTCCATTCTAAAGACCAATCATTAATTCCAACCTGTTGGTGACATGGCATCGGTCCCGTTCGGCCCCAATCGGAACGGAATAGTACCGTCGGAAGATTTTAGGCGAACCGAGCGAACCGAAGGGCTAAAAACGATAATCCGACCGGTTCAATTCTCATCGGTTTTGGTCGTTTTTTTATGAAACCGATGGAAGCCGAACAGACGTTCCGGGCAGTTGTGACAAGTTATGGTCAGTTCGGCTCGGTCTGAATAGCATCTATTTGCGTGAGAAACCTATGGAAACCTAGGAAAACCGATGTGCTTGGTTTCTTATTAAAACCGATTGCAACCGAAGGCCTATTCCGACCTGTAGAACAGGGGCCCGTTTCATAGGTAGTAGCCTAACGATAGTGAGCGATTGCGAACGATAATGAACGATAGCGATATTTAGCGATATATCGTTAATTATCACTAAATATCGCTAGACCGTTTCGTGTTCATCTCGATTTCTTGTTTGGACCGGACTACTGCAATTTAACATTGAAAATTATTCCCCATAGCGTTTGTCTTTGGTGTTGTACCAAACCATTGGAAATATACCTTTGATATGTTATTGGAGCACCTTAATTCCTTGTTTGCACTGGACTATTGCAATTTAACATTGAAAATTTTTCTCCATAGCGTTTTTCATTGGTGTTGTACCAAACCATTGGCATTATACCCTTGATATGTTATTTGCTCTTCTACCCAGGGAGAAGCGAACGTTCACGCACAGCGGATAAACGTTCGTCGAACAGTTGTTTGGCGTTCTGTGCGTTTGCAAATGTTAATGTCCCGTTTGTCCCGTTTGTCTACCGTTTGCATGGGTGTGGAGAAAAGTGATTGTCCACAAACAATAAATAAACGTTTGTTGAACAGTTGTTTAGCATTCTGTGTATTTTCAAATGAAACCTGAGTCTGAATCTCCATGACATACATGTGACATAGCCGTTGGATTACCATGCGTTCTCAACTAGACTTTATATTAGAGGTAAGATCTTGATATTGCATTGATATCTTGTCCATCCTACAGTGCAGGGTAGTGTATGAATAGGCTGTGCGTAACTAGGATCATGTGCAGCGTGTGTTTAATTTGTGTATGCAACAGATTTCTTCATCGTACCATTTGAAATTCAAGGACGCATGCAGCTGCATATAAAATGGCGGCAGTATTCAAAATCCGCAGTGGAAGAGAGTAGCGTCGCCGCAACATTGCCGCATTTTCCAAAGCCCACAGAAGAACGGCTAAAGCCAGAAACGTGTATTATATCTCAAACGAACCGGAAATATGTCAGCTTCTTGGAGGAGTGAGATCATCAAAATCCGTAAAGATCTCGCAATGCAGCGATCAATAATATAAGACTATGTTTATCCAAAGCCAGTCAGTGATTATATTAATGATTCACCCGGCCTGCCGGCCTCCCGTTTGCCTTACAGATACATATGAAAGAGGGCTACCTTCTGATTTCTTAAGTAGGCATACATATATATATGACACTCAGGTATAACAACATTTAAAAAGAACTGTTTGTATAACGTTTATTGCTCGTTTGCACACCTCCTGATCGTTTGCAAACGTTTGTACAATGTTTGCATACAAACGATGATTGTCCTCACTCAATGTTCATGCACTGCGTTCACTGTTTGGGTACCGTTTGCGAACAGTTATATCCAAATGTTACACAAACGTTCAAAGAACGTTACATTTCTCCCTGGGTAGATTTCCCGTTTGCACCGAACCATTGCAATTTAACATTGATATGCCCTTTTCTTCTGTAACGTCATAGACAACAATGTCAAAAACTTGTTTGCTCTATACAGCAAGGTTGATTCTGTTGAACTATGCTCTGAATAATATATTTATTGTTTGTTATGCTTATTTATTTATTATTTATTTTGGAATATTTTCTCTGGCCAAATATTATCAAGGTATTTTTTTCCTTTGTAGGTTTGCTTGGCACTGAGGTATTATGCCACTGGCGGCAGCTATGGCCTCATCGCCGATAGCCAGAACGTCTCCAGATCTACCATGTGCCGTGCAGTTAAATCATTAACAAGTTTCCTCAGCGAGAAACATAAGGATTATATACAATGGCCGCTGGAGAACGAGTACCAGTACGTAGCTCGGGGGTTCTACGACAAAGCAGGCTTTCCCAGAGTCATAGGTGCCATAGATGGGACCCACGTGCCCATCATGAAACCAATCGTGGAGGAACGGGCCTTCGTGAACCGAAAAGGGTACCATTCGTTGAATGTGCTGGTACGTATATAATATATTTGTAAGAACGTAAATATGAAAACACCAATAAGGTCTGGGGAGAGGGAAGGATTCTTATTTGTTAGTTTTACCAAGGGATAGTCGACGATTGAGTGTAACAAACTCTTTCTCAGGCAGTGGGTAATGTGCCAATATGTACATTGGTTGAGCGGTCGCCATAGGATTAACATAGGATTTGCGCGTCACTTTTTTTTTCGTGCTGTTTATTCTCCATTTCTGTGGGGATTAGTGTATAATTCGTTTATATGTATATTAATTTATAATATTTGCATTTGTATTCAGGCTGTGTGCGACTCGTACATGATGTTCACATACATAAACCCACGAATGCCCGGTGGGGCACATGATGCATACGTTTATGCCACCTCACAGCTGGCCACAGAGCTGGAGGACGGAATAGCTGGAGGCTTCATGCTTCTGGGGGATTCGGGGTATGTAATACTGCTAAACTACAAACATTATTAAGATGGATATGTAGCATGTCTACCGATTTGATTTGCATTAAACAGTGCAAGGTGAAAATAGCTTGGTCGTGCTTTTATACTTTAATAATGTTTTTCATGTTTTCATTGCTCTCGTATCAAAAGCGTTTGATAAATAAATTATTATGTTATTTATTTATTTCAGATGTCTAACTGCACATGGTGGCTTTATAATGAGCCAGCCTGACGTCTGCAGCCACATGGTGCTGGCAATAGCTTGCCTGCACAACCTTGCCATTCGGCGAGGTGTGAACTTGGAGGGTATCAAGGGGAATGGAGATGGAGGAGTTTATGTACAGCCAGAGCAAGAAGTTAATCGGGAAGTTATGGGCAGGGGGGTAGATAGACGAAATCAGTTATTTGGGTACTTTGGGGAAGGTAATAACGAATAAATACTAATGTTAAATTTGCAAAATCACGTTTGTTCGTTATTTTCAAACTATTCAGGCAACGCTGCAGCAGCGGCTGGACGGCACCTCATGGTGCTCTCCCTTGTCCCTGGAACACCTACACGAAATAAACGAAGCAAATGGTGTAATACAAAAATATTTAAAATTGTGTAAAATACTTTGATCACTATGAGTGACTGAGGTGTCTTTTCTTGGAAATATTGGGCCTAAAACATTAAATTAAAACAACAGAACAGCGATTCTAGATTGATGGGACCTTATTAGTTTTTGCATGAACATTTCAAGTGTTTTTGAGTTGGATTTTATGTAATGTAACAAAAATGGTCGACTATATGATAGTTACCTTCTAACCCAATTTTCCCTAAGAAATTTAGGGCCATCAGCTCAATCTCTGTGAGCTCTTCCCCTGGTGGTACTGCTCCCGCCCCCGACTTCTTTTTGTACTCCTTGTTCAGCTTGTGATTCTACAAGAAATGGTACAGCATAGTATTATAATACTGATAATAACCAAAATGTATGTTTCCCTGGAGAGATTATGTGCATTCAGTGTCATAGTCATGGCCCATGAAGACTCACCTTTGCTTTGGCCTTCGAAGTAACATAACTGCGTTTCTCCTCACACTTTGTGCGACTCCTGTAAACTATACTAACTTGGTTCACGCTTTCTGGAAAAATAAAGTAAAATATGCAGTGAAAAAGGTATTAATGTAATAATAAATGATATAATAAAGCCCTAATTTCGCAATCGTAATGTTAAACAAGTTGTTTCTCCATGAACTAGCGATAACTGCCTTGATTTGTAAGTAACTTGACTTATAGTACACCCTTTACGTTTCAACATAAATTAAATCATAAAATGTCTCACCAACAACTGCCTCCCACGCCTTCATTTTTTTCCTTTGGGTGCCTGAGTGCCCCCCATGGTACTCATGAGTGAGGTGAAGAGGGCCCTCTGTTCTTCTAATGTCCAATTGGGCTCCCGTTTCTTTTCTGATGCGGTCTGCATTGAATAAAAGATATTATTAATTACCCAATATATATCTTGTTCTTGCTGCCAAGAAGTCATTCTCCATACATAAAACTATTTTAGATATAGCGAGAAATGTCCCATGCTATGGTAAGCCCACGCGGTTAGATACCAAAAAGTCATGCCCCGTACATAAATCTTGGCTGCTACCAAGAAGTCATCCTCTGTACATGCTAGGTGAACGAAAGGTGTTTGTTAAAAACCGCTTCAAGTTTAGTACCAAAATGTCGATGCTTGGTACAAATGGGTCATTCTCCGTACATTCTCCGTATACAGCTATATGTTTAAGGCGCGGGCGTCGGAGAAATCATGCATCGAAAGTAGGTCATAGCCAAGTATGATGGCTGCCGTGGTTAGTGCAATAACATAGGGACAGGTGGCGAATTTTGTATGAACATATACCTTTACTGAAATGAAATTTACGGGAATAATAAGCGATTTCTTACCGACATTTGTATTGGAAATTACTGTTTGATATATGTACAAACTAATGTTTGATTTTGTACTGATTTTCTATATCCGTTATCTGATGTAATATAGCTGGGAGGGAATTCGCCAAAATTTGCACAAATCGTGCACTTGGTGACAAGTTTTTGAAATTTGGCGTGGTGTTAGATATGGGTATTAGGTTTTCAAAACTCCGTGCAAACAGAATGTGGTGGCCCCCTGCTGGCCGTTATGCGCAAAAAACAAAATGGCTGCCACTGGGACATAACAATGTCATATCTCAGCCCCATTTAGCACTAAATCCATGTGTAATACCACTTTGACCATGTTTTAAGGTATGGGGAATCTATTTCCAACATTAATTTTTTGTTTCAAGGTCAATTTCAAGGTCAAATTCAAAATGGCTGCCCCCGAAAGAGTAAATACCATATCTCAGCTCCTTTTTGCACTAGATCTATGTATAACACCACTTTCAGTATGTTTTAAGATATGAAGAATTCATTTCTGAGGTCACCTTTCTGTTTCAAGGTCAATATCAAGGTCAAAATCCAACATGGCCGCCTCAGGTAAAAGTAAATATCATATCTCAGCTCCTGTTTGCACTAGGTCTATGTATAATACCAATTTTAGTATGTTTTAAAGTATCAGGAATTCATTCCTGAGGTCACTTCTGAGTTTCAAGGTCATTTCTAGGTCAAAATCCAAGATGGCGGCCCCTGGAAAGAGTAAATATCATATCTCAGCTCCTGTTTGTACTAGATCTATGTATAATACCACTTTTAGTATGTTTTAAGGTATGAGGAATTCATTTCTGAGGTCACCTTTCTGTTTCAAGGTCAATATCAAGGTCAAAATCCAACATGGCTGCCTCAGGGAAACATATATATCATATTTTAGCTCCTGTTTGCACTACATCTATGTATAATACCACTTTTAGTATCAACTATCCAGCTTCCTGATGACTTCATCACTGTCCCATACATTGATGAATATGTTGGAGAAATCACTCTCTCAAAACGTCTAAATGGATCAGTCAGACCAGCTTTTACGAATAATCCAAGAACAGGTGTGGCTGAGGAGGCATGGCTCAACCATCTTTACAAGGTTCTCATAGAAAAAGATGGAACACTTCAAGAAACACCATTGACATACTCTGGGTTCTTCTCCCATGGCCAACACCCAGAAGATGTCAGGCCAAGGGCCACAGTTGGAGTTTTTCCTGTATTCTATGAGAAGGCCTCATCAATGGCTATGCAGAAACATGCAATGCTTGTGGTGAAGAAGGCAATTGAGTTTGTGAATCCTGGCCAGATTCCAGTGATTGAAGGTGACTGTCCTCTCTATGCGCAACAGAAAGAATGTCAATGGGAATACCCAGATGAGGTATTCAAAGATGGTGTGTTTTATGGGATTCCTCCATGTCAAAATGACATCTCAAGAATGTGGGGGTAAGCTGTTGGCTGGATCAGGCTGGGAACACATGTTTTCCCTTGCAAAGATTTTCAATACTGGTGTGCAGCTTCTCTGCTAGGTGGCAAGCATGTCAAGCTTACACAGTATGCATACCAGCTCACTCTTGCCTGGCTCCATATACTCAAAGTTCAGGCATACAATAATTACTGCTCTGAGGGATATGGACCTCATGAACCCATGGAGACATGGGAAAGGCGTCTTATTAACAATGCTCCTACGATTTGCTACTGGACAGCAGTGAGAGATTACCTGCTCATAACTGCCATTTTATCAGCAGGTCAGCAGGTTGGTGATTGGCTACTAACTCTAAATGCCTGCTATGGTATGTGTCCATAGTTTTTTCGCCTTTGGGCACACAAATCATGCCCGCTGGATGCCAATATTCTTGAAAGACATGGTGCAACTTCAAGAAACCCATCCTTCAATCCATGAGGCATTCACGGAGGGGAAGTTTGTTGTGCAATGTGGGGACAAAAAGGTCTCAATGATGGGATTGGATCAGAGCCAGGAACACAGCATCAAATTCCTGAAGGAGGATAGTGGGCAAAATGCCTGTATGTATGGTCAACAGGAAGAAATTGATGTGATTGAAGGTGATTGAGCTGTCAAAGCCTAAAGTACTTTGGGTCATTAATGACTTTGAAAGTGCTTCCCTGCTGCAGACAACAAAGAAACTTTAGAACATCCAGAGTCTTCAGTAGCTGAACAGAACAAGTTCCTCAATCACCTCAAATCACCTCATGAGGGACAGAATTGAAAAAGCTTCAAAGCCTTTGTCTGATATCATTCCAAAAGCAAAGCTGTATACATTCTCCAAAAGACCCCTTGTTGATTTAAAGAAGCTGGGTTCTGCTAAGGCAAATACTCTTGTTGCCAAGCTCTTTTTGTCCCTTCAAGCATGCCCTGAATCAGACATAGATGGATTTTTCAAGCATGAGAATCAGCGTGAACCTCCATCCTTATCTAATTGTGGCAACCTGCGATCTGGAACCAAATCAAATATTCTTGGCTGTCTACCAGGCATGCCTAATCCTGATTGATCTCCATCAGCCAAAAAGGCATCTTAGACTGTCTTTGATATGGTGGCAGTAATACACATCTGTGCACCAAAGTGTGCCAGTGTGTTTGGGGAGTACACACAGATGCATGTGCTGCCATACTTGCAGAGTCAGATGACAGGCAGCACAACAAGAGTTGATGCTGTCTGGGACACATATATAGAGACAAGTCTCAAATCCCAAACTCGTGCCAAGTGTGGTGAGACATTTGGCTGCCGAACAAGAGTTTCAGCAAAGATTCCTCTGCCAAAGGGAGTCCAATGGCAGAAGTTCCTAAATGATTGTCATAATAAAGACAACCTATTCAGTTCATTAGTCAGGAACTTCAGAGGAGCACAGCAGATTCATCTTACCACCTACTCACAACACAGACTGACCTTGTACTCAGCAACAAGCCAACTGACCTAGCAGGTTTGTCCCCATGCCAGCAAGAACAAGCTGACACACAAATGATGCTCCACTTACTACATGCTGCCAAGGAGGGTCACACTAAAGCCTACCTCAGGACAGTGGATAGTGATGTGATTGTGCTGGCCATCATTCTATTCCATGAGATTGGCCTGTTAGAAATGTGGGTTGGATTGGAACAGGAAAATCATATAAAGATATACCAATCCACCACATTTCACAAATGTTGGGACCTGAATATTGTAAGGCACTTCCATTCTTTCATGCATTCACAGTGTGTGATGTTGTATCAGCAATGATTAGAATTGGTAAAAAGACTGCATGGAAAGCATGGGGTGCCTTTCCTGAGGTCACTGACACAATCATTGCTATCACCCAAGACCCAACCAGCCTCACTCTGGATTCCTTGCATATGCAACGTCTCAAGCTCGACTGTGCTTATGTACAGTCAAAATTGCAGTGCAGACACAGTGAATGAAGCAACAAATCTGATGTGCACCCATGGCCTCAAGTGCCTGGAATCGATTCTGAGATTCCAGACCCTAGCAAATGGGACTGGGAATGGAATGCTAGAACCAAACAGTAGGTGCCATATTGGACTGATCTGGCAGATGTCAGCCAGGCATGTTCACTGCTCCTCCATTGTGGATGTGTGGTTGCCTGTAAGGGAGCATGTAAGTGCCATCGAGCTGGACTGTGCTGTAGCACACTATGCAAGTGTGAAGGGGGCTGTGCTAATAATATGTGAAAGTAGTTAATGATATGAAACCTAATCTTTCTACTATCTCAATGGGTGGCTGTATCAAATGGCCCATCATGAATAGTTTTTGTCTTTAAACAGAACATTACCGTTATATAGCCTTTGACTTTGGAAATGACCTTATAACAGGAGAATGACTTCAAAAAGGGATTCCCAATTTCTGAAAACTTACGTAGAGGGACTTTATTATAAATGGATCTAGTGGTTATGGGAGCTGAAATAGCATATTTACATTACTAGCTGGTGGACATTTTGGATTTTGACTTAATGATTCTGACCTTGATAATGACCTTGAAACATAAAAGTGACCTCAGATATGAATTCCTCATACCTTAAAACATACTAAAACTAGTATATACATAGATGTAGTGCAAACAGGAGCTGAGCTATGATAAATATGTTTCCCTAAGGCAGCCATGTTGGATTTTGATCTTGATATTGACCTTGAAACAGAAAGGTGACCTCAGAAATGAATTCCTCATACCTTAAAACATACTAAAAGTGGTATTATACTTAGATCTAGAACAAACAGGAGCTGAGATATGATATTTACTCTTTCCAGGGGCCGCCATCTTGGATTTTGACCTAGAAATGACCTTGAAACTCAGAAGTGACCTCAGGAATGAATTCCTGATACTTTAAAACATACTAAAATTGGTATTATACATAGACCTAGTGCAAACAGGAGCTGAGATATGATATTTACTTTTACCTGAGGCGGCCATGTTGGATTTTGACCTTGATATTGACCTTGAAACAGAAAGGTGACCTCAGAAATGAATTCTTCATATCTTAAAACATACTGAAAGTGGTATTATACATAGATCTAGTGCAAAAAGGAGCTGAGATATGATATTTACTCTTTCGGGGGCAGCCATTTTGGATTTTGACCTTGAAGTTGACCTTGAAACAAAAAAATACTGTTGGAAATAGATTCCCTATACCTTAAAACATGGTCAAAGTGGTATTACACATGGATTTAGTGCTAAATGGGGCTGAGATATGACATTGTTATGTCCCAGTGGCAGCCATTTTGTTTTTTGCGCATAACGGCCACCAGGGGGCCACCACATTCTGTTTGCATGGAGTTTTGAAAACCTAATACCCATATCTAACACCACGCCAAATTTCAAAAACTTGTCACCAAGTGCACGATTTTCTCGAATTCCCTCCCAGCTAATAGGCCTGTAGTTGCAGTACAGTATCTGTCTAGTTACCTTTCATTTTCTTAACTTAAAATGTTCAATATTTAAAAATAACAGTCGAACAAGTAGAAAACCCTTTTTTAATGGTAAAAAAAAGCATAAAACCCATCTTTTATTTAAGTGATGACATTAAATTACAAAGGCGATAACAATTTCTTTGGAACTTTCTTGGTCCTCCTGGGCCGGCCCACTCCTGTGGTTTTCACTGGCCTTCTTGTTGTTTCTGTTTCTCCGCCTGAATTTTGCTCCAGGTCGCTGGGTGCTGTGGCCCCTTTGACGTTGTCATTGTCATTCTCATAGGTGTTATTGTCGTTTTGATGGTCGTTGTGGTCGTCGTCAGTGCTTTCCTTGTCGTCTGCGTTTTCGTCATTCCTTCCCTTGTCGTTTGAGTGGTCCTCAGTGCTGTCCGTGTCATTTTCTTTGTCGCTGCCGCTGTTTGCCACGTGTTCCTCTTCCTCTTGGCGCTCTGAAAAGAGTACATGACGTTTATGATAAGGTATGTGCATTGTCTAAAATTGCTGGTATTTCCGGAGGTAAGGGGTTGTTTTAAAAATTAGGTTGGTGTCATCCTAATATTCTGCGTAGGTGTGTTGGGGGGGGGGGTATTAAATATAACAACACTCTTTCTCAAGCAGTGGGTTGTTTCCTGCGGTGAAAGGGTCGCTAATGAATATGACAAAACTCTTCTCAAAGGTGTAGGTTGTCTCAGCTTGCTGGCGATGCGCGATATGAGCGGTTGCGGATTGTCCCCGCTATTTATACCTATGCAATGTGTGCGGTACAAAACAAAAGGCGGTGGCACCATCTGGAATTACTGCTTGGACCGCACCATTGGAGATTTAACATAGAAATTTTAGCAGAGCGATTGCGCTTCTCACTTTGTATCGAACCATTGTAGATTTAACATTGATTTTTAGCATAGCGTTTACCCTTCGATGGTTTGTGCGCTAGACTACTGCTATATTATTGTATTCACTTCATATTACTCAGCAGAAGTAAGAATCACTTGTGTTCAATGATTTTCTGTGTCGATACAGACAGTTTATCAGTTATCAGTTTATTTCTTACCTTCCATAAGTCTCCGCATCGCAACCAAATCCGTGGCTGCTCCTTTCGCAACAACTAGCAGCTTTTTCAAAACTGCTAGAGTCTCCTGACCCTGTTCCACCAACTGCACGAGTTGACGGGAGTCACTCCTCATCAAAGCATCTCCACCTTTCACTAGGCCAACCAGCTGCTGCACACCCGTTTGCACGGCAGTGCCTACTTGCATGATTTCTGTGTTTGAAGAAAAACATGGGTGTAAATGTTAATGAACACTAATAAGTTAAATGATAAGTTAAATAATTAGTTTCCTTCACTCGTATACGAGATACTGTAGTATACATATATGTTGTCTGTCAATATTACAAATAGGTATCCGTTACGTTATATTTTAAGGTCACATGACTTTCAAGCAGGAGAGGAGAGAATCATTCCACACCTATGTGGGTTCACTCTCCAAATCAACTCCTATGCGAAAAGTATTCCAACAGATTCGGAAGCTTAACGGGGACCCTCCACCTACTGTACGTCATCTTCAGGATGGACCTGTAAAGGTGGAGACCCCTAAGGAAATTGCAGACACCATGGCTGAGCAATTCAGGAAGGTGTCATCTAGTGACAACTGCTCAGACCAGTTCCTGAGTCATAAAACTAAATGTGAGAGACAGAAGCTCAACTTCGAATCCCGTAATGAGGAAAGCTACAACAAGCCTTTCACCAAGGATGAGTTGCAGCATGCGCTCTCACAGGCAAAAGACTCCTGCCCTGGACCAGATGACATCCATTACCAGATGTTGAAACACTTACCATAGGAAACCATGCACCTTCTTCTGGAGGTGTACAACAACATCTGGGTGACCGGAAATTATCCACCATCGTGGTCAGAGGCAATAGTTGTGCCAATTCCTAAACCAGGAAAAAACCCAACGTTGGCCTCTAGCTACCGTCCAATAGCCATGACCAGTTGTATGCCCAAAACAATGGAAAGATTGGTGAACAACAGGCTAGTCTACTTTCTTGAATCGAAAGGGCACCTTTCAGTTCACCAATCCGGATTTCGTCGAGGACGCAGCACAACAGATCACCTAGTGAGCCAGGAGAGCTGGATCCGAGATGGGTTTGCTAACAAAGAACATGTGGTCAGTGTCTTCTTTGACCTGGAGAAGGCATATGATACCACCTGGAGGTATGGGATCATGAGAGACATTCACAAGCTGGGTTTGAGAGGAAGACTGACTGGATTTATCGGAAACTTCCTGACGGATAGATCTTTCCAAGTCCGCCTAGGGTCAGTCCTCTCCGAGAGTGAAGAGCAGGAAATGGGTGTACCCCAAGGGTGTATCCTCTCAGTGACCCTCTTCAGTGTTAAGATCAACAGCATCACTAAACAACTTCAACCTAGTGTTGAATGCTGCTTGTATGTGGATGATTTTGTCATCTGCTACAAGGGCACCCACATGCGAACAATTGAACGCATACTACAGCAGACTCTGACAAGACTAGCTGAGTGGAGCACCAACAACGGCTTCAAATTCTCAGCAGAGAAAACTTGTGTTGTGCATTTCTGCCGAAGGCGAGGGTGCAAAGAGGAGCCAACACTATATCTCCAAGGAAAAAATCTGGTAGTCCAGGAGGAGGTAAAATTCCTTGGCGTGGTATTTGACAGGATTCTTTCTTTCAAACCACACATTGAATACCTCCGGAGGAAATGCCAGAAGGCAATGAACCTGCTGAAGGTCCTCAGTCACCCCAACTGGGGTTGTAACAAAGAGACCTTGCTGACATTGTACAAAATGTATATCCAATCAAGGTTAGACTATGGATCTATGGTGTATGCCTCTGCTCCAAGGTCTTACCTGGACAGACTTAAGCCCATTCAGAACCAGGGACTGAGACTTTGTCTTGGAGCCTTACGTACAACTCCTGCACCAAGCCTTCATATTGAAGCTGGTATACTACCTCTGGAGTTTCGCCGGGAAAAGCTCACACTGCAATACACTATACGTGTCAGAGCTAACCCCAAGAATCCAGCCCACAAACTCATATTTGACAAGAACACTGTGTATCGGGAGAAGCCAAATGCCATCAAGCCAATGGCAGTGACAGCAAGGTCTTTATTCCGAGAAGCTGGTGTACCAATGAAAAGAGTAATGACTGAAAAACCACCAGAGACTCCACCATGGGAACAAAAATTACCCCTGGTTATCCTGGACCTTGACACAAACAAGAAAACTGAGACTCCTGTGCATGTATTTGAAAAACAATACAGTGAAATCAGGACACAGTTTGAGAGCCATACAGCCATTTTCACTGATGGTTCCAAAGATGGTAGTCGTGTTGGATTTGCCGTGCATACACCATTTGGGAACTTGAAGAAGGCTCTCCACAAGGAAAGCAGCATCTACACTGCTGAAGGAAAAGCACTGCTTAAGGCACTTGAATGGGTACAGGTCTCACGGATGAAGAAATTCATCATATTCTCAGACTCGCACCCATGTCTAGAAGCTGTGACCAACCTTTATCCTAAGAACCCAATCATACAAGCAATTCAAGAGACATACACTGAAAACAAAACACTGGACAAAGAAGTGGTGTTGTGCTGGGTGCCAAGCCACATTGGAATAGAAGGAAATGAGGCAGCAGACATTGCAGCCAAAAATGCATTGAGGCGCCCTGTTGGGGCTGACCAAATGCCATACACAGACATTGTACCTGTGGCGCAGGCACATGTCAAACGTAGCTGGCAGCGCACATGGAATGGTGTTAATAGTAACAAGCTGCGAGCAATCACACCATCAATCACACCAAAATTCAAAGATGATAACCTGACAAGACCCGAACAGGTGATACTGACCCGTCTTCGTACCGGTCACACCAAACTGACTTGACTCACAGGCACCTTCTAAAAGGTGAAGTGGCTCCTGTATGTCAGACATGCAACACTCAACTGAGTGTAGAGCATCTCTTAATACATTGTCAGGCAACCAAGAGAAACAGAATAAAATTCCTGCAAAATCGCAGGACACTGCAGAGTATTTTCCGGGAATCTGGAAACAAAAATATTCTTGATTTCCTACGGGAAACCAAATTGTACGACAAAATTTAGGTATCCTAAATGAAGCCTGACTTTGTCAGGCCAAACCCTGTTTCATGAAATAGGGAATTTCACAGAATAAAATAATAAAACCACAGTATATCTGCTAACTTTTAATTACTATTAGCGGAGGTGAAACTAACCAAACCAAACCAAACCAAACATGGCTCAATTTAAAATGAACATTATCTATTAAAAGCATATGTACATATTATTTAGATCTTTTTTTTTTAATTAAATAATTAGGGTCTAACACAAAATTTGTTGTGTTCAAAAAGCTTGCTTTTAACGCCTTCTACAGCATCCACTGAGTTCTTAGAAATTATTCATAAAAATGGATTTTATGTGAATTTATAAAAATAAAAAGTTTAAAATATAACGCACTGTGAAACCTATGGTTTTTTTAGCAGCATTGTACGGTTATCATATTAGGCATATGAATAGCTTCTTCTATATTAAAAAAAAACTTTTCTGGATTAATTATTAACATAATTTTCCATACCGGTCGCCACAGCTGGTCCAATGTCTCTTGGTTTCTCAGGAGGGGGAATGGGGTCTGTCTGGAGCGTCTGTCGGGAAGAGGACGGGTTGGGTCGTTGGTCGTCGGTCATGAGTGTCTTTCGGGAAGAGGACGGGGAGGAGGGGCGGATATGTCGTCGGGTGGAGCATATGACCGGGGAGGAAGTGAAGTCCTGTGTGGCGTCAGGGTCAAAGATACTCATGCTGTAGTCGGCGTCGTCGGCGTCAATAATAGAGGGGCCTTTGTCGGGGTTGGGGGCTTGGATTGAGGCTGGGGCGGGGGCAGGAACGGAGGCGGAGGCGGAGGCAGAGGCAGAGGCGGATTCCGTTGTTATTGGTGCGCCAACCTTCGCACACATTCCAGCGGCTCTTTCCTTTGCTTCAAGTATCAATGTGCGTGCACTACTTGGAATAGCTGCAAAAAAAAGCAATATTTCTTATGAAATCAATTGAGAATATTGCCTGAAAATTGCTTGCATCTTTGGCTGTATTCAGCCAATTTACTGCTCATCTACAGCAGCATTGCGCATCATTTATTAATATTTATGTGTATATATTAGACTCACATGACATGTCTAATATTCCCATGTACACGAGGCACATTAGCTCGCAGTCCACCATCCTTTGCTTAATAGTCTAGGCCCAAAATGGGAATATATGCATATTTAAAGTGGTTGAGGCGTTTTATAGTAGAAGCATTACAACACTTGTTCTTAGACAATTAATATGTGCTAATTCCAAATCTGGCAGATGACAGAGTGTATCTTTAATATTTTCAAGATGGCGGCCATTTTTCAAAATGCCCACTTGTTTTAAGCTGGGTTATCTGTTTATTCATAATAGCTTTAATAATATTTGAGCTAGATCCTTCAAATCTTGTGTAGTGTTGAAGAAATGATTGTTGAATTATCCAAATAAATATTGGTGACCTTTTTCAAGGTCAAGGTCATTTGAAATGAGGTCAAATGTCAGATTTTTATTTTTGCTGTATAATCAAACAGACAGAAGGGCATAACTTGCTGAAATAGGTTTAGACTGATTCTGGCCAAGGAATCTGTCACAATGATATTAATCTAGTGTTAGTGACCAATTTAAGCAATTCAAGATGGTCTCCATTATGGCCACGAAAAGGTCATAAGCACTATATTCTGCACTAAAAGTTACTTAAGCACCACTACCAGAGAGAGAACCTTGCAAAGAGAGCTCTCCCAAGGCTATGGGTGATTTTTGTCCAGGAAGTTGTCTGAATAATGTCGATCTGACATATTTCAGCATTTTTAAATTTCCAAGATGGCTGCCAATATGTCTGCCCAATTAGTAGCTTCATTAATAATCATCGGATTTTGAAGTGCAGCATACTGAAATATAGGTTTTCAGGGGTGCAGAATTCATTGAACACGTCTGAAACAACTTTGAATAGAATATTAAAAAGATAGTGTTTCCATAGCACTCAATATTGATCAATGCATCATAGCTGTATTCATTATAAAGATGAATGGAGCTTTTAAAACAAATTTATTAACAAGCAAAGACATTAGTGACTTTCCTTTATAGGGAAGGGGAAGGAGGAATATGGAAGGGGGAGGCCAGATGCTTTGGTCATTAAAGTAACTTAAAGTGTCATTAAGCACTGCCTACCTATGATAGCTAACCTAAAACAGGAGGAATTGTGCCCCCAATTGCGTATCACTGGTATTGAGAATCCAAGGACCCTAATCTGACACAGTTTATATTGATAAACCTTGGTTTCTGATATGTGCCAGCTTTCATATAGACTTCTTTGTTGATAGCTTCATCATGTGCATTGAGCAGATGTAAGATATGTTTCTTGACCACATTACAACAGAGTAAATTTTGGTGTTAGCACAGCTCAATGCTATCCTTATATCACCCTTCCCAAGAGCGATTAACTCTCCAATTCTAATATGGTCCTGGGTAAGACCTTAAAGTGCCTTTCTGTCTCTTTTCTCTGTCTATCTCTCTCTTCTTCTCTATCTCTATTTCCTGGGTATGATCATAAACTGCCTCCCTTTCAGCTCTCCCGCCCTTGATATAACACTTAAAAGTGTTGATAAGGGCGTAAAGCAACCAATCTCACTCACTCACTCACTCCAATTCTGATGTACTGGAAAGAACTTGATCACTGAGATGGAGACTGTCCACTCTCAGTACCTGGGATGAAAAGCTTTCCAAAGTTGCCTTGTTTTCATAGTAAGAAAGTAGGTCCTGTAATTTGTGTAGAAGCAGTACAATCTACAGGGATGCAAGTTGTCCTTCAGTTGACGGACAATCCCATCATTACCAAAATGTGTAATCAATTTCCCATATATCTCCCAAATGTTGTTCATTAATGACAGAATAGCAGTGGAGTGATATCACTGAATTGCTGGTGGAATTCCTATGTAGGAGCGTAGCATGTACAATGCTATTAGGGCACTTACTGTCAATTTTGAATACCCCAACTTGCATCCCTGTACCTATCATTTCTTTGATTGGATGTCCTTCCTTCCTTTTCCACCTTGTGCCTTCTTTAATGGACAGTGAATTATGTCAATCAAAAACAACATCAATACAATGAAAGTGATGGCCATATCCAAAGGCAGCACCTGAAGATTTATCTGACAAATCTCCAAATGTCTGTCTAGCTTTTTGTCTTACACAAAGCAACAAGGCCTTGAACATCAACAATAAGAGCTGAATCATCTGGTATGTTGGGGGTCTTTGGACAAACAATCCCTGTTATAAGCATATCCATCAGGATAGCTTACTGTCCTCTTCTAGGGCTGCCATCTGGTAAGGAAGAATTAAAAGCAATTCATGCTTTAAAACATCATTCAGATTCATGTATCACCCTGCCTCACATAAGATTTCTAATTCCTGAAGAATGGAATGGTCCACAGGGAGAGTAGTTTAGTGAGTGATGCATTGCTTAACCCATTGAGGGCGGGCTGATGCCTCAAGGCATCAACATCAAAATGGCTTAGTGGACGGGCTGATGCCTCAAGGCATCACACATAATTTGGCCCAGGGGACAGGGTGATGCCTCAAGGCATCAATTTTTTATATAAATTGAAGGGGGCATAACTTAATAAAAAATGAACGGATTTTGATGAAATTTGAAATATATGTATACAAACACATTAGAAATATTTTTGTCGGTGTGTTGTCATGGAGACAATAATGATGACGTCATAACTGACATATGTAAATGCTGGAAAGTGAATTTGGAGCAAGGTTGCCCCCATATTGCACCCAATTGAGACCCATTATTTTAATTATTGAAGACCAAATTCTAGAAATTATGAAAAAATATGATCAATAACTGTTTGCACCTATTAAACGATGTACATATGACACATATTATTTAAAGAAAATTTTCCTAAAGTGTTTTTAAACCCTAAACCTCATGTTAAACACCCGTCCTGAAGCCCAAAAAGGTGGAAAAGGGCCCCCGTCCACCAGGCAAAAATATGTGTAAACTGCCCCCGCCCTGAATGGGTTAATCTCAAATACTTTTTCAAGGTGGCAGAATGTTGCCTCTGTATAAGATCATGAAATCTTTCATTCATTTGCTCTCTCAGTCTTATGTCTCTTAGTCATACTTTGAAGCTCCTAAGAGTGTCTGTTATCGTTGGTTTTGTTTGGTCTTTTGCAAATTAAGCAGCTCATGTGCAGTTTCATTTCAGAAGTCTACTAGATCCTCATTGTTCTCAGTTATCATTTTCTCTGCTTTGTTGTCCTTTGAGAGGCAAGGATGATTCTATGTCCTCCATAAACTTTCCCATGAACAGCTTCATTAATGGTTGCTCCAAATGTCTCTCTGGTACCTTGGGATATTTCAGACCTATGCTTGAGACCCATCACATGAGGGAACTTGGCGTTTTGGTTAGACCAACTATTTCCAAGCTTTTATTGGGGTAAACTTGCTTTTTTCATGACAAACATCCCTCTACATTCAGCCAGTATAGCCTGTGGTAGCATTTCCATCTCTGTCACATATATTGTTCCCCACTTTGCATAGTTCAGGTGGCTGATTCTATAATTGGTAGAAATACGGGAGCATTCCACAGGCCATCTCTCTGGGCATAGAATTATGTGAATTGAAGAATGATTGTTACAACTGCTAGGTTTGTATACCACATTGTAAATTCAGGATTTTGTTTCCTCAACAAATCACAAAGGGCATCTGCATGTGTGACCAATGATTACATGCTAGTTGTAATAGCTGAAAATAGCTGAAAATGCACCTTTAACTTTCTTTCTCTAAAAAGTATGCTGTATCCTTACCAGCTGTAATCTGTAAGTCAGGATTGGCTTCCCCACCAATCACAAACCATTGATCCATTGGGATTGATATCACCAGACATATCCCAGACAGATATTTGACAAATTTCTGAGGTAGTATAATCTTTTCACCTTTTTTGAAAACTTAATTTTAGGACAGATCTTGCATTTATTTGGACCATTTAAAGGCAAACGCTACTATCTAGTGGAAAATGAAAATAAATGTCATTTTTCTGAAACTTTTTCTGAAATTTGATTCTTGAAGTGTTTCTGGTCATAAAGATGGAAAAAAATCAATGGGTCACCGTGCTCAATTTTGAATTAGAGTGCTTCAAAAGTTGGTATCTCAAAAGAACCAATGAGGACCAAAAGACATTTTGGAGGACCTCGACTTCATAGTTCATATTTGCTATTTATATTCACTCAATTTAAGTAAGGTTAACAGTTTTAGAGAAAGTATTATTTGCCCAATAATTCTATGCCTCTTTTTTTATAGAATGCATGGCTATTTTTATTCTGAAAACAACAAATGTGTAATGCAAATTTTTAATTAAAAACTCGAAAAGACTTTCACTAATTTAATAAAAACCATTTTATTTTTCTCTCATCAAAATTAAATGTCATTTTTCTGATTCTTTAGTATATGATTCTTGAAGTATGTGTGTTCATAAAACTGGACATGATCTTGGAGAAGATCCGACCGGCTATCACAAAGAAGAAAACAAACTGGAGGCTTGCCATACCAGCGGAGGAACGATTAACAATGACATTGCAGTTTTTATGTTCAGGTAATATTTATTTTTTACTCGTTTTAGTTGATTATTTAGTCTTTTTTGGTTCCGTTGCAGTTGGTGGCTGATTCAATACGTTACATTACATTTTTGCCAGTGTTAAACTGCCAGTAGTATCTACACTGCTGAAGGAAAAGCACTGCTTAAGGCACTTGAATGGGTACAGGTCTCACGGATGAAGAAATTCATCATATTCTCAGACTCGCACCCATGTCTATAAGCTGTGACCAACCTTTACCCTAAGAACCCAATCATACAAGCAATTCAAGAGACATACACTGAAAACAAAACACTGGACAAAGAAGTGGTGTTGTGCTGGGTGCCAAGCCACATTGGAATAGAAGGAAATGAGGCAGCAGACATTGCAGCCAAAAATGCATTGAGGCGCTCTGTTGGGGCTGACCAAATGCCATACACAGACATTGTACCTGTGGCGCAGGCACATGTCAAACGTAGCTGGCAGCGCACATGGAATGGTGTTAATAGTAACAAGCTGCGAGCAATCACACCATCAATCACACCAAAATTCAAAGATGATAACCTGACAAGACCCGAACAGGTGATACTGACCCGTCTTCGTACCGGTCACACCAAACTGACTCACAGGCACCTTCTAAAAGGTGAAGTGGCTCCTGTATGTCAGACATGCAACACTCAACTGAGTGTAGAGCATCTCTTAATACATTGTCAGGCAACCAAGAGAAACAGAATAAAATTCCTGCAAAATCGCAGGACACTGCAGAGTATTTTCCGGGAATCTGGGAACAAAAATATTCTTGATTTCCTACGGGAAACCAAATTGTACGACAAAATTTAGGTAACCTAAATGAAGCCTGACTTTGTCAGGCCAAACCCTGTTTCATGAAATAGGGAATTTCACAGAATAAAATAATAAAACCACAGTATATCTGCTAACTTTTAATTACTATTAGCAGAGGTGAAACTAACCAAACCAAACCAAACCAAACCCTCTAGCTAACAGAGAGCCAATTATTTTGTAAACATTAAAATGGCTATAATACATTGGCAAGTAATTAGCCTTAATATTCATACAAAGAACGGATGGGTGAAATCTTACTATTTTTTATTATTACAGCTTAAAGTTTTAATTTTATATTTTGTATTCTTCCCTCAGTCCCGACTTCCACTGGAATATTATTACAAAAAACACTGGTTTTCTGCCCATAACTTCTTCATTTTTAATTCACATTGCAGTCTTTACGCCACGCTTATTTTCTGTTATAGGTTTAAACGTGTATGCGATTGAGATTGTTCTACCGGATATATTTAATCCAAAATATTTAGTCAAACAATGTCATAAACTCCCCCCTGAACCTCCTGGTCAAACAACAAATATAACATTGAAGCTTAAAGCGCTGCCAAAATCGTTACAAACCTCGTACTGCCAACGACATGGTGTCCAACGCCGCCAACAGTGACCCCGTCTCCATTTCATCCGAACTCGGCTTTGAGGCAGCTGCTGTTGGTATCAGATAGGGAAGTAGATGATATCTCAGGAATAAGAGACTATACTAATCAGTAATAATCCTTGATAAAGAGAGAGACACTGAAGACACTTGTATTCGTCGTGAAGCCTCAGTGTATACTGAGAGAATCGTTTATTTATATATTAGTAAGTTGTGTTAGTGTATAGGTGGAGTGATGGTGTACCAGGCCCACTGAGTCTTGGCTCAATGCCCAGACCTATAGCCTGACACCATGATGTGTCATTGGTGCTACTCTCTTTCGCCCTTGGTTGGTCCGACCCGAGCTGGCAGCCGCGCTGGCAGCCGAAGAAGCCATTGCGGTGCATTTGTGCACCCGAGTCCTGTAATAAAACAATGTCATAAACTTATAATAATTACCAAAAATCAAAAAGACTTGCAATAAATACATTTTGACACAGAATCATAAATTTACTTATAGACATAATTATCACCATTATATATTAAACAAAGCCAAACGATATTTCAATAAATAGTTATCGTCATTAAATAATAGACACTTTAATCGCAAGACTTACTGCATTTGCTTCGTCGTCCGCCATAATATCGTCTGTGCCGATATGGGCGAACCCATCATCGAACTCTTCCTGTGAATGGCAATGTACGTGACTTTTTTTATTACAGTAATTAATAATAATAATAATAATATAGAATGCAAGTTTAATATACTTTATTCCCAACAAAAGTACCGCAAACAGGATACTAGGAAACTTAATTTCATGTGCTACGACAAGGAGCGAAGCTAGGAATAGTGCATACTTATTTGCTAGTTATTTTTATTTTTTATTCATTGTACTAGCATTTCAAAATAAAACATTAGGTCAGGGAGCTATGTTTTGTTGCGAATAAATGAACGGTTCCACTTGTTCATTTAGTTAGAATCGACTAGTAGCTCAAGGGTGATAATGACTCAATATACAACTGTATAAATACAATTATAAAAATATTTACTCACTGCAACAATATCTGGCAAGCTGGTTACCCTTCTCCTCCGGGGCTTCAAGAAATCCTTGATAAAGGAGAGTTTATCCAGGACATCTTGTTGACGTTTGCTAAGTGCGCGGGAATTGGCATTTGCACCGCTGCCGCTGGGTAGGTCCTTGATAATCTTGCGTGCTCGGCCGACCGTTGAGCGTAGATACCCTATGTCGGTGTTGACCTGCTCCGCTACAATATAATTATATAAAAAAAAATCAATCTTTTGTTTCCATTGATCGTCAAGAAGCAGAATATAACTCTATAGAGATGATTACCACATACTTCAAATGGCTACATTTGGATTTTATTTTAGATAAAAGGTATTTTAAAGACCTAAGAGTTGGAGATTATGGAAGGCCAGTGTTAAACTCCCAGTAGTTCGGTGCAAACAAACAAACAAACAAATGCCTATATAGCGGACACAACAGGCCCCGCCCCTTTCGCTCCATACCGCACACATTTGATTTTTCAGCAATTACAATGTGTGTAATGAAGTATGAACCATATAAAAGAAGTGCAATACACAACACCACGCTATATGTCTAATGACAGGTATCAGTTCTTGCACTCTCCATGGGGGTCTGGTCCTGGGTAAGACCTTAAAGTGCCTGGTCCTGGGTAAGACCTTAAAGGGCCCTTCTGTCTCTTTTCTCTGTCTCTCTCTCCCTGCTTCTCTCTATCTCTATTTCCTGGGTATGATCATAAACTGCCTCCCTCTCAGCTCTCCCGCCCTTGATATAACACTTCAAAGTGTTGATAAGGGCGTAAAGCAACCAATCTCACTCACTCACTCCATGGGGGTCTTCATGCTACATATATATATGGACACGCCTACAACACCAACACCTTCTCCTTCTCCTGCATTAGCTAGAATGAAAAATATTTTCCTCAAAACCCCCATTTGATCCTTCCACCCTCACAAAACTGCCTCTCTCTCTCTCTCTCTCTCTCTCTCTCTCTCTCTCTCTCTCTCTCTCTCTCACTCTCTCTCTTCTAGCTAAAAACACAAGTTACTTCGATCCTATATAAATGATGAATTTGTGTTCAAATGCCTTACATATCATAAATAAACCACTGGGAAGATTAGAGTCTTGTCTTAAATTAAGAGGCAACTCGAGTGCTATGGCTGCTATTTTTTTAAATAATAAAAATTTGCCAGTAATTTATGGTATGGGCACAACTTGATACATAAGAAATTAATAGTGATAAATAATAGTGATAAAGTCTCTCGTATCCCTATAGCATCGATAACTCGCCAACCATATGGCAATGCGTGCTGCTAAGAAACAAATTACGTGTTGCTAACCAAGAGCTTGTCTCACGTAACTAATGGCGCGTTGCCATTAGCATTGTGACCTGGCCTAATTAATGTAACGCGTTGAGGGCCGGAAACACCACGCCATGCAGCTGCTACATGGGAATCAGCTGCATGCAAACGTTGCCACACGTGTCTGGATTGACTTTTTCTTATTATGGAATATTTATAATACAGGATCACTTTGGAGACTAGATTGTGCCAATGATGGATCCTATTGTACATGCCAGCCAGTACACTACTGCTAGGAGACTTTATTGTGAGTATATACGTTAAATCATGGATCATTATATCGCGATGTGCAAGCACGTTGAACCATGTGCACAGCCTGGCATTGGCTATACATTATAGACATTGAGACATCTGATGCACATTGCACATCTGATGGTAAGTAAGATATATCAAACCCTAAGTGTTAATTATTTTAACATAAAACCATCATGGGCCTTCATTATAAGAAACAAAAAAGCCTGAAAAAAAATGAATAAATGCAGAAGGACATGGTTACTCACCAGTCACACCGCCGCCTATTTTTGCGGCCATTTTCTTTAATGTCAGAGCCCTCATCTGGCAGTTCGAATAGTCACTTCTGGTCGTATCATACATATGGGGGCAGTCCCTCCATATAGCAATTAGAGCATCTTCTTGCTCCTGCCCCCATATGAACTGACCACCCTGGCTTCGCTGGCTTGACTCAAAGACACTGCTGTCCTCCTCGTCAGAGCTCCCAGCCACACTACTGGCCATGCTCTCAGCCACTTTCTTATTAGTTGGCCGAACTCCTATATAATCAAATAATAAATGACTCAATATACATATAAATTCATGCATAACTTCAATGTGTAGTAAAGATAAGTAAACCATACGAGGGGTGGAATATAGCGACTGAATATAGGTCTACATCTATTTGTAAAATTATTTAATCGGTAGTATCAACTTGTATCCGGTAGGGCTTGAAACCCTCCCTATGAGGGAGTTTAGACCCACCGACAGTATCCTTTTGTAAACAGATAAATAAAAGTTTCAACAACAACAACAAAATCACATCACACGTAGTTCCATCAACTGTATATTCAAATAAAATTCCATGCCCATGTCATATTTGTTAATTTTTTAAAAAAATTAATGAAGGGAAGTTTTAAAAACATGAATTTAACCAGGAACTTTATATTATATGTTGCCTGCGTTATATTACATGTTGCCTGCTTGGTTTTCCAGTAGACACTGAAGGTGGCAAGAGTTTGCTCGCGCTTTTATACTCTGTGAAAGGGTACGGTCAAAAAAATGGTAACGCCCCCTTTTAATGTTTCGTAGTCTATTGCCCCGCCCATTCTGAAGCATACCACACACTTTTTTGGACCGTAGCCTTTCACAGAGTATAAAAGCGTGAGCAAAGTCTTGCCACCTTCAGTGTCTACTGGAAAACCAAGCAGGCAACATGTAATATAATGTTCCTGGTATGAAATGCACTCGTAATGATAGTGATATTTTCTTATAGATATTCATGAGGTATATTATCGCCAAAGAGGTTAGGCCTACATATTAATTCACGCTATTTATTATCGTAATATCGATATATATGGACCATTCACCCCCCCCACCCCACCCACCAGCACTCCATCACCGCAATGACATACCCCAATTATCGCTCATATGTCATTAACCCTGATTACTGCAGGGTTAATAAAATATGAATAAACATTATTTATATCATTAATACAATAGAAAATATCATATATACCTAGTCTCCTGGTCCTCTTGGCAGGAGGTTTGACCAAGTGGTCCTCTGCATTGGCCATTTTGGGGAAATTCTTCAGAAATACTGCTCGCACGTCTTCAAAATTTCGATTTTTCGTGCCGAATGCTTAAAATTTCGTGCCGATTAGGTAATCTACATGATAAATATCATTTTATTACATCATTTCCGGACCGATAGAGTCCTATTCATTCCGATGGTACGCACAACTGCTCGGAACGTCCGTTCGGCTCCATTTGGTTCCCATCGGTTTCATGAAAAACCAATGAAAATCAAACCGGTCGGATTATCGTTTTTAGCCCTTCAGTTCGCTCGGTTCGCCCAAAATATTCCGACAGCTTGGTTTCGTTCCGATGGAACCGAACCGAACCGAAGCTATGTGGAACAGGCTTATTCTGGTTGTCTGCAGCTGGTTTAGGAAAGAGAGGTCTTCCTGTCGATGGTGGCATTGCTGGACGAAGCGTCACAATCCCGTGGCCGAGGCCGTGGCCTACTTCTTAGCCTTTCATGAGTGACATCAGGCCCCTCAGGTTTGAAAAGGAACATGGTATGGGAGCCAGGCAATATCAACCTGTTTGCATAGAAAACAAGTTGCAGGCCCCAAACCAGTGACTGATTCTCGTAGATATTGATCCCCTTGACACGATTATGAAGAAAAATCTTAGCTAACTTACGAATTCTATTACCTGTAGTACATTTTCTATTTAAGACTCACTCGGCATGAGTCACCCTAGGCGTAGGACTCCTAGAATGAAGCCCTGCACTCCCAACCACGGCAGATAGCAACGAGGCAAAGTGCTCGACTCCAGACCTGAGGGTTGGGAGTTCAAGGCTCGTCAGGATCCAACATCTTTATTTTTTCATCCTCTACTTGTTGGGCCGTGTTTTACACGGCCGGGAGGGGATGGTGGGTGGGTTTGCACTGGGTCGGGTCGGGCCGGGGTTCTGGGAATGCTGGTTATTTGAAAAACAAAATATCCGTAGGCCTAATAATGTTTCACCATAACCATGATCGTCAGTCACCCCAAGACGCAACTCGCAGCCACTACTCACTGGTCGTCTAGTTGTTTGGCTGGCTTGAGGTGTTTCAATCAGCTCTCGTGCCTTCGCTGCTGTGCGACTGGCACATGGGGTTGTAACACTTTTTCCCCGAAGCTGATCTGCTGTAATAAACAGTGTAGGAACATACCCATCACTTCCAGGAGTATTGGTCTTTTTCCCTGGAAAGAAGAGGAAAAACGTATTCCTTCAGTTTCATTGTGATATATTTCTTCGCCAGATGCACTAACAATATAATGATAGCTGAATCGCTCAAACCTAATGGACATTGATTTCTACTCTCTCTGTCTCTCATGATACTCTATGCAATGTGATAAGTATGAGTAGGCTACTTTTCTCTCCTGTAATATAGACAGAAAGAGAATCATCAATATCCCTATCTAAGTCGATATAAAAATATAAAAGGTCATGCCATAGTAACAACATGAGATCGTGGTATAAAAATAGGATGTAACTCGGTTAGTTTCTGACTTACTGTACACGATGGCCACTCGTTTTTTTGGAAAAAAACTCGTGACCATTGTGTACAGTAAGTCAGAAACCAACCTCGTTACATCCTATCATAGTATACCTCATTTTCCCATTGAATCCCATTGAAGCTTCAAGTTGGTGGCACGACCACAACTTTTTACATCTTTTTCATGAAATCTGTAGCATATGATCTCCAATATGTATGTAGAAAATTGGGGGGGACATGTTCCTGAGACATATCGAAAAAGCGAAATCTCAAACATTCATTCATTCATTCATTCATTCATTCATTCATTCATTCAGCGCCGACTACGGCAATGCCAATGGCCATCGGCCTATACTATAGCGACATCCTCATCATAATTGCACAATGATTTACCAAAGTGAAAAAGTAAAAGTGCAACAAATTACCTCCTCTGAAGTGGTCGGAACAAATCTTTGAAAACCGCCTAGGCTGCCACTGTTCCCTTGGAATCGATTTTAGCCACATTTTCATACGTTTTGCGTCCTTTACCGGGAAACTGTAGTAAGATCTTTTTAAAGAGGCATCCTTTTCTCGTTCTGATGCATTCTTGCAACCAGGTGCCGAACAGTAGTGTCCATTGTATGGTTTTTTGGACCGTCGAAAGTGTTGTTTTCTTCCTACCGCGGCCATTGCTCAAGCGCTTGCTTGGCAACGCCCCCTTCGACCGGAACCTGCACGCGCGAAACGCATTATGGGAAACCTCTGGAGGGCGAATAAATTACTACGCCGAGGGGGTGGGGTTGGGGGGTCAGACCATGCGTTACGGCCCCATTGTCATTGAGACACAAAACAAGTTAGTCATTTTTGTTTCTCAGGAATCAAGGAATCAAGGATTTCAAGGAATCCATTTATAATATTAATTCATCTCATTTCCATATTTATTTGGCTAATTTGCATAAATTATCCGCCATCTTGGATATTTTTGAAGATTAGATAAAAAGTCAATATATAGTTCAAAATAAAGGTGTTCACCTCTGTAACAGCACATAATGATTATTGTTTATTAAAAATTCATACATGACACACATGAGGTTTTCAAATACAAGGCATCCATTATGATATTACTTTTGATCTAATTTGCATATTTGATGGATTAATTTGCATAAATTATCTGCTTTCTGCTATAAGTGGCCTGGAGGACGGGAGGCTGCCTGCAGGCAGCAATTTTTTATATAAATTGAAGGGGGCATAACTTAAAAAATAAACGGATTTTGATGAAATTTAAAATATATGTATACAAACACACTAGAAATATCTTTGTAGGTATGTTGTCATGGAGACAATAATGATGACGTCATAACTAACATACGTAAATGCTGGAAAGTGAATTTGGAGCAAGGTTGCCGCCATATTGCACCCAATTGAGACCCATTATTTTAATTATTGAAGACCAAATTCTAGAAATTATGAAAAAATATGATCAATAACGGTTTACACCTATTAAACGATGGACATATGACACATATTATTTGAAGAAAATATTCTTAAAGTGTTTTTATACCCTAAACCTCATGTTAAACACCCATCCTGAAGTCCAAAAAGGGGGAAAAGGGCCCCCGTCAGCCAGGCAAATTATGTGTAAACTGCCCCCGTCCTCAATGGGTTAATCAAAGAAGGATCCAACTTAATTCATGAAGGACTCTAAGGGTTTTCCTGTACTAAGAACTCCTATTTCACAATATTTATAGTCTATTTGCATATCAATACCTTATTTGCATAAATTATGCGCCATTTTGTTTTAGTCTGAACTTTCTTGAACTTGGCATTAATTTTCCTGAACATTGAATAGACCCTTGACTCGGTGACATCACGCATATAAAATGAGGCCATGCGCGCGCAACGCTGAGGCAGGAGGGAAATATAAACAACTGGCCGTACACATGTGTGTATGGCGAGGTATGCTACAATGCACATTTATAGGCATTCTGGAGTCTTTTTAGGAAACTTTCATACAGGATATACACATCTGTGGCTATATACATAGAGAGAATAATAAAAAATTTATAGGACGAGATTCGTCCACATAAGCACGATGCCGTAGGCAGAGTGCTTATAAAATGTGGACGAATCAAGTCCTATAAATTTTCGATTATTGCCGGCGAGTTCCATTCTATATTTATTATATGTGCATACAAATTTGATGATATATAGGCAAAAGTGCATGAGGGACGATCTGTCGTCCCATATTTTCCAGCGGGCGTAGTGATTGCGTGAATGAGCGTAGCGAATGAACGCAATCACGTAGCCCAAGGGAAAATATGGGACGACAGATCGTCCCGAATGCGCTTTTGCATTTATTATCACCTTTATATAGGTTGGTATGATACGTTTATCGATATTTAAGCTGAAAAATGGTTGAAATTAGATGAAAATCGTTGGCAAAACGTCCACTTACGCTGCCCCTCCCACCTATAGTTCCGGCTCTTTGCTATCAGTACATATCAATGCGCACGTGACCTGCCGGGTTGTGACAAGTCCTTCAGAATATAGTTCTATTTTGAATCGTTATTTCGGTTAATTTTCGGTTAATTACGACTATTAAGACATGAATACGATTTAAATTACTTAATAACATAAATGTCGTTCAGTTTGATATTCAAATTCCTGTACTTTTCGTAGTTGAACTCGAGTCTGTCACTGACCTAAGCTTCGCAAAATCAAAACATGTGCTGTGCAGGAAAATCGCTCACCTTTTTTAATGAATTTGTTGCCTTTTCGCAGCTTTACATCTTTTGAAAACACGACTAATGCATTGGTAACGGGTATACTTCGATAAACATGAAAGGATTTTGGACTATTTCCTTTATTTGATCAGATTTTTTCGTGGGCACTCCCAGTGATAGCTTCAATACCGTAACTAAGCACGGCGATCTATACGACAGTTGTCTCTCACAAGCGCCTTCGGCGGTAGTTAGTTTCTACCTACACCTTTGATCGATTATAACGTCAACGAAATAAGAGAAAATAAGTACTGGCTCATTTTCCTTTAGCTATGGTCGATTAATATTAGGTGTATTTTTTGTGCGGAAGGAATTATTTAAATAGAAATATAAAAAAATACGATCGGGTCTATTTTGTTCATTAGGTGCGGGTAATACGGCGGGGAGCGGGTAATACGGCGGCCGTATTACCCGCTCTCTTTGATATGACGCTCAGTGCTTAAGCCTATGGGCGTATCATATCAACTCCCCCAAAGGTATAATAAATCATCAGATATCGCTGAAAAATATCTAAAAAAGTCACAGAGAACCCCACTGTCCCGCTGAGAGTCCCATTAGTAGGCCTACAGCGGTGCCCTAGCTGTCAGTCTGTCTGTGTGTCTCATGCAGTACATTTACTTACTGACATTGTTGAATTAAAACGTTCATATCATGGCCATTCCTTGAGCTACATTAATTCAATTTATATCATTCAAAAGAGAATTTATTGCTCTATTTAATGATGTTGGTTTTATGATGCATTTCTATAATTATAGTACCAGAATCATGGGTGGATTACCGATCGCAGGGAATTTGTTTACTGACTCACAGGCACCTTCTAAAAGGTGAAGTGGCTCCTGTATGTCAGACATGCAACACTCAACTGAGTGTAGAGCATCTCTTAATACATTGTCAGGCAACCAAGAGAAACAGAATAAAATTCCTGCAAAATCGCAGGACACTGCAGAGTATTTTCCGGGAATCTGGGAACAAAAATATTCTTGATTTCCTACGGGAAACCAAATTGTACGACAAAATTTAGGTAACCTAAATGAAGCCTGACTTCGTCAGGCCAAACCCTGTTTCATGAAATAGGGAATTTCACAGAATAAAATAATAAAACCACAGTATATCTGCTAACTTTTAATTACTATTAGCGGAGGTGAAACTAACCAAACCAAACCAAACATGCTCCGCGGAGAGCCAAAGCTCCGCGAAGCATAAAACAGAGCTATTTTTAGACAACTACATTTCATATAGGACGCATCCTATATGAATATTTTTATAGCACCCCACTTATAGCACCTCTCATATAGCATGCGCATATAATAAAGTATCATAAAGGTGTTGGGCATACAGAAACAAGATAATAAAAACACATTTCAGATAAGAGAGTCAGATACAGGTTCAAGTCCCGAGTATAGGCTAGTGGATGCATGCATGCAACTGTGCGTATGCTCTCAGACCAGAGATGCAGGCGCATGGCAGGCACTACCAACTCCACTCACTGCAGACACTCCTACCCATGAGGGGCTCATAAGTGCGTTCCCATGCTTGCTCCCCAACTAAGAAAAACCGCCCCTTTTCAGGAACCTTTCTTTCAGATTAGTTGGCCTACTCTTCTTCTATAAAAACAAGATTTTTTCAGGCTAATAGGGCCTTTTTTTTTTAAACCCTTCCTCCTGGAAATTGGAAATGAGCACGGGAACCCACTTTGGTTGTCAGTGCCCCTCACAGGGTAGCTACCTCCAGTCCACGCACTCTGACACAGGCACTCTGACACAGGCACTCTGACACAGGCACTCTGACACAGGCACTCTGACACAGGCACTGACCAGTGCAGACAAATAGAGATGCATTACTTTGGGGACTCCAAACTCACCCATTTCTTTTGATAAATAGCCAAGAATTTATATGGTTTCAGAAAAAGGGTCTCTTAATCTTTCTCTCGATTCAAGTTTTTGTCTAGGTGAATATTTTGTCATATATCTCTTGAGAAACAGTGGTGTAATGATGCATGCATAGGTTCACCTATCCCCTATGCCCATGACCTATTTTACCTCCAAATGGTTCCCGCAGGTCTTAAAAAGTTATTAAAAGTCATGAATTCTGAGTTTGGGTTTTTAAGGGCCTTAAAAGTAATTAATTTTCACTGTGAGTCATTAAAAAGTCATGAAAAACTATCTGAGCGAAATATTTTCTCAGTTCCAAGTTGACATAAAATTAAGGTGATTGCTATTGATATTCTGATTATAATTCATGCTACCCTATACAATTTTCTCTAAATTCATTGCATTAAATCCTGTTTTGATGAAGCTATTTATCTATTTAGCAATTAATAATTGGAATATGAATAGATAATGGATAAACAGCATCAAAACATATATTGAAAACTCTAGTAGGTTCTGTCTCAAATGCACCAGCATGCACCATGATCAATTATGTTTTCAAAATTTTCCAGGGGGGGGGGGGGGGAGGAGGACCCCCTGACACCACCCAAATAAGGGCTTTGCGCCTTTGGCGCTTGCAAGGTTATGTGCCAGCTTCCTCCACTGAAAAATACTTCTGGTTAGAACATCAACCTATTAATCATCATGATTAATAGTTTGAGGTTTTCCTAAATATTTTGAGCCTTATTCTGTAAAATAGCCTTCAAATACAAGAGTTAAAAAGTATATGTATTAGTCGCAAATGCATCAGAATGCACCATTTAAAGGGTATGAGTCCAACATTTTCTGGGGAGGACCCCCCACCCATACCCCCTGCAAAATGGCTGGTTTCGTTGACTTACGCCACTCTGAGAAAAAATCATTTGGTCATTAAAAACTGGGGGAATTGGTCATTAAAAGTCATGAAAAATGATGTGCCCTGGGCCACGGGAACCAAGGTCTATACCTTTCCTTTTAACATTCACATGGATTGAATATGCTTATTTCTTGTAACATAACACATAGCTTCCTTATTGCTTCTAAATCATTGGCGAAGCTATTCAATTACCATTTGTAAACACAACAAAGCTATTCGATTACCATTCATTATAGACTGGATTATTTAATTTCCAAATTTTAAAAGCACTATTGGAATTTGTTATTCTCCATTCATTTGGGCAGTCAAATATATAATTTTTCTTAATATAACACTATTAACCACTGCCACAACTTCCAGTTGTTCTGTCTAGCCTTACAGTATCATAACCAATGCGAGAAATTAGTTTTATCATCTGCCTCAATTTTTAGCCAGCTTTCAGTAAAGGCCACAAAGTCTTTATTTTTTCCCATAACCTCTTGGCGTAATATATCCAACTTTGGTATAATTGATGAAAATTTTAATGTAATAAAGTACTATTTGGACACCCTTAGCTGTCATTAGGTCATTCCATTGAGTTATTTCAAATCAGTTTTCATCATTTTGTTGAATCTATATATCGCAAGGTATACCATATTACACATGATCTCTACAATGTATCAACTGAGTCAAGGAATCTATAAGTAACAATCCCTGTAGTACACATCAAGATTAACGATAGTAGTAAAGACTTAATATTGAAATTTGTATTACTGTCTGTGGCTGTGTACATTCAATCCGATCTGTAGATGAGAGAAATAGCACCTTTTCTGTGATATTAGTTATTATTAGTGATATTGATAAAGAGTCCATTAATAAGTTGATAACTGAGCTTAGATGTTTGTGGGCAGAGAGGCTTGATTCCCAGGTCGCCCAACGACTTCTGGTCAAAAAACCAATTGCCACACTGACATCCAGCTAAGCCGAATTGTATGTGGTGTAGATCAGTTCATTGATTGAAGAGCAGACCATCTTGCATATTTGTGTCATTGTGGTAGTCATATATGTCCATTGTATATAAAAAGAGATAGAAAATGAATAGCTACTCCTCCAGGTCGCCCAACGACTTCTGGAGAATAACAGGTTAACTATTTTATGACAATGGGTTTTCATCAAAGGCCATGATTTGTCGGGCCCAGCTCTCTTGTACTACCGAATCAAGGTGAATTCCATCATATAGTCGTCGTAGAAAGTGACGATACTTCCCTTTTGTTCTAATATGTACTTTATTTATGAGGTGTATATGCCTAACCATTCTTTCCATGCGAAATAGGCGATTGTTTATATCTATGATGGCTTCATTTATAATATTCTGATATTGGGAATATCCTGGTAAGTGATTGCATGTGTTAAGGTCTATTCCAACTAATCCTCCGAGAGAGACATTACAAAGTGGTAGAATAGACGCAAGCTGGTATAGGCATTCATTATATATCTCCATCATGTGATCCGAGAGCTCAGTACTTGTGTAATAAGACAAGGTAATCTCCTTTGTACTTCTGATTTTCAAGCAGAAATTACAGATGCCTCCACATATGAGAATATTGGTTGGTTGCATTGTGCTGTATATTTCAATCACCCTGTCAACTAGGTAGTCCATTTTTGCCCCTGGGAAGAAGTAGATCCTTATGTCCACATCACCCAAGTAAGTTTCGATACCTCTTCCTCTTGAATCAGCAATTACTATTGTTCTTACCATGATTGGTGTGTAGAAATATAGATTTTTCGTGACGACCTTGATTTTTGATTTTAAGCGACGACCTTGATCTGAAGGAAGGAGGTATAAGAAATGTACGATTCTGAAAGAATTATGAATGATTGTTTAAATCAAAGAACTCAGTTATTGTTGATTGATTGGGAACTAACAATAATTCTGGTAGTATTGTTTTTTTTGTGTTAAATTGGAGGTTAAAACACAGAAACAAGAATAGTGAAGAAAGATAATAATTAAGTTTCAGCTTAATTTACTGGTTTTCAGTCATTGTAATATAAACTGGGCCCCAAATATAAGCCAGGTTTGGTCTATTCACGATTTGTTGTATAAGAGCAGTTATCCAAATTTCTGGGTAGGAAAGGTTGGGCCTATGTTCTACCATATATATCGACTATGATGCTAGGTAGCATTCTGACAAACACTGGCCTACCTTCTATTTTATTTTGCAATCATATAAATCAACCCTTACATGTGTAGCTGCCCCCAAAATCATTTAAATGTTCCACATGGATCATCTCTTCTTAAGATAGAGTTCCTCTATTTCTTCATGGTTTGCAAGTTTGTATAGTCTTCCATTTGACTCAGGTGGTACAATGTCACACACAACATACTCTGCTTCAACACTACACATATCTTGTCATGACAAATTGTACTCCCTGACAGATGCTGACTATGATATCCAGTTCTGCTGGGTTCCTGGTCATGTCAACATTCCAGGGAATGAGTTTGCTGACAGAGCTGCTAAACAAGCCCTCAATCAAGAAATCACTGTATGTGCATTCCCTCCATCTGACTTGAGGCCCCTCATTAAAACACATACCCAGTCCATTTGGCAAAGTGAATGGGACGAATGTATTGACAACAAACTCCATGAAATACAACCAATGCTTGCAGAACCTATTAAGGCTTCTTTTAACACCAGGCGAGAACAAGTTGTGTTCTCTCGTTGTCTTATCGGACACACCAGACTGACCCATGTCCACCTGGTGAAGCGAGAACCACAGCCTGAATGCATTGCTTGTCAAACCCCACTCACTGTCAAGCATATCCTACTGGAATGTGCAGACTTGCATGATGCCCGTATAAAATATTTCAACGCTCCTGATCTCAAAACGCTTTTTAAAACGGTCAATGGTGACAATGTCATCAATTATCTAAGAACTGCTGGTCTGTTCTCTTTGTTATAGTCTCTTTCATACAAAACCAAACTTTCGTTATAGCTATATCCATTTTATTCTTTGTTTTATTTGTTTGTATTATTTACAGCTGGACTGTAAACTAAATCACTTTTCTCATCTCATTCCATCTCACTAACTTTCATTGCCATGAATATGACTCCGCATGGATGTCGCCATGGCATTAAGCAACCATTACTCACTCACTCACTCTTGTCTTGGCGGCTTTTTGAAAGTACCAGACTTTCGTGAACAGTCATGGTAGAATCTGACTCAACTGAAACAACTTCACCAATGAACCAGCCATTCTCATATGCAATACAAACCCACATTCCAGTTTCTGGAATGAAATGTAGTTCATTTTCTTGAATTTGCTCAGTTGGATTCTCTGATTCCATTTCTTTTCTCTTCCTTTTCCTCCCTGTCTTCTCAGCAGTTTCCTTTTCTCTCATCCTATGGGAGTTTATGGACTTAAGAACATTTTTTTCATCTTCCTGTCTCCTCCTCCTGAGGACTTTTCCCATCTTCCTTGCCTTTGCCCAAAGTTCCTTTCTGTCAGTATGTTCTTTCAGCCATTGTACTAATTTTCCACCATTGGATTTTAGCATCAGTAGGTATGGTAGTGGAATGAAGCATGCCTTTGTCTACTTTGACTAGCATCCAGACTGCCAAAATTGCGCTCACACACTAAGTTGGTGGTTGAACTGCCTCTGGTGTTCTCTAGATCTTCTTGTGGCCCATCCCCGAGCTCTCCTTCTACCAAAAAGTCAGACAGTTGCTGTCCATCCTTTTCATGTGCCCTTTGCAGTGCTGTCATTTTGTCAGAGCCATAGGAATGGAACCCAAGGAGAACATGTGCTGGACAATAAAACTGGTGTATCTTAGGCTTCTGGGCGGTTGGGACTGTTCTTAACAAAGCATCTCGCCACTCAGTTAGCAGTCTGTTAGCTGCTTTCTCATTTGCCGCTCTATCTGACATAGCCCATGATAGTTTATCACATATATCCATGATGAAACTTTCAGATTGGGAATAGGAAGAAATTTCATGTAGTTCTCCAACGACAGTGTCATGTGTTTGCTGGGCTGTTTCACTAGCAACTCGGTTATACCCAAGTGGGAGGATGTCACCTGAACTTGTGGCAATTGTAGTATCGAGGATCTTCTTCTTTTGTCTTGAAGTGCCATCCCTGTGGCAACCCCAGTGTTCTGTTTCAGTGAGAATTCTGCTGTAATAGCATTTCATCAGATACTGACTTTCATCAACAATATTATGACGTTGTGGCAGATCTTGTATGCTTTATTGTCAGACAAACTCTGAGTGAATTCGCTTGGTGAAATGCTGAGAAGCCATGTGATGATTGTTGATTTAGGTAATTTCTTTTGGCAGAGATATCTATACAGTCCCAGAATAAGCCCATTTTTAATCTGACCAGCCTCGAAGCCGTTTTGATGTTGGGTCTGCAAGCCAGGTGTGGTCAATGTTGGTCTTTTTGCAATATGGTCCTGGGTAGACGGTCATCTCTTCATCCATGATTTTTTTTTTTTTTTTTATTTGTAAGACAGTAATGTACATATCATGATGTCGCCGTCAGACGGTGTTCCCACCACCTGCCTTAAGAACTATACAATCATAGCATTTTCATCCATCTTTCTTTATAATGTCATAGTCAATGCAGTCGTCGAGGAGGTGGAGTGGAGACCCGAGACCGGGCCCGGTTATTAGCAGTTAATGATAACATTGGAGAAATCAGGGCTGTGAAGAGAAACAAATATGACCATACAAATGCCTCTGAAACACCTTGCCTGGTCCTGGGTGGGACCTTAAAGTGCCTTTCTGTCTCTTTTCTCTTTCTCTCTCTTCCTTCTTCTCTATCTCTATTTCCTGGGTATGATCATAAACTGCCTCCCTCTCAGCTCTCCCGCCCTTGATATAACACTTCAAAGTGTTGATAAGGGCATAAAGCAAACAATCTCACTCACTCACTCTCACCTTCACTCTCGAACACGCAAATTCTTAAACACCTGAACTCTGAAACTCTGAATCGCTCAACTCCAAAAAGTCCAAACCTGCAAACCATCGAAAAATTGGAAACTCCGAAGATCTGAAAGTCCAAAGTCCTGGGTAAGACCTTAAACTGCCTGGTCCTGGGTGGGACCTTAAAGTGCCTTTCTGTCTCTTTTCTCTTTCTCTCTCTTCCTTCTTCTCTATCTCTATTTCCTGGGTATGATCATAAACTGCCTCCCTCTCAGCTCTCCCGCCCTTGATATAACACTTCAAAGTGTTGATAAGGGCGTAAAGCAAACAATCTCACTCACTCACTCACTCCAAAGTGTTGAAACGCAGAAACTTCAAAATGTTGAGGATCAAAAATGCCGAATCTCCAAAACACTGAAACTCGAATATGCCAAAGATCTGAAACACTGATCTCCAGAATGCCAAAATGTTGAAATGCAAAAAATGTTCCAACACTGAATATCTGAGATGCTGAATCTCCAAAATGGCGAAAATCTGAAATGCGGAAACATTGAAACTTCGAAATGCCAAATCTCCAAACTGCGAAAACTCCAAAATGCATGTCCAGACATTTGGTGACATCAAAATACCGAATCTCCAAAAATGTTGAAGCAGGGCTCGAAAAAAACCTACCAACTTCACTTGCCCATTGGGCAAGTGGCAGCCAAGATTTACTTGCCCGACAGAATTTTTACTTGCCTGAATTTATTTGCAGAATTGCTGATCTGTATGTATCTTGTTTGATTAAGATAAAACATTCATTAACATGTTGTAGCCTTACAAAAAACCTTTTTTTTATCCTATCATTAGTACTTTATGACACCACATGGAAGCATGGCATCATGAAAGACCTGCACAATATGGGATTAAGGGGTCGTTTACCCAACTTCATCAGGAACTTCATGTCCAACAGACACTTCAGGGTCCAAGTGGGAGCAACCTTCTCTGACTACCATCCTCAGGAGATGGGAGTTCCAAAAATGCATTGAGGCGCCCTGTTGGGGCTGACCAAATGCCATACACAGACATTGTACCTGTGGCGCAGGCACATGTCAAATGTAGCTGGCAGCGCACATGGAATGGTGTTAACAGTAACAAGCTGCGAGCAATCACACCATCAATCACACCAAAATTCAAAGATGATAACCTGACAAGACCCGAACAGGTGATACTGACCCGTCTTCGTACCGGTCACACCAAACTGACTCACAGGCACCTTCTAAAAGGTGAAGTGGCTCCTGTATGTCAGACATGCAACACTCAACTGAGTGTAGAGCATCTCTTAATACATTGTCAGGCAACCAAGAGAAACAGAATAAAATTCCTGCAAAATCGCAGGACACTGCAGAGTATTTTCCGGGAATCTGGGAACAAAAATATTCTTGATTTCCTACGGGAAACCAAATTGTACGACAAAATTTAGGTAACCTAAATGAACCCTGACTTCGTCAGGCCAAACCCTGTTTCATGAAATAGGGAATTTCACAGAATAAAATAATAAAACCACAGTATATCTGCTAACTTTTAATTACTATTAGCGGAGGTGAAACTAACCAAACCAAACCAAACCAAACCAAACCCCAGGGTAGCATACTCTCTGTTACCCTGTTTAACATCAGGATGAACAGCATTGTCAATTCCATACCCAGGAACATGACATACAGTTTGTTTGTTGATGACCTGTTAGTGTGCTTTAAAGGCAAGAAAATGAGCGTAATTGAGAGACAACTCCAACTAGCCCTCAATCAGGTACAGAAGTGGGCGTCGGCCAATGGTTTCTGGTTTTCTAAATCGAAGACTGTGGCCATGCACTTCTGCCAGCTCAGGAGTGAACACCCTGAACCTGGCCTATACCTGGATGGCAACCCCATCGAGGTAGTCAAGGAAACAAAGTTTCTTGGTCTCACATTAGACAGCAAACTCTCATTTGCACCTCATATCAAGGCACTCAAAAACAAATGCCTGAAGACTATGGACATTATGAAGGTTGTCTCGAGTATGGATTGGGGAATGGACAAAAACACACTCCTACATCTGTATCAAGCCTTAATAAGATCAAAGCTTGATTATGGATGTACCATTTATGGCTCAGCCAGGGAGTCCTGGCTAAAGCAGCTAGACACAGTCCACCACCAAGGATTGAGGCTGGCTACTGGAGCCTTTAAAACAACACCAGTGAAGAGCCTCTTGGTTGAATGCAGGGAAGCCTGCCTCGAGAATAGGAGACTTAACCCATTCGCAGCTGAACGTCACAAAGTGTGTGTGTCTAAAAAACGTTATTGCATCGCTATGATTGACGTCATGATGTCATTGACGACGTCATGTCCTATAAAAACGGGAGGTGGTGACATAGGCCTCACATAAAAATAACATTAATTTTTGTTTCTCATCTCCTGGATTTATTAATGCGTATATAGTGTTCAAACTACAGGCTTGCTTAGAGGACATATAGGACTGAAGGCAGGCACTGGAAATCATTTCAAACGATTATATATAGCCAGAAATAAATGGCAAATCTTGCTGCATCTCGCTGCATGGAAACAATATCAGACGTCATCATAAATGGGTGACAGCACGCACATGGGTATCAGAAGGAAAATCCTATTTATTCAATTTAAAGTACAATGATAACATTGATGTGATACCACAGGATACTAAGAGGCATTGGATATCTAACTTTGACAGCTTATTTTGTGAATATCAACGCAATATCTTTAATTATGAGACCTGAATGGGTTACCATTATGAACTGAAGTCGTCTGCATTGTGACGTAATGTTTTCCCACCATGTGTAATCTAATGAATACATGCTATTTTGTGTTGCCATGGCAATGGTATTATTTTAAAACAATATCTTTTATGAAAAATGTAGTCAACATAGAAGATAATCCTAAAAGCAGATTTTGAATATGTAAAATAGTAAAAAAAATCTAACTGTTTTTAGAATATAACATGCTCATAATGCCTGGAGGCATTATCCGTTTTTTCCCATGTATTGCAGGTAATGCCTGAAGGCATTATCCGTTTTTTCCCAGGGAATGCCTGAAGGCATTAATAGTATTTAATGGGTTAAGCTGGGACTCCAATATGCAACCAAAATACGGAGCAGCAGACGAAACCCTGCACACAGTGCTATCTTTGGTGAAAACAACAGAGATCTTTTTGATGCCAGACCGACCTACACCAAACCATTTGGTCTGAGATTGAGAACCAGCATTAGAGAACTTGATGCAGATCTCAACATGTTGTCCTTAGTGACTACTCCCAGCATCCCTCCTTGGCTCAGGAAAAAACCTAACATCATTTTTGACCTGACTGCAAGAAAAAAAGGGGATACCTCCCCACTTACATATCTCGAAATGTTTAACAGTGTTAGATCCCACTACTTCAACCATGTGGCTTTTTACACTGATGGCTCCAAAGAGGGCAAGAGGGTATCTTCAAAAGGAAAGAGCTATTTTAAACATGAGATTTCACATTACCCACAGATGTTGATGAACTTTGAACTTTGACCTTTGACCATGGTCACAGATCGGCGGCCTGGGGTCATAGGTCAAGAAGACTTCTTTGCATATATGACTATCATACTAAATCTATAGATGGAATATTCTGTACTGCAGCTTTCATTTAGTTTGATGTTACCTTGCTGTACATAAATTTACAAAAAAAATGATTTTCTAAATACTTCCCAGGACTTAATTATAAAACATAGGGAGAATGTATCATGAATCCCCTATTATCACTCACAAAGGAATCCACAAAGTAAACAATGACAATACACAAATAAACTTTATAATTTTCCATATCTTATGTGTCCTAATCTGCTATTTCTTTTATAAAAACGAGAACCCAACTTCATCAAGTATAGAAATGTTTAAACTTTACTTACCCATTGTGGCCAGGGGTCCTGGGTAAGACCTTAAACTGCCTGGTCCTGGGTGGGACCTTAAAGTGCCTTTCTGTCTCTTTTCTCTTTCTCTCTCTTCCTTCTTCTCTATCTCTATTTCCTGGGTATGATCATAAACTGCCTCCCTCTCAGCTCTCCCGCCCTTGATATAACACTTCAAAGTGTTGATAAGGGCGTAAAGCAAACAATCTCACTCACTCACTCACCATTGTGGCCAGTTTTCATAAAGAATTATGAAGTTCTTCTCAGCAGTTTTGCTGCAGTGATGCTATATGGCGGCCATCTTTGTTGTTAAGGCTTCAACAGAGACCTCTTGTGGAGAGTTTAGACACTACCATGATACATAGAGCAGCTCAATGAGACAGAGCAGCTCAATGATCTCTGATTGGAACCTCAGACAAATTGAAATGAAACTGTCATCACTTTCGGAACCAGGTAGACCTGTCCTAGGATGTGGTAAAGCTTTAATTATATAGTAACTATCTTTATTTTATGATTTGGTTGCCATGGTTACGTAAGAAAAATGTTCTAATTGCCTTCCAGGTTGTACACAGGTACAGAAAAAATAAAAGGCAGCTAGGAGATATGTACCCAAAACGAGGAAATGGCGACAAGTGCCCCATTAGTGAATGAAGTGTAAATAAAAATACAGTTGTTGACAATTCATTATGAAAGTATGGTTGCCATAGAAACAGATTTTAAGAACCTTATACTCAGATTATAAGAATAGTTTTGTTAGAAATGAAATATCAGGCCAAATTGGTCCTTAAATTGTTTTTCCAGCAGTTTATTGCTAGATAAATTATAATAAACATAGATATTTATGACTGATGTAATGAAAAGCATTCTGTTTTTTTGTTTTGGTTGCCATAGCAACCTATAGAGAACGTTCTGAGATGGTTTCTATGGTATTATCTGCAAGATATCTTATAAAACCATATTCCTACCAAAGGAAATTATAATATTCATATTATTGGTGAAAATACAATGACAACTATTTCATGTTGACTTTTCAATGAAAATTTGAATGGTTGCCATGGAAACGTTATTTACGTTCAATAAACCCACTTTTAGAAAAAAACTAACATCAGATTTGAAAAATTCAGAAAAAATCACTCCAGATAACATTGCTTCAGAGCGGTTTACAAGAGTTGGTCACGAAACCTAATTTTTGACCGCTCAAGTGCCGGACTAGTACCCATTCAAGTGCCTTAAGCAGTGCTTTTCCTTCAGCAGTGTAGATGCTGCTTTCCTTGTGGAGAGCCTTCTTCAAGTTCCCAAATGGTGTATGCACGGCAAATCCAACACGACTACCATCTTTGGAACCATCAGTGAAAATGGCTGTAGCGACAAGAAAAATTAGACACCCCCCTCAGGAGCCCTATACATAAATGATTTGCAGAGATGGATAAAATATTCCAATGTGATACTTTTTGCAGATGATACAGTGATTTATATCATGATCGGGGGTTGTACACCCTGGAACAGAGTGAAATCCGACCATTGTATAACGTCACAGAGAAACCACGCGTGAATTTAGGCGTATTCATTTAGAGGCTTCCTATTGGTCAATGCCCGATGGACTATACTAGCTAGGGGAAAACAAGGTGAAATTTTATCTGATACAACAGTAAATCTTTCAATAGTCTATGGTGAAATAGTACTTAAATGTATTCATTAAACACATCTCATCTCTAAACACCTCCTTCACACTAGGTGAATTGCGTAATTTAAACCTCAACAGGCGGGCATTGTTTTTCCCATGACGCCCCCTAGTAAAAAATGAACCGCGACGTTGTGCTGCGCGTGACGTCACGCCCGTTCGTACGTCATATGCTTCGGGAGTTGTCACTCAATATGGCGGATCGTTGTACGAACTAGGTAAATGAAGAAATCTTTTCTGACTTTTTTTCTAAACATGAGACAATGATATGAAAATAGAATGTAACTCGAGCCGTGTCTAGGAGCCTGTATACGATGCCCACTCGTACATTCTATATTATTATAACTCAAATGAAGATATGGTCTCTGTAAAACAGGAGATTCAATATGACTTGAGTATGGTACATTTATGGTGTAGAGAAAATAAAATATCTCTAAATACGAAGAAGAATAAAATAATGGAGATAAGTAGGAGAAGGAAAGAAAAAATAAAGGATAGATCAACATATTACATTGGTATATCAGACAGAAAATACAAAAACATATAAATATCTTGGAGTTACTATAGATGAGGATCTTACATTTAACCAGCATATTGCTATAAGGGTTAATACAGCAAGAAACAAAGTACATAAGTTAGCTAAACTTAGATATTCAGCAGGAGATGATGTTCTTTTATTGATATATAAAGTTGTTATTAGACCATTAATGGAATTTGGTGACTTACTTTATAATGGTGGTAATATTTATAACTTGAAAAAGCTTCAAGTGTTGCAAAATGCTGCAATCAGGATAATAAAAAGAATGGAAAAAAGAACAAATACAAATCAAGAACAAGAGAATCTTGATCTGCTCCCCGTTGATATAAGGAGGAAAATTCATTTATTGGAGATTGGGTTTAAAACAGCACAAATTGAGAAAAACTTAGATGGGAGAAAAATAAATCTAAGAAGTCTATCAAAAGGTAAAAAGTTAAAAACGATAACACCATCAACAGATAAAATAAAAAGATCATTTATTTGCACAATACCAGCACTTTGGAATAGCTTGGCCCCAGAAAATCAAGAAATGGAAACCATAAAAGAATTTAAAACATTCCTGTACCAATGCTATAAGCCTGAGTAAATATAGATGAGGTTGATGAATTCAATGATAAAACTGTTCTTTATATTTAGTAATATGTGTATATCAAACTGTAAAAATGTGTGTTCTGAGATTGTACGAAAAAAATACATAAATATGATAATACAAACATGTATATGTGTATAAAAATCTATGAGAATGAGGTATTGGATTAACAATGCTAATATGTTTAATAAATGGGTAATTATGAATAAAACAAATAATGAGTATATTGTATATTAAAAAAGTAATAGATATGTCATGGAACATGTTTAAAAAAGTATTTCTGAGGTAGATTAAAACAGAATGAGAAGCTTGATATGTTAAGTAGTAACAAAAAATTAATGTATAAATACACATTTCAATATTGGTAATATAAAATTGGAACTACTGTATTTTACTAATGGAAATATTATAATTTAATATTGGAAGTATTGTCACTAAATCTCAAAGGACAAAAAACAATGTCAATGTTAATTTTAAGATTTACCATGATAACCCGGGAAGACCAACAAATGTTGAAGGGTTTCACCCGTTTTCTTGTAATTTGTTATACAGGCATTTGAGAAATAAAAATACTATATATATATATATATATATATATATATATATATATATATATATGTAAGGGGTAAGGGAAATTAAGTAAGGACTTACCCAGCTAACAAAATTACGTTGTTATTACGTGCTTATGACATTGTCGTTTTGTAGCCACAATGTTACCAATTAACGTTAATACTACGTAAATCTGTATGGAAGAAATAACGTTGTGAAGATGTAGAAATTTATGTAGAAATTTACGTTGATTTCACATTAGTAATACGTTTTTCATCATGTCAGGTTCATCTTGATATTTTCGTTGTAACAATGTTAAATTTCTATGTGAATACTACATACAACTGTATGGAAGAAATAATGTAGTATGGACGTAAAGGTAGAATTTTTTTTCTGAGCTGAGCAGTTGAACAGACCAAATGGTAGCTAATGGTGATCAGTCGAAATAGCATATTTGCGTGAGAAACCTACGAAAATCTAGGTGCTTGGTTTCTTTGTAAAACTGATGGTACCAACGGCAACGAGTCATTCTGACCAGTGAAAGAAGCAGAAGTGAAATGAATCTTGAACTAACAATGCTTCTCCCCTTTTGTTCATTCTCCATTGTCTCCAGGCTCTGCAATCAACTAGGCTCTGCCTTGTAGATTACTATGCCTTCCGACACATGGAGAATGAGCAAAAGGGTAGAAAGTAGGTTAGTTCTATCTAAACAGTGACTAAAATTATTATCATCCAATCTATAATGTATATGAAACAATATCATACCTGCTGCACAGGACATAGTCACTACATTTTCTTTTGCCTTCTGTTGATGCTTCTCCACCTTTCTTGTTGCTTCAACTTTAAAACAGGAATGTTGATATTGGTACAAACATCATTAAATACAAATTAGAAAACCGTTGCTGGTTTGATTATCCAATTATCAAAAAATATACTATGATCCCTATGATACCATCAGGCTGGCAGCGCACATGGAATGGTGTTAATAGTAACAAGCTGCGAGCAATCACACCATCAATCACACCAAAATTCAAAGATGATAACCTGACAAGACCCGAATAGGTTATACTGACCCGTCTTCGTACCGGTCACACCAAACTGACTCACAGGCACCTTCTAAAAGGTGAAGTGGCTCCTGAATGTCAGACATGCAACACTCAACTGAGTGTACAGCATCTCTTAATACATTGTCAGGCAACCAAGAGAAGCAGAATAAAATTCCTGCAAAATCACAGGACAATGCAGAGTATTTTCCGGGAATCTGGGAACAAAAATATTCTTGATTTCCTACGGGAAACCAAATTGTACGACAAAATTTAGGTATCCTAAATGAAGCCTGACTTTGTCAGGCCAAACCCCCTGTTTCATGAAATAGGGAATTTCACAGAATAAAATGATAAAACCACAGTATATCTGCTAATTTTTAATTACTATTAGCGGAGGTGAAACTAACCAAACCAAACCAAAAGTGCCTGGTCCTGGGTAAGACCTTAAAGGGCCTTTTTGTCTCTTTTCTCTGTCTCTCTCTCCCTTCTTCTCTATCGCTATTTCCTGGGAATGATCATAAACTGCCTCCCTCTCAACTCTCCCGCCCTTGATATAACACTTCAAAGTGTTGATAAGGGCGTAAAGCCACCAATCTCACTCACTCACCAAACCAAATCAGGAATGATCAAGGGAATAGGTTATAATTCTAAAGTATTTCCATTATAAGAGTACCTGTTTTAGTTGTATTGCCATTGGTTTCGCACGCTTTTCCAGATTTCTGCACATTTCCACATCATCTTCTTCCTCAGTTTGATCTTCAATTAGTCAAACAAAAATGTTAGTATTTGTACAGACATTTTGAAAACTTCAGAACCTTTACTTGACCGCAGGACCCTTGAAAAAGAACTTTCACCGGTCCTTCAAAGATTTCACCAGGCCAGCTTAAATTACATAGAAAAGAAGGCATTTAGTCTTGATGTAATATTACAATTAGGTTTTCATTTCAAGGAGGGACACATATCCCAGTACTGGGGTCAAACTGAACAAGACCCATTGAGAGTGAATACAACAGTTAACAGTGATGCAATGTCACCTGTACTTCTGTACATGTACTCAGTAGGGAAATACGGTGTTCCCCACTCTCACTGTACCAGTTGCAGTTGTTGTGTGACAAGTAGGGATGCTATACCAACTTATAGGAACTGGTGAATGGAAAATCATCATAATTTGGGGGACTAAAAATACTTAGCAAACTCAATTCAAGGGTAAAGTGCCTGGTCCTGGGTAAGACCTTAAAGGGCCCTTTCTGTCTCTTTTCTCTGTCTCTCTCTCTCCCTGCTTCTCTCTATCTCTATTTCCTGGGTATGATCATAAACTGCCTCCCTCTCAGCTCTCCCGCCCTTGATATAACACTTCAAAGTGTTGATAAGGGCGTAAAGCAACCAATCTCACTCACTCACTCAATTCAAGGGGGTGCATTGAGGGTCTGGTGAGCTTTAACCCATTCACAGTGGGAAACCCTTGGCCAGGTGCATGATGTAATAGACGGGTACCGCTGCACATTGTTGCTTCACTACAGGATGAAAGCCTAGGGACCCATTCAAGCATGGTGGAAAGAAATGTCTTCCCACAGTGATCGCGTGGATCTTTATTCAGTGCTGTTGATATATTACACAATAGTTCCACCAAAAGGAATATTGTTACTTTAATATGTTCATAAACTATATAGTTTGGGATAGTTATTTAAGTCGACATGACTCAATTAAGCAGATTATACGGATATTATTGTGTCGGTGGCCATCGGTGAAAGTGCATATTTTCTCCATCATGGCCGCCTCGGCAGTTGTCGTCGCATATAGGATTATATATTATTTCACCTCTGGAACAGAGGGTCCATAGACTTTGTATAGGTTTCTTATATACGAGTGAGCGGGAAGAAATATGTTTCATTCCTCCCTAGGGAAGAAACCCAGTTTATCCTTATGCGTTTTCATTGGTTATTGTGAAACTAGGCCAGCTTTGTCTTAGTAACACGTCATGCCATGAAGCCACGTCATCTGCTAAGCATTGAAACTTCGGAGGCTGTTGTTAACATTATGACGGCCGTCATAAACTCAAGCGCCACTGGAACGATGCCGCTCCCTTGCTGTGTTTATCTTGGCATTGAGTTACCATAATTAAAACCATTCCAGCATATTTAAAATAATTTGGAAGAGGTCAAATAAATTTCGAATTAACCTTAGTTCTGTCTGTGTAATCTTCTTCACCTTGTTGGCGGCAGGAGGAATCCCGAGGTGCGGAGCGCAGCGTAGCACCGAGGGATTCCTCATGTGCCAACTCGGTGAAAAACGATCACACAGACAGAACTAAGGTTAGTTCTATATATTTCACGAAATTTACCGTTTTTGTATGCTCGAATACATGATTAAATGTATACCTGACTTTTAGAACCAATATACTGCGGCCTCGTGGGTATATGGGATCGTACACCATTCGAATGCCATAACCAGAGTGGTATAATCCCTAAATCAACTATAGGTTTTATTTTGTTTTAGCAACAGCATGGAAGATATTTTCGGAAGTATTTAGAGCGGGTGGAATAGAGTTGTATTTTAGCAAATCTGAATATAATTCTTCTGCCAAAGAAGTACAAAACTCATATAAAGTAATATTCTTTTTCGTTTATACAATTATAATTAATATGGCTATTGATTTTCATAAGTTACAAAGTAAACCTTTGTAAGTAAGACCAGTCAGACCCCTGGTTGGCAGTAACCACCATTTATGGTCAGCGTGAATATTTCCAAAGTTTAGTGATGTAAATGATGACGAAATTACTAATTCTTCCATGGAATCATGTCAACTAATTTTAATTCATATAATTTCCTACATACATACTGACTCTCAGTTGCAGAAGTTCAGCTATAGCATATTCTGTGATTACCGATGCAATGATGCCTTGAGGCATCACCCCGTCCACCGCACCAATTAAAATGTGATGCCTTGTGGCATCACCCCATCACCAATGTGATATTGATGCCTTGAGGCATCAGCCCGCCATGAATGGATTAAAGGTGTGGAATAGGTATTAAAAGGGGGGAGGTACCCTGCTCTAAATTAGATTAGATATACTTTTATGATGAATTTTCAATATTGCAACATGCATTTTCATTCCTGATATTGGAGGAATGTATGAAGTACTTACCACTTTCATAGCTTTCTCCATTCTGATACCGTGCAGGTTTTTGTACTTTCCATGGCGAAAAGTCCCTATCATCATCATCAGTCTCGACATTTGATGTCTCTTCAGCTCTCCTCCCTTGTGCCATAGCTTTGGCAAATGATGCTGTGTGGAGAATTTTGGTATATTGTTTGAATAAAGCAATAATTGTAGGAACAGTTTCAGATTCAGGTTCTAGCTATTAACTGGTGCCACACAGTCCAAATCATTTTTTCTAGAGGCGTTTTGAGTTAATAGTTTGTAACAAGTGGTATCATATTATTAAAGTAATGACAGCTGAATCCGAAAATGCCTGCTATCAACCTGAAATATTACTATTTCCTACCAACAGGGTTGTTTTTTCTACAATTTCCAGATATTTCTTCTCGCAACTTCCTAGATATTAATCTGACTCCTACTGCTATATAAAATTATTTATTGAAGAGATTATTAGCTTTCATTTGATGAACATTTTAATACTGAATCCTTAATATTACATCTAACATACTCATCTTTCTTTCGTCTTTCTCATCACTTACCTGAGAAAGGGATAATATGTATCCTGTATTTCCTCCAGGACCCTTTGTCTGGGATCACTCCTTTTTTAATAAAACCACAGTATATCTGCTAACTTTCAATTACTATTAGCGGAGGTGAAACTACACAAACCAAACTCCTTTTTTAACCTTAGCATTCTGACCAAAACTAGGCGAATAACCCCAAAGCTCCTGATTAAAAGAATGACAATTGATATTCATCAGTCTTATGATAATTATTTGTTACCATACCATGTTTGTTAAAGAAACAGCAAAATGTTGCTTACGTAATATAAGGTCCACTTGCTATGTAAGCAAAGTAACAGTATGTTAAATTATGTAAACAAGGTTTGATTAATATAGAAATGCAATATGCCAGCAATATGTAATGTAATGATTACTCACATCTTTCATGTCCGTCTCTATCCACGTTCTGTGAATTAGCCCCACTGCCCTCTTCTTCAAGAACTCCACCACCAAAATTCCGCAATCTTTGACATCTGAGGATAATTTTCAACATATATATAACTTAAATACGTCTGGATATTTAGAATCTAAATGATATATACAACCATGTCACCAGAAAATAGGACTCTTTTGCATGAGGAAATTAGGTAGAAACCATATTATACCAATCATACATCAGCACAATCAAATAATTATTTGAAAAGGAGATTCACTTATTTGACTTTACAATGGAACCTTGCATGAAGACCACCTCTCATCGTTCAGTCCTGAGAGTTGTCACATTAGAGTTGTTCCACTGTTTTCCTTATTAGACTTTAGACCTATTTGACTCGAGACCCTGCTAATATCTTAAACCCCTAACTTATATTTGAAGAAGGCTTTCATTGTTTTCATGACTTTATTCAAGATAGGCTTTTATCTGAGTTTAGGCTATAAACTGGCCACTACGGTTATCTAGATTAGCACTTTTGAAGTGAAATACAGTATCTCAGGTAACAAATTGACCTCAAAAACGTTTAAAAAATGTGCAGTCTATTGAAATAATGTTTAGTATGTGCGTTAATATAGCGTTAAATAGCGTGGACTCAATTCAACGTCAAATAAACGTCTTGTGATTCAGCCACTAACATGATCAAAAGCACCTTCGGCAAGCGAAACCATGCAAACCCCGAATATTGAGTAAAAACGACTATAGTTATTTAGAAATCTATAGCAATGAACAAAAGGAAATTAATTTAAAGGTACAAATGTACTCTAAACTATTCACACATGTTTGGTTTGGTTTGGTTTGGTTAGTTTCACCTCCGCTAATAGTAATTAAAAGTTAGCAGATATACTGTGGTTTTATTATTTTATTCTGTGAAATTCCCTATTTCATGAAACAGGGTTTGGCCTGACAAAGTCAGGCTTCATTTAGGTTACCTAAATTTTGTCGTACAATTTGGTTTCCCGTAGGAAATCAAGAATATTTTTGTTCCCAGATTCCCGGAAAATACTCTGCAGTGTCCTGCGATTTTGCAGGAATTTTATTCTGTTTCTCTTGGTTGCCTGACAATGTATTAAGAGATGCTCTACACTCAGTTGAGTGTTGCATGTCTGACATACAGGAGCCACTTCACCTTTTAGAAGGTGCCTGTGAGTCAGTTTGGTGTGACCGGTACGAAGACGGGTCAGTATAACCTGTTCGGGTCTTGTCAGGTTATCATCTTTGAATTTTGGTGTGATTGATGGTGTGATTGCTCGCAGCTTGTTACTGTTAACACCATTCCATGTGCACTGCCAGCTACGTTTGACATGTGCCTGCGCCACAGGTACAATGTCTGTGTATGGCATTTGGTCAGCCCCAACAGGGCGCCTCAATGCATTTTTGGCTGCAATGTCTGCTGCCTCATTTCCTTCTATTCCAATGTGGCTTGGCACCCAGCACAACACCACTTCTTTGTCCAGTCTTTTGTTTTCAGTGTATGTCTCTTGAATCAACTGAAGGTAAGACAGCAGGGCTTGAAAAAACCTATATTTACTTGCCCGGGGAAAGTAAAAAATGTCTCTTGGCAAGTAAAATTTAATGTTAGTTGCCCGATTGGACAAGTAAAAATCTCTACGGCTCCGATTTCAAACTCCTGTTGTGATGTTTACTTACAATAAAACAAGATACATGTATACAGATCAGTGGGATTTCGTTTCGTTTAAAGTAAATCTTGGCTGCCATTTGCCCAATGGGCAAGTGAAGTTGGTAGGTTTTTTTTGAGCCCCGGACAGTACTACATTGTGATAAAAATAGTCATTCTATCAACGTTTGTATGGATAAATGTTAATAATCTAGAAGAGCGTGGTGCACTAGGGAGTGGTGGCGAGATGAAATAGGCTTGAAGCCCTTATAGAATTTTTAAATTAACTAGGATATTATAATATTGAGCGGATAATGAAACCATAGGCTATTTAAACAATTACCTCCCTTCCCCCACACCATAAACAATGCCCACCCGCCCACCATCCCAGGCATGTAGCCGGGACATCTACATGGCATGCTGCCCGAAAAATGGAACAGCATCTTGTGTATCAGCCTGTACGGGCCAGTGGAGGGTTGTAAGCTAGCATTGGGTTGCCGTGTGGAATCCCCGCTGTTATGACGTCATTGCACGGGCCTCATCTTTATTTTCATGATAGATAGCGTCAGTAAGTAAATCTAATGAACAAAATTTGATATTCTTTTATGAAGGGTATCATGGTCTGTGATGGAATCACATCATTTTAACCTTACACATTATTGAGTGGATTTGATTGGACAACTCTGCTCTATTTATGTGAAATTAGCAAATATTTGACTTAATGTCTTCTGCATACATTATGATTTAAAGTGGCTAAGGTCGCTGGGAATAAAAATCGGGATTTGTTTAAAATATAACAAGAATTTGATTCAAGCTATGCCAGGTAATCTCAGACATATTTCGAATTGTTTTTATCTATCCTGGGTTGCTTTTATTACGATTAGTCAATGCGAGATGACCACGACGAAGGCATGACATGGTTTCATTTTGAAACAGCAGTAACTGGGTCATAATGACGCACTGGTACAGGACGACGTCACATAAATTGACGCAACCCTTCGCAGCAGCAACCTTGCTTCTATCTGTAGGCATAACTATCTGTTTGTTGTAGGCCTATCTGTTCTGTTTTAGGTACGGTATAGAATACTTTCAATGAGCCTATTAGTGATGCTGTTAAGATCAACAGCATCACTAAACAACTTCAACCTAGTGTTGAATGCTGCTTGTATGTGGATGATTTTGTCATCTGCTACAAGGGCACTCACATGCGAACAATTGAACGCATACTACAGCAGACTCTGACAAGACTAGCTGAGTGGAGCACCAACAATGGCTTCAAATTCTCAGCAGAGAAAACTTGTGTTGTGCATTTCTGCCGAAGGCGAGGGTGCAAAGAGGAGCCAACACTATATCTCCAAGGAAAAAATCTGGTAGTCCAGGAGGAGGTAAAATTCCTTGGCGTGGTATTTGACAGGATTCTTTCCTTCAAACCACACATTGAATACCTGCGGAGGAAATGCCAGAAGGCAATGAACCTGCTGAAGGTCCTCAGTCACCCCAACTGGGGTTGTAACAAAGAGACCTTGCTGCCATTGTACAAAATGTATATCCAATCAAGGTTAGACTATGGATCTATGGTGTATGCCTCTGCTCCAAGGTCCTACCTGGACAGACTTAAGCCCATTCAGAACCAGGGACTGAGACTTTGTCTTGGAGCCTTACGTACAACTCCTTCACCAAGCCTTCATATTGAAGCTGGTATACCACCTCTGGAGTTTCGCCGGGAAAAGCTCACACTGCAATACACTATACGTGTCAGAGCTAACCCCAAAAATCCAGCCCACAAACTCATATTTGACAACAAGAACACTGTGTATCGGGAGAAGCCAAATGCCATCAAGCCAATGGCAGTGACAGCAAGGTCTTTATTCCGAGAAGCTGGTGTACCAATGAAAAGAGTAATGACTGAAAAACCACCAGAGACTCCACCATGGGAACAAAAATTACCCCTGGTTATCCTGGACCTTGACACAAACAAGAAAACTGAGACTCCTGTGCATGTATTTGAAAAACAATACAGTGAAATCAGGACACAGTTTGAAAGCCATACAGCCATTTTCACCGATGGTTCCAAAGATGGTAGTCGTGTTGGATTTGCCGTGCATACACCATTTGGGAACTTAAAGAAGGCTCTCCACAAGGAAAGCAGCATCTACACTGCTGAAGGAAAAGCACTGCTTAAGGCACTTGAATGGGTACAGGTCTCACGGATGAAGAAATTCATCATATTCTCAGACTCGCACCCATGTCTAGAAGCTGTGACCAACCTTTATCCTAAGAACCCAATCATACAAGCAATTCAAGAGACATACACTGAAAACAAAAGACTGGACAAAGAAGTGGTGTTGTGCTGGGTGCCAAGCCACATTGGAATAGAAGGAAATGAGGCAGCAGACATTGCAGCCAAAAATGCATTGAGGCGCCCTGTTGGGGCTGACCAAATGCCATACACAGACATTGTACCTGTGGCGCAGGCACATGTCAAACGTAGCTGGCAGCGCACATGGAATGGTGTTAACAGTAACAAGCTGCGAGCAATCACACCATCAATCACACCAAAATTCAAAGATGATAACCTGACAAGACCCGAACAGGTGATACTGACCCGTCTTCGTACCGGTCACACCAAACTGACTCACAGGCACCTTCTAAAAGGTGAAGTGGCTCCTGTATGTCAGACATGCAACACTCAACTGAGTGTAGAGCATCTCTTAATACATTGTCAGGCAACCAAGAGAAACAGAATAAAATTCCTGCAAAATCGCAGGACACTGGGAATCTGGGAACAAAAATATTCTTGATTTCCTACGGGAAACCAAATTGTACGACAAAATTTAGGTAACCTAAATGAAGCCTGACTTCGTCAGGCCAAACCCTGTTTCATGAAATAGGGAATTTCACAGAATAAAATAATAAAACCACAGTATATCTGCTAACTTTTAATTACTATTAGCGGAGGTGAAACTAACCAAACCAAACCAAATGAGCCTATTTTCGATAAGATATATGCATTCCACAGGCTTTGGCTGATCAAATACTCATTATGCACATTCAGTGAAAATGAGAGTAGTTACGATAATACAGCTTTGTTTACATCATGACGTTCGCTCTGACAAAGCGTCAATGACGGCCGTCACAGAATGGGTGTGCGTCATTGGTACTTGCGTAACGGCCGCGTTGTGCGAGAGTTATTTTGGTCTGGCAGACTAAAATAATTTTCAACGGGAAGGTTTGGAAAATAACTCACAAATATGAGTTTATATGATCAAATCAAGAAAGCTATGTGTATAGGGTTGTCAATTGTATTCAATTACTATCGATTTGACCAAACTCTCATAAATGAGTTCTGTGATCGGCAAGTGCCACTTTAAGCCCACTCTTGATTCGATTGGTTATTTTTGATAAAAAGGTCTAACCTTGAAATCAATGTGACGGAATCAGATTTCATTTCTGACAGAATCACAAAATTAATGATATTCTAAGACCATATTGGTACAGTGGGCTATATATCAGATTACTATACTATTTAACTCATAACAACATCCAATCTTTTATGTAGCTTTAGAAAAGGCATAGCCTACATATATGAAGTAAGATTCATGCAGAATACTAAAGGTATTACTCACTCGGGATAGAACAACAATGACAGACAGTATTACACATATTGGCTCACAAGTATTTTGGTTTTATTTATCTTACTTTGCAGTCATAACACAACAAATCATTTTGTAAATCACCACAAACAAAAGCACAGGTTTCATGCCACCATCTTTGGCATGGCCCAGAAATGACCCACTCATCTCCAATCAGTGGGTCTTCAGCATCCGCATACTTGTAGTTGCTCAGGGTGCAAAGAACCAGCATGTTAGAATTTTCTGTCATGTTCTGCCTCTTTTTCGAGTTGCTGGCTGGTTTTTTGGCTGCTGGCTTTTTGGCTGTGATTTGTTGCCTCTGTCTTGAGTTGCTGGCTGTCCTTTTGACTGCTGGTTTTGGGGCTGCAGCAGATGGTGTGGTAGCAATCGATGGATCAGTGGAGGCATGGAGCAGATGATCAGCAGAGGCATGGAGCGGAGGATCAGCAGAGGCATGGAGCAGAGGATCAGCTGAGGCATGGAGCGGAGGATTAGTAGATGGTGTAGTGGCACCAGACAGACCTTCCTGTGCCCCAGTACCATTCTCATGAAACTACAATTAAAAATTTGAAAAGTTTACAGACAAAATTCAAAGAAATGTGAATATAAATAGAAGAGCAAACATATTATATCTAAACATTTTAAAAATGTCCAAGATACCAAGATAGATAAGTTTTATTGAGTTTAAGACAGACACTAAAATAAATAGATAATAAATTGAAGTAGTTTTTAACACCATAACCAGACACAAGTAGTTTTCATGAGATTTTTGAAGTTTTATTGATGCTCTTTTGTACAGATGTTATGATTCCTACGTTTCGATCCTAAGTCGGATCTTCATCAGGGAATGTTTGAATATAGTAGGAAGAGGGGGGTATATTAAAAATGTGTAACATTTGTTTCCATGGTAACTGTCAACAAGTATTAAAGCAGCTTCTTGATTGGTTGATTTATACATAGCAATAACTTGGTTGATATAGGGCGTAGAGAGACGAGGTAAAAACTGATTTTTATATAAAAGTGAGGAGAATTAGGTACTCATGAAGAGTTTGTAATGTATACTGTAGAAGACAGTTAAAAAATTTTAGATTAATAGATAATAAATTTTTATTCAATTTTGTATTTTCTTCACATAGTGAGTGGCTGAGTTAATTGCTCTTTTGTAGAACTTTATTTCAATCTCTCCATCTCGAAGTGGTTTTATGTAATGGATATTTTGTGTCCCTGGAATTGGTTGGACTTTTTTCCACAATTCATCAAGCCTCATATTTGCGATGGTATGTTCAACATCACCAGGAGAAACAGTGACACTGGTGTCAACATACTCCTCCTTAGCTGCAAATGAAATGAATCAATGGTCAGTACTAAATATTAAGTGCCAGTAACTGGAAACAATACTTGTTATGTACTTTACTTTGCTAAGTATATGCCTTTTTTCATACACCAATTCAAACAAGCTTTTGACTGTTTACATATTGGCCTTCACATTTTCAGCAGTACCAATATTAGCATGACATTCATGTTCAATTCATACCTATGGCATCTCTTAACACTCCGGGCAAATGTACATTCTAGATGTACTATATGTTGCCCAATTGTGCTGCCCATTTTTTTCACTGCATTTGTTTGCATGTCCATCCTCCCTGCAATAGTATGTGCTGCCATGGACATTTCAGCGCTCTGATTATCTTATCTATGGCTTTCACAACTTCCGGGATTGCATTTCTTTCCCCACGGCGAAGGTTAGGGTTCCTTGCTTGTTCGTGCTGGGTAGAGGCTCAAGTCAGGGCTCAAGGTCGTCCAGGACAATTGGTTCAGACAAATGCATTTCTGTAGTAAACATCTGGCTAATATATCGTATTTTTATTCTGATTCAAGCAACTACATCATTTCACAATAGCCAGCCTCTCCATTTGGAGGTCTTCCTGGGGGATCCTGAATACTTAATACCTGTTATTCGATTAACTAGATATCGCGATGCAAATATGTCTGACAGATTAAAACACAATTATTGAATGTTAAATTGGTTGATCATTCCAATGTAAATCCCAGGCTCAGTTCCCCATATTTTATCATAGACTATAAAATACTGTTTTATTATTTCTAAAACTAATTCAAATTATCCCCGACATGCTGTTGGTGAATAAAGTTCAGTATCATTGTCCTGTCGGTTTCATATTATACTTTTTTCTTCTACTTTACTCTTTCAAGTGATCGATCATTATATTTTAGTATCTAATGAGCCAGTCCCACAAATTTATTCTTAAATTACTAACGATGGAAACCCCTAAATTACATGTCAAAACAATGTTATATAGATTAATCATAAGACATAAAATGATATTATTCATAAACAGTGTTATCGTTGTATCGATCATACAGTGTTATCGTTGTATCGATCATACAGTGTTATCGTTGTATCGATCATACAGTGTTATCGTTGTATCGATCATACAGTGTTATCGTTGTATCAATCAATAAGGGCTTACATGTCTTTTATAATTCTGTTTATTTTGGTTTATTTATCAAAATAAACCCTCTATACTTTGCAGAGTGCTTTTTGAACAGATTTTAATATTGATATCATTCAGACGAAAGATATTCATCAAACTCACTCATATAGGCTGTTCTAAGATATTATCTAAACTGAATTCTTGTTTTTGTTTCTTGAATGTCATCCGAAAGGTTATTCCACATATTTGTTAAGACATAAATATATGACCTCTTAAATATTTCATTTTTTGTTTTTTTCAGCTTTTTCCCCTTGGCTAATCTTCTTAAACTTAATTTCCTTCTATCAACATTCTCCTCCTCTCTTGTTCTCAAAAATGCCAAGTCTAATAAATGACTGTCTCTCCTTGTCGAGAGAGTTGGAAGATTGAGTGACTTATGTATTTCTTTGGTACCTGCTAGTTTAGGTAATTTAAGAATAATTTTGAAAGCCAAATTTTGTAAAGTTTGCAATTTTTTTAGCTGAGTTTGTGCCGATGAGCCATAGAATAAATCCCCATAATCGATAATAGGGAGAACCATCGTCTTATATAAGAGTAGGAGAGTTTTCCTTTCACATGCATTATATAATTTAGAATTAGCATAGATTTTAGATTTAACTAATCCGATCATTTTGTAACTCCTCGTTTTTACCATGTCCTAAAATCCTATCTTTATACAATACCGTGTCATCAGCAAAAAGCTGTATATTACACTTTTCCACCACTTTATATAAATCATTAATATAGACAATAAACATTAATGGTCCTAGACTGGTACCCTGGGGTAGGCCACATGTTACCAGCTTTAGGGAGGACAGAGTATCACCACCAACACTCTCTGGGTTATATCACTAAGATAGTTTACAAACCAACTATGAGCATTTTCTTAGACTACCCCATATTTCTTTAATTTTGACAATAAAATATCATGATAAACTGTATCAAACGCTTTTTTAAAATCTAAGAATATCAAATCTGTTGCCTTCTTTTCATTCAAATTTGTATACACTTCCTTGGCGTGGTATTTGACAGGATTCTTTCCTTCAAACCACACATTGAATACCTCCGGAGGAAATGCCAGAAGGCAATGAACCTGCTGAAGGTCCTCAGTCACCCCAACTGGGGTTGTAACAAAGAGACCCTGCTGACATTGTACAAAATGTATATCCAATCAAGGTTTGACTATGGATCTATGGTGTATGCCTCTGCTCCAAGGTCTTACCTGGTGTTATGCTGGGTGCCAAGCCACATTGGAATAGAAGGAAATAAGGCAGCAGACATTGCAGCCAAAAATGCATTGAGGCATTGCCAAATGCCATACACAGACATTGTACCTGTGGCGCAGGCACATGTCAAACGTAGCTGGCAGGGCACATGGAATGGTGTTAATAGTAACAAGCTGCGAGCAATCACACCATCAATCACACCAAAATTCAAAGATGATAACCTGACAAGACCCGAACAGGTGATACTGACCCGTCTTCATACCGGTCACACCAAACTGACTCACAGGCAACTTCTAAAAGGTGAAGTGGCTCCTGTATGTCAGACATGCAACATTCAACTGAGTGTAGAGCATCTCTTAATACATTGTCAGGCAACCAAGAGAAGCAGAATAAAATTCCTGCAAAATCACAGGACAATGCAGAGTATTTTCCGGGAATCTGGGAACAAAAATATTCTTGATTTCCTACGGGAAACCAAATTGTACGTGAAATTTAAATAACCTAAATGAAGCCTGACTTTGTCAGGCCAAACCCCCTGTTCCATGAAATAGGGAATTTCACAGAATAAAATGATAAAACCACAGTATATCTGCTAACTTTTAGTTACTATTAGCGGAGGTGAAACTAACCAAACCAAACCAAACCAAAATGTATAATGCATACATATATGTATACATTTTTTACATACATGTTTGTATGTATGTACATGTATGTATGAGGTCCTGGGTATGACCTTTCAGTTTCTTTTTCTGTCCTAACTTTTAATTACTATTAGCGGAGGTGAAACTAACCAAACCAAACCAAAATCTCTGTCTCTCCCTTCTTCTCTATCTCTATTTCCTGGGTATGATCATAAACTGCCTCCCTCTCAGCTCTCCCGCCCTTGATATAACCATATTAAATGTGTTGATAAGGGTGTAAAGCAACCAATCTCACTCACCCACATGTATGTATGTGTATGTATATGAATATATGGGTCAGATCGTCAGAAAATGTACAATTCGCCTTCACCAATCTTCTCTAATAATCCAAATTTAAGACAGAAATAAGCTTCAAAATACAGTTTAATATAGCAGAACAGATATTTCAAAACAACATAATACAAAATATATTCAGATACACCTGGATTTCATCATTGTTCAGCCTAATTCAACATATTTTACTAAATGTGTACAGCTGCCAATTGTACATTTTTTGACAATCTGACCCATATATGGGTACATACTTACATGTATGAACATGCATACATACTTAACTATCATACATGATTATACATGTATTTATAATGCATATCTATGTGTTGCATATCTATGTGTTTTACATGTGTATATGGTCGAATCCCACCAAATGACCCCAAATTGTAATTTTCTGAAGTTTATTTGTTTTCTAAGTTTTGTTGTGGTTAGATAGGCTAATGGTCCTAGATTTCAGAAATCCATTTCTTTTTTCTTATAATTTATTTATTTTGCCATTGTGAGTCATCAAATGGATTACTGTACTAAAAGTGTTAGTTCCGAACGGTGTAGCCAAATACCATATTTCCTGTCACTAATTAAACCCAAACTTGTCATATATAGCTCTATGGGTAGTGGAATATGAAATATCTATATGGCCAATTCCACCAATTTGACAACATTTGGCCCCCAACCGTGGAAAGGGGTAAAATGGGCTTAAATCAAGTTAATTATCATTAATTTGATTATTTTTTTTGATTGGATGGTTCTACCAACCTGTGGAACAACATTTTTGGCATTTTTAGCCCAATTTTTTTTTTTTTTTTATTTCAAAATCCTATTTTGGAGGCAAAAATCGTTTTTTTTAACAGCCATTAGTCCGTGGAATTGCTAAATTTCTAAATAATCTTCAAAATTGAACATTTTTTTTTATATGTTGTGATAGTAGGTTACGTGAATATGATCTGTGTGAAAAAAAAATGCAAAAAAAATATTTTTTGGCCAAAAGTCATCAAAAATCAAAAAAAAAATTTGTGGGTACCCCCCCATGTCGTCTTCGTCACGCAGTGTGCCTAAGGTGGAATCAATAAATAAATAAAAAAAAAATGTCATATTTTGATGAATAATGATAGAGTGCATCGGATTATATAGGTATAGAACATCAAATGTATTGATTTTAGTTTTTCTTGAATCAAAGCAGAGAAATAACATGGCAGCAAAGGGGGGGTGGGTACCCTAGCTCATGTCGTCTTCGTCACACCTATTTTAGGGTTTTTTAGAGCCTTTCAAGGCATAAATTTAATAATAAACTTTAAATTTGACATTTATTATTAACTTTGCTTAATACCAATCTATGTAGACTGAACTTAAGAATTTCCGAGTCATTTTTAAATGATTTTCATGGGAAAATGCTTAAAAAATCTTCGTCAAGCTTTTGTCGTCTTCGTCACGTTGTCTACGTCACGTCTGCCGTCACAAAATGTCAGAAATGGTATCCCTCACATATATATAATATCAGAATCTTTATGTTTAAAATTTTTGCCTCTAAACACTTAAACAGAACAGGAGCATTAAATACAAGTATTTGAGTCAACTTAAAAACCCAAACAAGGGTAATAAATGTTATATATATTCTAGATATAATGAGTTATATAATGTGTATAAATACATTATAATGTGGGCAGAGGGTCAATGACCTGTCACCCTTGCCGCTGCCATTATTATTACCATTACTGAATGGTTATTTGGCTGTAACTTTTCTTCTAGTTAGAATATTTTCACCAAATAAAAGGTGTTATGATCCTTATGTCGAGACCTATCAAGTACAAAATAGTTCAATACATTATGTGCATATTTGTTTTATCTATTTCTAATTTAAATACTGATTCATGTAGAAATATGTACCATTATTCGTCATGCTATTTTTAGCATTCTTTTCATATTTGGGATCTATTTTCGACCCCCCTGTAAACAAATTCCTAATTATCAGAATGGTTCCAAACTTGGCAGTTTAATGTGCATATATATAAGGTTGATAGAAAATAAAAAATCAACTGATAAATGTAAAAATTATTTTTGGGTACTCAGGGGGTGTCTAGGGGCCCAATTGTTGTCAAATTGGTGGAAATGGCCATATAGGTTTTAACTTAAATGGTGTACTTTGATTATATGAATTCATTTGTAAGCATGCATACTATTGAAACTTTAGCATTGCTTTTATTCGATCTTCTTTCAACTGCTGCTACTGATTTCCATATGCATTATACAATATGAAAAAAATATGAAAAAGCAAGAATTTTTCACCCAACCCATCCAATAGGTTTCATCCCAAGGCGTTCGGAACTAACAGCTTTTGCGTTCGGAACTAACATATAGCGTTCGGAACTAACACATTTTAAAGATTCTTAGATCAAAACAAAATTGAAACCTTTCTTTTATATCAGGATATATTGTTTATGAGTAAAACTGATCAAGTAAGGTAAAAAAATGAATTATTTCTGTCTTGACAATTTTCCTCCAACATTTAAATTTCATTTTCGTTCATAAAGGCTTTTCTGTATTGCTTGCTATCAAGAATAGGTGATGGAAAGCTGCCCAATGTATTTCAAAAACTGATATATATGTCCAACCTTATGTCAGAAACATCCAAATGATGATTTGTATCCTCCCTAGTCTGATTAAATATAGCAGAAGTAATGGCGTTCGGAACTAACACATAGTGTTCGGAACTAACATGAAACCAACAAAATGAGCTGGCTCTTTTTTAGGCCTGTAATCCATCAAGAATAATATGATAGAAATGTTTCTTTTTCATCAGAACATATTACTTATAGATACAGCTGATTAATTCAGATTAAAAAGTGTACATGGTTTGGGATGCTGTTAGGTTATGAACGCTGTCAGGTGCCGAACATTATATATTATTAGTTGATAAGCATATATCTTGAATTATTAATACTTTTTCATCATTCCTATGCATTTATCATTAATTATTCACATGTATTTGCAACTAACATTTAGTTCTGAATACTAATATTTAGTTCTGAATGTTAGTTCTGAACGCTTGTTAGGTTCCGAACGCCGCACTTTAAGCCAATATATAAATAAGCATGATTGCTGAATGCAACCAATACATTACATTATCCTCTCTGCCATGGTTATAATGATGTACAATGGAGATATTTCAGGCTATCTTTGAATATGACAATAATTTATTTGGGGGTCAAACAATCAGACACACTTCATGAATAAATATCATACAGAAGATTTGGACAGTATTTAGAGAAATAAGACATATCAATTTTCCTATCAGATCCGGTAAATAGCATCAATTGTTGAGTTAGAGCCTGGTTTGTTTCCTGAACACTGGATGGTTGTATGAGGCAATATAGGTGATCCTGGTTTGGAAGCATTCGGAACTAACAAGATTACAGGCCTTCTCTTTGTCTTTGGGGGAACATATCTCAGTAAATATTGGATGAAAATTCTTCGAATTTACAGGGCATTTGTAAAGCATTATGCCTAACCTCCTACTAAAGGATCTTTTCTTAATCATTGTGGAAATAAAAGTGGTGCATGTTTGAAAGGCGTTCGGAACCTAACGTTTTTGTTCTTAAATGGTGAAACTTGAAATGAATTAATTTGTCAATCCAGAAATACCAGAATCATGAATGTTGTCAGTCCTGTCACATATTCTACATTATATTAGCTACAGATGGAGCCTGTCGATAGTTTAAAAACATTTATTTGAAGATTTGATATCTATACCAAAAGTAAGCATTTTGAGAGAATAATAAAAACAGTGAAAAATATCGAATTGGTCTCAAAAAAAATAATGCTGAGATTTCAATGAAACTTTCAACATACATTCTTTATAATGTTATCATTTATGGCAATTCGAAAATTGAGGGGTGTCCTTCATAGTTTATATTTACCAATATTCTGCAGAATAAAAACATTTTTGGGGTCATTTCGTGGGATTCAGCCATAAATATATGTGTAATGTCCGAACGACAACCTTAAGCGACTATGGTAACTTAATATAATCGAGTTCAAGAACAACGACAGCAACAGGAACTTTTGGACCTCGCCAGCACTCTCTCTGTTTAATATCACTCTCAACCAGATCCGGAGTCAATCGCGGCTGCTGCCATTGAATCAACCGGTTAACACACACATGAATCACGATGTACATAATTAAGGCAACAACTCTGTGTTATAAGGTTTCTATACAACATGTACACAAGTAATGGTGAACGTCAAGAGTAAAAATAAATAAAAAGCTATCACATGGATATACACAACCTCTGTTGGTCAACCTCTATTTTACATACACATGACGACCAGCGCCCTCTTGAAGCAGATCAACATCTTATACAGAACCGGGTTCGGTCAAGTGAGCCCGGCTCTGGTTCAGGAATCCTAATCCAGAGCCGCACATCACATATGAGTAATTCTCCCAATCGGGTGTCATTTGGTTTTCCAGCCTAGGGTGTCTACAACCTGTACTCAGGATAATCCCACATGATTAAAACCACTTTATTTGAATTCTTTGGCAAAAATGAAGCCATGGGAACCCCACTTTCAAAGCTCTTATGCCAAAATCTTTGCCGTTATTGTGATAAAAGAGCATTTTTAGGCTAGAAAATAAGTAATAATTATGGAATTTGAATATAATACACAGCCGAATTTAGAAAATATAGTACTTCTGCTGAAGAAAAATGGTTTTTACACATGCACACACGTTCATTATTATGAAAAAACACAATATTCATGTAATCATATATATTTGAACTGATCTAGATTTGGAAAATATTGTTTTGGAATATTTGTGTTGCCGTTATGACATAATTATATTAGCTTCAAAGGATTAAAATGTCCCTAAACTAATCATAAATATTTTATTGCATTTGGGTTTTGAAGGAGTGAATATGTATTTATATTTCGGAAGATATAAAAGTTCCAAGTCCATGACGTTTATGAACCCTTTGTTTCCATCAAATGAAATTAATTGAATTGATGTGAGAATGTTCTATGTCGCGTTACGACATGTAAAAAAACACCCATATTTAAAATATAATATAGTTTTATGCCATTTCCCCTTTTCTAATAATTGTTTAGGCCTGCCTGAATTTGGTAAAAGGTATAGTTGTAAGTAAATATAGATGCTGTTGATTTGCAGTGAGCATTTGTTGGAATGTCGCCGTTACGACTATAGCGTCGCCATTACGTCATAATTTTAAGAAAAAAAGAGATCATTCTATTTGAGGACTAATTGTATAGAAATAAAATGAATATTTGGACAAAAATGCAGTCAAACTTCTGGTGACATCCAGGCACTTTTATGCATGCCAACATCAATTTTCTAGGTCTGACTTTTCCTTTAACTTTGCTAGACGAATGAGTGAGTAATATATCCCATTTTTACTGTAAATCATTTGATTAATCAGGTTTAATGAGGCCGAAATAAGGCAAAATAATAGGGAAAATATAGATTTCTGAATCATAGTTGTAGGAATCGAAATATTGGTCCCAGCCTTTCCAAACTTCACCTGCATTATCCTCATATTCCCTGCGATATGTACATCAAAGATTGTAGAGATTCAACGAATTTTATTTTTTCTAAAAAAATGGCCTCCAGAAATCAAATTCTACCCGTTTGGGAGAATTACTCATACGTCAATTGCGGGATTAATGTATAATACTGTTTGTATCTTCAATTCCGACTGCATGAAACAATGCTGAACTTCAAATTCATTTCTACACATATATTGATATGTATCAAAAATAATAAATAATCAAGGTGCGCTAGTCTATCCATGACAGAAAGGTTTAGAGCAAAAAGAACAGATCCGATCACTGTCATATCTAAAAAAAACAAGTGCCATGTACAATAGCAGCAGATGGCACACGTCATGGGTAATAGGGGAGTCGTCATAGTAAAAAGACTCCTTGTCATGGGTGAAAAGATCTCTGTAATGAAGAAATAGTCAGTGCCATGAAACTATTTGTTCCAGGAATAGGAATATCCAGATTGTAATAGGAAAAGGTCTCTTTGTTATGGATTTTGGCTATGTGTAATATGTGCCAAAGAAGAAGAAAATTCTGTAATATTACACAGGTCGTACAGATGACGACTTTGGGACGCAACAGGAACCATTTGTTTTGCCCCAACCACTGCTGTCAATGATCCTGCTGAGCTAGAGGCAGAGGGACAAGGGAGGGCAAGAGGGAGGGCACGAGAGGGATTGGCAATGCTAGGCACATTTTCATTTATTTGATTACTTGAAGTGCCAGTAATGATATCCGACATTGCCCTCTGTTGGTCAATGTTAGCTGTTGTGTAATTTGCTAGGCTATTTACGTTTTTGTGGCCTGTCAGCTGGGCTACAAGGACAGGGGGTACCCTGTAGTGATATGGTTCTGACATGGATTTTGCCATATTTGAGATAATCTTTGCAATGGAAGTTTTCCCCATGGGGATACATGCATACCACACCTTTTGGGCGTAGTTAACCTTTGTTTTAATACACGAATAGAAGGGAGAGGTAGCCTTGAGTATTGCCTCTGGTCTGTGGCTTTGATATAATTTATCAATTTCAACAGGACAACGATTGGTACCAGTGGAAAATATTTTAGGGGAAAAGGCCCTAGCCCCCAATGCAGAGTCTCCTATTCTTGTTTTGCTCAGTTTCTCATGAAAAGTCAGGTATTCCCTTCCATTTTCATCCGTGAGGAGCTGGACATCTCCCCATTCAAGCTGTCGGGATTCATGGCTTCCCCTGAATCCAAAACCTTGGGTCAAAAAAAAGAAAACTGTATTTTGCAAAGATTTAGCATTGTTCCCTCCAAGTTCTCTTTCTGTCCAGAGCTTCCCTATCATATTTGTTGACATGGCTTCTGCTCGATTAGGCTTGTTACCCAAACCAAGAAATTTAATTCTTTTCTTTCCGCATGGAGAACATCTCGTGATGATCTGAACTTTTTCCTTGTAATGGTACTCTCCCGGTAGTTGTTTTCTCGTAGATATCTGGAAAAAAAATCCAGAATAAATCTTGAGGCTAGACAAATAAAGGAAAATAAATAAATGAATAAATAGGTGGAACGAATTGAGTGGGAGGTTACATTCTATCTGCTTACCTGTTGATAGCCCTATGGAAGCTTGTCACTGAGTCTGGCTCCATCGCCGACCCATCCTTCTCAAGGACATCAAGAAAAAGCCAATTTTATCATTAAGGTATTCTGGTTTCATTTCTAAAATGTCTTGTGTTTCGTTCTGTTCATCTCAAAGCCAGTCCACGAATCTGTTATGCACCTGAATAATGAAATATTGCAATAAATATTAATCTCTTTTATTTCTAAATACGTACATACTCTTGCATTACGTCTGCTAACTTTTAATTACTATTAGCGGAGGTGAAACTAACCAAACCAAACCAAACCAAACCAAAACGTTTGCCTCTGCCTCAACATTCATTCGTTCTTCTTTTATTTCTGGCTCTTTTTCACGATTATTCTCATCAAGAGTGTCAAATTCTTGCATATCATGCATCAAAAGGTCATCAATCTCCTCTTGGGAAAGTAATATTTCCTGAAACCCTTCCATATCCTCTGGTTCGTAAAAAAGTTTGTCTACTAGCTGGAACAGCCAAATTGTCAGGACTGAACTCCTGTTTGTGTTGTCTGCCTTACTCAAAAGCCTGCGCTTTGTTTATTATTTTAGCATATGGGTAATTCTCCCAATAGGGGATCATTTGGTTTTCGCGCCTTGGGTGTTGACAACCTGTATTTTGGATGATCACACATAGTTTTAACCATTTTATTTCAATTCCTGGGCCAAAATTAGTCTGTGGGAACCCGGTTTTAAAGTTCCTATGCCAATATCTTGGCTGCTATGGTATTGGTACATAGAATTACATTGCATCAGCTTCTGGAAGCAGAGAGAAACCTCTCCTTACATTGCACCATCTTCTGGAACCATGGAGAAAACTCTGTGAGTCACTCAGACCGACTGATACATCCAGGAGGTTCCTGATGCAATTCCCAGCATCCATTTCACAATCACAGGCATTGCATCAGATCGAGCTCCCTGAGCCAGGCTCAACAGATAACCTAACTATAGATTGTACTACCATGTTCATACAATACATAATATATTGATACGGTTTCGCCTTTCGTTCGTTCGTTGATGGAACAGATGGAGGGGGTCTTCCCCCTGGGGTTGGTCATCCCACAGATGTTCAAGTGATGGAGATGTTGAGTACTCCATGATGTTTTGTCTTACTGGATTTGTTTTAATAAAAGAGTATATGTTCGTTTGTCTAATCTCTTAGTTGCTTCTCGCCTGATAATTCTGAATCACCAGTTATTCCTGAGAACGTCTTTTTGTGAATTAATCGACTTAAATTCAGTATCCTAGTAGAATCAATGTAACCACCTTCTAGTTTCATAGCCAGGTTTATTCTGTCTTCTCATTTCACAACTCATGCTTTTATAACAAAAAAGCAGACCTTAAGCAGACCTTAAGCAGGCCAATCCACAGAGTACAATGCATAGGAGGGAATCATCCCCTAGTACAGTCATCATAAAATACAATCGTCTCAGAGTACATTCGTCCAGTTTATAGAGAAGAATAAAAGGCGAATTGCCAGAAGGGCGAATCGTCACCTGATATAACATATCCAAATAGTCAATATTAATTAAGTAAAACGAATCGTCAAAAGGACGAACTGTCTAGAGATACTAACTTTTGACTCTATAACATTATCTCCCCCCATCAGCTTTCTGGACTCGTAAGAAAAGATAAAACATTAGGATAAGATAGCACTACTAGTAGGGTAATTAGCTGCCACAGAAGTTCCTCGGAAGAAGCACCTAGAGAATTATTGTTCGTAATCACAATTCTGCATAATAACTCATTGTTCGTTTCTTTTGTAAAGTCACACAGCAAAGCGTCTCTTGGAATAACTATAAGTCATAAATGTTGGGGAAAATGTCCCAGAGCACACATGAAAATTACCAACAACAGGTGTAATTGACCGGTTTTCATGAAAAGTAGTCATTTTCACGAAATGCAGTTGAAAAAACGTCAAAAATAGAATTGTTCATATATTGCTGGTTTTTCTTGTACATATTACCATAACACTTACCTGTATTTCTGCGAAATTCGGCAGCTTAATCCCTAATAATTAGCCTTCAGTGGCCTGGCAAAGTTTTCCTCCTCTTTCATGCCATACAATGCCGTCACCGTACATCACGCTCAATATTAAAATGTTTAAAGTAGCATTTCATCCATGTGGTAGGTTCATTTTAATAGTTTTCTTTTTCTACCTTAAAAAACAGGCTTATTTATTCAGATTTCGACAGTAATTTGATAAATTGTGGTAAACATATATAATGTAAAAAGATCCTAAACTCTTGCGTTTTTTAATTTAAAAACTTCTCAATTTTTGACACTTTAACTAATACAGTGTATTTCCTTTCATTTTTTCTATATATTAGAAGGTATGAAATATGATATCAGTTGTTATATGAAGATATTGTTTGATCCATTAAGATGGACTCATTTGGACTTGTTATTACAGGTTTTAAGTAGCTTAAGAGATGAGCGTGGTGACGTTTTGCTGTATCAAATATAGCTCATAGTCAGGAAAATGACAAAAACATGTCCATATTTTGCTTATGATTTAACCTAACCCATATATCTATGAATATCCAAAACAATGCCCTTATTCTTTAGCCCCTAAATTGTGAGGATAGATAATTGGCGTGACGTACGGTGATGCATTTAACTTCCCCAATCAGCAGGCTGGCATTTGGATGATGTTTTAGATATCAACCCTAAATATTTATGCAAATTTAACCTTTGATTTTAAAACTATGTGAAAAATACTAATTGATGATAATTTAGCTCTATATAGTTGCTTTATATTTATTGTTGATAGAGGCTCATAAAAAACGTGACGTACGGTGACGCCCAAATTTCCCCTAGGCTTCCCTTCCAGCTAACAGAGAAATATTCGAAGTAAAACCATAAAAATGAGTAGAATACATTGGCAAGTGCTTAACCTCAATATTCATGAAAGAAACAGGTGGGCAAAGTATTACGTTTTTTTATTATTACAGCTTGAAGTTATAATTTTATATTTTGTAGGAATATTATTAAAGAAAACAGGGGTTTTCTGCCCATAACTTCTTCATTTTTAATCATAGACCCATAAAAGTAGGGTTCCCAGGACAGAATTCAACAAGTTTTACCCAGCCATTACCATTACCATTAGGTCCGTCATAATTTAAAACCTGTTATTGCTCAAAATCCCAAATGCCTACCAGTCGTGAAAATCGGTCAATTACCTAACTTTGGGAAAAGACGACAAACTAACACTTCACAGTCGCTTGGTCCTGGGTAAGACCTTAAAGTGCCTGGTCCTGGGTAAGACCTTAAAGGGCCCTTCTGTCTCTTTTCTCTGTCTCTCTCTCCCTGCTTATCTCTATTTCCTGGGTATGATCATAAACTGCCTCCCTCTCAGCTCTCGCGCCCTTGATATAACACTTCAAAGTGTTGATAAGGGCGTAAAGCAACCAATCTCACTCACTCACTCACTTCACAGTCGCTTTTCCCCACTTTGAAAAATCCTCAGTCAATCAGTAGTTCACATCTCCTCGTCCTCCTCCTGGGTCCTGGGTAAGACCTTAAACTTCCTGGTCCTGGGTGGGACCTTAAAGTGCCTTTCTGTCTCTTTTCTCTTTCTCTCTCTTCCTTCTTCTCTATCTCTATTTCCTGGGTATGATCATAAACTGCCTCCCTCTTGTGTCGATAGTAATAACGGACTAGTCAACTCAAGTGTAAGTTGAAGAGTGACTCTGCGAGTCTCTTTATTGAAGAGTTCCAAATACCAAGTTGGCGCACCTCACACTAGGTGGCGACGAGTCTTGAGTATCCAGACATCATCCCCGTTCAACCTGTAATGGAGAGAGAAGATGAGTTGACATGTTATTCAGATTCTTCTATTAAACGTCTAGGAGCTGTAGACACCCTTGAGCTCCTCCTGACCTCTGATCGAGGATTACCCTCTACTTGTGGTTTACAATTAACTTGTACATTTGATTCACGAGGAGTTCTTTCTACCTGTGGTTTACAATTATTGTATACAGTTGGTTTACTATGATCTTCTTCCTCTCTGATTCTATTTTCTTCAAATTCATCATTCATCACCTCTACATTTGTTTTACAGGTTTCATTTGTTTTTAGAAGATGCCTTCTGTTCCTTCTTAAGTTAACACCATTCTCCGTAACAACCTCATATGACCTGTCAGCCAACCTGCGAGTAACGTTACCCTTCACCCCCCAATTTTTGTCTCGGATTCTTACTGTGTCCTGTTCCTTTAAAGGAGGCAAGTCCTTCGCAGAGTTATTGTACTCATTTGTTTTAACCTTGTCCTGAGCTCCCTCTGGACCAACACTTTCAGTAAATACTTTTACATTCGGAAATACCGATCTAATCCGCCTTCCCATCAGTAGTTCAGCTGGCGATTTGCCACACTCCATTGGCGCAGCCCTTAGAGTTAGTATCGCCCTGTAAGGGTCTTCACCGTCCTCGTTTGCCCTACTCAACAAGTTTTTTACTACCCCCACTGCTCTTTCGGCCTTGCCGTTTGACTGAGGAAATCTGGGTGAGGACGTTCGGTGATTAAACCCATAACTCTTAGCAAAATCTTGGAACACTTTGCCACTAAACTGTGGCCCGTTGTCGCTCACAAATACTTCTGGCACTCCATGTCTAGCAAAAATGGACTTTAAATGTTCTATAACCTCGTCTGTGCTCATACCCCGCAACCTTGCAATTTCCGGGTAATTGCTGTGATAATCTACTACCAGTAAATAGTTCTGGTTATTCCAGAAAAATAAGTCTGCGGCAACTTTCTGCCATGGTCCCCATTTTGTGTCATCTTTCATGTATGTTTCTTTTTGTTGATTGGCCCTATATTTCAAACAAGTTGGGCAATTTAGTACCTGATTTTCTGTCATTATTCATACGCGGCCAGTACATGACTTCTCTGGCTAGTCTACGTTGTTTCTCAATACCTAGATGACCAGTGTGTAACCTCTTTAACATTTCTTGACGCATGCTCACTGGCATGACAATGCGGTCACCTTTGAACAACACTCCGTTAATTACAGCAAGTTCGTCTTTGAAAGTGGCGTAGGCTGGACAGGCTCCAGTTTTCCATCCATCTAGTATACACAATTTGACAGCACATAACATCTCATCGTTATCAGTCTCCCTCGCGATTTTTTCTAGTTGTTCGCGAGAGGCTGGAATGCTTGAATAAACCATGTCTACCTGAGCTTTAATTTCTTCTTCGGTACAATATGAGAGGCTTACCTCAGCAATCTTGGCCCGTGACAGCGTATCTGCCAGATACAAAAATTTACCTGGGGACCATTCTAACGTGACATCATACATTTGCAATTTTAACATCAATCTTTGCAACCTCGGAGACATATCGTGCATTGGCTTCTCTGAGAGCGGGACTAACGGTTTGTGGTCCGTCTCTAAAATAACATTACGAAGCCCATATATGAAGTTATGAAACTTCTTACAACCGTAAACTAGGCCCAGCGCCTCCTTTTCTATTTGGGCATACCTACATTCGCTCTTATTCAGAGATCTTGCCCCGTACGCTACTGGCTTCCAGTTTTCACCATGTAACTGTAGGAGCACGGCCCCGATCCCATCACGGGAAGCATCCGTGGAGACCTTGGTCTTCTTGTTAACATCAAAATATGCTAGGACAGGTTTTGTTGATAGCACTTGTTTTATACCCTCCCACTCATTTTGATGGGCTTCTGTCCATAACCAATCGACCTTGCTACAAAGTAGTTTTCTAATGTGTGTACAGTTCGCTGCTAGGTGTGGTACAAATCTCCCCACAAAATTTACGCAGCCTAATACCCTTTGGACATCTTCCTTGCAGACCGGATCTGCCATTTTAAGAATTGCTGCTATTCTGTCATCCGATGGACGAACACCCTCTCTGTCTAGGGATTCCCCCAAAAAAATTACCTTTGACTGACCTATTTCGCATTTTTCCCAATTCATCATCAAGTTGTGACTTACAATTTTTTCCTTTACCGCGGCGAGCCTAGTATCATGCTCTTCTTTGTTGGAACCCCAAACCAAGATATCATCAATATAAGTACGTACACCTTGACAACCCTCGAAAATATATGCCATACTCCGGTGGAATATTTCAGGGGCACTACACAACCCATATGGTAAACGTTTATACATGTATCTACCGAAAGGCGTAGAAAAAGTTGTACATTTTTGAGATTCCTCGCTTAGCTTCACCTGCCAAAACGCCTGTGTGGCGTCCAATTTGCTAAATACTGTGGCACCTTGCAACTCACCGAATATTTCATCTCTTGTGGGCAGTTGAAAATGCTCTCGTTTAATTGCTTTGTTAAGATCTTTTGGATCCAGACATACACGCAGCGATCCATTAGGTTTTTTAACCACCACCATTGAATTCACCCATTCAGTGGGTTCTGTTACCATTTCAATAACCCCTAGCTTTTCCATGCGTTGTAATTCATTTTGTAATTGACCCTTGATTGCTAATGGTACGCGTCTTGGAGGATTAACTACAGGCCTGGCATTTTCGTTAAGTTTTATGTCGTACACGACTGGAATAGCCGACAATTCAGATTTCCCATGCTCAGGTACAAAACATTGGTCTAACTCGTACACAGCTTTCTCCTCCTTGATGTTCTGAACACCTACACCTTTACATGTGACCTCATTGACTTCATTCTTTTCGAAAATTCTTTTGATTAACCCAAGTTTCTCACAGGTGTCTCCACCCAACAGGCTTGAACCGTCACAAACTATGAAGACTACCGGAATTGTTCTTTTAAACACCTGAACTCTAAGAATGATTCCACCTTTTACAGCAATTTCACGGTCATTGTAATCAGTCAATTTAACGTTAACTGTTTTTAACGCTGGAGCATTTTGTAACCCTACATAATCATTTACATTCAAGAGGTTTGCCTCTGCTCCCGTATCAAGTTTTACAGTAATCATTGAATTGTCTACTTTTAGATGGTGCACCCATTTGGATTGCGTCGACTTACTGAGACGAATTTCTTTCGGCGAAGTTCCTTTGTTGACCGCTCCGATGTAGAATGAGTTGATGGCGTTGATTTCCACGTCCTCTTCCTCTTCTAGTATATCTGCTCGAACGGCTGCCACTTTGCTATAACACTGCTTCGCAACATGTCCTTTTGACTTGCATTTAGGACAGATCTTGTCCCACGCCGGGCATGCCATTTTGAGATGTCTGGTCCCACACCTCCTGCAGTCTATGGTCTGTTTCCTCCACGCTCCTCCGTGCGATGCTCCTTGACTGCTGACAGCTCCTCCACGTGGTCTGTCATATCTGCTGTCACTCCTGCTGACAGCGTTAACGGCCTGCGTTTGTAGCCCAACCGTTTCCATCATTCGTGCTTCCATTTGGCTAACACTTGCTGCTCTACACATTGACACAGCGTCTGGCAATTTTAGTCCTACCCTTCTCAGTAATCTCTCCCTGAGTGATGAATCTCTTATTCCGCTCACCACTTTCTGATTTACGAGATCATCCTCCAGTGCGCCCCACTCGCACGAGCTAGCCAAGTAGCGGAGATCTGTATAGTAGTTCTCAAAAGTCTCACCTTCCACTTGCTTCCTTTCCAGAAACACATGTCTTTCATAAGTGAGATTCTTTCGAGGAGAACAATAATCCTCAAACTTTTTCATTACATCCTTGTACTTCTTGCAGTCCTGAGTTTCTTCATACGTGAACGTCTTGTACACCTTGTGAGCATCTGTGCCCACGCAGTTGAGCAATATTCCGATGCGACGCTTGTCCTTGCCTTCGGCGATGTCGACCGCATCGAAGTAGCTCTCTAATTGTTCTTGAAACAACACCCAGTTGTTCGCCACATTTCCTGTGACCAGATTCAATCCTTGTGGGGGATTTATACCATTCATGGCTCCGTTTGTTGTACTTTTCCGTACTAATTCTGTCGTAATTTCACCCTGGTACCATGTGTCGATAGTAATAACGGACTAGTCAACTCAAGTGTAAGTTGAAGAGTGACTCTGCGAGTCTCTTTATTGAAGAGTTCCAAATACCAAGTTGGCGCACCTCACACTAGGTGGCGACGAGTCTTGAGTATCCAGACACCTCTCAGCTCTCCCGCCCTTGATATAACACTTCAAAGTGTTGATAAGGGCGTAAAGCAAACAATCTCACTCACTCACTCGTCCTCCTCCTCGGGTCTGTAGGTGGTAGAGACCTCTTGTGTATAGTGGAAGTCTCCTAGCATCCGGCTGCACTTGACTTTACTGCGATTTACTCGCCGTGGAAACCCTGGCCACTCAGGTAGGTGGGGTGGACCTTCCGGGTTGGGGGAAGGTAGGAGGAGATCCAGAGTCTCCCATTTGAAAGTATGTTTATAGGCTAACTTGCACAGACGGTACCTTCTAGTATCTCCCACTTCTTGTCATCTTCATCCAACAAGATATTAGCTGGTACCACCATGGGGCTGCACTGGGGCGGCCCTAATTCCGGCTGGAACACTTTACCACTCTTGAGAGTGGTATGGGGAGGTGGTATCACATCCTTTACAGTTTCAGTTACTAATTTAGCCAGAGTGTCATAGGTCCTTGGGGTCAAGCCCCACTGCACTTGCCTTTGCCCGGTGATTGGTGCTGAGGAGTGGAGGGGGGGGGGTGTGTGGAGCACAGATGGTTCCTCTTCTCTAGAAGCAGGTGACTGGGTCACGTCATCTAACGCAGCCGTCTCCTGAAGCCCCTCGTCAGGCACTACTTGGCCGTCGTAGATGGTCACAGATAGTATCAGTCCTTCTTGCTGGTGAGTTAGAGGAGAGGCAGCCTGGATCATCTTAGTGGGCACTCGCAGAGCCCTCGGCGGAATGGTAGCATCCGTCTGTCACCTTTACCACTCCTGGTGTCTGGCCAATCACCTCAAGGGCCAAGTCTTGTAGTAACCGGTCTTGACTCGGCCGAGCAGGCGTCACTGGCTCTACCTGGGGGCAGTAGGGCTGGCGAGTTGCCTCAGGTGGGTTCTTGGGCGAATCGGTGGGGGAGGGGGCTTGTTGCACTGCTTGTCCAGCTGGGAAATCCAGTGTGCACTGAATTCCCTGATAGTGAAGTTCAGTCTCTCGACTAGTGGCCACTCGCCCAGAGAGTGGTCGCCTACAGGTGAGCACCAACTCCTGAACCGGACCAGGCCAGTCTGGTCGCTGATCTTGGTGAACATTTTGGCGATGTTTTATGAGGTCTCTCTTGCAGCGATTATAAACTATTTTCGAGCACAAGTCACACTTCACACCAAGAATCAAGTCGTTGTGCTTGTCCCGCTGGTGTTCTTCAGCTTGACGAGCAGCCCCCCTACCGCTATCCGTAAGGATAGCTTTGCCATGCTACTCAAATGACGTCACCGGGGCGCTTTCCGAAGGCAGAACGGTATGGTACCAACACTGTCTTCCGAACACCTTTTCTCATGCTTTTTTTTTGGGGGGGGGGAACTTTCTAACCGATCCCAGAAGCAAGGGTAGCAAGGTCCAAACGGGAACATGTGTCACTTACTGATAAAAAAAAATGTTATCGCTTACCGAATATTCGAATCGAGTGCAGTCAACCATAACAAAATAAGAAAACAAGTAGATGGGAAGCTATAAGGTTCATGGAAGAGCCACAGGGAACCAGCATGGAACAGCCAAGAGCTGTCACGTGATCTACAGCTATGACGTCATAGCGAGAAAACCCCCATGCATGGCCATGGTCCAGGAGAAAAACAATGACGGAATTTGGCTGTCATATTCAAGGTAGAAACTCTGCGATTATCACATTAAAAAGGTAACGAAATATAGATTCTTCTGCTAAAATCTTAATGTCTGCTGGTTGTTGGGTTGGTTGAACCCATACGACCTGAGCAGACAACTCAAAGCAAAACGTCTGCAGATGAGAACGGCCGGAGCCTGCCTTCAAGGCTTCGGCAAGTGGCATGGTGGGAGGGAGGCTATACTGGGTTTGCGAGTGCCGTTTTTGTGACGATCCTTTATTTTTAAATATAAAAACAATATTAGGCGTTCAGATCTTGAGAAATATAACCAAACTATTAAAATAATAATCCCTTGAGCGGTATACGGTTGCCTAAAAGTTTTACTATATAAAACAGTCTAGTAAAATGAGTATCTCCCTTGATGACTGGGGTGAGTTAGGTCGTAATAAAGGTTTTAAAATAATTCAGTACAATATAAGGCCACTATTGCCTAAAATAGACTTATTAGCGGAAGATGTTTTTAGACGGAAATTCGATGTTATTATTTTTACAGAGAGTTGGCTCAAGCCTGAACTGCATGAGGATTTAATATCACAGAAGGAATACAATTTAATTAGATTAGATAGGAAAGTTCAATCAAGAGGAGGTGGTATATGTTGTTACATGAGGAAAGACTACGAAGTGTTTACCCAGGAAGACTGCTGTGTCTCTGATGCAAACTGCGAAGCTATTGGCTTCGTGGTAAAAAGATTGAACAATCCAAGATACTCAATCATTAGTACCTATAGGCCCCCAGATTGTAATGTTAGAACCTATTTTGAATCATTGAACTACGTCACAGAAAAAACCATGGCAATGAGTCCTCGTAGCAATGAACATGTATTTGTCTGCAGAGACTTGAACATTGATTTACTTGATACAACCAATGCCAAATACAAATCATTAAAAGAGTATTGTAATCATCATTCTTTTGAATGTAATATGAATTTAATAACTCGGTTTGGTCTTATGAAAAATAGTATTCTAGACATATTTCTCACACGCACTTCGATTGAGTTTACTACTGGAACTGTTAGCTACAATCTCTTGGATCACCAGCCGACGTTTATAATAGTAAAAAAGAAAAATATTCCAAAGGAGAAAATAAGTTTCACTGGGAGGAATTATGTAAATTACACCAGGGAAGGTATGGAAAATCTGCATCTGTATGGAAACCGATCCCAATGCCAGTTGGAAAATAATAAATGACAATATTAGAGAGAGAGAGCAGCATTCGAGAGGTTTGGACGTGTCATACGACGCTCCCACAAAAACACCGATTGCTACCGTTTTTCAAGGACTTACCATTCCATAAAATCACCAAGGACTTGATAACACGATAGCGATACGAGTGAGATGGGTGATAAGTGAATTTAATAAGAGATTACACGACTTTGAGGACATTTTGTGCGAAAAAATGGATGGAATCAGTGATATTTCGGATACGGAATTACATGACAGAGGCTTTCTCACGCACGACAAACAAAGGGCTTTGTTCAACCCAATAGAAGGGGACAGTGAGGTATGTAAAACGCGACTATGCACCTATAGCCAACCAATAGACAATACGTTTGCAGAAAAGGGCGCCTACGGGATTACTACTAATCCATGCACGGTAGATGACCTGAAACAATCGCTCGAGTACACCCAGGCAAACCAGGAAATAATGAAAAAGAAAATGGATGAAATGGTAAGGAGAGAGCACGAAAATAGTATGATCATGAATGAAATCCGTCTAGAGAACTTACATTTGAAGAGAAACTATAGGAATCTAGAAGAGACCCTCTTTGAATGTGAAATTGAAAGAAGAAAAATGAATGTCATACTGTCTGGATTGGAATATAGGCGCAACGAAGACTTGCTAGCCACCTGTGTCAATGTATGTAGGGTCATAGATTCAGAATTTACGAAAGAAGATCTAATGGTAACAGAGAGATTGAAAACCTACCAGAATGGACAGAGATTAGTGCGCATACAATTTGTATCGAAAGAAGCTAGAGACACGGTATATTACAATAGATCACAGTTGAAAAACTCCAAATGGTTCGATAAAGTATATATCAACGCTGATTTACCAACCACAATAAAAGAAAGAAAAGAAATGCTGTCCACAGTACGAGCGCACATCAATGAACAAGGTACTAAGAAGGTAGATGGATTGTATAAAGACAGAATTACCGTCGACGGTATCAGTCATCGTTATGACCAATTGGAGGATTTGGATAAGGGCTCACGCTTATCTGACGCTAAAACTAAAGAGATCAACGGAAGCATTTACTTTAGTTCGGAACACAGTGTGTTGAGTAATTTTTACCCGTGTCGTCTACGAGTTAATGATATGGAATTTGCATCCATCGAGCAAGCCTATCAATATGCTCGTGCTATCTCTCGGTCTCCCTGATGTAGCAAAAGATATCTTTCTATGCAAAGATGCACGTGCCTGCAAGAGATATTCCTATTCAGCAAAAAATGATGATGAATGGGATGCCATCAAGATAAGGGTAATGCGTGTCTTGATAGAATGTAAATTCAACCAAAATCCGGGCATGAGGAGGGAATTGCTGGATACGGAAAAGAAGCCTTTAATAGAAGCAACGAATTGCGAGTTTTGGGCCTGTGGGTCTACTCTAAAGTCAAAAAAGACCATTGCAGGGCAACACAACGGATGTAATTTAGTTGGGCGAATGCTCGAAGATTACAGAAGCTTTGCAAGTGGTGAATTGAAATGGGACGACAGAAAACCAATTGAGCCCAAAGATGAGAAGGGAATTATTGTTCCACCTTCAATGAGCAAATCACCACGAGCGAAAATCCCCAAGGATGATCAGAGTGAATCATATGCTGGTAGAGGAAGGGGGAGGCAAGGCTGGTTACCGCGTTCAGCGAGAGGTGGTTACAATAGCAGTAGGAACAATTACTCTCAAATGCTCGGTATATCAAATGATCTAAATGATTGCGAGGATATGGACTGTAATCAACAATCTGAATCGTCAAACCGCATGCCTCCACTTGGAAACGACTATTTCAAACCTCCACCTACCCCAAGTAGAAGAACTACATATGCAGCAAGCCTGAAAAGAGGTAACAATAGAGGGAAATGGAAGGCATCCAGGGGCCAATCACACAGATATCAACAGCGACAATTGGAAAGGCTGGGTGATCCGTATGTTTCATGCTCTCCCAATCCTAGTCCATCAACCAGACAGAAACGATTGTTAAGTGGGGAACAAATTGATAGCCCTAGCAAACGAGTAAATACATGCCAACCTAGTCCAGCCGAAATGGAGGCGGTACTGAGAGATTTCATGGCCCAGCAGTACTATGGAAATCAACAATCATATACTAGTGAAACCGATCGTCAACAAACAGATGGCATATTTAAGAGATAGACATATGTTCGCCCTGAATTTGAATTTGAATTTGAAACCTAGACCACAGTCTCATTGTAGAAATATGGTTCGGACGATAGTGATCACCGATTCTCGGGGGAGAAGCATAGAGGGACGAATTGGTAACAATAACATCTGGGTCTTCATATACCCAGGAGGAAAGTTATCCTTCCTAACGGACAGAGCACTAGAGTTGGAAGAGAAATATAAACCTGATAATTTATTGTTGTGTGGGGGTATATGCGATCTGAGCATAAAAGATCGACACACAAAGGAAATCTCTTTAGTACGAAATGAGAAAGAAGCAATTGTCACACATATGATTAAATTATACGATAACGTCCTGGAAAGATTATCAGTTGTAACAAGCAGATGCATAGTTTCGCTTGGAGGCCTGGTTGGACTGGATATTAATAGAGCCAATGGCCTGGATGGGTATTCTACACTGCAGCATGGTGTTAATGATGCAATTGTCGATATAAATTTGTATCTAAAGAATGTCAATCGACAAAGAGGAGTCAAACACGTACATCTCATTGATAAAGTTCACCACAAGGCCAAAAATAAGTGGAGACACTATCTAAGACGACTTCAAGATGGTATACACTGTGACGAAATCGTAAAGAATCACTGGGCTACACAAATTGTTCAATTTGATGCAAATCCGCTTGTTTGAATTGCCAAACTTGCCTTCCCCCAGAAGCCGTTGTACGGCCTGGGGGAGGTGGGAGAGGCAACCAAACTATCGTGTAATTATAGAGAACGATCCAAGAATATCAATTAATGGACTATTCAGTGTTCAGTTACATAATAACGGAAGGTGTTGGACGTTGATCTCACCTTCTCTCAGAAGCCGTTGCACGGCCTGGGAGAGGTGGGAGAGGCAACCATACCATAAGGATATTATATTGTGCGTATTTAACAAGGGACAACTCAGCAAATGCAGAAGTACACAATACATCAATGACTCGTATCAATTGGAGACAATTGGTAAGGTTATTGTTCTACCTTCAATGTATTTTATAAGAACATTGCTCCTACTGATTTCTCGAAACTGTATTGAGCGCCCAGAAGTCGTTGTACGACCTGGGTTGGAACTCACTATGAATGGCTACATGTATGTCAGAAAGGAGCTAGATAGAAGGATATTAAAAGCTAAGTGGACACTGAGTATAAGATATAAAATGAAGAAATATAACTCTAATGAATAATATACCGGAGATTAAAGACTGGGCCACTCTTGCTAAAAGAAGTGGTCCTGGGTAAGACCTTAAAGTGCCTGGTCCTGGGTAAGACCTTAAAGGGCCTTTCTGTCTCTTTTCTCTGTCTCTCTCTCTCTTCTTCTCTATCTCTATTTCCTGGGTATGATCATAAACTGCCTCCCTCTCAGCTCTCCCGCCCTTGATATAACACTTCAAAGTGTTGATAAGGGCGTAAAGCAACCAATCTCACTCACTCACTCACTTGCTAAAAGAAGAGGTTTAAAAATTGTCAATTACAATATAAGATCTATACTACCAAAAATTGATACCATAAGAAATGAAATGTTGAGTGAAAATATTGATATATTTATATTTACGGAAAGCTGGCTGAAAAAAGAAGTAGATGATGGGTTAATTGCTAGTCCTGGGTATACGATTTATAGGTTGGATAGAACCACTGGTTCGAGAGGCGGTGGGATATGCTGTTATATTAGGAACTGTTTTTGTGTAGATGATAACTTAGAATGGAGATGCTCAAATGGAGAAAGTGAAATAATGGCTCTTAAGGTATGGAAACCAAACAATCCTGCTTATAAAATAATATCGGCATATCGCCCACCGTCTGGCAATATTAACTCCTTCTTTAACGACTTAAATGATATACTGAATCGGTGTGTGAGTAGAGCAAATGAAAATGTCATTGTAACGGGAGATTTTAATATTGACACCCTGGTTGACGATAACAAGAATAGAGCCTTGCAACAGTTTATTTTGTCAAAAAACTTTACCAGTCATATAAATAATATAACTAGATATGGACTCCTCAAAGACTCGATTATTGATCATTTCTTAGTAAGAAGTACAATAGAAGTGACAGCGGGCGTACTAAATTATTCCTTATCTGACCACCAGCCAACGTATATAATAATGAAAAGAAATGTAATGGCGCAACCTAAAGTAAGTATCACAGGTAGATGTTTCAAAAATTATTCTGATGAAATTCTGAGAGAAAAGATAGACCAGATTGACTGGACAGAATATCATAGTAATGATGATCCGAACAAATTGTGGGATATCATTTATAAAAACATTTTAAACATTGCCAATGAAATAGCACCGTGGAAGAAGTTTAAATTAAGACGATCAAAACCAGCCTGGTATACAGCTGAATTGACCGAATTGAATAGAAATAGGGAAAAACTATATAAGAAAGCAAATCGAACGAAAGACTGTAATGATATCATAGCTGCAAGAAATGCAAAGAGTTTGTGTAATAATGAAACAAAAAGGGCAAAATCAAATTATTATAAGAACTTGTTGACAATTCATAAGAAAGATACCACCAAATTTTGGAAAGTTATAAAAGAAATTGATACTGGGTCGGTAAATACTATAATTAATATCAAAGTAGCTGATAAAGTGGTCTATGGTCAGGAAATGGTTAACGCTTTAAATGAACACTATTGTGAAATAGGGGATAAAATTAATGAAAAAATCGGTACGCATCCTACTAAAAGATTTGATGAAAGTTTTGGTGGAGACCTAGAGAGTATAACAGTAGATAGAAGCGATATTGTAAGATTAATTAGTAATATTGATGTTAAAAAAAGTTCTGGATGTGATTTGATTACTAGCAGAATATATAAGGATTGTTTTAAGATGATGATTGAGCAAATAGCAGTATTATATAATGCATCATTAAAGGCTGGTATTTTCCCGGTTCAATGGAAATGTGCTAACGTGGTACCAATTCCCAAGGTAAATAATCCGAAAATTGTTAACGACACAAGGCCAATATCACTAACACAGATAGGAGGAAAATTATTAGAAAAAATAGTAGTGGAACAATTAATGGACTTTCTGAAATACAAAGGGATATTAAGTGATCAGCAGAAAGGATATCAAAAAGGAAAATCTACTACTGATGCCTTAGTTGAATTAATTAGTGATCTAAATTTATCAAACAATCATAAGAAAATTACTATTGCCTGCTACGTCGATTTTAGTAAAGCTTTTAACTCTGTAGTGCCTGCATTAATGTTGAACAAATTGAGAGATCTAGGTGTCGCCCCATCACTACTTTCCTGGTTTGAATCCTATTTAACCAATAGATCACAGAAAGTGAAATTAAATGGTCTATCTTCCAGTGTATTAGAAATCAATTATGGTGTACCCCAAGGGTCAATACTAGGTCCAATCATGTACTTGATCTATGCTAACGACTTAAAACATTTAAAACTGAAATCGAAATACTTACAATACGCCGATGATACAGTATTTTATTATACAGGTGATAGTCTTAAAGAATGTGAAATTGCTTTAAACCATGACATGAGCCTCTTCTATGAATGGAGTTTAGGAAATAGATTATTAGTTAATAGTAAAAAAACAAAATTGATGGTAATTGGATTGAGCAAGCAAATGTATAATAATAGACTGGATGTAAATGTCAAATTAGGAGGTGAAAAACTTGAAGTTGTTGGGACATATACTTATCTTGGAGTGACAATAGACAATAGACTATTGATGAAACAACAATACAATAATGTTGTTAGACAGATTAATGAGAAAATTTATACTTTTAGAAAAATTAGATGTAATCTGACCAAGGCAACTGCAATATTAATTGCAAAATCCAAACTACTATCTCTGTTTGATTACAGCAAAGTTTAGTTTATGTCCTTTGACAAACAAAGATTTAGATAAATTACAAAAAATCCAAAATAGAATTTTACGAATTGCATTGAGCTGTGATTACAGAACTAGTAATGCGGATTTACTTACTACCACAAAAGTAATGTGTATAAAGGAAAGAATGATGTATAACCACTGTATTATAGGACATAAGGAAATATATATAAAGGGAAATGTTATCCTCCCTACTAGAATGACTAGGCAAGCAAATGCACCAATATTGGGAAATTTTAATCCAAAAAACAGTAAGGATGAAAAATCGTTAAGAAACAACATAGTAAAGGCTTGGAATAGTCTTAGTCCAGAACTAAGGCTTCTAGGTGATGAACTTGCATTTAAAAATAATTTGAAAAGAAGTATTAAGGACTATTGTACTTGATGATACAGCCATACTCCCCCCCCCCCCCCCACACACACACACGCTACATATACACTCTATCTTTAAATTAGTTTCTTGATGACTTCACCAGAAATTATTTTTGAGTTTTCCTGTCGCTCCTCTTATTGCTTTCGTTCTCCCCCTCCCACTACTACCCCCCACCCCTGCCTCTGCATGCCTACTCCTTTAACCCACTTATGTACAGGATACACCCTATCAAAGGGATATAATGTAATATATTGAATTGTATAGAATAAGTTAAATATAATGATTAATTAACTCTGTTTGTATATATATGATGCAACAAGCACGAATGTCACATTTATTTATTGATTTATATGATTCACCCATCTCATCTCGACATATGAAATGATACACACTAGTCGGGAACTCCTTACATCACATTATTTCTTAAAACATCTCATTTCATCCTCCATCCATCTCTCATCTTTGTTTCTTTAAATATTCTGATAAACAATAGATAAAAACGGCTTATAACAAGTCATTTATATTATAATGGCATGAGGTTTATATAAAACTAAAAAATTGTATTTATTCACTGATTATGTATATACACTGCTACCCTCGAAATGCTGAAATATAATCAGGGTGCTAAAGAACATCACCTCTGAGGTGAGGGCATCAAAACTGTAATACAAGCCTGAATAAAATTTCTGTTTAAAAAAAAAAAAATATTCTTGCTGCGGCAAACACACTAGCACCTTACAAAAAGTTCCAGATTAAGAAAAACAGGCCCACTTGGTTCACTCGTGAACTTATTGAGTTGGGGCAGGAGAGGGAAAGGCTATATAAGAAAGCTAATAAGACCAAAACCCCTGATGATTTAAAAGCTGCAAGGCAAGCCAGAAATACATGTAACAGAGCAGTCAAACAAGCAAAATCAGAATACTACAGAAACCTGCTCATAGAAAATAAGTCAGACTCGAAGAAATTCTGGAGAACAATAGACGAAATAGAAAATAAACAAACTAGTGAGATAACCACCATACTGAATGAAGATAATCAAACTCTTACAGGTATGGAAGCAGCCACAGAATTAAATAGATATTACTGTAATATTGGCCAGAAAACCGCAAACGAACTCCCCCACTCACCATTAACTAGAAGAGATTATGAACTTAATTTTGCATATACCCAACCAGTAATGGACAAAGAAGTGGTTCTGCAGCTGATCAGAGACACAGCAGTCTCAAAAAGCTCGGGTTGTGATGATATATCCGCAAAAATTTACAAAGACGCATTCTTAATACTGATTGATAACCTCTTACATGTATATAGATTATCAATCGTGATGGGTATTTTTCCACAATTGTGGAAAAAAAGTATTGTTAAAACCCCTGCCGAAGAAGCCTCTTGCCAAATCCCCTGGAGATACTAGACCAATTTCATTGACGCACATTGCTGGCAAAATCCTGGAAAAAAATATTGCTTCACATTTACGAGAATATTTAGATCAAAATCAACTACTTAGTTCCCATCAGCTGGGCTTCCAAAAAGGACACAGTACAAATGAGGCCATTTTATAAACTGGTGTCCGACATAAACAAGTCAATGCACAAAAAGGATTACACTTTGGCCTGCTTTGTTGATTTTAGCAAGGCTTTTGACTGTGTTGATCACGATATACTGCTAAAAAAAACTTCAAGATATTGGCATAGATAAATTAGGTCTAAATTGGTTTGAATCTTATTTAAAAAAACAGAACACAATGTGTAAAAATTGGAGAGTGTGCTTCTTCGGCGGAAATAAATCCGATTGGTCCTGGGTAAGACCTTAAAGGGCCTTTCTATCTCTTTTCTCTGTCTCTCTCTCCCTTTTTCTCTATCTCTATTTCCTGGGTATGATCATAAACTGCCTCCCTCTCAGCTCTCCCGCCCTTGATATAACACTTCAAAGTGTTGATAAGGGCGTAAAGCCACCAATCTCACTCACTCACTCACTCACTCAGCGTTCTATATTAGGACCTCTCCTATTCCTAATCTATGTAAACGACATAAAAGACCTCAATTTTGTTTCTAAGTTCATCCAATATGCAGATGACACGGTAATTTATAGCTCAGCATCGGATCTGAAGACATGTGAGAAAACTCTCTGTGCTGACCTAAAGCTGTTTTATGGCTGGTGTTTGAGTTGCAAACTATCTCGAAATAAAACAAAGACAAAACTGTTGGTGTTTAATACACGCCACAAAACACACGGAAAGCAGATAATGGTCAAGGTAGATAACACCCAACTAGAGGCAGTTGACTCTTATGAATACTTAGGGATCAAATTAGACAAACATTTGACAATGGTAGGACAGCTAAACGCTGTAATAAAACAAATTAATCACAAGCTTTATTCCTTCAACAAGATCAGGAAAAATTTAGATACTAGGACTGCACTTATCATATGCAAATCAAAAATTCTCTCATTATTTGATTACAGTCTATCAGTTTTATGCTGCCTAAATCAAACAGACATAGATAAATTGCAAAAACTGCAAAATAGAGTGCTTCGATCCGCACTGGGAGCAGATATGAGAACCCCAATAATAGATATGCATGTTGAAACGAAAACAATGTTGATTAAAGATAGAATTCTGTTTAATAATATGAGATTAGCCCATGGGGCTGCGTATCAAGAAAATAATGACTTAGCTGATAGAATTACAAGACAGGACACTGCCCCTACTTTGACCATTTTCATACCGAGATCTGAGAAAGATAAAAGATCTCTGGCATATCAATGTGCCAGAGATTGGAATAAATTAGATCCATCATTACGAAGGAGAGATATTATATGTAAGGAGTTTAGTCTCACACTCAAGCACCAGATCATAGGAAAGATGTCTAACAACCCAATACCATGACCACTTGTATATACTGAAATTCATGTCATGTTGATAAAATGAATTGTACTCCTAACTCACCCCCCTCACTCACCCACCATATATAGTCCAAATTCATTATAGTCAGATCATCATCTCATCACCTCACTCATACTTCATTATCACCATCGATCCGGGATCGATACGTCACTACTTGAATGTATAAATGCATAGTATTAAAATGAATATTAGGTTAGAATAGCAAAACTGAAGCAGGACTGAACTATGTATATTAGTATAGCTAATGTTAAACAAGAACTTTCACCCACCATAAGGACAAGAGACAAAGCCCAGTAAATCAGGGCATGAGGAAAATCGCTCTACGGAGAGAGATTGTTTTGGTTAGATCATGTACACACCTCCTGAATAAATATATTGTCCCCCCAAAAAAAATACTTTTCTGGACCCCGATCTCTGGTCATGTAATCACAATAGGAGTAACGACACTTGTAGAGTTGCTTTGACGCCATTGTAAACTGAACTGAAGAGCCAGCCAAGTCCAGATTTATTTTATTGTTCTCCGCCAATACTTTGTAAGAACTGCTACTAAGCGAAAGAGTATTAATCCACCCACGGATAAACTCGTTGTGGTATAGGCTATAAGCGCTATGGTGTGTGTCCAGGCTTGTCTCCTATGCTGTCTCACATCCATTTCTGGACTGCATTCCATAACTTAACCTCCTGTGCAGCCCCATGGGTGTTCCGGACCGTGTTTCATGCCCGCAGAGCCCACCGGCAAAAGCTGCACAATTTGAACCCAGTCTCTCCCGGTGTCACTAGTCTTTCCCAGTTGTCAGCTAGCCTATTCCTAGTCGTCAGTTAGCCTTTCCCAACAGTCAGCCGTTGCAGGTTCGGTTGTTGTAATACATGCTGTGCATGCTTCTCGTTGCCTTGTCTGCTTCATCAGCAGTCTTCCTCTTGCCAGGTTTCGGAGCTTAGACTGTACCTGGTGTTCTTCAAGAGGTGCCCCTTAAAGTGCCTGGTCCTGGGTGGGACCTTAAAGTACCTTTCTGTCTCTTTTCTGTCTCTCTCTCCCTTCTTCTCTATCTCTGTTTCCTGGGTATGATCATAAACTGCCTCCCTCTCAGCTCTCCCGCTGTTGCTGCTCGTATAACCTTAAATACACCTGTCACACTCTGTTGTCTGTACCTACCACCAGACAAGAGTGTCTCTCAGACAGAACTAACAGGAATAATTAACCAACTCCCATCCCCATTCATATTGATGGGTGACTTTAACGCTCACAATACTGTCTGGGGGGACTCAAAGATTGATGGAAAGGGGAGAATGATTGAGAGAATCATTGACCGCAAGTCATTGTGCCTCTTCAACAGGAAGGAAGCAACCTACCATCATCCTGCTTCTGGAACATTCTCCTCCATTGACCTCTCTTTGAGCGACGCTTCAGTATTTGCTGATTTTGACTGGAAAGTACATCATGACCTTTGTGGTAGTGACCACTTTCCAATCATTATCCAGACTGAACAGAAAAACAAAGACATTGAGCGTCCACCTAGGTGGAACATAGCAAAGGCTGACTGGGAGGAGTACCAAAAGAAATGCATACAATCATTTCGTTCATGGCCACTGATAAAGGAAAGGGAAGAACATCCTGCCGAGTACTTTGCCAATAACCTTAGGGAAATCAGTGCCATGTGCATTGGGAAAACCTCCATCACACAAAAGAGACAAAAATGCCCCTGGTTCAATGAGCGATGCCAGGAGGGAAAGAAGAAAGGCCCTCCGTAAATTCAGGAAGACCATCACACCTGAAAATATGCACAGTTACCTCAACACTAGAGCCATCACAAAGCAGACTTTCAAGCAGGAGAGGAGAGAATCATTCCACACCTATGTGGGTTCACTCTCCAAATCCACTCCTATGCGAAAAGTATTCCAACAGATTGGGAAGCTTAACGGGGACCCTCCACCTACAGTACGTCATCTTCAGGATGGACCTGTAAAGGTGGAGACCCCTAAGGAAATTGCAGACACCATGGCTGAGCAATTCAGGAAGGTGTCATCTAGTGACAACTGCTCAGACCAGTTCCTGAGTCATAAAACTAAATGTGAGAGACAGAAGCTCAACTTTGAATCCCGTAATGAGGAAAGCTACAACAAGCCTTTCACCAAGGATGAGTTGCAGCATGCGCTCTCACAGGCAAAAGACTCCTGCCCTGGACCAGATGACATCCATTACCAGATGTTGAAACACTTACCAGAGGAAACCATGCACCTTCTTCTGGAGGTGTACAATGACATCTGGGTGACCGGAAATTATCCACCATCGTGGTCAGAGGCAATAGTTGTGCCAATTCCTAAACCAGAAAAAAACCCAACGTTGGCCTCTAGCTACCGTCCAATAGCCATGACCAGTTGTATGGCCAAAACAATGGAAAGATTGGTGAACAACAGGCTAGTCTACTTTCTTGAATCGAAAGGGCACCTTTCAGTTCACCAATCCGGATTTCGTCGAGGACGCAGCACAACAGATCACCTAGTGAGCCTGGAGAGCTGGATCCGAGATGGGTTTGCTAACAAAGAACATGTGGTCAGTGTCTTCTTTGACCTGGAGAAGGCATATGATACCACCTGGAGGTATGGGATCATGAGAGACATTCACAAGCTGGGTTTGAGAGGAAGACTGACTGGATTTATCGGAAACTTCCTGACGGATAGATCTTTCCAAGTCCGCCTAGGGTCAGTCCTCTCCGAGAGTGAAGAGCAGGAAATGGGTGTACCCCAAGGCTGTATCCTCTCAGTGACCCTCTTCAGTGTTAAGATCAACAGCATCACTAAACAACTTCAACCTAGTGTTGAATGCTGCTTGTATGTGGATGATTTTGTCATCTGCTACAAGGGCACCCACATGCGAACAATTGAACGCATACTACAGCAGACTCTGACAAGACTAGCTGAGTGGAGCACCAACAATGGCTTCAAATTCTCAGCAGAGAAAACTTGTGTTGTGCATTTCTGCCGAAGGCGAGGGTGCAAAGAGGAGCCAACACTATATCTCCAAGGAAAAAATCTGGTAGTCCAGGAGGAGGTAAAATTCCTTGGCGTGGTATTTGACAGGATTCTTTCCTTCAAACCACACATTGAATACCTCCGGAGGAAATGCCAGAAGGCAATGAACCTGCTGAAGGTCCTCAGTCACCCCAACTGGGGTTGTAACAAAGAGACCTTGCTGACATTGTACAAAATGTATTTCCAATCAAGGTTAGACTATGGATCTATGGTGTATGCCTCTGCTCCAAGGTCTTACCTGGACAGACTGGAAGAAGGCTCTCCACAAGGAAAGCAGCATCTACACTGCTGAAGGAAAAGCACTGCTTAAGGCACTTGAATGGGTACAGGTCTCACATATGACGAAATTCATCATATTCTCAGACTCGCACCCATGTCTAGAAGCTGTGAGCAACCTTTATCCTAAGAACCCAATCATACAAGCAATTCAAGAGACATACACTGAAAACAAAAGACTGGACAAAGAAGTGGTGTTGTGCTGGTTGCCAAGCCACATTGGAATGGAAGAAAATGAGGCAGCAGACATTGCAGCCAAAAATGCATTGAGGCGCCCTGTTGGGGCTGACCAAATGCCATACACAGACATTGTACCTGTGGTGCAGGCACATGTCAAACGTAGCTGGCAGCGCACATGGAATGGTGTTAACAGTAACAAGCTGCGAGCAATCACACCATCAATCACACCAAAATTCAAAGATGATAACCTGACAAGACCCGAACAGGTGATACTGACCCGTCTTCGTACCGGTCACACCAAACTGACTCACAGGCACCTTCTAAAAGGTGAAGTGGCTCCTGTATGTCAGACATGCAACACTCAACTGAGTGTAGAGCATCTCTTAATACATTGTCAGGCAACCAAGAGAAACAGAATAAAATTCCTGCAAAATCGCAGGACACTGCAGAGTATTTTCCGGGAATCTGGGAACAAAAATATTCTTGATTTCCTACGGGAAACCAAATTGTACGACAACATTTAGGTAACCTAAATGAGCCTGACTTCGTCAGGCCAAACCCTGTTTCATGAAATAGGGAATTTCACAGAATAAAATAATAAAACCACAGTATATCTGCTAACTTTTAATTACTATTAGCGGAGGTGAAACTAACCAAACCAAACCAAACCAAAACCCACACTACTTTGTCTACTAATGAATATATTTACAATGTACAAATCAATTTCATTACTTTGTCTATATAGAATTATCTACTATTAGTCCATTCTGGGTCAGATTTTGGGTCTATTTTGAATGACACCATGGTATATGAGGCCATATGCCATGGTGTCAGCCTACCACATTTAATTCAATGAGACATTGGCTTCCCGAATGCAACCACTCAAACCTGTCACACTTGACCAAGCGCAACCGACCCCGCCCCCTATAGGGCAGATTTAGACCACCTTTAAACCTCCTTTCGTTGCTCGATTACCCCTGGTATTCTCAGTTAGACAGAACTCACACCCATCGACCTGTTTTTTATGTTTTCCCATCTAAATGGGTACCATTACATCATCTGAATGGCAAGTTTTGTTCCTCTTCATGCCTTTTTAGGGGACAACTTATGTATAATCTGGTACAGGAAAGTTGCAATTTTAAATATAAAGATTGGTTTAGAATCCCACCCCTGTCGGAGCTCTCACACACACTGCACTTTCACTCACACACTACACTCACTCACCAGCCACTGCCCCTCCCGCTGCTTGCCACTGCCTACCACTGCCTGCCACTAGTGTGTGTGTAGCCTTGCCTCAAGGCTACACACACACTAGGCAGGTAGGCAGTCAGGTATCAAACACTAACACATGGGAGGAGTGAAGGATGGGTGGTTGGTGGGCATGCAGTGTCATTCAAGGTGAGAAAAATGACAACTATAAGAACAAAAACAGACAATAAAATAAGTAGAGCAAGCAAAAGTACTAGCGGGTAGAATTTCTGGACTCAGTGAGAACTTCCTGCCACCTACAAGTGGTTGTGTTTGGAACTGCATGTGAGTTCGACAGATGCCCAGATGCCAAGTTCTTAATTCAAATTATGGTGCGTACAACAGAAAGGTTAGTAAAATAATGGCTTGTTGTTTTTTGTAATGTAATGGTTTTGTAATGTTCTCTATTTGTATGGGATCTGACCCATTACAGACTAAAATGATTATACCACTCTGGTTATGGCATTCAAATTTGCGGCCTCGTGGGTATATGGGATCGTACACCATTCTCATGCCATAACCATCGTGGTATAATCCCTAATTCTATAAGAAATTACTTAGGAATAGAAACTGTTACCATGGTAACACATCATTACATACAGTGTTTGGTAAACAGCCCTGAGAAATGCACAGAAGATAATTTGAGTCATTTCCATTATATATCAACCCTCAAATATTGATATCTATTGTTTGGTACTTCCAGTCAAATTGGAATATTCTAAATAGCTAACAATTACTTTAAATCTAATGTTTCAATGTTGATTTCAACACATTGAAATGTATACCAATGCGAAAAAGAGCATAGCTTACAGGAAATGTGATTGTATTGAATACTTGTCCATTGAGTGAGAAATAAGAGAAATATGCAATCTACCGTACAATGACATGTTGAATCATATTCATATTTGCATATCATATTATCAAGCAACTACACAGTTGTTTTTATCCCTCCAGTCATACATAACCAGCTTGTGCATTCTAAAGAACACAACATGTTGGATGTTTCCTTCAAACCCCACACACACTTATAAAGAACCCCTTTTTCGAGATCACAATACACAAGTATCAGAAAAACTATGAACCAGTAAAGACCTCTTAGGTGTTGAGTCAGAGTGAGGAATAAGTTTCCTACTTCTGAAGACTCTCTACCTACAAATTCATATAAGTTGGCCATTCTCACAAAATTACATGATGGATGTTCTCTTCAAACCCCACACACACACTTATAAAGAATCTCTTTTTCGAGATCACAATGCACAAGTATCAGAAAAACTAACCACCAGTAAAGACCTCTTAGGTGTTGAGTCAGAGTGAGGAATAAATTTCCTACTTCTCAAGACTCTCTACCTACAACTTCATATAAGTTGCCCATTCTCACAACAGTCTTGCATTTCAGGGTTGGAAATCGCAGAAAATGGTATTAAGATGAGAGATTTAAGGGTATCATTTCCTGAATATATGTTTTCTCCTCTATATAATCCTAAAAATTCAGGCTCAATTATTAAGAGATCTAGAGCCCAAAACATGAGGAAAGTTGTTTTTGCCATTTTTGCATAGGAATAGCATACATAAAATATATCACAAATAAATATGTAATAATGATCACAATTAAATATGTAATAACAATAAACATATCGTAAGACAAATGACTGCAGTGTTGCGAGATCTTCACAGATCTGGATCATTCAGACTTCTAAATGAAGCTGACAGTCCTGCGGATTTTTTGATGTACACGATCACATTGTAGCTGAAAGAACCTTTTTGCTATGTGATGTTATAATATTATGATGCATGTAATTACAAAAAATTCCGTCGCGTATTGTCACCGTCGCATATCGTGACATTTTGACCTGTTCAACAATATATAAAAAAACTGAATTCATATTTGATTAAAGAAAAGCATCTACTATATTTTCCTCCACTTCAGAATACTATAAAAAACAGACACCATTTGCAAGACTTTTCTGAGAATGGCCCATCCCATTAGTCATACTAGCAATTATAAATATAATACCTATACACTTGTCTATCACATTTTCTATAATACCAGGAAGATAAAGCCAGTACAAAACTCTCCCTATCTTCCTTCACTACTATGTCATTGGGGAGATTATTCCATACATCAAGTTGTCCATATCTCTGCAAAAGAAACACTGTGACACTTTAAGATTTAATGAAGTTATGCTCGGACATTGAAACGTTTATATCAATCTGGTAAATACATCGTCAATAATGTGCATACAGCTAGGAAGAGGGGACGTCCAGGCTCAAGTTACTCAAAAATGTCATGGGGAGAGGGCTTGGATGATCGCACCTATACGAAAAAACGCCATTTAACATGCATACTCATGTACTTGTGCAAACCAGGGCAGGGTGTGTAGGCTAGGGAAGTATAATGTAGAATTTAGAGACATGAGAGAGTAGGTGCAAGACATTCAATTAAATCTAATATTTTAATCGACTGCCCCTGACAGACAAGTGTTGATATTACCAAGCACTTTTCATGCATTGTCAAAGTGAATATATATATGCATATAACTTATATAATTGCTGGTTTCCTATTCCTCAGCTGATCTCTTTCTCTTATGGGTGATCAAAGGCTTTGGACAGGTAAGGGATGCAGCAAGGGTGCTTGTGCAGAGTCCTGATACTTGTTCATACAGATACTTTTGTCTCTTTATGTCCATACCCTTTGGGTTGATGGGTGGTAGACTGAAATAATAATGTTGGCATTGACGGCTAGTCTAATGTGTTTTCAGTGATAGGTTTTCTCTGATGTCACAGTATCACATACACATTTATTCAACAACTTATCCCTTTTTTTTTTCATTTCATCATGGTAGCAAGACGAGCAATGCTTAGGAGGTCCTATCTAACTTATCACATTATACTACTTTACTCATTTACATTTTCTCAACTTCAATAACAACAGAGCATCGAGAGGCTTTAAATATCATAGGTAGGTATCCATTCTACTTTGATCTTACTTAAGAACAAATTGTCCCTTACCTTGCATTTAAGATGTCGTTGAGTGTTGCCTTTTGTAGGTTACTGGTCTCAGAGTCAGCATCTGCCGCCATCTTGGTTAGAACAATGCCAGGCAAATCCATGGTCACACTGAAATGCTGTTTCTGCAGTATGGCTTGAATGGGCTTGAAGAAAGGCTGAAGAAATTTCGTCCAGTCTCTCCACACAACGTGTCGAATTCCTCTTACGTAATCAACGGTTGGGATAGCCTTGTTGAGTTGATTAAAGGAAGACGAATCAACTAAGCTAACTATGTCATCCAATGTATCCACTGTACTGTGGAAATACCTTTTTTTGATGATCCCAAACATGTGGTCTGGACCGAACTTGGTATGGCCAGGCATCATAAATGAGAGTTCAATTTTGTCATTTCTTCTGGTAATGACACACCACATTAGGTAGTGAATTACGGCATTGTTTTTATTTTGCCCCATGCAGTTGTCTGCGTGGAGCATCAATTCTGGGGTCCTATCATCCTCAAGGTAATAATGCAGCATACTAATCACCGTGTTGGCACCCTTCCCACTCATGTCACACTCATCAATAAGAAAGTTGGTTTGCACCTTAGACCCCTCACAAAGGATGCCAAACATACCACACTTTCTGACCTTCTTAAAATAGGCTGGCCCAACCTGGGACGCTAATGAAGGTTAAGAGATTTTCTGAGCATAATCAAAACTTAGAGTTCTGACATGGAGTGGAGTACCTTTCTCTCTCCTCACGGGCTTGGCGGCACTGGTCATTGTAGTGGTTTCTTTGGACCTCAGTTTTCCTCAGATGTTCCAGGGCGTCTTTGTACCTCTCCTCCTTCTTGTCATCTGTAAGGCCTCCTGATTTTAGGATGGACGTGTTGTTTATTTGGCACTTGTCGCACATATCTTACTGAGGCTTTAAGATGGATATTTCAGGGGGTGTAAAGAACTGAGCCCAACTGGCGTCTTCCCCATCTTTAGGTATGCCTCTTGGTACTCTCGGTGTAAGGAGGCTTTTGTTACATCTGGTGGAAGTTTTATTCCGCTTAGGAGGTTTACACTTGCCAGTCGACCTGGTAAAGAGAGGCCCTTCTTTTCCCTGACAGATTTGATAAATGTTACAACATCTTCTATTATTTCAGGACTCAGGCTATGTGTGGCGACCTTTCCTGAAATAAGTCAATGAATACACATTAAAAATCATGAATGAAAAATAATTTTTGATTTGTCAATTTCACTGGTTTTTTTCTAATTATGTTTGACCAGGGGTAGATTTCCAATTATCATAGAAGGCGGTGGCTTGGGCTAATCAAGGGATGGCCCAAATTCTTTTTGGGGACCATTTTGCGAGTATACCACTCATGTATTTCTGTTACTCAACTGCCTGACATTTGCAGCTCTGGGTTTCCCCTTGTAGGGCTCCTTGGTGGGTGGAGAGCATGAGTGATGAAAACAAAATCATATAATATGGATATAAATAAAACTAACAAAGAGAATTGGCCAAGATTCCTAGTGGTCAAGGCCAAAGAACAAGATCTAAATGGGGTATCCCCCTTTATTGTTAACGATGCTGTCACTGCAGCAGCTGGAGAGACAGCAGTAACAAAACAAAGAAATGGTACTCTTCTTATAGAAGTACGGAGGAGAGAACAGGCTTTAGGCCTTCTCAAAATGAAAAAGATGGGCACCGTGGGGGTGGAGGTCTCCCCCCATAGAAGTATGAACTTCTCAAAAGGTGTCATCCGCTGCAGTGACCTCAAGGGTACAAAAGTAGACGAGATAAAAGAACGACTTAAGACGGAAGGCGTCACTGACGTCTTCCAAATTAAGTTCAAAAAAGAAAAGACTCTGGTGGAGACATCAACATACATCTTGTCATTTGACAGACCCACCCCACCTGAAACCCTGCGGTGTGGGTATATCAGAGTCAGGGTTGAGAAGTACATTCCCTCACCCCTAAGGTGCTACAACTGCCATAGATTTGGTCATACTGGCAAAGTCTGCCGAAGCAAGGCCATCTGTGGTAAGTGTAGTAAGGTCAAGGGGCAAGACCACAAATGCCAAGGAAAACCCTCCTGCTCCAACTGCAAGGGCCAACATCCTGCCTTTTCGCGGAAGTGCCCTATGTATGTTGCTGAGCAGGAAATACAGAAAATACGTGCCAGGGAAAGGATCCCTATCACTAAGGCACGGAAAATGTACCAAGAAGCCTCAGCAAAGAGGACCTATGCCAACGCTTTAAAACAGAAGCAGTCTGTGCAGGTACAGACATGCAAAGCAGAGGATGTGGGCAAGGGCATTAAAGTTATCTATGCCCGCACCTCTGAAAAAACAGAAAATCAGACAAAAAAAGGGAAAGGAAAGGAGAGTAAACGGAATCCAGTGGCCAAGAATCCCACCAAGTCCACATCCGAGATTGCCAAGGCTAACCACAAGAATGTAAAGGAGACTAAGCGGGCTGCAGAGAACAAACGCCCCGCGCAGCCTAATTCTGAGGTGGCCAAGGCTCCCCACCAGGACCAACAAAATAGAGGACAAAAGGTTGAGAACAGGAGTAAGGATGGAGGCAATGACAAGGAACCTCCTTGTCCTGCATCTCCCATACCTCCACTTCCACCTCCAGCAACTCCCTCCACCTCTGGTGCAAAGGCTACTACCCAGAGCCCAAGTGTGAGAGAGTTAGCGGGAGAGTATGAAAAAAGGAGGCTGAACAGGGATTTTGAAAAAAGAAACCTTATTACAAGCCCAAGGCTGACAAGATCTGGCCAACCCTTGGATGGTCAGACCACAACAATAGAACAACAGCAGATGGAAGAACCTGTAAAAACATCCAACAGGTTTGAACCCCTCACTAACCATAATGGATCATAAACATACCATCCTGCAATGGAATTGCAGAGGTTTTAGAGCCAACCTGGAGTCATTGCAACTTCTTTGCAAAGACTTCAACCCAGTGGCACTAGCCCTGCAAGAAATAAAGACAATAAAGCCACAACATATAAAACTAAGAGGCTATGAAGTATACCTGAAACTCCCTGATGGTGATACACCAAAGGGAGGAGTAAGTCTATTCATAGCCTGTGAACATCCACAACAGGAAATACATTTAGACACCCAACTGCAGGCTGTTGCTGCTCGTATAACCTTAAATACACCTGTCACACTCTGTTGTCTGTACCTACCACCAGACAAGAGTGTCTCTCAGACAGAACTAACAGGAATAATTAACCAACTCCCATCCCCATTCATATTGATGGGTGACTTTAACGCTCACAATACTGTCTGGGGGGACTCAAAGATTGATGGAAAGGGGAGAATGATTGAGAGAATCATTGACCGCAAGTCATTGTGCCTCTTCAACAGGAAGGAAGCAACCTACCATCATCCTGCTTCTGGAACATTCTCCTCCATTGACCTCTCTTTGAGTGACGCTTCAGTATTTGCTGATTTTGACTGGAAAGTACATCATGACCTTTGTGGTAGTGACCACTTTCCAATCATTATCCAGACTGAACGGAAAAACAAAGACACCGAGCGTCCACCTAGGTGGAACATAGCAAAGGCTGACTGGGAGGAGTACCAAAAGAAATGCAAACAATCATTTCGTTCATGGCCACTGATAAAGGAAAGGGAAGAACATCCTGCCGAGTACTTTGCCAATAACCTTAGGGAAATCAGTGCCATGTGCATTGGGAAAACCTCCATCACACAAAAGAGACAAAAATGCCCCTGGTTCAATGAGCGATGCCAGGAGGCCAGGAGGGAAAGAAGAAAGGCCCTCCGTAAATTCAGGAAGACCATCACACCTGAAAATATGCACAGTTACCTCAACACTAGAGCCATCACAAAGCAGACTTTCAAGCAGGAGAGGAGAGAATCATTCCACACCTATGTGGGTTCACTCTCCAAATCCACTCCTATGCGAAAAGTATTCCAACAGATTCGGAAGCTTAACGGGGACCCTCCACCTACAGTACGTCATCTTCAGGATGGACCTGTAAAGGTGGAGACCCCTAAGGAAATTGCAGACACCATGGCTGAGCAATTCAGGAAGGTGTCATCTAGTGACAACTGCTCAGACCAGTTCCTGAGTCATAAAACTAAATGTGAGAGACAGAAGCTCAACTTTGAATCCCGTAATGAGGAAAGCTACAACAAGCCTTTCACCAAGGATGAGTTGCAGCATGCGCTCTCACAGGCAAAAGACTCCTGCCCTGGACCAGATGACATCCATTACCAGATGTTGAAACACTTACCAGAGGAAACCATGCACCTTCTTCTGGAGGTGTACAACGACATCTGGGTCACCGGAAATTATCCACCATCGTGGTCAGAGGCAATAGTTGTGCCAATTCCTAAACCAGGAAAAAACCCAACGTTGGCCTCTAGCTACCGTCCAATAGCCATGACCAGTTGTATGGCCAAAACAATGGAAAGATTGGTGAACAACAGGCTAGTCTACTTTCTTGAATCGAAAGGGCACCTTTCAGTTCACCAATCCGGATTTCGTCGAGGACGCAGCACAACAGATCACCTAGTGAGCCTGGAGAGCTGGATCCGAGATGGGTTTGCTAACAAAGAACATGTGGTCAGTGTCTTCTTTGACCTGGAAAAGGCATATGATACCACCTGGAGGTATGGGATCATGAGAGACATTCACAAGCTGGGTTTGAGAGGAAGACTGACTAGATTTATTGGAAACTTCCTGACTGATAGATCTTTCCAAGTCCGCCTAGGGTCAGTCCTCTCCGAAAGTGAAGAGCAGGAAATGGGTGTACCCCAAGGCTGTATCCTCTCAGTGACCCTCTTCAGTGTTAAGATCAACAGCATCACTAAACAACTTCAACCTAGTGTTGAATGCTGCTTGTATGTGGATGATTTTGTCATCTGCTACAAGGGCACCCACATGCGAACAATTGAACGCATACTACAGCAGACTCTGACAAGACTAGCTGAGTGGAGCACCAACAATGGCTTCAAATTCTCAGCAGAGAAAACTTGTGTTGTGCATTTCTGCCGAAGGCGAGGGTGCAAAGAGGAGCCAACACTATATCTCCAAGGAAAAAATCTGGTAGTCCAGGAGGAGGTAAAATTCCTTGGCGTGGTATTTGACAGGATTCTTTCCTTCAAACCACACATTGAATACCTCCGGAGGAAATGCCAGAAGGCAATGAACCTGCTGAAGGTCCTCAGTCACCCCAACTGGGGTTGTAACAAAGAGACCTTGCTGACATTGTACAAAATGTATATCCAATCAAGGTTAGACTATGGATCTATGGTGTATGCCTCTGCTCCAAGGTCTTACCTGGACAGACTTAAGCCCATTCAGAACCAGGGACTGAGACTTTGTCTTGGAGCCTTACGTACAACTCCTGCACCAAGCCTTCATATTGAAGCTGGTATACCACCTCTGGAGTTTCGCCGGGAAAAGCTCACACTGCAATACACTATACGTGTCAGAGCTAACCCCAAAAATCCAGCCCACAAACTCATATTTGACAACAAGAACACTGTGTATCGGGAGAAGCCAAATGCCATCAAGCCAATGGCAGTGACAGCAAGGTCTTTATTCCGAGAAGCTGGTGTACCAATGAAAAGAGTAATGACTGAAAAACCACCAGAGACTCCACCATGGGAACAAAAATTACCCCTGGTTATCCTGGACCTTGACACAAACAAGAAAACTGAGACTCCTGTGCATGTATTTGAAAAACAATACAGTGAAATCAGGACACAGTTTGAAAGCCATACAGCCATTTTCACCGATGGTTCCAAAGATGGTAGTCGTGTTGGATTTGCCGTGCATACACCATTTGGGAACTTGAAGAAGGCTCTCCACAAGGAAAGCAGCATCTACACTGCTGAAGGAAAAGCACTGCTTAAGGCACTTGAATGGGTACAGGTCTCACGGATGAAGAAATTCATCATATTCTCAGACTCGCACCCATGTCTAGAAGCTGTGACCAACCTTTATCCTAAGAACCCAATCATACAAGCAATTCAAGAGACATACACTGAAAACAAAAGACTGGACAAAGAAGTGGTGTTGTGCTGGGTGCCAAGCCACATTGGAATAGAAGGAAATGAGGCAGCAGACATTGCAGCCAAAAATGCATTGAGGCGCCCTGTTGGGGCTGACCAAATGCCATACACAGACATTGTACCTGTGGCGCAGGCACATGTCAAACGTAGCTGGCAGCGCACATGGAATGGTGTTAACAGTAACAAGCTGCGAGCAGTCACACCATCAATCACACCAAAATTCAAAGATGATAACCTGACAAGACCCGAACAGGTGATACTGACCCGTCTTCGTACCGGTCACACCAAACTGACTCACAGGCACCTTCTAAAAGGTGAAGTGGCTCCTGTATGTCAGACATGCAACACTCAACTGAGTGTAGAGCATCTCTTAATACATTGTCAGGCAACCAAGAGAAACAGAATAAAATTCCTGCAAAATCGCAGGACACTGCAGAGTATTTTCCAGGAATCTGGGAACAAAAATATTCTTGATTTCCTACGGGAAACCAAATTGTACGACAAAATTTAGGTAACCTAAATGAAGCCTGACTTCGTCAGGCCAAACCCTGTTTCATGAAATAGGGAATTTCACAGAATAAAATAATAAAACCACAGTATATCTGCTAACTTTTAATTACTATTAGCGGAGGTGAAACTAACCAAACCAAACCAAACCAAAATCCAATTATCATCCTCTAAGATTAATTTATTATTTTCATTCATGGTAATTCCCCATGGGCACTTCATATAATATTCTGATAGGGAGTATTATTCATTAAGATTCCAATTCCCCGATCTTTCAATCAGTAAGTCATCCATTTACCAGGATAAATCGTAATATTTTTCATTTGAACTACCCTCACATCACTTTCTTGGCAAATTATCGGATTTCAGTTTCTTAATTCCTACACAAATCATTCTTCAGTATCTGTCATCGGTTGACAGGATAGAAGGGAACTTGTGAGTGTGTGGTTGTGATAGTTGTGCAGATCGAGTGCGAACTTAGCACCCGCCCGCCACCAAACATACAATACAAATAAACAGTTCTGACATAACATGCTGTATTAAAGACCCACTGACATGTGAAAAAAATATGTGCTTTGTCCCTCTTGTATGATAGCCGGCCTAACCACAATGCCATATCCGAAATTTTAAGTTTTTATGTTCAGCGGTTTTGAAGTTAGAGCCCCATGAACACCTCCAATCTGGGACTCACTCCTCTCTAGACATCTACTGTACCCTATAGCAATCCTCCCGGTCACACAGCGTAAAGGCCTGGTTCCTTGTGTACAGATCCGAATACAGATACAGAAACATTTGCTCACATTAAATCTGCAGTCATGCTTCTATGACAGGGTTTTGTTAAGGTTTAGGCATGATTTGTATGTTACAGATTGTGAAAGTTAACCACACAGTTACCGGCCCTCCTTAGCAGGTGAATGAAAATGAGCTACTCAAGAATTCATAGGCCCACCACTGTCCTCATGACCCTTAGTCTACTATAGGTAAAATATTTTTGAGTAATGAGCCTAAGTATTCGGACATAATTTTAGATATTCGGACATAATTTTAGACATTATTTCGGTGAATTTAGGGCAGTGAAATAAAGATATTGAGGTATTAAATAAAATTACGTAGGCCCTATCCTTCCCTCTGTCTACCCTCTCTCTCTAGCCCTACACTCTCTCCTCTGTCTCTCCTTTCTGTCTCTTGTTAAATAAAAATGGCCGAAATAAAAAATTATTTTGATGGGTACTATCGGTGGGTATATTTTTTTGACGGCCGAAAAACTTTTGCGGAAAAAAATATACTTTTTCGGCCGCAAGAATTCATAGGCCCACGACTGTCCTCATGATTCTTAGTCTACTATAGGTAAAATATCCACCACTAGAATCCATAAATCTGACTATCGTCCTCTCCCAAAGATGGCTATCAATTTCCTATTATTCAGTAGAAAATACTTGATATATATTGTCATACTCTTTTAAGCAAGATCATCATACACGATAATAATTACAATATACTCGAATACTAAATTACTCAAACACATCACAATGAACGTTATTTTCTACACTTTCTGTCTCTGTCTTTCTCACTTTCCTTTACCCGCCAAGGAGGGCGGGTAACTTTTGAGTTTTATTCGCCGCATAATTTTTTACCCTCATTAGCCCATCCCATTGTCTATACGTCCTGAAGTCATCATATGTAAGAACAATATGTAGCTTATCTGGACTAAATAGAATATTATAGAGCCTATGTGATGCCACCATTGGTCTACAATAGGGTGAGGGGCAAAGTCAGGGGGGGAGGTTGCTGTCAAATATTTTCCACATATTTCCACATATTATGGTGTTAAAGGGTCAGTCAATGGGTTCATGGTCACTTTTAGGACAACAAACTTCATGCAGCCATAAATACAACACCCAAATCTCAATTTTTTTACCTCCATTTCTATCTACCTTATAGTCACTTACAGGCACAAATTGAGAAAGCTTAGTTGAAAAGGTCTGTTTAGCACAAGAGGGCACTGAGAGTGCTGTGTGACATCACAAAGGTGTGCCAGAAATGTACATAATATCCCTACCCTCCCCCCAATCTCCCAGCAATTGAAACAGTTATTCGATACAGGTATTTCAAGACATCTGTAATGAGAGGTCAATAATTGGGTTTAGTCCTCCCCTTAAACGATGTACACAAAAGGCGGTCAGAGAAAATGTGATGTGTTCCAGGGAAATGAGTCACAAGTCACAAAACTGTAATTCATGTACAAGAACCCTTATTTGGAATGTTTTCATTTTTGGTGTTCTTTGAGCTGCTAGTAGCATAAAAACATGTACCAAATTTCAAGATGGTGTATTACAAAAATCCATGCATTTCTAAGGTCATACTATAGAGTACATTTAGCTACTTTACTAATAATTCTCTACTCAAACATATACTAAACCTGTTTTCCAAAAATGAAGATATTAAATTTAAAATAAAATAGTACTTAAATATGCCCTACTGTTAACTATCATTGGAATCGGCTTGATGTCATCTTCACAAATATGGTCATTATCTCAAAATCCTTTTTTTGTGACTTGTGACTCTTTCCCTGAAACACATCACAAATGTGTGATACCTTGGTGCCACAGGGTATCAAAAGAGAGGGAAATAGCATTACATATACATTTCACTCTGACCTTGTGAGGAACAATCAATGGGTAATACAGATTGTTTGTTTATACTCTGTCTGGTAATAGAGTTACTGTTATTGTCTGGTAATACTCCTTCCGTCCACCCCACCCTCCTTCTTTCTAGCAGCAATTATGAGAGTTGTTTATTATGTTCATAACATGTACATTTCAAGATTGGCGCACCTTTGTGACATAGGCAAACAGTGGCGCCTTGAATGGAGTGTTAAACAGTGGAACTACTTTTTTCCTCCTTTAAATGGGTAAAACTCACTAAATAATAAGTTGAATTAAGTAAAACCGGGGTGGTTACATTTCAATAATAGCAAGGAAATGGATTTGCTCATAATATTTTTGGGTTTACTGACCCATTAATTTCACACTCTGAATTCTGAATAACTCTGAATGAAATATTTTCCACATATATATCAAATTGTTCATATGCACATAATCTTCAGGCACTACGTGTTTGAAAAATGAATAATAACAATTAAATCAATTTTTCCCTGACCTAGGCACCTGCAAATTCTTTCTTTCATGAACAGTATTGGCTTTATATGCATGCAATAGTTACTCCTATTGGGGGTTAATTTCATTATAATCTTTTGTACATACTTTACTACCCTGTGATTTAACCATTTGGCCAAAAAGTGGCAATAAAAATAATAACTCCAGTATTTTCTATAAACAAAACGGTTAGTAAATGGTCAGATTCCTATAAGAAGTAGAAAAAACTGCCTCTACAATCTGTGTGTGTGTGACATTTTGTTAATTCTGGGTATGACCATAAAGTGCCTTTCTGTCTCTTTCCTCTGTCTCTCTCTCCCTTATTTCTTTTTCCTGGGTATGATCATAAACTGCCTCCCTCTCAGCTCTCCCGCCCTTGATAAAACACTTAAATGTGTTTATAAGGGCGTAAAGCAACCAATCTCACTCACTCACTGATCGTGCACACCTATAAATTATGGTATTGCGGATTCCTCAGGACATGCTCCTTAATTATGTCGATACATTTTAAGATTATATAAATATCATTTCTACTTGTTTTCTTAATCGTTGCTAGTACATTATTGCAATGCATACTTGACAGGGCTTAATAATCCACCCTTTGGGGGAATATATCATTGTACCTGAATGAACCAACAGGGTAATCAACACCACCACCAGCTGCCCTCAGAGTCCCGAGGTGACTTGGGACACAAATCCCGCCCATACTCACTAACCCTTATGAATTTTTGAAAATCAACTGTGGGCCACTTTTCATCAACCAAATGTCTACTCATTTCACCAAAGTCATGTTCTACCCGATGTGCATTCAAAAATCTGCCACTGCATGCAGAAGTGCATCTGACCAGTCACAGAAGTGCAATCCGCTCAAAAAAGCAGTTTTGCACCCGGTTTTGAACCTGATGAAACATGCATCATGTGATGCACTTCAAAATGCATATCAAAGTTATGTATCTAAATCGGGTGTGTATGCTCTAGTTGCATGCAGTTGAAATATTATATCAAGTGATGGACATGTACATATTTGTACTGTTGATTAATATTCAAGACTTTACTGCATATCCCTTATGTGATGTGTCACAGGAAAATGAGTTACCCGTTCTGACGGATAGATCTTTCCAAGTCCGCCTAGGGTCAGTCCTCTCCGAAAGTGAAGAGCAGGAAATGGGTGTACCCCAAGGCTGTATCCTCTCAGTGACCCTCTTCAGTGTTAAGATCAACAGCATCACTAAACAACTTCAACCTAGTGTTGAATGCTGCTTGTATGTGGATGATTTTGTCATCTGCTACAAGGGCACCCACATGCGAACAATTGAACGCATACTACAGCAGACTCTGACAAGACTAGCTGAGTGGAGCACCAACAATGGCTTCAAATTCTCAGCAGAGAAAACTTGTGTTGTGCATTTCTGCCGAAGGCGAGGGTGCAAAGAGGAGCCAACACTATATCTCCAAGGAAAAAATCTGGTAGTCCAGGAGGAGGTAAAATTCCTTGGCGTGGTATTTGACAGGATTCTTTCCTTCAAACCACACATTGAATACCTCCGGAGGAAATGCCAGAAGGCAATGAACCTGCTGAAGGTCCTCAGTCACCCCAACTGGGGTTGTAACAAAGAGACCTTGCTGACATTGTACAAAATGTATATCCAATCAAGGTTAGACTATGGATCTATGGTGTATGCCTCTGCTCCAAGGTCTTACCTGGACAGACTTAAGCCCATTCAGAACCAGGGACTGAGACTTTGTCTTGGAGCCTTACGTACAACTCCTGCACCAAGCCTTCATATTGAAGCTGGTATACCACCTCTGGAGTTTCGCCGGGAAAAGCTCACACTGCAATACACTATACGTGTCAGAGCTAACCCCAAAAATCCAGCCCACAAACTCATATTTGACAACAAGAACACTGTGTATCGGGAGAAGCCAAATGCCATCAAGCCAATGGCAGTGACAGCAAGGTCTTTATTCCGAGAAGCTGGTGTACCAATGAAAAGAGTAATGACTGAAAAACCACCAGAGACTCCACCTTGGGAACAAAAATTACCCCTGGTTATCCTGGACCTTGACACAAACAAGAAAACTGAGACTCCTGTGCATGTATTTGAAAAACAATACAGTGAAATCAGGACACAGTTTGAAAGCCATACAGCCATTTTCACCGATGGTTCCAAAGATGGTAGTCGTGTTGGATTTGCCGTGCATACACCATTTGGGAACTTGAAGAAGGCTCTCCACAAGGAAAGCAGCATCTACACTGCTGAAGGAAAAGCACTGCTTAAGGCACTTGAATGGGTACAGGTCTCACGGATGAAGAAATTCATCATATTCTCAGACTCGCACCCATGTCTAGAAGCTGTGACCAACCTTTATCCTAAGAACCCAATCATACAAGCAATTCAAGAGACATACACTGAAAACAAAAGACTGGACAAAGAAGTGGTGTTGTGCTGGGTGCCAAGCCACATTGGAATAGAAGGAAATGAGGCAGCAGACATTGCAGCCAAAAATGCATTGAGGCGCCCTGTTGGGGCTGACCAAATGCCATACACAGACATTGTACCTGTGGCGCAGGCACATGTCAAACGTAGCTGGCAGCGCACATGGAATGGTGTTAACAGTAACAAGCTGCGAGCAATCACACCATCAATCACACCAAAATTCAAAGATGATAACCTGACAAGACCCGAACAGGTGATACTGACCCGTCTTCGTACCGGTCACACCAAACTGACTCACAGGCACCTTCTAAAAGGTGAAGTGGCTCCTGTATGTCAGACATGCAACACTCAACTGAGTGTAGAGCATCTCTTAATACATTGTCAGGCAACCAAGAGAAACAGAATAAAATTCCTGCAAAATCGCAGGACACTGCAGAGTATTTTCCGGGAATCTGGGAACAAAAATATTCTTGATTTCCTACGGGAAACCAAATTGTACGACAAAATTTAGGTAACCTAAATGAAGCCTGACTTCGTCAGGCCAAACCCTGTTTCATGAAATAGGGAATTTCACAGAATAAAATAATAAAACCACAGTATATCTGCTAACTTTTAATTACTATTAGCGGAGGTGAAACTAACCAAACCAAACCAAACCAAACCCGTTGGAAAACCCATATTTTTCAAAAGGGTCTATTAACAAAATCATTTTTATTAAGTAACTCCCCTCTCATATTCCACATATTATATATCAGATATAAACGATAATAGCTGCACAAACCAGGTGCCTCACTGAGTGCATCATCACTGCGTGTTTTACACCTGATCAGTAGTGCATCATTGGGAGCATCAGGAATCGGGTCAATAGAGCATACTGTATTTATTTGAGAATCACATATATATATTCATGAATCTGTATAACCTAAACATTCTTAACACTTTGCTATAATAAATAATTGTTCAAACCAAATCCAAACCAACAACTACAATAACCTTCTACACCACAATGAATGAAGCTACTGCAGGCCACAATAGCTGGCACTGCTCACTCACCTGCATGGCATTCACACCTACTGACTGGCACTCCACTCTCTGACACTCACACTCAGTCTCTGACAACCATTCCTAGAAACGCCTCTCCACAAAACTAAACAATGTAATACTAACTATATAAATAAAATAAGAATTAAATGAAAAACCATCACAAACCAAAAGAATAGAATGTTAACTTTAAAAAAAAGGAGCAATATTTTTCGTGATACCTAAATTCCCATTGGAATCAGCTTTAATATAATGTCAGTTGATTTCATGCCAATATACAACACAACGGTTTTTAGACGATCTGTGGTCCAAATTTGATCGTATTACATGGTCAGTTCTCACGAAATGGGGGCAATGGGTGATTTCAGAAGACATTTTTTCAAACTTCTCAGAATTAGGAAATATTTGTGCATTGATAAATAGGGTATGTGGGGAATGTAACCTGAAAATCGCTATTGGGTTGAATGTGAATGAATATTTCTCTCTGTGCATCAATTTGAATTTTAAACTTATTTTCTTCTAGGTGCCTACGTCGGGGTAAGCTTTGTTGATTTATGAGCCAAAAATGTAAGGAATTACTAGCCAATAAAATTAGCTTTATCATTGTACCCTTCCCAACATATTGGATGACATATTTAATGAGTTTTAGAGGATCTGTAATGTGTAGAGGTCTAAAAATCTCAAAAGAAAATACCCGACGTAGCACCCCACCCACCTTTAGTCACCCCACCCCCGATGTAGGCACCCTACCCCAGACATAGGCACCAATCTCAATCATTCACAAAAACGGTTAGAAGTAGTTAAACCTGTTGGGGATTGATTTTATATATTTTTTATAGACTTTACTGCCCCTATGTAGGCACACTGTGATTTTAGAGATAAACGATAAAAATAAAAATGTAAGCTCAGTTAACATTGGAATAAAAAATGCTGACTGCGTGAGAATTGACCATTTATCTTTTTTATTCCACTTTGGCCGACGTCAACGTCACCTTCAACATTTGAAGGGAGATGAGCTGTGTAGTCTCATACAAAAAATTTGAATGCATTGTATTTGCTTCACTTTTTCTTTTAATTTTCGAATGGCTACCTTTAGTATATAAATGCTCAGTCTCAGCTGTTTATTAACAAAGGGAAAATACAAAACCTCAATATTAAAGTTGTATAGTGAACTCTTTATACTTCTGTTTTGCCATTAACACCATTAAAATTTCTGGTCGGGGGATGACAATTACATGGAAGTACCTCACACTGTTTGAATCAGAAATGGTACTCTTCTTATAGAAGTACGGAGGAGAGAACAGGCTTTAGGCCTTCTCAAAATGAAAAAGATGGGCACCGTGGGGGTGGAGGTCTCCCCCCATAGAAGTATGAACTTCTCAAAAGGTGTCATCCGCTGCAGTGACCTCAAGGGTACAAAAGTAGACGAGATAAAAGAACGACTTAAGACGGAAGGTGTCACTGACGTCTTCCAAATTAAGTTCAAAAGAGAAAAGACTCTGGTGGAGACATCAACATACATCTTGTCATTTGACAGACCCACCCCACCTGAAACCCTGCGGTGTGGGTATATCAGAGTCAGGGTTGAGAAGTACATTCCCTCTCCCCTAAGGTGCTACAACTGCCATAGATTTGGTCATACTGGCAAAGTCTGCCGAAGCAAGGCCATCTGTGGTAAGTGTAGTAAGGTCAAGGGGCAAGACCACAAATGCCAAGGAAAACCCTCCTGCTCCAACTGCAAGGGCCAACATCCTGCCTTTTCGCGGAAGTGCCCTATGTATGTTGCTGAGCAGGAAATACAGAAAATACGTGCCAGGGAAAGGATCCCTATCACTAAGGCACGGAAAATGTACCAAGAAGCCTCAGCAAAGAGGACCTATGCCGACGCTTTAAAACAGAAGCAGTCTGTGCAGGTACAGACATGCAAAGCAGAGGATGTGGGCAAGGGCATTAAAGTTATCTATGCCCGCACCTCTGAAAAAACAGAAAATCAGACAAAAAAAGGGAAAGGAAAGGAGAGTAAACGGAATCCAGTGGCCAAGAATCCCACCAAGTCCACATCCGAGATTGCCAAGGCTAACCACAAGAATGTAAAGGAGACTAAGCGGGCTGCAGAGAACAAACGCCCCGCGCAGCCTAATTCTGAGGTGGCCAAGGCTCCCCACCAGGACCAACAAAATAGAGGACAAAAGGTTGAGAACAGGAGTAAGGATGGAGGCAATGACAAGGAACCTCCTTGTCCTGCATCTCCCATACCTCCACTTCCACCTCCAACAGATCCCTCTACAGCAAAAACTCCAGCAACTCCCTCCACCTCTGGTGCAAAGGCTACTACCCAGAGCCCAAGTGTGAGAGAGTTAGCGGGAGAGTATGAAAAAAGGAGGCTGAACAGGGATTTTGAAAAAAGAAACCTTATTACAAGCCCAAGGCTGACAAGATCTGGCCAACCCTTGGATGGTCAGACCACAACAATAAAACAACAGCAGATGGAAGAACCTGTAAAAACATCCAACAGGTTTGAACCCCTCACTAACCATAATGGATCATAAACATACCATCCTGCAATGGAATTGCAGAGGTTTTAGAGCCAACCTGGAGTCATTGCAACTTCTTTGCAAAGACTTCAACCCAGTGGCACTAGCCCTGCAAGAAATAAAGACAATAAAGCCACAACATATAAAACTAAGAGGCTATGAAGTATACCTGAAACTCCCTGATGGTGATACACCAAAGGGAGGAGTAAGTCTATTCATAGCCTGTGAACATCCACAACAGGAAATACATTTAGACACCCAACTGCAGGCTGTTGCTGCTCGTATAACCTTAAATACACCTGTCACACTCTGTTGTCTGTACCTACCACCAGACAAGAGTGTCTCTCAGACAGAACTAACAGGAAAAATTAACCAACTCTCATCCCCATTCATATTGATGGGTGACTTTAACGCTCACAATACTGTCTGGGGGGACTCAAAGATTGATGGAAAGGGGAGAATGATTGAGAGAATCATTGACCGCAAGTCATTGTGCCTCTTCAACAGGAAGGAAGCAACCTACCATCATCCTGCTTCTGGAACATTCTCCTCCATTGACCTCTCTTTGAGTGACGCTTCAGTATTTGCTGATTTTGACTGGAAAGTACATCATGACCTTTGTGGTAGTGACCACTTTCCAATCATTATCCAGACTGAACGGAAAAACAAAGACACCGAGCGTCCACCTAGGTGGAACATAGCAAAGGCTGACTGGGAGGAGTACCAAAAGAAATGCAAACAATCATTTCGTTCATGGCCACTGATAAAGGAAAGGGAAGAACATCCTGCCGAGTACTTTGCCAATAACCTTAGGGAAATCAGTGCCATGTGCATTGGGAAAACCTCCATCACACAAAAGAGACAAAAATGCCCCTGGTTCAATGAGCGATGCCAGGAGGCCAGGAGGGAAAGAAGAAAGGCCCTCCGTAAATTCAGGAAGACCATCACACCTGAAAATATGCACAGTTACCTCAACACTAGAGCCATCACAAAGCAGACTTTCAAGCAGGAGAGGAGAGAATCATTCCACACCTATGTGGGTTCACTCTCCAAATCCACTCCTATGCGAAAAGTATTCCAACAGATTGGGAAGCTTAACGGGGACCCTCCACCTACAGTACGTCATCTTCAGGATGGACCTGTAAAGGTGGAGACCCCTAAGGAAATTGCAGACACCATGGCTGAGCAATTCAGGAAGGTGTCATCTAGTGACAACTGCTCAGACCAGTTCCTGAGTCATAAAACTAAATGTGAGAGACAGAAGCTCAACTTTGAATCCCGTAATGAGGAAAGCTACAACAAGCCTTTCACCAAGGATGAGTTGCAGCATGCGCTCTCACAGGCAAAAGACTCCTGCCCTGGACCAGATGACATCCATTACCAGATGTTGAAACACTTACCAGAGGAAACCATGCACCTTCTTCTGGAGGTGTACAACAACATCTGGGTCACCGGAAATTATCCACCATCGTGGTCAGAGGCAATAGTTGTGCCAATTCCTAAACCAGGAAAAAACCCAACGTTGGCCTCTAGCTACCGTCCAATAGCCATGACCAGTTGTATGCCCAAAACAATGGAAAGATTGGTGAACAACAGGCTAGTCTACTTTCTTGAATCGAAAGGGCACCTTTCAGTTCACCAATCCGGATTTCGTCGAGGACGCAGCACAACAGATCACCTAGTGAGCCTGGAGAGCTGGATCCGAGATGGGTTTGCTAACAAAGAACATGTGGTCAGTGTCTTCTTTGACCTGGAGAAGGCATATGATACCACCTGGAGGTATGGGATCATGAGAGACATTCACAAGCTGGGTTTGAGAGGAAGACTGACTGGATTTATTGGAAACTTCCTGACGGATAGATCTTTCCAAGTCCGCCTAGGGTCAGTCCTCTCCGAAAGTGAAGAGCAGGAAATGGGTGTACCCCAAGGCTGTATCCTCTCAGTGACCCTCTTCAGTGTTAAGATCAACAGCATCACTAAACAACTTCAACCTAGTGTTGAATGCTGCTTGTATGTGGATGATTTTGTCATCTGCTACAAGGGCACCCACATGCAAACAATTGAACGCATACTACAGCAGACTCTGACAAGACTAGCTGAGTGGAGCACCAACAATGGCTTCAAATTCTCAGCAGAGAAAACCTGTGTTGTGCATTTCTGCCGAAGGCGAGGGTGCAAAGAGGAGCCAACACTATATCTCCAAGGAAAAAATCTGGTAGTCCAGGAGGAGGTAAAATTCCTTGGCGTGGTATTTGACAGGATTCTTTCCTTCAAACCACCCTTGAATACCTCCGGAGGAAATGCCAGAAGGCAATGAACCTGCTGAAGGTCCTCAGTCACCCCAACTGGGGTTGTAACAAAGAGACCTTGCTGACATTGTACAAAATGTATATCCAATCAAGGTTAGACTATGGATCTATGGTGTATGCCTCTGCTCCAAGGTCTTACCTGGACAGACTTAAGCCCATTCAGAACCAGGGACTGAGACTTTGTCTTGGAGCCTTACGTACAACTCCTTCACCAAGCCTTCATATTGAAGCTGGTATACCACCTCTGGAGTTTCGCCGGGAAAAGCTCACACTGCAATACACTATACGTGTCAGAGCTAACCACAAAAATCCAGCCCACAAACTCATATTTGACAACAAGAACACTGTGTATCGGGAGAAGCCAAATGCCATCAAGCCAATGGCAGTGACAGCAAGGTCTTTATTCCGAGAAGGTGGTGTACCAATGAAAAGAGTAATGACTGAAAAACCACCAGTCTCCACCATGGGAACAAAAATTACCCCTGGTTATCCTGGACCTTGACACAAACAAGAAAACTGAGACTCCTGTGCATGTATTTGAAAAACAATACAGGGAAATCAGGACACAGTTTGAAAGCCATACAGCCATTTTCACCGATGGTTCCAAAGATGGTAGTCGTGTTGGATTTGCCGTGCATACACCATTTGGGAACTTGAAGAAGGCTCTCCACAAGGAAAGCAGCATCTACACTGCTGAAGGAAAAGCACTGCTTAAGGCACTTGAATGGGTACAGGTCTCACAGATGAAGAAATTCATCATATTCTCAGACTCACACCCATGTCTAGAAGCTGTGACCAACCTTTATCCTAAGAACCCAATCATACAAGCAATTCAAGAGACATACACTGAAAACAAAAGACTGGACAAAGAAGTGGTGTTGTGCTGGGTGCCAAGCCACATTGGAATGGAAGAAAATGAGGCAGCAGACATTGCAGCCAAAAATGCATTGAGGCGCCCTGTTGGGGCTGACCAAATGCCATACACAGACGTTGTACCTGTGGCGCAGGCACATGTCAAACGTAGCTGGCAGCGCACATGGAATGGTGTTAACAGTAACAAGCTGCGAGCAATCACACCATCAATCACACCAAAATTCAAAGATGATAACCTGACAAGACCCGAACAGGTGATACTGACCCGTCTTCGTACCGGTCACACCAAACTGACTCACAGGCACCTTCTAAAAGGTGAAGTGGCTCCTGTATGTCAGACATGCAACACTCAACTGAGTGTAGAGCATCTCTTAATACATTGTCAGGCAACCAAGAGAAACAGAATAAAATTCCTGCAAAATCGCAGGACACTGCAGAGTATTTTCCGGGAATCTGGGAACAAAAATATTCTTGATTTCCTACAGGAAACCAAATTGTACGACAAAATTTAGGTAACCTAAATGAAGCCTGACTTCGTCAGGCCAAACCCTGTTTCATGAAATAGGGAATTTCACAGAATAAAATAATAAAACCACAGTATATCTGCTAACTTTTAATTACTATTAGCGGAGGTGAAACTAACCAAACCAAACCAAACCAAACCAAACTGTTTGAATCCAATGATACATTAATCACTTTTTCATGTTAAATATTGGAGACAAAACATTATTTGCAAAATAGATGACTTAGGGATTCTTCTTTCTATTCCCCTTACATCAAAATATGGTGCCTATCCTCACATGCTTACCATTATGCCACTTGTTGTCACCAGATGGTGCTACTGTTTTCGCCATGCGCTACTGTTTTCACCAGGTGGCGCTACTGGTCACTGTAGTGCATTTACAATTTCTTTTACAATGACAGCACCACTAAACATTTACGTTGCATTTCTTCATTACATCTTCCTCATCATATACATAGAAACATCCCAAGAAATATCTTACAATAGATCCCTATTGTAATTTATCTTTTTAAAAAGGGGTCATAACAGAAACACCCCCTGTGACCATATACAGAAATTGTATGGGTGCATGGAGCGCCCTAGATCTGTTGTATACTAATGTACACAGAGTGGTAAATCTCACTGTGTTTGTGGCTGATGACAGCAAAATAGATGAATAAACAGATGGAAAACTTAGGCAGATGGGAGCAATCTTAGGCTACCCAATACTGAGCAAAACTTTCATCCCAATTGATTTAAACACTTTTACTCATGCCAGCTTAAACATACTTGCTGTGGTGCAATAAAAGTGATGCCCTGAGTGCATCAAAAACTGCATACTTAGACCTGATACTGAGCGGAATTCTGAGAGCATCAAAAACTGCATTTTTAAATCGGGTCAATAGAGCATTGTAAAATCAAGTTTGAGCCTCACAACTGTTTACGATTTCCACTAGTAAAGCACCAGGTCAAAGTCGGGTCAATATTTCCAGGTTAAAACAAGTTTAGAAATGCAATCCTGCACATAGGGTATATGTGTCAGTGGGTCTTTAACGTGAACTATTAATGCGAAGTTTAATTAAAGTAACGGCTGGAAGACCTGGATCTTATCCAGAAACCTGTTTACCAATTTGTCTATTTTTTTCATTATTGTATAACATCGGACAAATAAAGTATTTTTCAATTCAATTCAAAATGATTCAAATGTGGGTAAAAATGTGTGCGGGCTGGTAAAACGAGTTCTGTTCAAGTATTCAGAGGCAAAACTTTTAGGGATTTATATAGGCTCTCTGTATTTCCCAACAACACTTGTCAGTGTCACCTGTGGAAAACACTCATCTCATGCATATGGGTATTATTAATTATTAACTCCTAATATTTATTAAATGTGGTAGAGTAACAATACACATGTGACACTGACAGCAGAGCTGCCCAAAACCTATGTTGGTACCTAGTATTCCAAAGTATGAACAGATATCAGAATAGATGTATTCCTAATAGTTCCAGTTCATGTAGAATTAACAAAATTATGATTATTCACCCATGGTTCTTACATTTTTTCAAGACCTGGATTTCATATTCCACATGAGACGCTGACATTTTGACTTCCCAACATATCTTTATATTCTTATTATACCAAAGAGCCATAGTAAATGAATAGAAAACAGATAATATAGTAGCCAGCCTTCAAAGGCTGGAAAAACTTCTATAAAACCCTACAAAGAAGATAAGAAATACTCGCCAGGAGTATCCAGAGTTATAGCCTACTAATATGGAAAAAAAAAAAAGAGAGAGAGAGAGGATAAATTGTAATATGTTTAATTTTAAAAAAAACAAAAAAAACAAAAAACAACATATCCTCGTGAAAGAAGCCAATGTCCGGCTGGGTAGAAAATAAGAAAAACAAAAAAATCTTCAAAAAATTTCATGAAGAAATGATTTAAAAAATATAACATGTTTTAGCATTGTTCATGCCAAGATGGCAGGATATCTTGAATAAAACTTGTCAAAAAAAAAAAGATAATATAGTAGCCAAGGTCAAGGCGCAATGTTAAAATAAGATTAAACTATGTTTGACTAAACATTTATTTATTTCCAGCATTCTATTGGGCCTCCCTTAATTTTCCTTTATTTTGAAGGCTCTAAAATCCAGTTTTTTAGGAGTTATGTGACATGTGTATCACAAATAAAAGTGGTGAACTGTATCAAAATCTGTTACTATATTATGTTGGTATAAACAAAGAATGGGATTTTACTATTTACTCGTGTGATTAAAATCACCTCTGACTTCTGTCATTAAAGTGTAATTTGTGTGCGAGTAAATTTATGTGTGGGCAGGTAAATATCTGCATTTACCCGCCAAGTTGGCAGGTGGAGAAAAAGGTTAATTTCGCACTCTGTGGTGACATTAGAATGAGGTAGGCCTACTCTGTGGTAATATTCAATTCACCGTCGCCACAATACATACAAAATTTTTAATAATGACAAGGAAAAAATAGAACCATGTTAACTCACCTGTGAGACCATGGTTTCTCTCTGTCAGGCCTTGCTGGTCAAAGTGACTGATTATATTCTGGAGGCGCTTCTTGGATAATGTATATAAGAAACAAAATGTTGTTTCACAGACTTGGAGATCATTCACAAAGTACTTTGTAGTTGCACGAAAAGAGTCATGTGGCTCTGGCGTTTCATGACCTCTGAGTTTGGCATAGTACTGTGCAAAAGCTGTATATCTGAAAAATATAGACATGGGCATAAGCTACTAAAATGATTTTTCTGGTCTTCCAGGGCTGATCAGATGTTCCAACATCTGATAAATTTAACGTAATTTAATGTACTTCAACATAGGGTAACATGTTAGAACACTGGGTCACGAGTTCTCAACGTTTTAGGAAAATTTAAATGCCTGGGGAAGCTGACATGTTTGTGATTTATTTGGTGTTAATAGACCTACAAGATTATAGCTTAAATAGATTTGCCTCTGCAGAAGTTATGTGTCAATTATAATTCAATTATTCTAACCCACTTTGTCTCTTGTGTTCTGTAAAGCTCTTTGGACCCACATAGTTTGCATATTAGATTGGATGTATAGTATGACTTCCTTAAGTTCTACATTGCTTGACCAAGAAAATACAATCAAGCAGTAGTATAATTTTTTAGTTTCGCTTGTTACAGTTGTTCATATCTAAAAGCTATGGGGCGGCAGAGAAGTAAGGAGATCTGTGCATACTGATTCATAATATTGACTCAATATATTCCCATACCAACTATGGCCATCTGTAAAATCTCGAAAATATTGCTTTCCACTAGATTACCCATTGCTCCCTCAAAATGCTTCGATTGTGAAAATAAAAAAAAATCCCAGTATCCCCTGACTGTCAGGAAGACAGTCATGCTCTCAGATTTGCAATCGCATCGTTAGTAATTCCGTAGAAATTATCAACGTCGGCCGCATCAAGTGTGTACGACACAATTTAAATCACCCGACCCTAGGCTATAGGCCTACCCACACACTATGAAATGGGAGGAATGCCTAGATCCACAATGTTCAGTGGATGTTTCAGGTACAAAACAGAAATATGTTAGCATCTCGAAGGCTTTTAAAAAAATCAAATACAATGTCCCTACATATAATATTAAAAATACAATATGTATAAATCAATAAATAGGCCTACCTTCTGTGCGCTGATAGACTTCCTAGCACTACCATGTTGAGACATTCTGAAGTCAGGCTGTGTGACTCATTCCTTTTCATCTCAATAAATTCTCTTGGAAAAAACGCCACGCAAGGTTTCCCATCCTCACCCCGATGACACTTGCATGTGTCCTGCAAAAAACTATCTATAATTCGTCCTTCTTCATCATCCACAGTTGTTGTTTCGACAGGAACGATCCCTTCCGTGTTTGACGCCATGGCCAAATCAAAACAAACAAAAGGGGATCCCCCAGACGTCGTCTGCATTTTGCTTCATTTTCCAATTTCACCATGGGTCCCTTGTCATTTAATCTTAACTAGAATTTATCATATGGAATATAATACTTTTCCCTTACTATATATAATGGTTGGACATCTTAATTCCCGCACTTTTCTAATTGAGTTTCTTAATGAGTTTTGCACGCAGTTTACCAAGTCTACGATGCCGACATCATGCAACATTGCACATCATACACGTCATTTATATGACGCAACTTCTCGCGGTGATTCCCAGGATCTAAAATTCCCGCGCAGAGTATCCTTTCTCCGTGGGGCATCACAAATATTCTTTTTAATTCATTGAGATGCGGTATGTTCTTACCTAAATCTCATTTTCATGAGGCCAAACGCCTGTTCCACTATTGCACGCGACGTGCACAGCGCCTGGTTGTATTGCTCCTCTGCCCTGTTTGCAGGATGGTGAACGGGGGTGAGCAGGTAATCAGCCAGACGGTATCTGAAAAATATATGTAACCTTTTTTTTTTAAAGATTTTATTTCCACTGGGTACATCACCTTGAACTTTTACTGCACCCAGACCGTTTGGGTGGGTTATGAATACATCTCGCTTTTGGTTTCGCAACAGAAACAATTTTCTTTATATAATTGGCTAGGCAAGACGGAGGTGTGCGGTCCAAACATAACAGGCAGTGACGCCATCTAGATTTACTATTTTGGACCGGACACATTATTGAATCAGAAGAAAAATCATTTCTCATACGATAGTGTTAAGCAGCCATTCGTTTTGAAGGGACTTGAATGTTTCAATGTGTAAATAATATAGTGAATATATTAAGAAATATAAATAGCTATTGTCAACATTTTGTAATTGTACATACCCAGAATCACCAAGCAGTAAAAAACCTTCAGCCAGCCCCTGCTCTAGCTAGACTTGAAGGTTCGACATTCCACATACATACGCGTTGTGCGGCCCCCCTGGCATAGTCAGATTTACATATGTAAAAAGCATATGCAAATCCACGGCACACAGCAATCAAGACATCAGTAATTAGTATTAATTATTATCAAAAGGCAATGAGGTTATGGTAGCAAAATCTCTGTGTGGTGGCGCTACAGGCGGGCCTGCCGGAAGCGCGAAACAGCTGAGCTCCCATGGCACAGTGAATGGTAAACAAACCACAGGACCCGCCCATCCAGTAGGATTGGCGTCGGCAATAGATTTGTTTAGAATGAACTTTAAATATGCATCCTGGATGATTTGTATTACTCAAAGAGGAGCTAAGGAATAGGAACCCGACAAGCACTGAGTGCAATTGAGTGTGATGGCACTGTGATCATTTTGTGATGGACCGCAAACTAGTGAAGTGTGATACTTATGGCTTTGAATCACAGTGAAATGGACATCCCATTAGCCATCATTATGTGAAATACATTGCGTCTATTTCCTCCTATGTTGTTGGTGTTCTTACACTTATGTTGGATCAAGTTCTCATTCATATTCAGTTATGTTTGTATTAAACATGTGTTAATTAACCAATTATATTTGCAAATATATGGGTGTGATCTCAATTGCGCATACAATGCGCATTCAAAATCACGTCTAAATACTCATCATAATGCAGCCACAACTGGCCACAATACCTGGCACTGCTCACTCACCTAGCATTCACACTTACTGTCGCACTGACACACCATTCTCTGACACTCATACTCACTCCCTGATAACAAGTAAAAGAAACCCCTACAGACACAGCTAAATGATGTAAACCTATAGCTCCATATTACTAAAAAAATACTTGATTTACTCACCGATTTAATTCCTCCTTTTATAATTTCCACTGTTTTTTTAAATGAAGTTAAATGATGTTACTTAAGGGGTACCCACACTGGATTGGTTTGTGTTCAAAAAGCAATTTTAAAGGACCTATGCATCTGTTCTGGCTGAATCTACCACCAATTGAAACAGAATTTATTTTTGCTGGAATGTGTATAGACTAATATATTTAATATAATATCTCACATTTTCTTGAATACTGACCAACATATCAATCCTACAGGTTTGTGCATATTAAATCATTTGTAGACAACGAAATTACCTTTCATTTGCTGTATGACACGTTATTGTACCCCTAATAGCTTAGAAGTTACAGCTTTCGGTAAAAGAAAATAGTGTCGGAAATTATTTTTCACAAATAAAAAAACTCATATTTTAAATGAATCGGGGGTCTTGCCACGACTTTCCATTAAATGGCGTTTTTTATGCATGATTCGAGCAGAAAAATAAGCATTTCTTGGCCTCGACGATTAGCGATGGTTGTGATCTAAATTGCGCATATAATGCGCATTAAAAATCGCGTCTAAATACTTATTATTACATTGTCAACAGGTGGCGCAACTGGTGACTTGGGTGCATTTACAATTTCTTTTACAATGAAAGTGCTGCTAATACACTTGTGGGGCATTTATACACTATAGATATTCCACATCATGTACATAGATATTTTATAAGTGACATAAATCAATAGTTTATCTGTTTAATTTAATTGTTTGATGTGGAAAAATGTTTTGATCAAAATACCCCCCATCATTGCATACTTCATTAACTGAAATAGACTAGGCCACTCTGATTACAAGTAGAACTGGAATAACCCTTCCCAGCAATGTGGGTCTCTAAAAGGATGGAAATAATGATTAAAAAATTCATGTATTACCATGAACTATTAATTATGAGTATTTCCGAATCATATTATTCTGCAAATAAAATAAATAAAATAAGGTGAACATTGTGCATAAAATATCCCGCTCAAAATGACATAGATTTTGCTGATCTTTGCACTAATATTGCGTTATATCTTTAGCGCGACCATCACGCAATCATTGCGCAATAATTATTGCGTGAAAAGCGTCCACTCTCATCACAGAACTATGGCGAGATGATTGCGCATTAAAAATCGCGTAGAATCGCGCTCATTTGCCCGTCGGGAAAGTTTGTGTGATCTGAGTGCAAAATGCTTATAATCAAGAACTCAGCCTACACAAGTTCAGAGTGTGTATTACTGTGTCTCAGACCCAAACTCGGAAAACTAGAGTAGTTAAGTGCATGCTATCTAAACACACTTTCTTGAAAAAATATGTTTAGAAATAACAAAACATTCTATTGACAATCTATTATTGAATTTTATCAAAATATCCATAATAATGTTTCACTGTGTGCCAAGAAAAAGGGGTCGGGTAGGGGTAGAAGTTATATGACTAATGACAACGACATTTGAAGGCATATATAGGTACCAGGTTCTTACTGCAAGCTTGGTTAAACTGAACATATCCATTGTCCTCTATTCAAAGGTAATTTGATAGCTTTTGATATCAGGGAAATTTCAGAACCAATTGTCAGTCTGTCGTGATTTACAATTGACTAAAATCATCATTCATTCATTCAGTCGTTTGTTGTGTCCACAAATCATGGCATTCTTTTTATTTTTATTTCATTATGAAGAACACAAATTCCTTGATCAGGTCTCCATTGTTTTTGGCACCAGTGTGTGGTAATGTATGCAGAAAAGTACGCAACAGTTTCCTTTACTATTAATCATTGAAAAATTCCCCTAAAAATCAGATTTCCTTCTATTTCGAGCCAAACAAATTCTCTCTGTTTTTGCCTACATTCAGTGCCCATATGCATCTAGCATTGAGTGAAATAGGAGCCAGTCGGATACCAAGCTATTCTTTTTCTATATCTCTCATTATCATGAATTACAGGTCTAGGAACTCTGTCGACGTTTCAGGAAAAGTGCCCATATGACCGATTTTCATGAAAAGTAGTCATTTTCACGAAATGCAGTTGAAAAAATCAAGAATATTCCAGCAAGTGGATCTGTCATCTCCCATTGAGTTTACTACATGGGTGGGAGTGGTGTGTGCCTATCGTACCCTACTAAGAAAATCGCACATATTTTCTGCTAAGCCAGACGACCATATTTTGCTTCATTCATGTATTTCTTATGAGGACTGGGGAATTGTCATTAAGGTGACCAGCTCCAAGACCATTCAGTATCAGGATAGATTGCTGAATATTCCAGTCGCTAGATGTGGAGGTGATCTATGTTTAGTTCACTGGTTGGAACTGCTATATGATCGATACCCTGGAGGTGTTGATTCTCCTTTGATTTCCAACGATTCCAACCCAGTGCCTTATTCTAGGGCTCTCACTCTGCTCAAGAAATGGTCGATTGCAGCAGGTATTGACAAGGATATAGGCATGCATGGACTGCGTCAAGGGGCAGCAACTTATATGCACATGAAAGGCTTTCCCCTGGAGGAAATAAAAACAGCCGGGGATTGGAAGTCTCTTTGTGTGCTCGACTATGTGACTCCTCCTCTCTCTCATCGTGTCAACCTTGAAAAGACACTAGCCGCATCCCTCTCTCAATTCTCGTCATAATCAAATGAAAATTATTTCATGAACTGGCTGGGAAGGAAGAATAAAATAAAGGATCTCCGTTTTGAGAGAGTTGCCACTACATCTGCCTCACCGTCTCATTATTGAGTTGACTTTGAGTTTATGGTGGATATTGAATATGATTTAATAGCCCTATAAACGCTGGGAAAGTGCCACGCCCCCCTTGTTGCTTCAAGACTTTGTACGACCACCGGCACGGATCACATGATCGAGATCCTCACATGATTGTCTTGTGACGCACCCGCGCAAATTTTGAAAGCCAGAGGCGAACAGGCAAGCGACTGAAGTGGTCAGAAAAAGAACATTTGGTCGGCGGAATTTTTTTTTTGTTTATTTGAATTTTTCAATGATTAATAGTAAAGGATAATACCTTAATATTATTATTGATATAGGCACATAAAGAAGCATGACGTACGATGACGCACATATTTCCCATTGAAAGCTAAGAGAGAAATATTGAATTTATAAACATAAAAATGACCAGAATCTATTGCCAAGTATTTGAGCTCAATATTCATAGAAGGAACGGATAGACAAAATACTACTATTGCTTTATATTATATTATAACAGTTTAAAGTAATAATTTCATTTTAATGCATGAATATTAAGTAAAAATCACTAGGCTTAGTTTTCTGCCCATAACTTCCTCATTTCTGATCATAGAGCCACAAAACCAGGGTTCCCATGACAGATTTTGACGAGTTATACCCAGTCATTGTCATACAATTTAGGTCCGTCATGGTTTTGACCCTGTTATGGCTCAAAAACACAAATGCCTACCAGTCATGAAAATCGGTCATATATATATATATTTATGTATTATATCATATATATATGGTATCGTATTGTACACTATATGAGTAATTCCACCAATTGGTCGACATTTGACTATAAAATAGATTTTTGCATTTTAAACAAGAGATCTTGGTCTGCAGGTATTTTAATCAATTCTATCAGTTTCCCCGATGGAAAATACATAAAAAATACCCCACTTTTACATATCTGGCATCAATACTTTAAATTCCAGAGGGAAAAAACACTGTTTTATTGCCTAAAAATGAAAGAAAATCTTACTAATTATGAGAAAAAGTGCATAAAGAAAAAAAAATGATGTGAAATTAGTGTTACATATTTATTCAAATTTCATATAATGACCCTGGCTACCGAATAATTTGAAAAAAATATATTTTTGATACTCCATTGGTTGATTTGCAATGCAAAAATGTCATGTCAAATGGGGAAATTCTTTATGTCACCATAACGTGCCTATTTAAAACTAGAATAAAAATTGATTTAAACACCAAGATGGGCCAAGTGGATATGTTTTAGATGGTTTTCAATGTATTCTCCCATATAATAATGAATATAGTTAAATATTTTTTTTTTTCCGGAATTAGAGCATATAATATATATTTGGGAAGGTTGTATGTCACCATAACGTGCCGGACATTTTAGCTAATAAAAAATTAAATATTTAGAGTTGAAAAAATTAAAGTATGGCTCAAGGTAAGTCATCATACAGCTCATACATAAACAGTCACATTATCCCTCTGCTATGCATTATTGCACCTCAAGTGTGCTAAAACATGATGTCACCGTAACGTGCCGGCACGTTACTATGTGATTAATTTCCCGAGATTTTGTGTCTGAGGCATTTGCTTGAAAATAAACCCCAAGGCCCTTCGGGCCTTGGGGTTTATTTTCAAGCAAAAGCCGAAGACACAAAATCGAGGGAATTAATCACTTTAATAGCCGATTTTTGGATTCAATAACACTGTTTAAACACATATTAACAAATATTAGGCTTTAAAAATGGTTGTAGATGTACTTACAGCATGATGAATTCCAATAATTTAGCTCCTCAACTCGAATACACGGGTTACTATTTTACATCTGACATGGAAAGGACCAAGTCACAACGCTGCCTTTATAACGTCCAAATTAGCATGTTTTACACATTTAAAACCAATACATTTTAATATTTAGTTTATTTTAGCTCTGTCCAACCAATATGACATATGTAAACCTAATGATAACTTCACAATGTCGGTTACGTCAGCCGCATTCTCCGTTCCAGAAACAAACGAAGCTTCCACTTTTTGCAGGCAACCAAGCATCAGACTTCGGGTTTACGAATGCGGTGTCCGTGTGTCTAGGGACTTAAAAAAGAAATAAATAAAACATTTGAATCGGTAGAAATGTTTTAAATATTGTTTTAAGCCGATAGCGAAGTTTTCCTCTATGGAAATCAAGTAATAAATGAATGGCGAGTTTTGTTTACATGCCGCAAGTTTGTACCGCTTTAGTCGGAATCTACATGATATAGCGACGGCTGGCGGAATGAAGCTGCAGCTACAACAGCCAATCAGAGGTGCGTATTCACTTATGTTTACGTTCAGCTACCCGGCGCGATTTTGAAAGGTTCCGCTGCTTGCTATCCAAAGCATCAGAGACTTCCGGTTTCCGTATGCCGTGTTGCGTGTGTCTACGGACTTAAAAAATAAATAAATAAATGATTTGAATCGGTAGAAATGTTTTAAATAGTGTTTGAGCCCGATAGCGAAGATTTAGTCGACGGGAATCGAGTAATAAATGAATGGCCAGTTCAGAAGCTATACGTGCTTACGTTTCGTAGACCGGAAGAGATGTGGAGACCCTTCGGCATACCCACTCATGTGCACCATGCACTTGGCGTTGCATTGTGTATGGTAGTCTATATAGCGCACGGAGGATTTCATTCGAAAGTGCCCCCATGTCAACAAACCGGAGCTTGCACGATGTCTACTGTCGTCACGTGTCGAGGCCTAGGCTGTGATTACTTGGATTATTCCCTATTTCGTTGCTTACCACCATTCAGCAAGCAGATCATGCTAAGTACAAGGATATTTGGAACATTATCGGTGATTTTGGAGATATTGTGTAGAGTTTTACAGAGCCTGGGCTTGTTTCGTCTGATTGTCACTGACAGTGACACTGACAGTCAGCCATTGCTTGCACGATGTCTACTGTCGTCATGTTATGGCGAGGATTAGGCTGTAATTACTTTAAAATGGCTAATATTTCCATCGGAAACAGTGGAGGAATGACTTTAATGTGACCAGGACTTTATACACGTTCAAAAATGAACGCGGAATCGACGACAAACAACTAGTTGATGAGGTAAGTGATTGAGCAGAAACGCCGGCTGGGGTTTATTTTAACTACATCCGCAAAATAATTCTACATCCGAAAAATAAACCTCTGAATCCGAAAAATAAACTACTACATCCGTTTCCGGTTTGACGACTTCCTGTCCAAACAGTAATTTATAAGTATCCAGAACCCCAGCAGAATCCAAAGATCTGCTATTAAGGTGACATAAAGTATGTGACATTAAAATTATGTGACATTATTCATGTACATGTATTGTGTAGACATTCAGAAAACCTTTTCCCTAATAACTTTGCCTCTAAATACCTAAATAGAATGTATATTTACCTTCATAAACAAACAATACAAGTATTAAAATCATCTTAACAGGAAAACGAGGGAAATAATGTAATATATTTGTGTATAAATTCTAAATATAATGGATTATATGTATATGAACAGAGGGTCAATGCCCTGTGACCCTTGCCAATGCCATTACCATTACCATTACTGAATCGTTTTTTGGCTGTAACTTGTCTTCTAGTTGGAATATTTCCACAAACTAAAAAGCATTATGACCCTTATATCGAGCCCTATGAGGTACACAATGGTTTAAAAAATTATGTGCATATTTCTTTTTATTTATTTCTAATTTATGTAGAAATTATGTATAGTTCTTCGGTGCCCTTATCAGCTAATTCCCGTCACAGATTCCACAAAGCTGCCCTGACTACAATATTCATTATTAACCTTCTCAATTTTGTCTATATTATCGAGACATGTCAAGGAACGCGTTCCGGCGTGAAAAAAATGGCCGAATTTGCTGGTCGCTTGGAGCGACCATGGTTGCTCTCTGCGCACTACCAAAGCGTAGTAGCTAGTAGCACTAGCGCTTTTTAGTCCTGGTCTCCCACTCCAATAGGCGCACTACCAAGTTTAGGTGGTCGCCTGGTCTCCACTAGGCGCACTATCAATGTACATTGAATGATTAGTGGTCGCCTGGTCTCCCACTAGGGGCACTATCAATATACATTGAATTATTAGTGGTCGCCTAGTCTCCCTTTTTTTTTTTTAAAGATTTTATTTATACTGGGGATCGAAGGTCCCCTCACGGGGTTTTTCGCCTGTCCTTTTCCCTTACTGTATTTCCTATGATGTAGACTATTGTATCCAGAAGTATTTGAAGTTTGAAACTCATTTTTGTCAATTTTCGTTACGTAAATTACTTGTTGATTAGTTTCCAATAATATACACCCAATTATCAACCTACATCAAAATACTTTCACACAAGGTTAACTCCCTAATTAGATCTTCCAGAAAGCACTACATTTCAACCTATCTCGATAACCATGCTAGTGACCCGTCTAAATTCTGGTTCGAAATGAAAAAACTCCTACCAAATAAGAAGGGTAAGGCTCTGTTCTCACTACCTGGAGTCAAATCTCACGACCTCCCCTCGCATGTGAACTCCTTTTTCGCCAATATTGGCCCGCAATTAGCTAGCGCCATCCCAACTACACCGACTATTCGGCCCTAAACCCACACATTGCCGATTTGGAATTACTAGGATTCTGTAAATGTTAATCCTAGGAATTCAATTCTGGCCTGAAATCGGGACTCTAGCGTCCTATTCAGCTCCCAAATATCATCTGAATAGGCTCCAGAATACACGGCTATTCGGCAGACTACTCGGGCCCAGACCCACACTGGCCCGATTTAGGAAACCAAATTCTAGGATTTCAGCCGTATTCCTAGGATTACTCGGGAGCCCAAATCGGTGCCCAAATCGGCCCTGTGTGGGTGGCCTTTTAGACATGCTATTGAGCGATAATAATGGTATACGTGGATTACAATATAGGCCTAGTATGTGTATTTTAATCTATGTGGTCAGACCATGTGTTGACATCTCAGTGGTACAGAAATATTGATTTTGAAGTGCAGTCATCCAAAGCTCTATAAGAATAGACCCTGCGCACACGCATGTATATATGTGACCAGGTATTCCCCAATACCCTGCCTGTGTTGAATGGGCCTTTACAGGGTAGGCATACTGGTGTAGTGGTATGCAGAGCACAAATCGATGCTAAATTTGTTACTTTTAATCAGTTTTTCTTCATTTGAATCGTTTCCCCAGGAGATATGATAGCTTTAGAGTGTTTATCTCAAGGATAGTCATTACACTTCAGGATCTTCCACATCTTAGACAAGAATCTAAAGCCATGTCAGACAGTGTATTCTGTGATTTACTTTGATGTTGTAACTGACTGGTGTACCTAAATACGAGATGACAGATTATGCTGTGACACTTGTAACTGATGAACAAACATTACTAACGGATGTAGCCTCTATAACCAAAGACTTGTTGTAGACCTCCTAGTGTAGGCTACATTCTATAAAAATCTAAGCAATTTATATTTGGGGAATAATTATGATGGACTATAGGGTAGGGCATGGGGCAAAGCGCCCAGGGGAGGCAAAACGCCCACCCTTAAAATAGAAGAATCTATTTGATTTTTTCATGTAACCTTTCATGTCTTATGTTATGTACTTTTCAGTCTTTTCTTCACAAGTAACTCTCAAAGCCACACTATTTCCCGAGTCCGTACCCCATCATAGTCCGACCCCATGCTTGTATAGTGCGACTACCCATCATAGTCCGACCCCATGCTTGTATAGTGTGACTATTGGTTTTGAGATTTGGCCATTTGGTGGTCTGTCGGTCTCCGTGGTGCCGCACTACTGACTGGTTTGGTAGTCTCTCTTCCGCATTATTGGACGGACCACCAAAATCAGAATCAGGATCAGAAATTTTCATTAAGATATCCATGCTGCACTAGGATTGCGGCGATCTCTCTGCCGACTGTTTTGTCGAGAGATTTGGCTGTCTTCATTAAGTATAGAAAAGCTTCAGGGATGCCGCTGCGGGGTGTGGAGTTGGTGTGTACTTCATCAAAATTGTCCATGGGGGGCATATCCACGATGTTGAAATGGCAGTCTTGGGAAGGGGTGAGGTTGTCGGATTTTGCTGGTGACAACATATCTAGAGGTGTGGGGGTGTAGATCGGGATTTTAGAGGGGGTTGGGGCTGCTGGGGAATACTGTTCAGCAATGGAAGGTGAGTCTGGAGCCCTGTGTGGTGAGGGTGTGCGATTCAGAGCAGGGGACTGTGTTGTGTGGTCTGAAGATAGTTGTTGTACTATCTTCTCAGTGATTGGGTCGAGAGGTGGGGGTGGTGAATCTGATGTCTCGTCTGGGGTGGAGCTTGTTGGTGGGGGGTTCTGTGGGTTGTTGATGACAATCTTCAGGTTAGGGTGGTTAGCTTCAGGGCTGACGGTGGTGTTTCCAATATTGGTATTGGGCTTAGGGGAGGGAGGAGGGGTAGTAGATCGTATAGACTTACTTGGACGGGATTTGGAGTGAGGGGAATTCCTGCTCCTGTGCTTGTGTTTGTCGTCTGGTCTGTGGGACCTGGTTCGCTTGTGTGAGGGGGAAGACCTTGATCTGCCTCTGTGTTTCTTGCTTGAGGTGTGACTAGAGGATCTTCTAGGCAGAAGAGAGCGTGATCGTTTTCTTGTGCTAATGTTCTCAATCCGTTTCTCAGGCTCTTTGGTGATTTAGATCGTGGTGGGGATACGGTGAGGTCCATGAGGGGCTTGATGGCACCACTTCCGAGGGAAGACTCAGGTGTCTGTCGCTCTGGGAAGAAAAAAGGTTATGGACAGGCTTAGAAAGGGAAACATGTACGGGTTCGCCTGGATGTGAGTGGTCATGAGCATTGATTAAGGGATGGTAGCTAGGTTCTGGATTGATAAAAGGATGTAAATTGCGATGGTGCCGGGACAGGGACCATCGGCGCATAAATGTTGTTTGACAGATGTCACAAGAAAATCTCTGCTTTGGGTTACCTGTTTCGCTGTGAAACTCGTTTAAGTGATCAAGGATGATGGTAGCGTCCTTATTCAGCCATTTGTGACAAAATTGGCACTGAAATACTTTTTCTAGCATATTGTCCATACTTGAAACGATCAATTTGCGAGTCTCCGCAAAGCAACAAGCCCGATGTTAGTAAATAGACGCGGGTCAGCGAGTGCGGTGACGTCATGTGTGGGGAAGCCTGTGATTGGTTGGAGTGAGACTGAGGCCCCAGGCGGGAGGCCCCGCTGGGGGCTTAGGTTAGGAGTGTTTGGCGCCACGAATGGCGTAGGTACTGAGGGGAGTTATCATAAGTTGAGATTGATGCCATGTGGTTGGAGGGTATCTAAGTGGCGAATCCATGATTCTTCCAGTCTTAGTCTGGAATTTATGTCTCTCGAGCTGGTATCTACGACTGTGATGATTAATTCGCTTGGTAGTACATCGTGGTCCAAAAAATGTTTGGCCACAGGTTGCAGTCGATTTCTGGTGCGAATATCTCACTTGTGTTTGTACAATCTGGCTCTGAAGTTGCGGCCGGTTTGGTCGACGTATTGTTTTCTGCAGGTGGGGCAAGTTATGACATAGACTGCAGAGTAGGATAAACATGAGTTGTGGCCAATTATTGGCCAGGTTTTGCCATTATGAGTGGAGGTGATTTTGGAGTTGGTTATTGAAAAGAATCGTCGAGGGTCCCTGCGATCCTTGATGCCAGACCACCTACGAGATGCGGTACTATTTTTACTCCACGGTGGTAATAAATTAATTATAAATTACCACAAAAAGTCATTTATTTACTTACAAAGTTTCTGCCATTCTTCTCTCACTGATGCCGGCGACGACGCAATATTGTACATCGTAATGTCGCAACGTTAGTAACGTTAGTAAGAGTCATTGACAACGCATTTTCCTGCGTGGACGGGAACCAATCAAATGAGTTTATTTTGTGTTTATCATTAGGCCCCGCCCATGTGGTACAAAACAATGTACCACACGGTATGTACCACACGCCTCTACATACAAATGTTATGTGATACACACTTCACCGTGGAGTAATACTGTTTTAATATTTTAATATGGGTACAATAAGATACGTACCAGCACGTGATACCCCTTCCTGTTGATAAAGCCATACAGCCATTTTCACTGATGGTTCCAAAGATGGTAGTCGTGTTGGATTTGCCGTGCATACACCATTTGGGAACTTGAAGAAGGCTCTCCACAAGGAAAGCAGCATCTACACTGCTGAAGGAAAAGCACTGCTTAAGGCACTTGAATGGGTACAGGTCTCACGGATGAAGAAATTCATCATATTCTCAGACTCACACCCATGTCTAGAAGCTGTGACCAACCTTTATCCTAAGAACCCAATCATACAAGCAATTCAAGAGACATACACTGAAAACAAAAGACTGGACAAAGAAGTGGTGTTGTGCTGGGTGCCAAGCCACATTGGAATAGAAGGAAATGAGGCAGCAGACATTGCAGCCAAAAATGCATTGAGGCGCCCTGTTGGGGCTGACCAAATGCCATACACAGACGTTGTACCTGTGGCGCAGGCACATGTCAAACGTAGCTGGCAGCGCACATGGAATGGTGTTAACAGTAACAAGCTGCAAGCAATCACACCATCAATCACACCAAAATTTAAAGATGATAACCTGACAAGACCCGAACAGGTGATACTGACCCGTCTTCGTACCGGTCACACCAAACTGACTCACATGCACCTTCTAAAAGGTGAAGTGGCTCCTGTATGTCAGACATGCAACACTCAACTGAGTGTAGAGCATCTCTTAATACATTGTCAGGCAACCAAGAGAAACAGAATAAAATTCCTGCAAAATCGCAGGACACTGCAGAGTATTTTCCGGGAATCTGGGAACAAAAATATTCTTGATTTCCTACGGGAAACCAAATTGTACGACAAAATTTAGGTAACCTAAATGAAGCCTGACTTCGTCAGGCCAAACCCTGTTTCATGAAATAGGGAATTTCACAGAATAAAATAATAAAACCACAGTATATCTGCTAACTTTTAATTACTATTAGCGGAGGTGAAACTAACCAAACCAAACCAAACCAAACCTGTTGATAAAGACCCGTTCATCTTCTATGGGCTTCATTATGGCAACATGGGTCCCATCTATCGCACCATTTACACATGGGAATCCAGCCCTACCATAAAACCCACGTGCCACCACTGGGTACTGCTCTGCCTCTGACCACCGAATATAATTCTGATGGTTGTTTTGAAGGAAATTAGTGACGGTCCTTATGGCACAGCATACAGTAGATCTGGACAGACCTTGTGAATCTGCAATGAGGCCATAGCTACCTCCAGTTGAATAATAACGCAATGCCAAGCAGACCTAAAAATAAAAATGGCAACAAAGAGTTAATTAGTATTGGCTTTCCATTAGACACTGAACGGTGGCAAGAGTTTTGCTCATGCTTTTATAACTTGGGAAAGTGTGCGGTCCAAACGTGGCCACACCCCCTTCACAGTTTGAGTCATAGTATTGCCCTGCCCACTTTTCTGCTTACCGCACACTTTGTTAATTATTGTCTAAACTAAACTTTTAATGTTCAGAAAATCATATAAATTCCATTTCCACAAATACATTATTACTGCAAAGTGGAGGTTGTAGAAGATAACAAAGTATTAAATAATAAATATTTATTAATTATAGGTATCAAGTACTACACAACTCACCCTCTCTCGATGGCTCATACCTCCACCGTACCGAAGGCCGAGGGTGGGGGCATCCACTGAGGCTACAAATTGAGCTGCTAATTCCTCTCCTGTCTCTTGATCCAATCTAAAGCGACCAATGAACCATCTGGGAGAATAAAACTCCACAAACGGGTCCATGCGAATTCGATAAACTTGTCTTTCCCGTTCCTGGGGCTCTACTACGTTAGCCATGGCGATTGACTATGGCTGACCTTGGCGATTTGCGACATCAGTATGCGAAAAATGTTTCTACATATTTTTTTTACTTTTTTCACCAATTTAATGACCAAAAAGCATAAAAAGATCAATAAGAATCATTATCCAACATATTAATCCATTCAAAAAGCATCTAACAGATGATTAAAAATTTAGCGGAGCCCAAAATAATCTCCGCTAATTTTAGCGGATCCTTAGCGATTTATAACGATAAATCCCTATTATCGTTACTTATGCAACGTCACAGCGATATACTGCTAAAATCGCTAATCGTTACATATCGCTACGGATCACTACTATAGTTATGAAACGACCCCCAGACACGCAAAAAAGATGCCCCAGGGTAAAAAAAATGAGACCTTTTTGAGCCCTTATTGTTGTTAGAAGTAACAGCCTTCCTCGTCAGAAATCTGAAAGAATTTTTTAGGTATTCCAAATATTTCCGGAGATATGATGATTTTAAAAGTGTGTTTTTTTCCACTATTCCAACATTTCCTTCTACTTTTGTTCCCTTGGTGACATGCATTCCTAGGTTGTATTGTCAAGAGATATATGAACAGGTAGAGTATATTTGTCATCCGAAGAGTTTATATTTGAACAGTTTTCAGTTGGTAACTTATTTCATTGGAATTTGAGGTGTTTATCATAGAATATTACCAACTTTCAGTTTCAATGGCACCGTTACCATGTCAATATGCTTATCATTAATAAGTATTAAGGCAGTGTAGTGAATACGGTTTTAAATAGATCCGAGATAATTGGTCTGACCGGGTGTTGCTATAATTGGGTGCACGCGCCTCAACTGAACGCGCTCCCGGTTCAGAAATGGCCTTTCGGATTCCCGCCTTTTCTTACTTGGACAGAGTTCCAGTAAACCATTATCAAAGGTAACTTAAATCTAGTCAACTCTTTTACCATAATGTGTCTTAGAGTGCTTCCGGATGCTCCGGTAAGACTCCGTGTTGTTTCACTGTGTTACTCCTATGTAAAACCATGTTAACTGTTTGACTCTCAACACCTGCAATGATCGTGTACCATAATTGCCACTTGTCCTCTGAGGCCAATACCTGGTCACCTCTGTTGGGTCCGATAAACACTATCGGACATGGTTTGTGTGGAGAATGAAGCCCGTGATACCTAAAGAGCTGTGTGTCTGGTCTTCTTTCCCTTCGCGAGAATAGATATATCGAACTTGGGTAGTGTGAGACGGAAAAACACTACAGCAGTATGATAGGAAACCTCTAGGATATGTAAGCTACAATTTCTGCCAATAAAAACTTATTAAATTAAAAAAGAAAAAATCTTTTACCCGATTCAGCCTATAAGGACAGAAGTACAATAACAATTTGAATGACACTATTAATTTTGTTCTTTCCTATTCTTCTGTCCGTTTTCGACCAGGTTTTGCAGTATGTGGTCTGGTAATAGAGCGTGCGCGGGAGGGAGTTGTGCTAAGATGTTCATAGGTGGCGCGCTCAACCTCGGCTTCCGGTCTACCCGGCGCCAGACGTAAACATAACAAACCAGAGCAGAATCAAGCTAGCATCGCGCGAAATTTTCTTCATTTAAATTATTTCTTACGCCTCCAAGCATGCCTGGAAGGTGTGCAGTGCCATTGTGTAACAACCAGATAGGTGGATTCACCTTCCCACGGCAAAATCCTTTGCGGGAAAGATGGATTAAAGCTGTGAAAAGAACAACAACAAGGTCCAAGCCATGGACTCCATCCAAGCATGATGTCGTATGCCCCAGTCACTTCTTGGGAGAAGACTACAGGCCTGAAAAACCATTCGGTGAGTCTTTTATGAACGTCATGATTAGGTTATAGCTGTATGAATGTATAATTTGACAACTGACAATAACTTTGTGTCTTGCAAGTGGGTTTAGAATGGGATGGGCATAAATGTACTGACCACTGGGACACCCTATCAAACATCGTCGCCATATTGGTTTAGTTATCCGCCCAGTTCAGTACAAATATATTTATTTCACAAACGTTTCATCTTGTGACCTTAACTTGCTTAAAATGTAGGATGATAGTAGGCCTAGTATGTCTCCGAAATGACTCAGTATTGTGCCTGTCAGCGCTGATTACAGTATAGAGCAGATGTGTTATATATATATATATCTAGTCAATAGCTTATTAGCTAGGAAAATATATATCGAATCGGAAATCATGAATCGAGATTGGGGTTATTTTAGCTCAGGATTCGGATTTAAAGGGCCAAGCTGATTCAGGAATGGGATGCAGGGTTGCCAGGTCTTAGACTATGAATAAAAAACCTGCGGGATTCGGACATTAAAAAAAGGGGAAACTGAATTCTAAAGTAGGTATTCATGCATCAACAAGGAAGGTATTTCAACGATCAAAATCATTTAATATCAAATGTGATGCAGCATAGTAAATGAGTCAAGTCACAATGACATGTTTTTCAAGTGTTTTTCTACAAGAACTCTAAAGACGAATACTTATAATAGGACTTTTGATTGTGTCAATACATATGTACCAAATTTAAACACTGTATATTCAATACGTTTCTGTGTTTCTAAGGTTGTATAAAAGATATATCTATGTAACTACAGTTCTTTACTAGTGATTTTCCTTCCAGGAAAATCAACTATTTTTTTCAAAGCTGTATTACCACTTATTAGGTGTGCTAAAGGGTTATATCGTTGGAGTCTGCCTGATTGCATCTTTTAAGTTATGAAGGTATATCAAAAACCATTTCCTTGGGATTTATGACTCATTATCCTGCGGCACTTTACAAATGTGTATTTCCCATGTGTATTAAAGATAAAATTGTTGCATTTGGTTTGGACGTATGATATGATTCACTTTGTTTACTGTGACTGTGTGATACGACAAAATAATGGTGATATTGAATGTTGCATTGGAACTTTTAATACATTCTTTATTAATGTAATTCATGTGAACTTAAAAATGTCATAAATACACAAGGTAATTACTGAATTGTTGCGACATATCTATACTATCTGATTTAAGCAAAGAGAAGTAGATTTGACCTTACATTATCAGTACTACAGGGGATTTCGGGGAGAGTTTTCACCTGACAGAAAGATTTGATACATGAGTCGCATGAAATTTGATTAGTTATTACTGAGGCACCCCACTTATTCTAATTTGTAATATGTATCTTTTTCAACCATAAATATCACATAAAAACCCAGTTAATCGCTTATATCTTTGTAAATAGGAAAGAATCAAAAGTGGGTACCCATTTATTCAGCTTGACGAGCCTGAAGCAATGAATGAAGTAGAGCTATTGTGAAAAGGTTTTTAAAGAACTTACTATGACAAATCCATAAAAACACTTTTGTACCACTTTCGTTGGAATTGACCATATATATATATAAAACAAATATTTTCTTTCTTTCAGGAAAAGGGGTTCGTCGCTTAAAGAAAGATGTTGTACCTTCTGTCTTCACCTTCAATAAGCCAGATTCAGTATGTGCCCTTTCAAGGAGAGAACGAGCACAGAAGAGACAGCTACAGATCCCAGATGAGATCTCTGAGAATGCACTGGTCGACGATGAAGTTCTCATTGTAGCTGCCAATGAGGAGGTTGATGATTCAGCGTTATCAGGGATAGTCCAAAACCAGGAAGAGGAAGAACTGACCCCAACAACACTGGATGTGGCCATGCAATGTAGCCTCCTAACTACTGCATGCTACCGCATAGAGAGGTTTGTCCAGGACAACAAATCCTTCAAGTACCTCAGTGGCTTTGAAGACTATGAACATTTCAAACTGTTGTTCAATATTTTGGGTCCTGCATGCTATGAACTCAGTTACAAGTCAAAGGAGCTAGATCCAGAGAATGAGCTCTTTCTTACGCTCATAAAGTTAAGGCAGGCAAAAGATGATGTAGCTCTGGGTATCGATTTTGGCATTAGCAGATCTATTGTTTCTAGGATTGTAAAGACCTGGGTAATATTCATGTATTATGAACTGTCGGAGCTGGACTTCTGGCCAGACCGGGCAACTGTAGATGAAAATTTCCCTTCCAACTTCAAGGTCATGTTCCCCAGGACATGGGTGATTCTTGATGCGACTGAGGTTCCCATACAAAGACCAAAGAACTGTAATGGGCAAAGAATCACATTCTCCAGTTACAAAAACTGCAACACACTCAAAACGATGATTGGGATTTCCCCAAGAGGTATTGTTTCATATGTCAGTCCTAGTTATGACAGATTATGGAGAGGTCAGAACTCTTGACTGGGTCTCTTCTATCCACTGGCGACAGTATTATGGCAGATCGTGGCATAATGGTACAAGATCTCTTTGCCTCAAAAAATATCCAAGTCAACACTCCAACCACCATGAAGGGTAGAAACCAGCACGATCCTGAGACTGTAGTTAAGGATAGAAGGATTGCATCCAAGAGGATCCATGTGGAGAGGATCATAGGCTATGCAAAAACCTTCAAAATCTTACGGAAATGCCTCTCTAGTGAGAAAATTCCAATGGGCAGCATGATAGTTAAAGTGTGTTTCTTGCTGACGAATTTTAGAGAGAGCATAGTGGGTAAGCGGGCATGAATAGGAAACTTAGCCTAATTCTAAGAATCTTTGTTATAGATGAAAAAGAGCTGTCGTCAATGTATCAGTGCTAGCTTTTCTGTTTTCATTTCACCAATTTTGTATATATATCATTAGAACAGGGAACACAAGTACACACAGATGTTGTATATAATTTATCTTAACATGGATCACAAATAAAGAATACTAAAATAGAATGGTGTTAACATGTGCAGATCCCTCGATTCCATAAGGAAAGATCTTCATATAATTGAAAAGAATATTGTTGCATGTGAATGAAAAGAGAAGTGTTTTATTCCTATTATTTGAAGTCTATCGTGTTGCCATATGTAGATTCAATTACTCCAAAATGCACTATATTTATTGGGTTCGTTGCTACCATATCCTTGAAATATTTCCAGTAAAAAATCAAACACAATAAAATATTTCGAAAATATCTCAATATCTGATTCCTTTGTCTATTCTCCTTTGATTATAGCAGGTGGAGTTATATATAAAGTATATAGGACATTTTACAGATATCTGAACCAGAGCCATCATATGTGATTTGTCAGAGGAAAATAGACTCAAGTGCCAACTCCCCTCCCCCCCCTATACACTACCGAAAAGTGGATTTTGAGATTCCATTAGCACATCTCTTAAGTGCTTTTATAGCTTTGTATGTTTGCGAAAATAGTCACTGCCATCCATTTCTGGATGGACCATCACTGTTTAAGTAGTTAAATGTACATTTTTAACGACCTTAGAAATGCTAAGACTTATTAAATGTAGTCTTAAAATTTGGTGCATCAACTGATATAATTGAGAGCCCTCGGCACCCCAAAAATTAAAACATTCCTACGAGATCTGGTGGGAAAAAAACATTGACAAATATCAATTTAATTACGATCTGTTTTATTGCGTTCTCTGTCAATACATATAATACATATAGGGAAGTTTAAAGTGGATTCTAGAAAAGTGAGATTTTTTTTCCTCCCATAATAACTCAGGATAGCCATCATCAACGAACATTAATTAACAGATCAGAAGCTAATTGATTAATTTCATCAGTACTATGCAGTATGAACGCATGGATTTATATAACTTCCATAAATTATTCCATACAAGTAGTACATCTACATTAAAGCAGTTAAGTGACTTGAATATCTTAAATTTCAATAGAGCCTCACTGACTCCCTTTTATTGACATTCATTTCTTATTCTAACAGTCCTCTTAGTATTCTCACCAACTGTCCTCACAATAGGAGTATACCTTAGGGTCACTTATAATGTATTTGCAATGAACTTCAAGTAATGTGTATCAAAAAATGACCGCAGTTTTGGGAGTAAACTATGTTTACAATATTCTTCCTCATAAGGTATGTCAATGACAAGTATTGCCTTTTTAGTATATACGATGAAATGGCATAGACGTCGTTGTGTTATCATCAACTGCCCTTGAACTTGGTCGAAATAGTTGTGCGTTCTTTTAAGGCCTAGCTTCCCGTCTTTTTCTTCTAAGAATGGAAACTCTTTCCGAACTTGAATGTCAAGCAATCTGCCACCATAAGGACACTTGACTTCAATGATGCGTTGGTGGTCTATAATACCATCTGGTGTGGCAGCCAAAAATGGGAACTCAGGGTCCACAAACAGTCCACAGGGTGTTACCTTTTCCCCCGACACCTGCATGGTGAAAATAAAATTGAATGCTTAAGTACAAAGAAGATACAAGTCTTGATACATGCTAACAAATAATCTTAGGTATAACACATAACATTTTTGTTTCATTGATTTTAATCTAATAAATTTATTTGGTGGTTATTTTGTTATCGAATGCTTGTCAATCATATAACATCCAAGCCCTCAAATAAAAAGGGATCACCTTGAACTTGTGATTTACCTTTTCAAACTCTTTAATCGCAAGTGCCTCATGAATGCGCCCATGTGTGATAGCAGGGGAGTGGATTTCATGATTCTCCAGAAGAGACTTGCAGAGTTTCTGAATGTTCCTCCTTTCTGTCAGATGGCATATTTCCCCAAACCTAGAAGCTGTCAAGCGCCATTCCCTTTCTTCATACCATTGTGTGCTTTTACTCTGTTTGACAGTTGCTTTTTCTATGGCACCGGCCTCATCATGACTAAGCTAGAATACAAAAGTAAAACATTTAGGACTAAAGCATATATGTATATAGGTGTCGTTTGAAGTGCCGGCATGCAAACGGGAAAATGTGAAGGAAAAATCGCTATATGATCATAAGCTATTTTAAGATAGTTTAATAGACATGTTGGGACATGTAATGTAATTTGAATTTCGTAAAAATCTTAAGTATTTTCCGAGTACTGAACAAAAGAATTTAGACAGTATTTGGTCGGGGGAAGGACTTTTTCAAGCCTGTTGAAATTTAGTACCATACTAGCAACGATCTTAAAAATCGGTAGAATAAATCACTATACAACTCCAAAATGTTAGGACAGTCAAAGAAATATATTGGAATATTTAATGCATTTAGAATTCCACGAAAACTAAATAAATGATAAATAGTTTGGGATAAATGAACATAAATATTCAGACATTATTTCACTGAATAAATATTCAGACATTATTTCGACCTATATGGAGATAATTTTAACATTATTTTTCCATGTACAAATTTGATTGATGAACAATAAGTATATTACCTGCAAACGCTTGAGTACCCTGTACTCGGTGAAAGGCTTGTCTAAGTAGTCATGGTCTTTAGCTGCTACGCTGAGGTTGGCACGAGGGAAAAGGTACCTTGCTGTGATATCTCGTCCAGTTTTTGCCGCAAAGTTGATCACCAGACTCCTCATCCTCTCTTGTCTGTTAGCACGCTGCCTCAAGTGCACTGGCCTGGTATCGCTCAGGTCACCTTTCATACATCCTGGCAAGTCCTCAGCTTTTACAGGACTTCCTGAAACAACAAATGCCAAACTTTGATTAATAATCATTATTACAGCATTAGTTACTGACATTAATTTTATTTGTATTATGGTGATTAAATATGAAGGATCTTGAGCCCCTAACTACGTAAATAAAAAGATTCTAGAGACTTATTTATATTCATACTCTTCTGATATTGTAGGCTAATAAAACTGGGTAAAGAACAATGCCAACCTCCATAACGTTTTTTCGGTTTATGGAAAGTCTGCAGTACGTCTGTGCAGCTTTCGTTCAGACCATTCATGGACTTCTTTTCTACAACATCCACAATCACCAGGAGAAGGGCTGCCACATGTTTACAGGTGCCATGCGGCCCTGTACCTGAAGGGCATTCACAATGGCTATTGATGATGTCACCATATCGGTCCATCTTCACCTTTAGGGAGTAACTAAGCTGAAAAACCAGAACATGATTCTCAAATTAGATATGGCGCCATCATTACATTGGCCGTCCCAGACTACCTGAGACATTGTGAACTAGACGTATAATATGGTGTCATACCTTATTGTATCATATACATGTACCCCCAAATTTTCCATTCATAATCACCATAGCTGTTACCCATATGGTGGTCTTTAGACTGTGTACATTTCATCTACATATCTATATTATTTGACCAAAAGCACCTTGTGCCAGTAGTGTGACCAGGGTTCGAATATTACAGACTAGTTACAAGTAGATATTGAGACTAGCGGTACCACCCCACCCCCACAATATACACCCATTCATTATTCATTGTAAGTAAAGCATAGCATTCCACACATCGGCGTCGCCCTCCCTTCCACCATAAGCACACACACATTTAGTGCAAGTTATAATTATAAGTGAAGCTTCCAAAGCAGAAAAAGAAGCACGGCAAGCAAACATAATATTCTAAACTACAGAATAAATAAAATAGAACTATAAGGACTACATGAATCAATGCCCGTCCATCCATGAAAAAGCACTGTCACTCAGTTGTCAACACTAATAATGAGATGCTAATAATATTCAATACTTTACCTGTGAATGTATGCCATGACTGTCAATAATGAAACATTGGATATAATACTATGCTGAGGCAATTTAAAAATAATCAATGGTAATCTGTGGCAAAATATTGTTTCACATATTATTTTAATATATATGGGTGATAAGCCAAGGGAAAAGAAAAAAACGTACCATTTTCTTCATGGCTGCACCACAGATACCAGATAGATAGGAATAGCCATTCTCATTTAGAAAGCTACATGCTTCAACTCTGTTTGAATCTAGAAGTAGTTGTCCCTTGTTAAGTGCTTGAGCATCACCAACGGAGCGTCGATCAAGTCCCATCCTGTGCATAAAGTATCCATCAATATGTGGTCGAGAAATGGGTGGCAGTTCGTTGTTTTTAATGTGGTTAATCGTCAACTGTGTGAAGCCAGTTATTGGCCAATCCACAATGATTTCTTCTGGCATAATCATTGGTGTGCCTCGAAAATCTTGATTACGGTCATAGTCTTCAAGCCTAAAAAATGTAATAATTAATTTTGAGATAAAAACATATTTTAAAGGTTTAAATTCGGCAAATTCTAACAATGTTAACCGTTAGCATATCTAATATGTTCATTTATACCTCTTTATGTTTGAGAAACGGTCCCGGTATATCTGTATAGACAGTCTCTTGTAAAGTAGTTAAATATACTCTTATAGGAAAATCATCAACACCCAGCGACCTTAAATACATGTATTGATACTGCAGAAGCATAAATCTCAACCATACTGCCACTAGAAATATTTTCTCAATAATCACAACGCAGTGCTAGCAGCCTCATACAACATGAACAATCTGATACATAACTATCGAGAATATAATGAATTAGTCCCCAATTTCTTTAGCCCCAAAGAACTGGTAAGTACTTTGTGCGACATGTTTGGGATCAGCCCACTACATAAGAATTTTCTCTGCCAGTAGATTATGGTAGTTACATCGCTCAAACATGATAGCCCACCAGTAGGCTACCAATACTACCTAAAAGGTAGCCTTAATATGTAAATCAGTGTATTTCTAGTTTAATTCTATTTCAGATTCATCACCATGAACTTATTTAAGAGCCTTGCCCCGCTCACATTTGTCAAAGTTTCAGCAGCCGAATTTCGAAAAGTATTTCGTCCAAAGCTTTTACCAGCTTTGGGTGGTTTTATCTACACTTATCCTTGTCTTACTGTCGTAAATGTCTTAGAATATCAATAACCTACCTTTGTAGTAACTCTGCCTTTCTTCCCGTGGTCTTAGCTCCTCTTCTAGCAAGTTCTTGACGAAGTTGAGTGCAATTAAACTTACAAAACTCGCGCGTGTCCGCCATTGCGCAAGCTGTTTGTGTACTTGGTTACCTATGTGTACTAGGTTACCGGAAGCCGAGGTTGTGCGCGCCACCTAGTGAGTATTTCGTTGCCGCGCTCCTTCCTTATTGATGCTGCTAGCGTGCTGCTGCATAAATCTGCAACTTGTTCATGCAGTTACCACTGCCGACTGACATCAAACCCTTTTGGCTCGAGGACATCTGGCAAATTGTAACGAACAAAAGAAATAGATTAAAGTTTATGCTTGAAGAGATGTCGAAGAAACCAACATTACATTAAAATATAGATCTAAAATATTCCAGGCTAACATAAAAATATTTATAGCCACCAGTTAAATTTAAGATTGGGATGCACTTACTTTACACAGGGTTGCCCATTAATAAATGCAAACAAATTGTCTGCACCCAACCTGGAATCCCTTGATCCAATACTAGTAAAACCCAGTTTGGGAACACATCTCAGACCACATTGCCTGGCAATAATTAATTTGAAGAATCATAAGGAAATGTCATACCTCCCACGGATGCGATGAGCATTTTTGTCCCTCTTGGTGATTATAGTTTGGGCCTCACTTTGAGCGTTAGCCCTCAGAGTCACCTTCTCAAGAGCCTCCCTTGAGCAGCTGAAATGCTGAAACTGCAAAATTGATGGAATTGGTTTAAAGCCGAAACTTCATAGGATATCATGTATACATTTTCTAGGCGGGAAAATCGTATCCAAAAACCTCACCTATATGTATTTTATGTAATTGTCATCTATTAAAGTAATAGGGAGCTATTTTACATGGAATTAATTATAGCAGACTTGTATGGATGCCGCCATTGTTGTTAGTCATGTGACCTCTGATGACGTATGATACCCACAACTCACAACGAGGCGCAGGCCTTTCCCCTGCCTTGCCTGAGTGGTCACCTATTTTCTCAATAGCCCACCTGCGCTGGCATCTGCGCATGTCCGGACGTGGGCGCGGTGCAGAGTATTATGGGATAGATTGTAGTATAGGCGCGGGTACCATGCACCCGGGCAAAGACCCTGTCTCTGACCCGGGTACTGTGGCTAGTGGTCACCGTGACCAAACCACCGAGCAAGGAACAGCGGCCGCCAAGCGCGAATTTCAAAATTACGATAGTATTTCTAAGATCCTGACGTCTGTCCTGCCGACGTCTTCTCCTTTTCATTTAAATAAATATGCTTAGACATAGGTTTACCATACACAATATTAAGCAGTGAATATGATAAGAATGGTTTAAGTTGTCTGCTATAGCGTTTCAATACATTTGTTTTGTATGACTGAACAGAGATGGGTTACTGAAGTTAGTGTAGAAGGAGCATCATCCTGGGGGGAACGCATTTCAACAGCCCATAAACAAGGAACCAATTGCATTTGAGCATCAATATTTTAGAAAAATATATTAGTAACATATGTGATTCGAATATACTATTAGCTATTATTCTTTTGTTGGAAAAAGATATAATAAAGCCTTATTCAGTCTGAGGCATCATCACGCATCCCGCATCATCCCGCATCAAGTTGCGTACATTTGTGCATAATTTCTATGCACACTGGTGCGAAAAATAATGGAGATCAGTATGGGAAAGTATATATTTTCTGAAAGGGGAATATTTCTTCTTTGTAATCAAACAAAATAAAAGAAATGCCATGATTTGTATAGACACTGCAAACGACGGAATCAAGGGAGGAATGATTTCTGTACATCCCTAGAAAATGAAACCAATCTATATTAATGTGGTGGATTCCAGAAGTTTAATTGCAATTTTGACGTTTTTCACATTATTTGTTTATGTCATATCTTTGCCAATTCCGATCGTATAAAATATACAATTGGTATGTATGTACTCCTAAAAAGATGTCCCTTATTTCTTTTTTTTAAGGTTATACAAATATTATTTCTACTGCTTTTCTACTACCTGTCTGGAGGCTAATAGCATACTGATTATTACGCTTGTAACAGCATGTCTCTCCTTTAATTTCTGACATCTATTATTTCTTTAAGTGACTTCTATAAAGTCCCGGCACATTGGATACATTGCCAACTATTAACACTACAGCCCATGTAGATCCATTCAATACATTTATTTATTTATTAATTTATTCATTGACCCATTTATCTATTTATTTTATTTATTGATTTAGGCGTTTTGGTTATACATATCATTTAACGGGGTACAGTAATCGGTCTATATTCCTATCCCTAAAGAAACAATTATTTAAATTACCTAGGTCCTAGGTAGGCTATAGAGCTTATATCAATGGGCCTGAATCAGATTTGATGACGTTTTGGCCCGGTGTTTTGGACTCAAGATCCCTTAATATTTGAGCGTGAATGTTATTTTTTTTAGGATTATATAAAGGAGAATATATTTTTTAAAAAAAATAATACCCCCAAAGCAATTTGTTATTATTATAACATCCAGGAAAACAACAGGTGTACCCATCTGTCTCGCTGCAATGTTTTCCAAAGGCTAAATCAATGGTCACCGCTTACCGCACTGTGTGCAATAGGCCGCGTAAGTGAATCTCGCAGCGCGGCGCGAATTCGCGTGAATTGTGTGCGGTGTTGACACCCGATTATCGCTCACCCGGAAGGTAAACATACAGCGGGAATCGTCTGCTAGACTCGTCTGCTAGACACGGCGGATTACACTTTAAGGTAAGTAGGAATAGAACTTGGATATAGAATATATGGAACCTTCTCATTTATTAATCTGAATTTTTCGTTTATAAAAATGTTTACCTCATGAAAATCGGTTCATAAATACTGTAGATAGAAGCGAAAACGTCTGGACATAGGCCTAAATGCCTGATCAATGCATTGCATTGCCATTGAATGCCTTAGCCTAGCTTAGCGGCCAGAACAAGGGAGCTACCGATCTTTATAATACATGGAACAGCATTTGCTTTTGAAGAAACAATACTAACTAATGCCATTAAGGGATGCTTGTTGTCATGTCAAATACCCTTGTATCTTATCTTCTTTTTGGACAAAAAAAAAAGCGCAGCGCAGCGCAGGTTCGAACCCTGGCCGCTGCGCTCACAGTCAGGCGCGCTAACCACTACACTATGCATGCTCGCTCGCTGGGCTGCACGCATTTCTAGTAGTTATAACAGAGCCTTCTCAGCATCTTGGTGGGAGGGGGTTAGTTGAACTGCAGTATCATCCCTGGGGGCGGAGGGTCCACCAACAAATTGCGTTTCAGATTTTGACCGACATCGCTGTCACCCAACAATAGGGGAAATTGCATACCTGCTATACTTTGTATAGGCCTACGTTGTATTTCAGTGTAAAAGCTCCGGCTCCTTTCCCGATCTAGCCTAGCCTATATACCAAGGTGTATAGCAAATATTCATGGCCTAGCTCTTATTAACACCGCCCTTGTGTAGGTAACCTAATAAGGGGATTTGCATAGCCACCACTTTTGCACAAATCAGACCAGAATAACTTTATTTCTTCATTGCATTCTAGTCAAGGCCCTCCCTCCAAACCACAAAATGTCATTAGAATCCCATTAGGGCATTCATGTGTAAATGTTGTATGGACCATTGGGCCCCAGGATCATTGGGCCTGGGCCATTGGGCCTGGATGTTTGGGCCCAAATGAACTTGGGGCCAAATGATCTTGGGGCCCAAACATCTGCTCTCTGGATGTTAGAGCCACTGGGCAGTAGAGCCCTGGCCTGGATGCTAGGGCCCAGGGCCTGGACTTTAGGGCCAGGGCTTGCTCAGACAGGGTAAACAAGTTGAGGTTTTGATTTTACAATTAATTTTGTTTTTTATTTCTTCATTGCATTATAGTCAAGGCCCTCCCTCCAAACCGCAAAATGTCATTAGAATCCCATTAGGGCATTCATGTGTAAATGTTGTACGGATCATTGGGCCCCAGGATCATTGGGCCCAGACCATTGGGCCTGGACGTTTGGGCCCCAATGATCTTGGGGCCAAATGCCAAAATGTCATTACAATCCCATTAAGACATTCATGTGTAAATGTTGTATGGATCATTGGGCCCCAGGATCATTGAGCCCTGACCATTAGGCCTGGACGTTTGGGCCCAAATGAACTTGGGGCCAAATGATCTTGGGGCCCAAACATCTGCTCTCTGGATGTTAGAGCCACTGGGCAGTAGAGCCCTGGCCTGGATGCTAGGGCCCAGGGCCTGGACTTTAGGGCCAGGGCTTGCTCAGACAGGGTAAACAAGTTGAGGTTTTGATTTTACAATTAATTTTGTTTTTTATTTCTTCATTGCATTATAGTCAAGGCCCTCCCTCCAAACCGCAAAATGTCATTAGAATCCCATTAGGGCATTCATGTGTAAATGTTGTACGGATCATTGGGCCCCAGGATCATTGGGCCCAGACCATTGGGCCTGGACGTTTGGGCCCCAATGATCTTGGGGCCAAATGCCAAAATGTCATTACAATCCCATTAGGACATTCATGTGTAAATGTTGTATGGATCATTGGGCCCCAGGATCATTGAGCCCTGACCATTAGGCCTGGACGTTTGGGCCCCAATGATCTTGGGGCCCAAACATCCGCTCTCTGGACGTTAGAGCCACTGGACAGTAGGGCTCTTGCCTGGATACTAGAGCCCTGGGCCTGGACTTTAGTGCCCGGGCTTTGTCTTTGGGGCTGATGCTCGGAGAGTAGGGCCCTGCCAGCATTGAATGGTATGGTATTGGGTGGGTGGTGGGTTGCCTGAGTAAAATTGGAAAACCTGGGTGGGTGGTGGGTTGCCCACATAAAAGTGGGTAAACATGGGTGAGTGGGGCCCTACCATCCAAGCCAGGGGCCCTAGGGTCCAAGCTCGGGGAAAGTCGACTTAACTTAACTTTTTCAATTTCTTTCAACTGATTTTCGATTTTTAAAATGATTTTCAACAACTTTTTCGACTTTAATTCTTTTGAAATTTTAGACTTCCTTCCACTTTTTGCCTGACATGCAACTTTTTCAATTTCTTTCACCAGAATTTTGACATTTTCAACGGACTTTCAACATTTTCGATTTCTTTTGACTTTGGACTGACTTTTAACTTTTTTGATTTTTTTTTTCAACTGATTTATGAGTTTTTTATGAGACTTTTTTCAAGTTTTAAGATTCTTTCAACTGACTTTTGTCTTCTTCTCTGTCTTTCAATTTTTTCAACTATATTTTCACATTTTTTTCTGACTTTAAAATCTTTTTCGACTGACTTTTAACTTAGGATTTCTTTCAACTGATTTTTGATTTTTTAAAGAATGACTTTCAACAACTTTTTCGACTTAAAGATTCTTTCAACTGACTTTTGACCTTTTCTCTTTCTTTCTCTTTCTTTTGACATTTTCGACTGACATGCAACATTTTCAACTTCTTTCAACTGAATTATCACATTTTTGACTGACTTTTACCTCTTTTGACTGACTTTCAACTTTTTCCAACATTAATTCAGCATATATTAGCAAGTACATCAGTGGCATAACTCCTATATTGAATACTTGATTACATTATCACAATTGTTTTATTTTCAGAGTAGTCATGGCCCTGTCCCTATTATATTGGGCCAACTACACCAATGGAAAGCCAAAGCTACAAAAAAAAAAGTGAGCAATGTGTAGAGGGTGAGCGGGTTCTTCGGTTTACCCAGGACGGGGAAACCAAACATATTGATGGCCATGTTCAGGCCTCGATGCGTGACCGATCTTATAGGGTTCAGGTATGAAATTAGTTTATCACTATACCTTATAATTAAATGGAAATAATATTCTAAAAATGTATTTCAGCTACACCACAAACAATGTAAAATTTAGTTGATTGTCCATCCTCTAGTTTTGATACATTATGTCATTGGAATAAATTCGTAGGTTGACTTTGATGATGCTGGGGCCATCGCTCACACCTCATGTGAGTGCGTTCTGCAGGAGTATCACTGCCATCATGTGGCTGCTATATTGTTATATGGGTAAGAAACACTATAAACAAAACTCTAACAATCCATTCTTCATGAAATACTTACATATTTATTCATTTCTACACATCTGGCAGCCTGAATACATTTATTTATTTTCACACATCTGGCAGCCTGAATATATTGGTGTTACTGAGAGACTGAGAAAAAATTATTTTGCACATTAAAATTATTGTATGTAGCAAGCATACAATTAGATCACACCCATTTTCAGGTACAAGAATGTCAGCAAGACTGACCTGCCCATGACCTGGTTACGGCGGCCCAAATCGAAAATGACCCATGTCCAGACAGGAGTGGACATGTTCCCTCTAAAGAAACCAGACTATAGGTAAACAGAATTTCCGTCTATTTGTGTTATGAAGTTATATAACCACAAGCTGACTACCCATACCATCAAGCCATGTGTACATGACATGTCAACATGAGTGCATAACATCTAAACACTTTTTAATACATCATGTTCCATGTGACATATTAGGGCATTATCTCGACCGGTCAACGAGAATGATAAAGAGTTCATGTTCAAAAGCCTATCAGACCTTGGAAGATATACTGGTAAAGTTGTTGATATATGCATTTTAGTTTCAGTTCCTTTTAGTTGATATTGTTTAGGGAAAAATGTTAAGTTCTTGTTGGCAGAATACATTCCAATTTTAATGGAACTTTACATGAAATAATGAAAATACGCAATATGCTGAGCAAAAATCTCATGCATTGAAAGATATGGATAAAAAAGAAGGATGTTATTAAGCATGATTAAAGGTAAATGCAAGTATGTAGTGTGAAATGGAAATAACAGTCACCAAAAGCCAATAAAAAAATATTTTAGAAAGTTGTTATAATACACTAATATATCCTATTGAATTAAGTCATTCTTGTAGATATCAATATCCTAGGTTATGTCTATCTCATACGAGGCAATGACAAATTTCACAGTAAAGAACATCAATTTGATTCACAATTTTACAGCTCTTTTATGGATTCTCTCTCCGGAGCCAGCCACGGATGTTTTACCAATCAAAGCCGTGGAGGATCATCTTAAGGAAGAGGGGTATGTTACAAGTCTGATAAAAATGCGAGTGCCAAAACTAAAGAAAATCTTATCCAATAACATGTTTAACTGTGTAGAAGCAAAGATGGCAGGATATGTTGAATAAACTGGGAATGCTCATTGCAAGCAGATATCCAAATCCAGTATGCATCTAAACTGACTGCATTTATAAAATATTTGATGAACAAGATCTTTTTAATGATCAACAGTTTAGAAGTAGCATCACAGTTTAGAACAGATGTTTAGATGTATTGTACATAACATTTCATTCTACATTGATATATAGATTCCTCAAAGCAGATCGAAAGCGTGACTGGTTAGCGCCCAAGATGAGGGTTGGTTCAGATGAGAAAGAACAGGTGGCTCGGCTAACCATAGGGCAACGGAAGAATACCCTTTGGGCAGTAATGCGTAAAATGCGGTTTACTGCATCAAACTTTGGAAAAATACTTGTGGCTATTCGTCGAAAAAGGTTAAATGTTCATGATCAAGGTTTTTTTGAAAAACAAAACAAAATGTTTACATTACATTACATGACAGAATGGATTACACTTAATCCTCTCATTCTTTCTCATTGAAAGTCAACATTATTAACACCTCCTAAGCACAACTAGAATTACATAGCACTTAACAATTCAAAAGCTGCAGTCACAACGCTAGCTGATGAATATTTTAGACCAAACAAAATACCTACTTTCTATAAAAGTAGTTAACAGTAAAGCACCCCCTTGCAAACAACATGCAAATGTAATAAATCTGAATATACCATAATTATTTCATTAATATTTTTATTCCAGGATCACACCATCTTTAGAAAAATCCTTGACAACAGCTTATAACTTAGACGGAGTTAGTGCTGTCCAGTGGGGAGTAGTACATGAGGACAATGCGGTGGCCCTATATGAGTCACTTGGTGCAAAGACAAAACCAACTGGTAAATACATGTGTTTCTAGTAATGTTTTTCGGTTTTCAATTATGGCGATCTGTTTCATGTATACAAGTTTTTACGATTAATAGAGCGGGAAGGCTGCGATGTACCACACTGCCGCCAAATTCAAATGCCACGCATTAGAACTATTGCCAATGCCATGCACAGTTGTACCAGTTTTCCATTCTAGTGTCTATTATTAAAAAATCTTTTATTTTATCTTTGAGTGCGGCCAATACGCATGGCCCATTGAGTTTACACTGAAAGTGCAACTCAGTCCTGCAGCTGATACGACGGCCATATCAGGCCTCAGGCTGATATGGAATGAATATGGTTCTCCAACAATAACGGTATTAGCACATATAAATTAGTTGCAAAATTAAAAAAATTATTGAATAATTTATTGAGAGTAATTTACTGCAAAACAGTAAGCAAAATAAATGCACATGACAGTGCAGAATTAAATAATTTTGCGTTCTAAAATATAGTCCTGACCCACCTGGGTCAGAAAAAATAGCGCGTAGAAATACGCAAATGCGTCATGACAGGAGTGATGGACGTCATGATGAAAGCAAAGACGTCAACGTCAACCAAGATGAACATAAATTTAATTTCATCCATAAATCTGTCATACTAGAGTACATTTTAATAAGTAACGGAGAAATGAATACAAAAAAATCCGCGGGGATTCTGTAACGTAACTTGGCTATGGTATTCAACTGCGTACACTATGTGCACTTGGTTGAATACCTCCGCTGAGCGTCGATACGGCTTCCTGCTCCACCCTTTGGGCATTTTTGTCTTAGACCTTACACAAATAACATGATAACAAAGTGACATCCTTCTGGAAGTGAATCCAGGTTGATATACGTGATTTAGGATATTCAACGTTACAGTTCTTTAGATACAGTTTATACTGCTAAGTAGATGTTACATGAAGATTGGGTATCTATTAGACTTAGATCTATTGTATACTACAAAGAGAATAAATGAGAAGGTGTAAAGGGTATGATCCGAAGATCTAGAATGTATATTTATTGTAGTCTAAAATACAGGTAGGTGCTTGGTCCATGTGGCTATTGTTGATTGGAGGAATATTGAAGTAGGTAAAGGTGCTACCTGAGTTCTTACATGCTACCGTATATATTGCAATAAATTCCTGGGTACTGGTGCTTTATGGAAATTAGTCATAGTTCTAGCTTACCATCGTAATTCTAATAAGTAATAATTAATGATAATTATGATCATAAAGTGGTTACCCATTGTTACGTCATCATTACGTAACATGATGTAACATAGATACAGGTATAAATAATATTGGGTCCTGTGACAATTGTCCAATAAAATTCACATAAAAAGATGGTCACCACATATGCTAATCCATAGTCACAGAATGATAATAATAAAGATATTTTCATTTTACAGGACTATGGTTACATGATTCAGGTGTTCTGGCCGCATCCCCAGACGCTTTGATTGTTAAAACACCAACAATGGGTGCAGTGAGCATGCAGACAGCAAAAGCTCAGTTCACTGAACCTGGTGTTCTTGAGGTAAAATGTCCGTATGCTGCACGTGATATGACAGTGCGGGAGGCCATCAAAGATGGAAAAATCAAGTACATAGGTTTGTAAAATCATAATTCTATCAAATATGATTTGATGATAATGAACATGATGGGAAATTCTATTTTAAATCTTAATTCTACTCCATTAATGATTACAATTCATGTTCAATCCCTAAATTCACTTAAGGTCAATCAGAAATTCAGTATGCTTGGGTTATATTTTCTAGTTGAAGACAGTCAATCAGGGAATTTGACCTTAAACCCAAACCACGATTATTACCACCAAATACAGGGAATACGTGCAATACTCCACCTCCCACAGTCCTTTGCGCGAACGAAATCCAAGATGGCCGCCGCACAGGTGGGCTATTGATTGGAGTCATTGTCTTATATAAATGAATGATGAGCATTTGCGTTTGATCTTGAATATGCCATAAACAAATGCTGGGGAAAGTGTTAAAGCTGTGGAGGGTCAGGATGAGGCAAGGGATAGGAGTGAATGTGTCAAAACATTGCCGTCGCCGACGCCATTAGTGGCGTTTACTTTCGGCGCAGCAGGGGGAGAGTTGCACACTAAAATCGGGGTCTCTTGGGTGAATAAGGTGTATTTATGATCTGTTTAAATAATAGTATTAATATACAATTCCTATCACTGTTAATACATCATGTAATTATGTATAGGCCTATGTATATCAATACTTCAAACTAAGCAATGTTTGTTTACATATGTCCTGAGTAGGTGGACCAATCAGACAGAGTGGGCCAGTGACGTCATCAATTAATGTCAATTACCACCAGTGGCGCTGTTAGTCACCAATATGTCTGCCTTCTTGTAAGAGAGAAACTGACTGTCTTTTCTTATGTTTCTGGTGGTAAATAATGATGTCGATCATTATAATGCTGTAGAAATACTCTGAAGATTACAATGTTTCTGCTATTCGCAAAAAAAAAATTATAGTTTTCAAAATAGCGTTTGGGCTTTAAACAAAGGCTTAAGGTGACTCAGTACTGATCTTGTAACGGGGTGCGCGGTAACGCCTAGCGTGAGTAGTGGGTTACAACTTTTGCCATTTGTCATGCAATGTGTATTCAATACATATAGCAGGGAATATCAGCATTATGCAGACGAAGTATGTATAATATAAACATTTCAGATAAAAGATTAATGCTGATTTTTGGTGTGGGAGTTAGTATCTACGATCCCTATACATCCATATTAAATTTCTTTTAAATTTATGGAGCCATATGTGTGTAAATCAAATATTTATCAAGAATTTTCTCATTTTTAGCCAATTTTCTCATAATTAAGTTGTAACATAAAAAATTCGGCCTGGAAATTCATGCTGATTTTTGGTGTGCGAGTTAGTAACTATGATAGCTGTATCCATATAGAATTTCATCAAGATTTCTGAAGCCATTTTTATTCAAATCAAATATTAATCAGGAATTTAATTTTTTTCCCCAATTTTTCTCATAAATAAGTCGTAATATAGAAAAATTTAGCCTGGAAAGCCATCCTGATTTTTTGTGTATGAGTTGGCAAATACTGTATCTACATTCATATTAAATTTAAAAAATATTCATCAAACAGTTTTTTTTTAAAATGCTGATTGTCATCAGCCAAAGTCAATTTTGCTAGTGCCCCATACTGCCAATAGGGGGCTTCCAGGGGGCTAACTCAGGATCTGAGGAAAAAAACATTATCTGATGATAAGTATATATATGTTGAATGTCTGGGTGAAATTTGATGTCTGAATTCATGTCAGAACCATTTTAAACGAATATATCACTCAAATGTAGTAAATATACTCAAATATGATTTATTATTTCTATCTCCATACCGCCATAGCATGAAAACTAGCCTGGTGACCTATGTTTTTTTTTCACTCAATAATGATTATTTCATGTCAAGTATCATTGGTAAAAATTTTAGAAAAATTCATCAATAATCAAAATCACTACTGAGTCACCTTAAGGAATGCCACCCAGTCTCACCAACTTCCCTTGATATAACCATATTAAATGTGTTGATAAGGGCGTAAAGCAACCAATCTCACTCACTCACTCTCACCAACTTCCCGTTCTTCTCGCACATAGTCATAAGTTATCACAGCCTGGTTTTGATTCTTATGTGTTGAGGAGTTCACCACTGTGACAATATCATCAAAAGTGTCTACCTGAGTGATATGATACTTCTGTTTGATTAATCCAAACATACAGTTGGGCCCAAACTTTGTATGCCCATGGAGCATGAATGAAATTTCAATGTCATCATTCAGTTTATGGATGCAATGCCATTGAAAATATTCGATGAGAGCATTGTTCTTGTTTTGCCCTGTACAGTTGTCAGCATGAAGTTTAAGATGGGGGCATTGGTTTTGATTTAAATACCAATCCTACATGCTAATAACAGTGTTTGCACCTTTTCCCACAGAATCGGCCTCATCTATCAGAAAGTTAAGTCTGCATGTTTGTACCTTCACACAAAATCCCAAACAATCCACATTTCCTTGCTGACTGAAAGTATGCAGCGCCTACCAGGCAGGGAAAATGAGGGTATACATACAATGCTTTGGGCATAGTCAAAACTAAGTGTTCTCTGACCTGGCTCAGTCGAACATAGTACCATCTCTTCCTTTGTCATCTGACACATTGTGGTCATTGTAGTTCTTCCTTTGCATGTCAGCAATATTGAGGTGGTCTAGAGCTGCCTTGTATTGCTCTTCCTTTACTGTATCCTGCATATGAGCAGACTTCAAGATGGCACCATTGTTTTTTTTGCATGTTTCACACACATCAGACTGGTTTTATCAGTTATTTCTGGGACATATTACATCCATATGTTTTAAACAGAGTCAGTCCAAGTATTGTTCTTCCACTGGTTTTGGCTGCCTCCTCATATTGATGATGCAGGGATACTTTGCTGAGATCAGATGGTAGGTAGGTCCCGCTGAGATCTTTCACTGAAGCGAGACGCCCTGGTAGCTGCAGTCATTTAACTTCTGCCACAGACCTAATGAAAGTGACCACATCTTTCACTGTGTCAAGACTCATACTGTTTGAAGTAGGTTTTCCAGAAAAACATGGAATATATGAGTGACCATAATATTAATATCATATTCACAAATATTTGCACTTTGGTAAGAATATACTTAACATAATTAAAGTCTTCAAATACTTCAAATGCTAAACATTTATTTTGACTATAAATACAAGAACTGATGGGTCAACAAATATGATGAGCATTATTATGAATGAATGAATTCTTTATTTGTGACTCAAAATCGTTATATGGTACTGAAAAGGGGTTTCCAGGTCAGGATAACATGGATTCATTTGTACCATAAATATACAGATATATAGCAGGGGGAGGTGGGGTAGGGGGGAGAGGGAGAGTGAAAGGAAAGAGGAGAGCAGGCGGGGGGGGGGACAAGTCCCCCCAACTTTTGGTGGCAGCCTAAAAAGATCCAAGGCTGCAGAAATTTTTTAAATCTAAAGAATGTATGCTTCATTTCAGACCTCGAAAATAAATGCCCGGGGCAACTAAAAAATGTTTCTGCAAAAGTATTTTGGGATGGACAATTACTATAGTAAATTAGCTAATTATGCTACGACTGAATGGGTTACTGTAAACATATTTATTTTCACGTGGGTAAATTTTCATGCACTAAGTACTTTGTCACCTTTTCGTGCGGATTTAAATTCGTGCAGCAAGAAAGCCACACGCCTTGTTTATACAATAATTATACGTTCGCGCAGGATTTATTTTCGTGCACATCCTTAAAATCGCGAAAATAAATACTGCGCGAACATTAATACGTTTACAGTATTCACTTCGAGCGCGAAGAATATGCCCAGGCCAAAAAAAAAAATAGGTGTGTTTCCGATTTATCTGGCTGAAAACTAGGTTGGGAGGGGGTGGTAACTTTTTTTTATTGTCATTTTTTTGTTTGGAAACCACCTCCCAGGAACTGAAAAAAAATGTCTTTTTCATAACAATAGTTGTTTTGAACATGGGAAATGTGCCTTTTGACAGCTCCAGGTTAGGAAAACCCGTTTTCCTGCTTTTGTAAGCTTTTTTTGTCAAAAAATCCAAAAAAAGTAAGATATGATGGGGAAAAAATCAGGTAGGGTAAGGTTTTTCTAGGTAGGAGGGGGGGGGGGGGGGGGTAAATCGGAAACACACCTATTTTTTTTTTTGGCCCCATTTAATAGTTTGTTCATTTCTGTATGCTTGTAATACGGAAGCATGACATCATTAATTTGTCTGACGTCATCAATGACAGCCACATTGACCAATCACAGACAAGCATTCTTATAGCTGTGACTTGGGATTCCACACATTCAGAACAAACATGGCTGTCGAAAACTGTTTCTACCAGCCTAATAAAAACATGCTAAGAAATATCCCTAGAAATAGAATGCAATTGCGATGCGTGTCATGTGCATTGCGTTATTTTAATTCTACGTGTTACAAGGCATTGGCATCACAGAATTTGGGGATTAGGAAGTCGCTCAAGCACACCATGCTGGTGTGACACCATTGTCCCGAGCCAAGCCTATCACATCTAGGGAGATAATATTTATGAGATTTGTGGTTATCCAGAAGTAATAGTACAGGGTTGTCCTTTGAGCAGTGCACAGATGAGATGAAATGCTTCATGAAAATAAAGAAGTTATCCACCGTCATCCATCCTGATGGATTGCTGTGCCCAATGCAGCCAGTTGGTCCATCTCAAATGGTCTTTGAAATGAACTCGAGGAAAGATGAACAAAGGAGAAGTAGCATTACAAATTGCATTTACAGCACAGCAAATGGTCACCAGCTGACCAATCTCACTAGAAGTGAGACCACCAACTTGTTTGACTCCAGTTTCTGCCACAATCTTATTAGTATGCTGCCCTGTTGTGCAGCCTGTTTCATCTACATTGTAGATTGATGCTGCATTGAACTTGCCTCTTTCCAGGCATCTAGCCAAATTATCAAAAAAGAGCTGCACATTGTGTCTGTTGAAGCTAGTTGCCGTTGATGTGGCCTCAGGGGTTTGGATGGAGAGTCGATGATGTCTCTTCAAAAAATGATGAAAACCAGTCAACCCCTGCCCTCTCCTTTTCAATCCAAGTGGTTGGGATCTTGAGATCTTTTTTGCAAACTCATAAGCGAGCCTGCCCACTTTGGTAGGACTGAGTCCAGGAAAGTGTGGGTCCGATAGTGTCTATGTTGTCGTTTTGTTACTGTTCATTTATAAATTTTGTAGATTTGTCTTGGTGTAATTGTTCAGGAAATGTAGCCTCCCTCCCACCCACCCTCCCTGGTTGAAAAAAACTTTCACCAATTTGACAACATTTGGCCCCCTAGACCCCCCCCCCCCCCCCCCTGGGTACCCAAAAATAGATTTTACATTAACCAGTTTAGTTGGTATTATTTATCAACCTTATATGTATGCGCATTGAACTACCAAGTATGGAACCATTCTGATTATTAGTTATTTTTTTACAGGGGGGTGAAAAATAGCTCCCAAATATGGCAAAAATGCCAAAAATAGCATGTCTCCTACCATCGGCCTATGTGAATAAGAACATAAAATGCAAGTAAAATTAATATTTGTATTTCATTTGCCATCATATCATATAATTATGTATAGATAAAGACTCAGAAAATGATATAAAATGATTATGACAGTAAATGTGTATAAATATATCACAAATCGAGCTGGGGAACAGGTATATATTTTTTGCTTCACTTCTGTGCTTTGCCTAACAAAGTAAGGAAATAAATGGGGATTTAAATTAGAAATAAAAAAAACAAAATATGCACATACTGTATTGAACTATTTTGTACCTGATAGGGCTCGACATAAGGGTCATAATGCTTTTTAGTTTGTGAAAATATTCTAACTAGAAGAAAAGTTATTGCCAAATAACATTTTGTGAAGGTAAATCTGAGAGCAAAAAACGGTAGGAGACAGCAAGGGCAACGGTAGGAGACATAGGAGACAGCAAGGGCGACGGTAGGAGACAGCACAACATTTTGATGTAAGGATCATGTAAAAACTACTCGGAAACTATGAATTTTGATATACATAGACTGGTATTAAGCAAAGTCAATAATAAATGCCCAATTTAAATGTGGAAAACAACTGGACAACTGACAGTGCTGCTACATTGATTTTTAATAGAAGTCATTTTGACTTTTTCCAGGGAAAATGCAGAAGGGTGCCGACAGCCCAGTAAACAACCAATTTTCATGAAAGGTAGTCATTTTCACGAAATGCAGTTGAAAAAACGTCAAAATTAGAATTGTTTATATTGTTGTCACCGTCTCGATCATCTGAACTTCTATTAACTTCTATTAATAACCTGAAAGACATGCTGGTGTTGTTGTTTGTTGCTGGATTCGTCTGAGTTATCTGTCCTGGTAGGGATCGCACCACACAGGGCTTTGGTCCTGGGTAAGACCTTAAAGTGCCTTTCCGTCTCTTTTCTCTGTCTCTCTCTCCCTTCTTCTCTATCTCTTTTTCTTGGGTATGATCATAAACTGCCTCCCTCTCAGCTCTCCCGCCCTTGATGTAACACTTCAAAGTGTTGATAAGGGCGTAAAGCCACCAATCTCACTCACTCACTCACCACACAGGGCTCTCTGTAATTGTTAATGAATTGAGTTGGCTTTAGGACGAAGGCCCAGCAGGGCCGGTCGACGTTTATCTCCGAAGAAGTGGACAAGAAGTCCAGGTTTAGCGATCTTGCTGTTTATTTTCTTCAGTCTATCTGGGGAGATCTATCACGTTCCCTGTCTGGGCTCCAACTAGCCCCTACGCCATTTCCCACCCCTATTTATACTCCCTCCCCCCATGGACCCGTCCTCGCTCACAATACGAGACCCTAATGCCCCGAGCGGCGGACACACGTACCCGATATACATTGTTCGTCCACTGCTCCCCGATCCCTCTACTACAATATATTGCTGATTTTTCTTGCACAGTATATCTGCTAACTTTTAATTACTATTAGCGGAGGTGAAACTAACCAAACCAAACCAAACCCAGCTGTAATTGTCTGAAATTCAGCAGCTTAATATCTAATAATTAGCCTTCTGTGGCCTGGCAAAGTTTTTCTCCTCTATCCAGCCATACACTGCCATCATCGTACATCACGCTCAATATTAAAATATTTAAAGTAGCATTCATCCATGTTGTAGGTTCATTCTAATAATTTTCTACCATAAAAAACTGGCCTATTTATTCAAATTTTGATAGTAATTTGATATTGTTGTCACGATCATTTATTGTGTCAGTTGATCGATTGAATAAAGAGAAAGCCATGGTTGGTCTTCGTTCGTCTTTGTTTGTCTCTCGTTCGTCTCATTAAAATCTGATATATGTCGAGTTAAACCGCAAGTAGTAGTAGGAGGGATATAAAAATGGGAATTGGGGAACTAGCAGTGGGACGCATGCCCAGTAGGGCTGGATAGCGGCTATCTCCGAAGAAACTGGACAACAACGTAAAAGTACTATTGGCGATCTTGCTTCCTTTATTTATCTCTGTCATTCTGGGGAGCTCTACTGCAAACCCTGCCTGGGCACCAACTCGCCCTTAACCCCAAATCTACCCCTATTTATAGTCCCTCCCCCCAGGTCCCCGTCCACTCACAGTGTGGAACCCTAGCGCCCCAGGCGGCAGACGAATGTACCCTATACATCACTCGTCCACTGCCTCCCAACCACTGCTACAACAATATATTGTGGTCAACATATGTAACGTAAAATGATCCTAAACTCTTGCGTTTTTTAATTTCAAATTTTCTTAATTTTTGACACTTTAACTAATAGATTGTATTTCCCTTACTTTTCCAATAGATTAGAAGATATGAAATAATTATGTTATCAGTCATTATATAAATACTATCAGTTAATACATTAACATGTACTCATTTGGACTTGGTATTACCTGTTTTAAGTAGCTTAAAAGCTGAACGTGACGTACGGTGATGCGTCATGTTTTACTGTATCTAACATACCCTACAGTCAGGAAAATGACAAAAAATTGTCAATCTAATCCTTATGATTTAACCTAACCTATATTTCTACTGAATATCCAGAACAATACTGTTATTCTTTAGCCTCTAAATTGATAGGACAGGTTATTGGTGTGACGTATGTGTTTGATAGAGGAGCTGTGTGTTTAATAGAGGACTAAGGTTGATCAAAATAAACAATGTTATATACCTGTAAGGGAAATCATGTCGAGATACGGGTTCCAATCTATTGAACGAAGAGGGTGCATTGCCATTTACGGTCTGATGCATAATCTCAAACACCTTGATATTTATATCCAGGAGATGCCTAGGCATACTAGGTTGGCTGAAGGCACAAATATGGTAATGATTCAACCCAGAACAGAGAAAATTAAGAAAAGTCCTAATTATCTAGGCCCAAAGATGTGGAATGAACTGACGGTGGCCTGTAAAAGCATGTCATGGTTGTGCATGAAAAAAGATCTGAAGAATAGAGAGGTTCTATGAGGAACAATGATTAATAATCAGATTCAGATTCTAATCGGATTATGAGTGGAAAACGACCTAAAGCTATATGTAAGTGTTGCTGACTGGTCGAGATTGATTAAGCTATTTTTCACGACAAAGGAGTAATTTGGGTTAGAAAGTTGTGAATGTCTTTTATTATTGCGGACTGACCCCTAGGGGTATGTACTTTATTTGTGGCGCAAAAAATGTAGAAAAGGAATGAAGTTGGAGTAACATATGTAAAGATTTTTGATATATTCTGTGTAATAACATTAGAGCTATTCGAGAGTTTTGAATATGTATGTAAAGAAGCAAGATTAAGATGAAAGTATATCTATCTAAAATGATAAAATTGTATATCCTAGTATTTTTGGACGAATGAGAACTATCACTTTGTGAAACTTTGTCAATAAAATTTATTAAAAAAAATAAAAAATGGTGATGCATTTAACTTCCCCAATGATAATTTAGCTGTATATAGTTGCTTTATATTTATTGTTGATAGAGGTTCATAAAAAAACGTGATGTACGGTGACGCACAATTTCCCCTAGGTCTCCCCTATAGCTCTATAACCATGAAAATTATTAGAATCTATTGGCAAGTACTTAGGCTCAATATTCATAGAAGAAATGAATGGACAAAATATTGCTTTTTTTTATTATTACAGTTTGAAGTAATAATTGTATTTAAATATATGAATATCATTAAAAAAACACTAGTTTTTTGCCCATAACTTCCTTATTTCTGATGATAGAGCCATGAAAGTAGGGTTCCCATAACAGATTTTGACTAGTTACACCCAGCCAGTGTCATCAAATTTAAATCTGTTATGATTTTTACCCTGTTATTGCTCAAAAACCCAAATGCCTACCAGTCATGAAAATTGGTCAAACATTTTGCTGGCTTTCAGTATATTGTTGCGGGGATGACTCATAGGGAGTCCAAAAGGGCCTGGCTCCAGCTAGGGAAGGGGCTCGTCTTCTTCCCATAAGTGGTCAAGAGAGGGAGTAGATGAATAGCTCATGATGTCGTATGTTGGTCTCATGGATCTGCTTAGATTACCAGTAAAGCTTAGGCGACTCTGAGATATAGTTAGGCGACTCTGAGGTATTGTTAGGCGACTCTGAGATTACTAGACGACTCTGAGAGGTGTTTAAGAGCTTATAAGTCTCTGATTAAATATAGTGACACGGACGTATTGATAATTCTCGTCTTCTACTGTAGTAGTCTTCTTCGAGCAAGGAACAAACAAGGTGCTTCACAGACAGCCAGGTTTATTATGAACCAAACCACCAAATCACATAAATCAGTCAACCCCGTGGGGACCCGGGTCAGAATAGGTCCTCAGTTCCGCATAACTTCTTGTACAAGGCAAGTGAAATGCGGCGATTTGTTTGCCGTGAATCGCGACCTGTGTCGGTGGAGGACGAGGTCCTGGAGTCTGAGGGGAAAGGTTGCTACGGCTTCCTCCTCCCCAATACGGCTCTTTGGCTCTTACTTCACCTAGACAGGAGGTCCAGGTTGGCCCACCTTGGATCAATCGGCTGGTCATGTCAAGCCCTAGGAAGCACCAAATTTCTAAACAACTTTTCCCAAACTCTCTCGACCAATTAATGCCTATACTTGGCCTACAAACTCCCTAGAAGGCGGTGGCTTGGGCTAATTGAGGGATGCCAAAAATTTAATATTTTGACCATCTCAAGAGTATACCACTCATGTATCCCTGTTGCACATCTGCTGGACATCCGCAGCTCTGTGCATCCCCTTGTAGGACTCCGTGGTGGGTGGGGAGCATGGGTGGTGAAAACCAGATACTCACTATGGGTACCCCTAACAAAAATAAACGACCTCATATGACAGACTCGGATGATTCAGACGCGGAACATGCCCATGGAAATGATTATTGGCCTCGATTTATAATGATATCAAGTGCAGATGATAATAATCTGATAACTAAAGTATCTCCTTTTGGTATTCAAAAAGGTATTGAGGGGATTGCAGGCACTGGAGTTGTTGGAATCAAAAGGCAGAAGGATGGCTATTTGGTTGAATGCTCTAAGAGGCAATCAGCCTTAAACCTCCTTGCTTCCACCTACCTTGCTAATGTCCAGACCAAAGTATCGGCCCACAGATCCCTCAACTCATCCAAAGGAGTTATAAGGTCCCGAGATCTGTCAGAAGTTACAGAACAAGAGATGGTTGACCACCTCAAGGACCAAGGCCTTACTTATGCTAAAAGAATTATAATCAAGAAAGACGGCAATGAAATTAAGACCAACACCTTCATACTCACCTTCAACCGATCCTTCCCCACCGAATAAACTGAAGATAGGTTATTTGTCTGTGGATGTGGATTTATTCATCCCAAACCCACTCCGCTGCTTCAAATGCCAGAAATTTGGCCATGGCAAAAACTTTTGTAATAATAAGGAGACCTGCTTGCGATGTGGAGAAGAGGGACATGACAGTCATGGCTGTCAGAAACCTGAAAGGTGTGTGAACTGTAAAGGTGCACATACTGCTATGTCGAAGCAGTGCCCAACTTGGCAAACGGAAAAAGAAATACAGAGAGTTAAAGCAGTCCACAACATACCCTATCCTGAGGCTAGAAAGAGAGTTCTGGCTAATAGCCCCTTGCCACTTGGCCAAAGCTATGCTGCTGTTGCATCTGGAAGTATGCCAGCCAAAAAAGTAAGGAGTGTTGAGTGCCAAACATCTTTTACCTGGCTCAAGGCTGATAACCCTACTGAAGTTAAAACGAAGAAAGAGGTAATCGCTACACAAACCGAAACAAAGACAAATAATGCTAATCAAGCAACAACTCCAAAGGTCAGTACAGAAAATCCTAAGAAAGCAGAGGCCCCAAAACCATCTGCTACTCCAAATATTAAACAGCAACAAAGTAAGAAAGTGACTGATGCTCGCCAAGCATCAACTCCACACCCTGCTAAAAAATTAAAGGTGGGGAAAGGGTCCTCAGGACCCTTGAGTGAGTCTATGGACTCACTTAATGATATGGATGTGGACCTCCCCCCGCCCGAAAGGGGGAGAGGTGCCACATCCAAAATAACCATCAACCGGGCTGGGCCACCAAAAGACCCTAAAAAGTCATAGGTATGCCCATCCTCCAATGGAATTGTCGAGGTTTTAGAGCAAACTTTGAAGAACTAAAAATCCTCTCAAGGCTCTACAATCCTGTTGCCTTCTGCCTTCAAGAGACCTTCCTCAGAGAATCTGCTGCCACCTTCAAAGGCTACAACTGTTATCATAGACTTGGCCCTGTTGCAGACCGCGCCTCAGGCGGATCCTCTGTTCTTGTCAGACGTGACTTGTGCCACAGCCAAGTCTATTTAAATACACACCTCCAAGCAATAGCAGTCAGAATTACCCTACATAAATCCCTCACACTCTGTTCACTGTATCTACCACCTAATACAGACCCCACAAAGAAGGAACTTGCTGATTTGGCAAACCAGCTGCCCCCACCCTTCATTATAATGGGTGATTTTAATGCACACAACCCTCTGTGGGGAGATGATAAGCTTGATGGCAGAGGCAAGACTATTGAGAGCTTTATTGAAAATCAGCCCTTATGTCTCTTAAACGATGGCTCCAAGACCTATCTCCACCCTGGGCTTGGTGCCTCCACTGCGATTGACTTGACGCTCACTTCTCCCGATCTGTTGGTAGACCTCTCCTGGCAGGTGCTTGATGACCTCCATGGGAGCGATCACTATCCTATCATTGTCAAGATAGATGCCCCAAATCAAAATCAAAGGGACCCAAAATGGAAACTCACAAAGGCGGATTGGAGTTCTTTTGACTCCCTCTGCAAGGAGAGGCTCCAGATCCCTATTGATGATGAAGCAGCGTCCAAGTTCACAGAAACACTAATATCAATTGCAGAAGAGACTGTACCTAAAACCTCGACAAAACCAAAAAACACATCCACCCCCTGGTTTAATGAAACTTGTAAAGAGGCCATAGCCCAACGGAAGAAGGCACTGAGGAAATTCTTCAGGCAACCAACAGCTGAAAATTTGGAAAGCTTTAGAAATAAAAGAGCGGCTGCTAGAAAGACCATCAAACTAGCCAAAAGAACCTGCTGGAAAGAATATGTATCCCATGTAACATCAAAGACGCCCTCAAAAGAGGTATGGGACATGATTCGAAAAATCAAAGGAAAGGGACCATCTGTGGGAGTGAGCCACCTCAAACAGGGCAATGTCCTACTTGCTGACATGCCAAGCATTGTTGGCGAGCTGGCCAGGGCCTTTGAGGTTGTTTCCTCTTCTGCTAGTTGTTCCCAAGACTTCCTTAAGATCAAAGAGAAACAGGAGAAATGCCAGCTCAATTTCCAAACCGATAATGCAGAAAGCTACAACAAACCTTTAACACGAGAGGAATTAGACCACTCTCTGAGGAGGTCACACAATTCAGCCGTTGGACCTGACAGAATCCACTATGAATTCCTAAAACACTTGCCAGAGGGGTGTCTCACACTCCTCCTCCAGATCTTTAATCAAATCTGGGATACTGGTAACATTCCACAGCACTGGAAGGAAGCAACCATCATACCAGTCCCAAAACCAGGCAAAGATCATAGTGATCCATCAAATTACAGGCCCATTGCACTGACAAGTTGCCTTTGTAAAACCATGGAGAGGATGATAAATGACTGTCTTGTCTGGCTACTGGAGTCTGAAAACCTTATTTCAGACTTCCAATGTGGCTTCAGACATGGCAGGAGCACCCTTGACCACCTCACCAAACTCGAAGAAATGGTGAGAAGCTCCTTCATCAAGAAGGAACATGTGGTTGCCGTCTTCTTTGATCTAGAGAAGGCATATGACACCACATGGAAGCATGGCATCATGAAAGACCTGCACAATATGGGATTACGGGGTCGTTTGCCCAACTTCATCAGGAACTTCATGTCCAACAGACACTTCAGGGTCCAAGTGGGAGCAACCTTCTCTGACTACCATCCTCAGGAGATGGGAGTTCCCCAGGGTAGCATACTCTCTGTTACCCTGTTTAACATCAGGATGAACAGCATTGTGAAGCGTTAATTCCATACCCGGGAACATGACATACAGTTTGTTTGTTGACGACCTGTTAGTGTGCTTTAAAGGCAAGAAAATGAGCGTAATTGAGAGACAACTCCAACTAGCCCTCAATCAGGTACAGAAGTGGGCATCAGCCAATGGTTTCCGGTTTTCTAAATCGAAGACTGTGGCCATGCACTTCTGCCAGCTCAGGAGTGAACACCCTGAACCTGGCCTATACCTGGATGGAAACCCCATCGAGGTAGTCAAGGAAACAAAGTTTCTTGGTCTCACATTAGACAGCAAACTCTCATTTGCACCTCATATCAAGGCACTCAAAAACAAATGCCTAAAGACTATGGACATTATGAAGGTTGTCTCGAGAATGGATTGGGGAATGGACAAAAACACACTCCTACATCTGTATCAAGCCTTAATAAGATCAAAGCTTGATTATGGATGTACCATTTATGGCTCAGCCAGGGAGACCTGGCTAAAGCAGCTAGACACAGTCCACCACCAAGGATTGAGGCTGGCTACTGGAGCCTTTAAAACAACACCAGTGAAGAGCCTCTTGGTTGAATGCAGGGAAGCCTGCCTTGAGAATAGGAGACTTAAGCTGGGACTCCAATATGCAACCAAAATACGGAGCAGCAGACGAAACCCTGCACACAGTGCTATCTTTGGTGAAAACAACAGAGATCTTTTTGATGCCAGACCGACCTACACCAAACCATTTGGTCTGAGATTGAGAACCAGCATTAGAGAACTTGATGCAGATCTCAACATGTTGTCCTTAGTGACTACTCCCAGCATCCCTCCTTGGCTCAGGAAAAAACCTAACATCATTTTTGACCTGACTGCAAGAAAAAAAGGGGATACCTCCCCACTTACATATCTCGAAATGTTTAACAAGGTTAGATCCCACTACTTCAACCATGTGGCTTTTTACACTGATGGCTCCAAAGAGGGCAAGAGGGTATCTTCTGCTGTGTTTGGCCGTACAGCCAGACTGAGCAGTCGGCTTCCAGACCATTGCTCCATCTTCACTGCTGAAGCCAAAGCCATCCTGATGGCTCTTGAGTGTATTGCTGATGCAGACCACAAAGCATGCATCATCTTTAGTGATTCCAAATCTGTCCTGCAGTCTCTTGCCCATCTAAAAACTGACCATCCAACAGTCATGTGCATTCATGACAAATTGAACTCCCTGACAGATGCTGACTATGATATCCAGTTCTGCTGGGTTCCTGGTCATGTCAACATTCCAGGGAATGAGTTTGCTGACAGAGCTGCTAAACAAGCCCTCAATCAAAAAATCACTGTATGTCCATTCCCTCCATCTGACTTGAGGCCCCTCATTAAAACACATACCCAGTCCATTTGGCAAAGTGAATGGGACGAATGTATTGACAACAAACTCCATGAAATACAACCAATGCTTGCAGAACCTATTAAGGCTTCCTTTAACACCAGGCGAGAACAAGTTGTGTTCTCTCGTTGTCTTATCGGACACACCAGACTGACCCATGTCCACCTGGTGAAGCGAGAACCACAGCCTGAATGCATTGCTTGTCAAACCCCACTCACTGTCAAGCATATCCTACTGGAATGTGCAGACTTGCAAGATGCCCGTATAAAATATTTCAAAGCTCCTGACCTCAAAACACTTTTTAAAACGGTCAATGGTGATAATGTCATCAATTATCTAAGAACTGCTGGTCTGTTCTCTTTGTTATAGTCTCTTTCATACAAAACCAAACTTTCGTTATTGCTATATCCATTTTATTCTTTGTTTTATTTGTTTGTATTATTTACAGCTGGACTGTAAACTAAATCACTTTTCTCATCTCATTCCATCTCACTAAGTTTCATTGCCATGAATATGACTCCACATGGATGTCGTCATGGTATTAAGCAACCATTACTCACTCACTCACTCCATAAAACATGCACTAATGAAAGCCTATGAGTCAACAATATCAGGTAGCCCTACTGAAAAAATTCTGCCCCCCCCCCCCACCCCCATTCCAAATCCGCTGAAAACATGCACTAATGAAGGCCTATGTATCAATAATATTAGGTAGCCCAACCTGAAAAAATACCCCTGCCCCCCCCCCCCCCCCGCCCCCAACAAAAACTCAAATCCCCCTGGCGACCCCCTACCCCACCCCCCAATAACAAAATTTCAACAACAAAAAAATAAAAAAAAATATAGGCTAAGTTCACTGACCTGTCTTTGATTGACATGTGTAGAGACTGGCTTGATGTGGATCAGATGATGTTGGATCTTGATCTGGGTTGCTTGTGCATAACAATGCCTTTTATGCAAAAATGGGGCAAAAGCGCGGACGTAGAAAGCACCCCTTATCACGTGATTAGATAAGCTAATCACTGATAAATTTGTGCTTCTTAGCAAAATTTAATTAGCTGCCATTCAGGCAATTCTGAATGGATTTTCCACATTTTTTCACTGGTTGACACGCCTTAGAATTGTCTAACAACAGAACTACATGGAATCCCAAGGAAGACAATATCTGATACTAAATATTTTTGATTAACTGATTTTCTCCAACTATATTGGGAGAAATTCTTGAAAAAGGCCATCCTAGGTTAGCCCCCGCTGTTAGTTGTACCTTTATTGATGTTTCTTATGACAATATACATATTTATCTGACATTAAAAAGCCCTGTCACTTTGATCAAGTAGATATTTATGAGAGGTGATAACATTTTTATCTTATCTACAAACACAGATAATAAAAAATATGACCCGGGGTAACTTGGGACACTTCAACCTGTGTCCCAAGTTACCCCGGGTCAGGGGTTTTTTTTAAAAAATTCAATTTTCGTGCAAAATAAAATAGTTTTGGATATGCTGCATCAAACAGTCTCTTGTAAAATATTTTTTGTATACAGTCCTTCATCGATTTTATTAGAAACCCCCGTAGTTAAGCCCACAGGAATAAAGTTTTCTGGGGAAAAAATATAGGCTGCACACACATGCACTTATTTGAACATACCTATACTGCCTTTACAGTTCGGCAAACCTAATAAAATCTATTGTGGAATCAAGATAAATACATGCTATATCCTATCAATAGTAGGGGCTCATCTTGTATAACATTAGTGCCAGGCAACATTTTGGTTAACGATCATCAACTGTCCCAAGTTACCCCAGATGTCCCAAGTAGCCCCGGTTGACGGTACTAATTTTCTTGATGATGTTCTCAGGGTGAAAAATAAAAGTTTACGACAGAAATCAACTGATCTTTTGATATGTTATGGCCCTAATAAATTATGAAATGTGTGTCAAATTCCACTAAGATCAGATAATTATGAACGCCTGTATTTAAGGATGGCACGCTGAACATAAATCCCCTTACTTCGACCTTGGATATCTCAGTTTTGGCTCTACCCATGAAGCCCTAACTTCATAAATTCGACTTCATGGTATGCTACAACAAGCTTAGCTATTTTAACCCCCCCCCCCTCTAGCATATAAGCTAAATTTCCCCTGCGTTTGAACTGGCTGGTACGAAAAACGCTGCGCGAATTGCCGATACGAAAAACGCTGTGCGAATACGCTGAGACGAAAAACACTGCGCGAATACTATGAGACGAAAAAAAATGGAACAAAAGTGGGTACAAGAAATTCATATCCAATTTCGTAGCGTGCGAATACGGTGACGCGCATAGGTGACGATAATCCAGGGGAGTATCCGCATGAGAATTTCTGTACGGGAACTGCTTTGCTGGTTAGTTTAGTAAGATTATTGTCACCTCTCTCTATTTGTTATATCGATGGGAATAATCAAAGCTTTTAAAATTATGGTTTCGGCGACTGCAGAGCCGGGGGACCCGGCTAAACTAAACATCGTCTGGACTCGGTGTTTTGCTTGACGAGGCCTGCAGGCGTCTTTATGGCATTGCCACAAAACACCTGCAGGCGTTTAGATTTTAGGATTAGATTCTCTATTTCGTTAGCTTTTTAATGCAATAAATCTCAGAGTTTGTACCTATAAGGAGCGGCAGTGCTTCGTTGTTTTTCTGATCGGAGAGGCTTCCCCAGGCCTACGGTATGACGTCATTGCTAGTGGTCACATCTGATTGGCTAAGAGCGGCCGCGGCTGTTCCAATCTCCTTCCCTACTGGCTCTTCCATCAACCTTCTGTTTTGGCGGCCATTTTGAATTCTCCATGCTTCGAATGCGCGGTTAGCGAGAACTTTTTAATTATTGCTCATATCAAAAATGTTTTCACACCATTCTGATCTCCTATATGCAAGCCAGCTTTTGAGACTACTTAAGGAGGTTCGTCCTATGAAAAAAGTGGAATTTAAGGCCAGCAGGTAGGGGAGCCCCTATATAGGATCGACCCTTAATGGCGGCGTGACAGACCTTAGATTTCGTGGAAGCCTTTGGCTTTTTTTTTCAAAAAAGCGCGGGGGTCACATTTCGTCCAGAAGTATATCCGCTAGATTATATGTGTTATCTGTTATTGTAATTGTATGTTGATTGTCCTTTTTTTTCTTTTTTTTTTCTTATTTAGAGTAATTTAGAGTAATTTTTTTTTATGTATTTTAATAATTTTCTTCTTAATTATTATGCCGTTAATGACCTGTGTACGAATGCACGGCTCCAATATGTACGTCCCACCCCTATGCCAATTGTATCTAAATACATTTACCTATGTTTCTACTTCTTAAATTGTGGGCGGGAAACGTAGCTTCACTATCTATCATGGCGCCATCTGTGGGTACCGTTTTGAATCAATTATGTTGCTCTTTTTAATCATTTTTTCCCCCAACTAACGCTTATTCTATTGTACTTATTGGGACAATACAAGACAGTGACACTGGTGCGGGCGAACCTATTTAAAAGTCACTGTACTTTAGTCTGCGATGATGGGTTTACTAGACATTGCACTGGTACCCGCCTTTGAAATGGATAAGCGATGGTCAGACCTTAATTATCAAATAGTTCCAGTTCCCAAATGTAGGGATACTTACTCGGCAGTACGTACGTGATCCATCGACGGTTGCTGTGAAAATCATCCTTACGACCAGGCATATCCTCTGATTGATTTTCAACAAAAACATACATTCCATTAAGTAAGTGGCCATGGCAACTCATTCACGTTGTTTTTTGTACCTGTTTCTGTTATGCCTTGTGACAAATCTGTCAATGTGCCTGTGTTATCTTTGGGCCCAGCATCTCAACCCAGACGTATTCAGAATCGGGTAATTTCTAGGGTGATCTTTCGAAGTCGGTTAGTCCAGCTATTGTAATTAATTATACTCTTTCGCTATTCCCCGATTGTTTATCTTTCTGTTGATGCTGTTGAGCCTTAGACATAACCTATTTAATGCACCTGTCAAACATTGTACTCGGCTTGACATCGGTATAGGTCTTATTAATTGATCGTTTGCTACCGGGTAACGTAAGGAAGCATATGTACAGTGAATATTTGACTAGCTTTGACTGGGCCTATATTTAGAGGGTGGCAGTATAATAAGGTCACTTCTTATATTATTCTTGTTCAGTTGTTAACAAAAGTGTTTCCTACACCCATCACATCGTTGTGGTTTTACCTGTTTCAGTTTCCATGCTCTTGTTATTTGTTATAAAGGCAATATTTGGCAATATTAAATTATGACGTATCACAAAATGCAATAAACTTTATTTTTAAAAAAAAGACGTTATCCTTATTGGATGTGTGGATTTAATTGTAATGTTCTGATTAACCATCATATTTCAGTAAATCCACATTTAATGTGTTATCGATGCAACTGCTTTTTGCCTGTCACATTTTATGACTTTTTCTTTTCACCCACAATAGAAATGGCCAGTGAGGTTTCGGATATGGTTACTGCTGGTAATTATTCCGCTGCGCGCCTCTTTGCGCAGAGAGAGGGAAATGAGAGGGTGACTCTCAGGAACTTTTGCAAAAGGAAGGAAGGGATGACATAATATTTGTTGGCACAAATTGTGAAAGCCAAGCGTGGTGGTTGGAGACGGGTAGCCAAAAACCAAGACGGGCGCAAAATGCAGAAAGTAGAGGTGGCGTACGACCGTTTACTGTTATTGCGGTAAGTGATGCCCAGAAATAACCTTGCTACTGTTCCTCTGTATGTGAACATTACCAACTTATAAGCTTTAAATGTCGGTCATATAAAAGATTAAATGAGGAAATACTAAAAGAGAGACTGTTATCGCGCAATTGGGACGAATTATTTGAGTCACAAATGCCAAATAATTGCTGGGAAAAAATGTTAAAAACAATATTAGAGGAGTCTTGAAGGTGAGAAGTGATCGTGTTATACTATACTTAATGTTAATATTAGAGGAGGTAGATAAAATGTGCCCAATTAGAGAGATGAAAAATGTAACAGCGAGGAAGTCGTGGATTACAGGGGAAATAATGGAACTAATGAAGGAAAGGGACAGACTGTTTAGGGCAGCAAAGAAATATGACAATTTAGGACTATTAGAACAGGCTAAAGGACTAAGAAGAAGAGTGAATCATATGGCAAGGAATTTAAAAAATAATTTTATAAAGGAAGAAATAGAACAGAACAAAAATGAGCCTAAAAAATTTTGGAAGAAAATTAATCCCTTAATAAATAACACAAAGAAAGGAGAAAATAAGAATATCATTCTTACAAAGAATGACCAAGATATCAGCCCAGATAAAGTCCCCGACGAGTTCAACGACTTCTTCGCTTCGGTAGGCGAAAGTTTAGCAAAGAAAATCCCTGAGACCAATCAGTATAGACAAGATACACCAGAAAATCATTATAGTTTCCAATTTAAACAAGTAACACGAGAAGAAGTAAAAACATTTATAAAAAATATACCATCATCAAAATCGTCAGGTTATAGTAACCTGCCATCGTGGTTACTGAAAAAAATTCTTATAATTTTAGCACAACAAATGGCAGATATAATAAACCTGACATATGAAAAAGGATCAATACCAATTGAATGGAAACAATCTAAGGTAACTCCACTCTATAAGGCTGGTCTCACCACAAATCCCAGTAATTATAGGCCAGTGTCATCAATAACATTGCCTGCAAAATTGTTAGAAAAAGCAATGCATAAACAAATCACAGGTTACTTAGAAAATAACAACTTATTGTTTGATTATCAATATGGGTTTAGGCGAGGTCGCTCAACCAAAGATGCCCTAATGAACTATTTAATGGATGTATATCTTAATATGAATGAAAATAGGGTAACAAGGGCTGCCTACCTCGACTTCAGAAAAGCATTCGATACAGTAAACCACATGAGAGTCATAGAGAAATTGGATAAAATAGGGATAAAAAATAAAGAACTAGACTGGATCAAAAATTATTTATCAGAAAGATACCAAAGAGTAGAAATTAATAAATTAATATCAAAAACGAAATTAATCTCATGTGGAGTACCACAAGGCACAACATTAGGCCCACTATTATTTAGTATTTACATTAATGACATGCCAAAATTCATAAAAAATTCAAAAATACAATTATTCGCAGACGACACCATAATATACGCATCAGGCACAAATGTCCTAGAAGCCACAAGATGGCTTCAACAGGATCTAAATGCCATGATATATTGGTGTAAAATTAATAAGATATCAATAAACTACGATAAATCTAAAATTCAAACATTTTTTGGTAGCCAAAACATGAGGTCGAGGTGGGCAGATGGTGAGCAACCCCAATCAAATGAACTCACATTGAGCTTGGATGGAAATGAAATAGAAGAAGTAAATACATACAAGTACCTAGGAGTAGACATAGAACGGAATTTAAAATTCAAATCTGCAGTAAATAAATTAATCAATACGATGAATTATAAATGCTGGCAGATATCAAAATTAAAAGGAAAAATCCCACAAGATACAATGTTACTGATTTATAAAGTTATGATATTACCATTAATTGATCAAACAGCTATTTTCCATGATTCACATGCCACCACAAACACCAATAGACTACAGATAATACAAAATAAAATACTCCGAAAGATTCATGGACTTCCATCCAGGACCAATGTTGACGAAATACATATTAAGAAAAACCTGATGACATTAAAACATAGAAGGAGGTTACATTTATTGCAGGCGGGCCATGCACTGTTGAGAATTCCAAGATTTATAGATATAAGAAATTTAACCACGAGACATTTTGCAAGAGGTAGAAAACCATTAAAACAAGTTTTACCAAGAAATGAACAGATAAGAAAGTCGATACTTCATAGAATACCCTACTCCTGGAATTCCCTGCAAACCATGGCTCATGAAGTACATGACCCCAAGATATTTAAGGTAATGGCGAAGAAAACACTAATATGGTCGGACCAACACTTCATTGAATAAATAAAGCCTTAAGACACAATACTTCACAAACAAAATGTCACAACAATAATGATGTTAAGAGAACTGAGATACTTTTAAAAACTTGGATTCTACTGCGCATTATACTTATTATTTTATTGTAAATGAAATCACCAATGCAAAAGAACAGTGAGCCCCTTTCGTCCATGACGACTGGGGTATTGTCCACTGTTAATTAAATACTGTAAATATCAGAAGGCTTGTAAACCTCCCTCAGCCGGAATCACGCCCTCTGGAAGCGACATGATCGAAAATAAAAGTATCTTAATCTTAATCTTAATCTTAATTAATGTGCTGGTGTATGTGCCTATTGATGTTATTGCAGTTATTAATTTATACTTACTATTATTATTACTATCATTATTTATACGTACTATTATTTTTCCTGACTGACTGAGTAGGTCAGGGTATGTTCATCTATTGTTGAACATTATTATTGTTTTTCATTATTATTGTTGTGCACTTCATAGGTAATACTGTCCCCTAAATGTTTGTAATTTTTTATATTTCATGTGTGTTGTACAACCTACTGTATGTCAGTGAGGGAATGTCTAACTTAACTATTCACTATTTTTACAATTAAATTGTTTTGGATTATACGTTTCAGGGAGATGCACAATGGGGACCTCTTCTACCTAAAGACTCCAAACAATAAGGAATCGGCAAACCTGTTGCGTGCGTCAGGCGTTACATGGCTTGGATGTCGTGTACGAGCCAACTGATGCCGAGGACAGCATGTATCAAGTCCCAATTCTTGAGACAGAAGCATCCCTACTACCCCTGACGACGACAATAACTTCCCCATTACTCCCCTACATACCCACACAATCTGGTACTGAGGGACAGTTCTACCCCATTTATGGGGTTGTCGACAATCTCGCCTTGACTCACGTCGACATTACTTATGGATGCCCGGTCTTGGCATGCAACGGCTCTCATGATGAAATACAGAATTGTTTCGGTCTTGAGGGCAGCGGACCAGCTTCACTAGTTATGAAGATGCACCTGTCATCTCCAATGCTCCAGATCCGTAGTAGTGCCATGCAATCAAGGATGATTGGAAAACTCTTCCTGGATCCCCAATACTTTGGGGTAAGTGGGTTGGTCCTATTGAGTATCGAAACGTAATTCAGATTTAATACTGTTTCCATTGTCGGTAATTTTGGTTATGTTATTATGACTACATATGACTCTTTGAGGTAATGTTAGTATAAATCATTACATTTCAATACAATCATCATCACAGTATTATTTTCAATGCATATTGGAGTGCTCTTGTCAATTTTAGTTATTGTATATAACTTAGCTATCTGGTTGATGGACATTATAGGTTTCTTTATATAATTTGTTTTCAATTGCCATTGATTTGGTGCTTACACAACGCCACTTTTATGTAACTTCATTAATGTTAATGTAGGCACTTTCTAAATTATTCGTTAATTAACCACCACTATAGTATATAGTATATTTTGTTTATTTAATATTACAGCCTCGCCACAATGCACCAAAGGTTGATGTTTCTGCCTTTAGACGTCATGTCAGACAAGCCCTCACTGCGTACTGTACTCGAGGCATATCTTGGATTGTCAGCGGGTGGTTCAAGACGGCGACGTTGGGTGGAAGTGAAATAGCAAAGGCCAAAAAATTCCATATAACCTACATGCGACCTACCGAAATATTACAAGACGTCCCACCCATGGTATCACAAGTGGTTGCCCTTCCACGTGGCCAGTTTGGTGATCTACTCAATGATTTGATCGCACAACGTCCTCCTGTTGGCGCTTTGCTCAACGTCCCTCGGGGAGATAATCCAAATGCACAACCCGCCGCTGCCGGAGAGGGACATCCAAATGCAGAACCCGCCGCTGCCGGAGTGAACATCCCTCAGGGAGATAATGCACAACGCGCCGCAGTCAACCTGCCTGGAGCGGCGATTTAAAATGGTAATATTGCCGGTGGTCTTATCAAAGTCAGTTACGCTGGTGCTGAACCTACAGCTGTGTAAATATCAATAGTGCGTTGACTTTAAGGGGCAACTTTGAGTAACTCTTTGGGTAAATACCATTCAAAGGCAGGGGTACCCTTATTCTTCCATGTACCATTAGCCAGTATTATCTAGCATATTATATTTTTATAACCGAGCTTTCCCTCATTGTGTCTTCTGGGTAGGGGATGTATTGCCGGTGCAGTATGGCTGTGCTGCAACACAGCTGCGATCTCAAGAAGGCAAAACCCTGCCCTGTTGATAGCATTATACATATGTTGTATATTCCTTTGGAGCTATTAAAGTATTACATTTATGCCGTCAGTTATGAATGGTTGAAACTCATATTTTTCATTTTTGGCACTTATAATCATTTGAACGTATTTTGTGCTTTAATATTCGTGTACTCTTCCCTTTGTAGTGCTTGATGGTTTTTAAATAATGTACTCTTATGTCTCTCGGCTTGCATTTACTTTCATGTAGTTCTAAATGTATTTGTCAACATGCTGACCGATTACCATTGCTGATGTGTTACACGATAAATAGTAATACTATCATAAAAAATTTAATGGGGAGTTTGTATTCGCCTACAATGCCTTATTCGGAAACAGTCTAAATTGTCATTCTAATGTAGTTGATATTCACTTTAATTTTAAAGGAAGTGAAGACATTGCCATATATGTATCTGTATGCTGTCATGGTTAAAAGAGATGCTGTTTGTCACCCACTTTCATGTTCATATTTCAAGTTCTTAGTGCAATTGCATTTACACCAGGATGTACATTTATGCAACCGACGTTGGTAGTTTATTTTCGGTACGACTGCATAATACAGTATCTATAAACTGTTATTATCGATAACGTGTGAGTATTGCCCTTTGGGAATGCTGGTTGTTAATGTTAATTTGTTTCTATACATGTCTATACATATGTGTGATGTAACACTTGACTAGTCATGTAAACAAGTATTGGCCCTGTCCAGTATATTGTCTAAGTTGGTGTAGTTTGTGTAAGAATGCGTACTATAGTATCCATTAGAAGTAAATTAACTTTAGCGTTACAGAAACAGCAATCTACTTAACACTTGGTGATTCATCTGTCTATATTTTCGCTGTGTCCAGTTTATTGACTAAGTCTGTTAGCAGTGCCCATCCAAGTTGTAGTTAAACGTTCAGAAAGTGGGACCATCACATTAATTGGTCCATATTAATGGTCGGTTCCATGGTGCTAAAAAACCTGTGTGCCTAACCTCTGTTAGCAGTGCCCGTCCAAATTGTAGTTAAACGTTCAGAAAGTGGGACCATCGCATTAATTGATCCATATTAATGGTCGGTTCCATGGTGCTAAAAAACCTGTGTGCCTAACAAAACTTAAATTTGTGTTACTGCCGTCTACTTTTGGTTTAATAAATATCAAATACTTGACATCTATTTTCTTTGTTCTACTTATTTCTCATTCCTCTCCCCGAGCCAACAATTCCTATGTACTTTACATAATGTTGATTTCCAAAAATAGCTCCACTACTCCAAAGGAAAAAGTTGTAACTACCATAAATAATTGTAAGTTTCTCGCAATCACAATAGTCCTTCTATTTCAATAAGTCGTCTTAACATTGTCTCTATGTATCACAGAAAATTATTATTGAAGAATCAATGTTTTTTTAAATTCTGGCTGGTGCACTTCACCTGTCGGTGTCGGATGCCTGACGTTACATTTAAATGAAAGATGTCACCCCCTTGCGGCGTGTTTAGCACACGCCGACCGGGGGGTTTTAATGAGACATTGTAAATTATCTTTCCAATAACCTTGAGTACCTGTTCGCACTGGTATTGTATGTTTGTTTTAAATCGTCGGTATCCGTGACGGTGTTGAAGATATAGTTAATAGTTATCCATTAATTTATCTTAAAATGTATATTGTAAAATAATGGTTCATGAACGGGCGATTGCAAGTGAGGCAAAAACAGTGTCTTCTTTAAACTTTTAATGAAGTATGTATCATTACTAAAGGCTGAATATTCATTTTACTGATCAATTAGTAATTCATCACAAGAACTTCTGACAAACTTCTGTAAACAAAAGACAGATTTGTAAGCCAGTCACGGCTTCGATGGTTTCCTCCAGTTGTCCCACAAATATGATGTCACCTAAATTTCGGACCCGACTTATGAGCACTAAGAGCATGCTTTTATCCCATATCTTATACATCGAGCCTGCGTTCCCAACTTGAGTTGCTATTGACGGGCAAGTTTCCCCGATGATCTTATGTATTGTGGAGGCTACATAATACTGTAGGGGGAACTGCATCCTACGTCCCTTTGTGGCTCCTTGCCCTACAACGACTGGTGGTGTACTTCGTGGTTGTAATTGGAAAGATTGCCACTGTGGATCGATGTCATTTATATCCCGAGGTCTCTCTCCGGGCGGTATTAGAGTTATGCGTACTTGCATGTTAGGCGTGATCTGGTGATTGGCTGGGGCTAGGTTGGACTCCGCTTCTGTGATGGTATTTATCCTTAGGATTTCCAGTAGACGTCATAAGTCTGGATCACCAGCGCAGCGTACATAATGACTGCATAAGAGAACCCTAAAAGTTGTTAAAAGGTGTGCACTGCTCCACATGCTCATGCCGGTGACAGGGGCCAACTGGAGAGGGTCACCTGATGCCATCACTAGCATGCCTCCAAAAGGGACTGGTGAATTGCGAATCCTACGTAGTATAAGGTCCATGACCGCAAACGTCTCCGCTGAGATGAGACCAATTTCCTCTACCACAAGCAGCTGTATTCGTCTTAGGAGTTCAGTTTTCACGGGGTCTCTTGCTAGTCGGCCTAAGCTCATTTCCGTTATGTTATTAATAGTATGGAGACTGCGATCCGTGACAGGGATGGCAAATAGTGCGTGTATGTGGCTACCACCCAGTACCTGAGCCCGCTCCGCCGTTAAACACGTCAGCATGCAGCGATGTGTGAGCCATTAGAAGTAAAAATGTTTTGCCTGACCCTGGCGGTCCCAGTAACAAAGGGAACTTGACAAAAGTTTGTACTGGAATTTGCAAGTTGTCAATAGCACATACCAGTGCCTGTAAAGCTAGATTCTGTTCGCGGAACGACACATCCGTTTGTCCCGGAGCCCGTGGCAGCGTTGGATGGTATTGCACAAGTTGTTGATTCTGTAGTTGTTGGATGTTGGGAAAGTTTGGAAAGCCTTGTGTGCAGCTAGTACATTGATTGCATTATTCCTATGCTGTTGCTCCAATGTTTTCAGCTTCTCTGATGCCCTCAAGGAAATGGCAATGTCAGTTGCCAGGGGCATGGCCTAATACAGAAGTGCGTTGTCATAGAAGAAAGACTCGAGTGCAGTCGGCAGAAAGTTTAGGATCTTCTGGAATTGACGGTTCCCCATGGGCATCCACATCAATTGGTCAACGAGGTAATCTTTGACAAGTGCGAACAGTTGTTGTCTGGTTGGCTGTAAGGTGTTGAGTATTTGTGCGTTAACAAGGGCCTGCTGGAGGGTAGGTGAACTGTAGAGGTCGACCTCTGTAACAAATGAACCCTTTGATATCAGTAGGTGGATCAGGAATCTCGGAAACTGAAATGGTGTAACTGTATTGAATACCACCACATTTCTTTTTGTTGCCGTTGAGTTTACAAACCTTGTGTACAGTGGTGAGGGCTGCTGCTGTGTGTGTTGTAACAATACCTCCTCCAAAACGTGTTGTAATGTGTTTTGATCATGTCCAATGTGTCCTGGATTTTCTTGAGTGCGTATGTATGCAACAGCTTCAGCCACATAACGTTGTCGTAAGTATACACGGTGTCCCGTCCCGTCAACCCATGGGCAATGTAACATGTTCTCATGTAATTTGACTTGTGTTCGTTGGCTCTTTCGCACAAACCACTTTGCGTATGGCTCAATTTGTTTGAACTGAAGTAGTTCTGGTGGCCTGATGGAGAAAGTCCAGGTAGTGTCCAAGTAGTAGGTGTTTTCGTAATACTGTTTAATAACTATCTCTTGGCTTGGAGTAAATTGGCGGTTTGGTGGTAGGTCAACACGAGCCCTTATTGGTGGTGGATCATTCCCTGCGCCCGGGGCGAGTTGTTCGCCTTGTCCCCCTTGTTTCCTTTTGGTTATGGCAGCACGGTACTCGGGTGGAAAGTCCAATCTCTCTGGCCAATGGTTTCACTTTGTTTGCTTCGTGTAATTTTGCCTGACTGGTAATTTTAATGTTGTTCAGTTGGTCATATGTTACGTTAACAGCATCCTTGTCTTTTGTTTCGTCGAAGTAGGCGTCTCGGTGCTCCTCCACACCAGCTGCATATTTGCAGACGTAGGACACCTGAAACCTTGTATCGACATATTGCACATTTGTGCATGATTGCAACGTACTTAGTATGGCTGGTATTGTTGGGATGAAACGGGACGGCGGCCTGTTGAACGAGTCCCATATTTCTGAATACTTCCATCGTGTCATCGTCATACTGGTTTGGGACTGCCTTGAAACCATATTCAAACGAAGGTGGGTGTCGCTGTACCCTACAAGCAGTTTCTCCATTCTGCTTCCGCTTGTGGCAACGTTCATTTGCCCATAGACAGTTGTGTATGTGGATAGAATAGAATAGAATAGAAAATCTTTTATTTGTCAGATATAAGTTTACAATAAAGAGACAAATAGGTCTACATGCATATGTATCGAAAAAGTCAATGCATTTCTTCCAGCTGTTACCTCGATTGGAATATGAGAACTATAAACTACTGATAAAATAATGTTAAGCATGTTACAGATCAAGTATATCTAACGACTAGGGGGTGGTTCAAATATCAAGGTACATTGATATTTGTTACAACAGTTGAGTGATTGACTATGCACTCAAAAATAAATGCTTACACAAGCAGTAAAAGATTAAACATAGTAAATATAATAGTAGGATGTTGTTTTAAAGCTTAGAAACCATGAACTCAATATACTTTTGAGATCTCGAATCGGTACAGATCATGACGGGGAGCATAAAGTACATTATGCTCTGGACATTCCAGACTAGAGTTGATATGACGGATGGATCCACATAAGTCCTTCAACTGGTGGAACTCAATCCTGTCACGAACCAATCCCATCTCAAGCAACGATTCATAATTGCTGTTTACTGTGGCATCAAACATACCCTCCAAGGTGCATTTAATGCGATTGAGTTTGGTGTGGTCTGCAGCTTCATTAATTTTGAGAAAACCATGCATGTGCAGCTTATTTCCAAGTGAACCCGCAGACTGAAACTCATACCTGGCCCATAAAGCAGTCACTTCCCCACAAGGTTGTTGTGGACTATGCTCGATCCAGTGGAGGAAGTAACGCATGGTTCTCTCCCAAGTCCTTGACATAATCGCACAGTACGCAGTCATTGCGATTTCCAATTCCTTGCCTTCCTTGCCATAGTGTAACTCTATTGCCAGCCTAATTTCACGCACTCCAAATGTTCGACGCTCGTTACAAGTGGTGGTAAAAAAGTAGTTGAATCCTTGTAAATCCCGCATTAGAGCTGCTAGACGCTGGACTTGTCGTCTCGAGTCGACTTCTTCAAAAACCATGAGGCCTTCTCTACCAGAAAAAGTTGAGCCATCATGGGATTGACGTAAATGCTCCAGTCCTTTGCGTACAACTACGGCTGCCGAATGGTGGTTTAGATGTATGTTAACGAGTATGTCGAAAACCCAGTGTAAGTACAGTTCGCTGTGGGAGGTCAGTATAGTATCATCGTAGATACGTACCATCATATGGTCTTTCATTGAAGCGAGGGCCCCATTCTTCTTTTTGCCCTTGGAGTATGTGTATGCAGTAATCGGCAGTGCCCCACTAATAGTATTGCTCTCTGAACACCAGAAGATGGTGGGAAACAATGTGGCTTCTGGATACAAAAGCGGTATTGCGGTATCAGGGGTGACTGAGCATAAATGCTGAAGTATGCGTTGGCACTGTACAGTGGGGTGTTGACGTTCGAACCATGGTGCGCAGGTGGTCATTGAGTAGGAAATGCCCTGGTAGCGAGTCCCCCTGTTCTTGCAGATACATCGGTGTTAGGTCAGCATTAGTTTCCATTGGTATTGGAGCATTGTCCTCGTCATTGCCTGTTACCAACGGACCTATTGGCAAGTCGTTATGGTCATCATCGTCTCTCTGATGAATGGGATTAATGGCATCCTGCAGATCAAGATCCATTGGTGGAATAATATCTTCTTGCTCTTGTACTTCGGGACGGAGTCCAATGTCAAGTGATGGTTGTCTCAGTGGTTGATGTTGACGTTGTCTTTGGTTTATGTATGTTATGTCCGGCTGTGCCTGAATTAATTTTTCATGCCGCATACATAATCCTACATGGCATTGTGTTAGAGGAAATCCATCAGGACATCTCCATCGGATCTTAGTTTCACAATTGTCCATGCCACATTTATGTGGTGAGTGCATTCCTTCCCGAATGAGAAACTGTGTCGGATGTAGTTGGCATCTAATTTTCGTTTGGCCACCGCACCATGATATTGCCTGCTGCCTGCGATCAACTGAGCCTTCTTTGTTTCTAATTAACACAATAAGTCTGTGTGCACCATCGGGTTGGACTTCCGGTTGTGTGTTGATGTGTTGCCATTGCGTTTCTGTGCCAGCGAAAAGAGGTCCGAACTGAGTATTGAGCTGCGAGTGGTGTGCGTACTGTAAGGCCTAACATAGCATGCCAAGTGTTATTAATTATGGCATTGAAGGCTTGCAACTGTGGTGGTCATCTGTCACGGAAAACAAACAGAACAATGTCGGTTTCACAGTTTATTAAAGCATCCTCAACTTCTTCTGATGCAATTTCTAAAACGTCCATCTCCACCTCCAATGTGTTAAAGAAGCGTCCCACTTTTGACTCGATCTTAGTGCGGCGTTGTTGAATACCTTGCTCGGTGACATTCTGTATTGTGCGCTCGAGATTGAGTAGATCACCCATGTTGTTGTATTTACCACTAATCAAATTGAGACACGAGTTCTGCAAGTCATTGAGGTACTTTGGGCTCTGAGCGCGCCATAGTGCTTCCAGAAACGTTCTATGCATCTCGAATGCATCATGATGTTACCAATGCAGTGCACAGTTGCTCCAGCGGCATAGTCTTGTACAGGTGGTGGTGATGAAGTAGGGTTACTTCAAATGGCCTGCGTCCTATTGAATCCACTGGGTGTACAATAGTGATGAAATCAGCAAAAGTGTTTCTAGTTGGCCGGTCTTCCTGATCGTTAACCACCTGACGTACTGTATTGCGGCCATTGAAAATGCTACGAAGCTCAGCTGCATCGTCCATAAGAATACATGTGCTAGTACGTCCTGCGGCGACAACTGCAGCTTGTGGGTAATGGGTGTTAGCTGAATTCCAGAATTCCAGCTTTCTGCGTGCGTAGTCTGGGCCCAGAAATGGTGCATTGATGACTGAGTGTAGAATGTCCAACCTTTGTTCTAAACCTAGTCCAGCTGCAGCAGCATCTCTATCAGTTAAGACTCTGGTTGATGGGCGATGTGAGAGTCTAAACGTTGACAACCCAGCTGATGATGTACAATGTTTAAAATAATGTACCGAAAACATTTTTTTGTTTATATTAACTACATGCTATGACGAAAGTTAGGGTCCGTGAGGATTCTGTCAAGACTACAGATATTTGGTTGATATCGCCATATTTGTGTATAAAATTACTCGAGTAAATTACATTGAACTAAGAAATCAGTGAAAAATTGCTGTGCATGTCAGTTTTGACTGGACACGAAAGTATAGTTGTACGTAACAATTGTTTCCACTATACATCATTTAAAGCACTGTTTCCGGACAATGATATATGTGGGAGAATGAATAACTGTATGTATAACCCGGGAGTTTGATACATGTGTTATGCCGCACAGTGGTTCTGCAGTATTGATATTCTGATTAAAAACCGTTGGTCACCTTATGCGCAATATGTGTGTAATACAGTCCGGAGATGATTCCAGATATGATATTCAAGTCTACATTACATACATTTTGTCGGAACAATATGCACATGTATCTGCGGCAGTTATTGGGTCTTCAAACAATATAACAATAATATAACCATAACCTGATATTAATGTCCAATGAAAGGCGCGCTATTTCACTTTTGAAAATCTCATGACTGTAAGTTGTGAATCACCGACTGAGTGTTCTTAATTTCTTTTTGTTTCTATGCCTAATGATATTTATGATGAAAAACATAGGTCTAGTGTTTAAATAAACTTTGTTGTAAGACCAATAAGTTGATTATTATATTGTGGACCTGTACGATGTTTAAAATAATGTACCGAAAACATTTTTTTGTTTATATTAACTACATGCTATGACGAAAGTTAGGGTCCGTGAGGATTCTGTCAAGACTACAGATATTTGGTTGATATCGCCATATTTGTGTATAAAATTACTCGAGTAAATTACATTGAACTAAGAAATCAGTGAAAAATTGCTGTGCATGTCAGTTTTGACTGGACACGAAAGTATAGTTGTAAGTAACAATTGTTTCCACTAAACATCATTTAAAGCACTGTTTCCGGACAATGATATATGTGGGAGAATGAATAACTGTATGTATAACCCGGGAGTTTGATACATGTGTTATGCCGCACAGTGGTTCTGCAGTATTGATATTCTGATTAAAAACCGTTGGTCACCTTATGCGCAATATGTGTGTAATACAGTCTTTTGTTTCTTTTTTGTTTTAAAGCTTTTATTCATTTTCCTGCCTTCTGGGCATCTACAAAGCTAGAACATGGTAATATAGGTGTATTAGCAAGCGAATGCGCATTGCCATTAAAAATCTCATGCTGTAAGAAAGAAGAAAATGTTTCAGTCTTTTTCCGCTAGTCGGCGACACTAAGATTTGGAGCGTAAGCATATTTCACACGAGATGGCGTTGCCGTAATTTCAGACGCTCTTTGCTTATTTATACTTGTCGTCTAACCTGACTATGCGACATTAAATATTCTCCGCTCTGTCGGTAATGTCCGCTAGTAGCTGTGACCACTTTTTCCTCTCCTCTCTGCTTATTTTTTTGTCTATTCCATTGATGTATATACAGTCTTTTGTTTCAGTGCTCTGTTCCCCGTACTTTCCCGTTCATTATCCTTGGTGTAGTGATAACATCCTTAAGGTTCTCCTTGTTATTACCAGTTCCGAAAGGCCTGCAAAAAAAGTAATTTCAATGTATGTCGTGTGTATGCCATTATTTGTAATATATTAACAGCCACAGTAAAACCTATTATAAATTGTTGTTGTAATACAACCAATCAATTCGTTGGTAGTGCTTACTTGTATAAGTTAATCATGAACTACTAATTTCAACAACCATTAACAAATCTTCTATGTCACGCAAGGAGGTTGCATAGATTAGCTCAATATTGAACTAGAAATTACTTGTGAATAGTAATATACTAACGCGTATTGAAGTTATGTAACGACATATGTTGGTGAATGTATGAAATAATTATTACCTGTGACACATGATGTGCAGAACACTCGTCGAACAACACAATGTTGTCACCGTTGTGTAATTTCTGTGCAGTACCTTAAAATGATATGACCATATAGACTGTAGTATTGATCGCTTAATATTTTAGCCTGCTGTTTACAGGTGTACACAGATTTTTGGTTTATTACTTGTTCACTTCAATGGTGTGTAAGCTTTGCAAGGTGTGTGGACTGTTTGTTATATCAATTATAATAAAGGTCATAATTACTCATAAAAACGTTTGATCCGTTTGTGTGGGAACGTGTCTTGCTGTTGATTATGTTATGTTCTTGAGTGGATGTTACCTGGGATTGTTGTATGGTTTTTTGGCGAACAGGTATTGAGCGTAAAATCTTGTTTAGAATTGGAGAGGGTACGTGGTACCTGAAATGAACATTGTAATTTGATGTAATATTCTTTCCAAGCCTGTTTGCTATTGTATTATATCCCTGCTGTGCCAGCATTAAATATATTCATTACATTCTTCCTTATGCCATCTGCTTGTATTATGGTGAAATGGGCGTGGCATTTGAATCTAGAACTTTGTTAAACAAGTAATCGTGTGCGCGCACTAACTGTCCCTAACCAAATGTCCGCATCAAATTAACAGTAAAATTGACAGTAACATTAATTTCCATTTTAAATAGCCACTCATGCTGTATTATGTAGGGCCTTAATGTATGAATACGTATGAAATTAGTACTTACGGTTTGCTGTTAAAGGTAGCGATGTTGTGTCCAACCGAACGGTTTCCACGCAGTATTTGTAGCTGTACCGCTGTGTCATGGAGTTGTGTTTAGATTGTTGAACGTACAACGGCTGCAGTTGTGGGGACACGTAACCTAGAATAGAATGAACGGGCCTTTTAGATAGGCAATGTATGGTTATGTAAGATTTGTGCCTCTAATTACTTAAACATAACTCGCATACATCCTTCATGAACAAGCAATTCAGGTATTCATATTTATAGTCAACTTAACAAGAAAACAAAGGGGGATAAATATTGTATAATTTGTGTAAATATTCCAAACAAAATCGGTTATGAGCCTTTGACTGACCCCTATATCCCCTTAGTATTAGCCTACTGGGGTATCTCTAGCTCTAACCTATCAGTTAAATAAAGAACAGGCAAATCCGCTATATTACTTTAACACAACGATAGGTTTTGAGAGTTTGATGTCAAGTCTGGAGGTCAGGAGGAATTGCCAATTTGTCTGAAAAATCGGGAGATCTCCCGCCAAGTCGGGAGGTTTGGAACCTCTGCAGCATGCAACGAGTGTCTGACCCATGTGTCATAGGTCGCCGGGGGTCAACCCCTATCCTCCTGGGCCGCTTCTTGGCGCCACCTGGTGGTTAACTACATCGTCCCTAAAGTTCGCCATTGAGTCTCTTGAGGGCTTGGTGGACCGAAGTGCGAGTATTTGAAAATGGACGTATATAGGCTGCTATGGCATCGGAGGCCCATTTGCCATGTGACTTCAAGTCCTGAATGGAGGCACCTTCAACGTTGTATAAGTGAGAGGCACATCCTCTCCTGAGACTATGTAGGGAATATCTTGACTTATGGACTCTCGCTGCATGAAGAAGGAGGTTCCATTGACGGCGAATATAAGGGACTGTAAAGGGGCGCCCGTCGTCGAAGGTGAGGAGGGGCCTGGAGCCTCTTGCTGATGGGTCAGCACGATAGAGGCGGCGAACTGCTCTGTAGAGGCAGAGATGTCTCAGGAGCATCGAATAAACTTACTCTACCTCGTTTTGTGTTTGAAGAGTACTGTGAGTCTAGGGCGCGTCTCACGGTTCGTGAAGACCGATATCTGCCAGTCAACTGCCTTGGAGATGAAGGTATGAAGTCCGACTCCGATTCCGACAATGAGTCGGCGGGTTGACGGGACCTGTAGCTATTAACCGGGTGCCGGCGGTGGAGGGGACTTGGGCCATCGCTGTCACAGTGGCATTTCTTACCACGCCTTTCATTATGGTGGCGGTGACGGCGGCCACTCGCGTGCCTTCGCCTTTGTCGTTTGGGGGGCATCTCAAAATCTGTGTACTCCGATTCACTCTCACTCTCGGACTCTTCTTCAAATTGTTCGTAACCTTTTTGCTTAGAATGTCCAGACTTGGCTCGTTTCGCTTCGGCTGTGACAGGCGGAGTTCAGTGTCTCACTTCCCTCCTATGTTGGGCCTGCCCTGACTTAGCCTCAGCTCGACTAACCGCATCCTGGCACATTTTACTCAACATATTAGACATAATTTCCATATGGCTAACTTCCGGCATGTCTTTGTCCTTCTTCTTGCGTTTCTGTTTTGTCTCTGCCATTATTGACTTCCGTCTTGCCGGGACTCTCGGTCGTTTAGACCTGCGAATAACTGGTTCCTCGATCAACAGTTCATTATCGGGAGTATAATCCTCGTCTGCCAAGTTATGCGGTGGCTCCTCGCCATCCTTGTCAACCTCATGGTCATCGCCGCCATCTTTGTCACCGGTAGCGGCCGTGTCCACCTTCTCGGTTTGGTCCAATTCAGGTTCGGAACCAATGTCGTCGATAGTTACACCCTCAGCCGACTCTTTGTTGTTAGCTTTAGCTTGGTTTCTAGCTTTACCTCCTTGTGCTTTGTTATTTGCCATTTTGATATGCTGCAGTGTTGTATAATTGTGTAAAGGTAAAAGCTCAGTAAAAGAAGCGTGCAGTCAGCGTGACTATGTGGCCTCAAGTGACAAGTACATGCCACTTCCGGAGTAGTTACGATAGAATACGGTAGGGCACCACCTGTTAATGCCCTTTAATAGCAGATCTTTGGATTCTGCTGGGGTTCTGGATACTTATAAATTACTGTTTGGACAGGAAGTCGTCAAACCGGAAACGGATGTAGTAGTTTATTTTTCGGATTCAGAGGTTTATTTTTCGGATGTAGAATTATTTTGCGGATGTAGTTAAAATAAACCCCAGCCGGCGTTTCCGCTCAATCACTTACCTCATCAACTAGTTGTTTGTCGTCGATTCCGCGTTCATTTTTGAACGTGTATAAAGTCCTGGTCACATTAAAGTCATTCCTCCACTGTTTCCGATGGAAATATTAGCCATTTTAAAGTAATTACAGCCTAATCCTCGCCATAACATGACGACAGTAGACATCGTGCAAGCAATGGCTGACTGTCAGTGTCACTGTCAGTGACAATCAGATGAAACAAGCCCAGGCTCTGTAAAACTCTACACAATATCTCCAAAATCACCGATAATGTTCCAAATATCCTTGTACTTAGCATGATCTGCTTGCTGAATGGTGGTAAGCAACGAAATAGGGAATAATCCAAGTAATCACAGCCTAGGCCTCGACACGTGACGACAGTAGACATCGTGCAAGCTCCGGTTTGTTGACATGGGGGCACTTTTGAATGAAATCCTCCGTGCGCTATATAGACTACCATACACAATGCAACGCCAAGTGCATGGTGCACATGAGTGGGTATGCCGAAGGGTCTCCACATCTCTTCCGGTCTACGAAACGTAAGCATGTATAGCTTCTGAACTGGCCATTCATTTATTACTCGATTCCCGTCGACTAAATCTTCGCTATCGGGCTCAAACACTATTTAAAACATTTCTACCGATTCAAATCATTTATTTATTTATTTTTTAAGTCCGTAGACACACGCAACACGGCATACGGAAACCGGAAGTCTCTGATGCTTTGGATAGCAAGCAGCGGAACCTTTCAAAATCGCGCCGGGTAGCTGAACGTAAACATAAGTGAATACGCACCTCTGATTGGCTGTTGTAGCTGCAGCTTCATTCCGCCAGCCGTCGCTATATCATGTAGATTCCGACTAAAGCGGTACAAACTTGGGGCGTGTAAACAAAACTCGACATTCATTTATTACTTGATTTCCATAGAGGAAAACTTCGCTATCGGCTTAAAACAATATTTAAAACATTTCTACCGATTCAAATGTTTTATTTATTTCTTTTTTTTAAGTCCCTAGACACACGGACACGGCATTCGTAAACCGGAAGTCTGATGCTTGGTTGCCTGCAAAAAGTGGAAGCTTCGTTTGTTTCTGGAACGGAGAATGCGGCTGACGTAACCGACATTGTGAAGTTATCATTAGGTTTACATATGTCATATTGGTTGGACAGAGCTAAAATAAACTAAATATTAAAATGTATTGGTTTTAAATGTGTAAAACATGCTAATTTGGACGTTATAAAGGCGGCGTTGTGTCTCGGTCCTTTCCATGTCAGATGTAAAATAGTAACCCGTGTATTCGAGTTGAGGAGCTAAATTATTGGAATTCATCATGCTGTAAGTACATCTACAACCATTTTTAAAGCCTAATATTTGTTAATATGTGTTTAAACAGTGTTATTGAATCCAAAAATCGGCTATTAAAGTGATTAATTCCCTCGACGAACAGCCCCCTTACCGCTATTCCGCTAGGAATAGCTCCGCTATGTTTCTCAAATCACGTGACCGGGGCACTGACCAAAGGGAGAAACGACGTATATACAGAAACTGCCCCTCATCGACCTGTTTTCATGCTTTATTTTTTTCCGGAACTTTCTAACCGATCCCAGATGCTAGCTTGACATGAGGGGAGCAAGGTTCAAATGGAAAAATGTTGCATTTAATGAATAATTAAAAAGTTATCGCTAACCGCGTATTCGAATCGAGTGCTGTCAACAATGGCCGCCATAACAAAATAAATGGAAGAAAGAGCCACTACGACTCTAAGCCAATCAGATCATGCGAATCGGTCACGTGACTATGGGGACAATGACGTCATATATAGCGGCAGGTCGGGGAAGCCCTCCGATCAGAAAAACAAAGCTGACATAGCCTGTTGCAGGTAGAAAATCCGGGATTATCATTTATTCCATTAAAAAGGTAACGAAATATAGATTCTTCTGCTAAAATCTTAGTGTCTGCTGGTCGTTGGGTTGATGTAACCCATACGAACTGAGCAGACAAACTCAAAGCAAAATGTCTGAACGAGAACGGGACTCGGTAGCCATGCCGTAACTGGCGTGACCAAGCAGCTAGAAATAGTTTAGTATTCGGGATTCCCGGGCGGTTTGGGAGGGTCGTTTTCGCGACAATGCTTCATTTGTATATATAAAAACAATATTAGGCAGTCAGAAATATAACCAAACTATTAGAACAATCCAATTCAAGGCGGTACACTTTTCTGGACGAAATGTGACCCCCGCGCTTTTTGGAAAAAAAAAGCCAAAGGCTTATACGAAATCTAAGGTCCGTCACGCCGCCATTAAAAGGTCGATCCTACATAGCGGCTCCCCTACCTTTTGGCCTCAAACTCCACTTTTCGTCATAGGTCGAACCACCTTAAGTAGTCTCAAAAGCTGGCTTGCAAAAATTAGATAACAATGGCCTTGAAAATGTTTTTGATTTGAGCGATAATTAAAATGTTCTCGCTAACCGCGTACTTGAAGCGGAGCCGGAGAATTCAAAATGGCCGCCAAAACAGAAGGTTGATGGAAGAAAGAGCCACTGCGACTCTAAGCCAATCAGATCATCAGATACGATCACATGACCATGGGCACAATGACGTCATATATAGCGGCAGGTCGGGGAAGCCCTAGGCCTAGCTCTAACAGATAAACAAAGCTAGAAACTCCGGGATTATCATTTATTCCATTAAAAAGGTTACGAAATATATATTCTTTTGCTAAAATATTAATGTGTGCAGGTGTATTATGGCGCTGCCATAAAGACGCCTGCAGACCTCGTCAAAAACACCGAGTCCAGGCAACCCTCGTTTCAGTTTAGCCGGGTCCCCCGGCTCTGCAGTCGCCGAAACCATAATTTTAAAAGCTTTGATTATTCCTATCGATATAACAAATAGAGATGACAATAATCTTACTAAACTAACCAGCCAAGCAGTTATCGTACACGAATTCTCGCGCGGATACTCCCCTGGATTTTGTGTCTTTGGCTTTTGCCAAACCCCTCGGCCCTTCGGGCCTTGGGGTTTATTTTCAAGCAAATGCCTCAGACACAAAATCTCGGGAAATTAATCACATAGTAATGCCCCGCATTACCGCCTAATATGAGACCCAAAGCTCAATTCCAAGGAATAGATTTATTTAAAACCCCTGTGCTACCCCCAAAAAGCGAATCAGCCTATTTAGGTTGCTGATATGACTGCTATACTATCAGTCAGGTACTATCGAGGTAAAATTAATGTTAATGGCTGCTAGGCTAGAGATAGACTCGGATCAATTGCCATGGTTATGTTACCATGCCTGTTGCCCGGTGCGCCACCAGGCAGACGTCAATGTAAAGACGTCAATGCGCCACGTGGAATGCACGTTGTAAGGCTACCATATACTTTTCTCTTTAACGTTTTGCCACACTCCTAAACCTATAGGCTTGTTAGCCTACCAAGATGACCAAGAACGTCTGTGAACAACCTATTATAATGGTAAATCTATATATCATCTTACTCACTCTGGCAATGTCCTATTCTTTAAGTTGGGCTCGGTCAGGTACTTACAAAATCCAAAATATTTCAAGGACATCTTATGGCGATTATGACGTTCAAGAACTCGATCCTTTTGAAGGAAAGACTGATGACCCAAGAAACTCACATTACCTTGATTATTTAGCGTCATATATTCGACTAGTTGGAAAGGAAAGCATAGGTTCAAGCGAAAAGATAAACTATCAGTCTAGGTTTTCCGTCAAAAAACGAGAATTGACCGACGACGAATTACGGAAATATAGGGAAACGTTAGAAGCCATTGCAGTGTATCTTCAACACCACAAATACTTCGATTTCGACCATAGGTATGAGTCAAGGGATACGAAGCATAAGAAAAAGACTTTGGCAAAAGTGGTAGGCTCCTGTTCATAGTATTTGTGTTAGTCTTCAATATTTTGGACACATTTTATATTGTTATATTGTTTATTGCATTTTATTTGGCTCATTTACACTAATTGCTCCAGGCTGCTTTCGTCCATCGTTTCCCAGTGCCACCTCTCCGCAAACTCACACAACACGTGAAAGATGCCTGCGAAAAAAGTTACCACGAATGTATTACACACATAGGGAGATATGCAACACATTCTCATATCTATCAGTTCCTCATAAAAGATGTCAGGGACAGGAAAATCAACAAGGAAAAGGCTCCATTCAGATTCCTAGAAACAGCAAAAACGGACGATAAGTTCAACTATCAACCATTTTCAAATATGCTCCAACTTTTTCAGTTCAGGGTGGGTAAAAAAAAATCCCAATTAATATACTATTAATGATTAGGGACTGTTCATAACTAACCACGACGTGGGGGGGGGGGATTACAAAATTGTATGACCTCCCCCCCCCCTTAAACTCTTGTGCAAAATTTCTTGCCCCCCCCCCCGAAACTTTGTGCAAAATTCCCTACATCATTGTAGTTCTGGGTCTGCAAAAAAAGATGCCCCCACCCACACTTGGGACGCTTTACCTTACCTAGTCTATGTAAAAAAATGGTCCCTTGCCCCCCACCCCCTTCAGAGTCTGCAAAAAAAGATAGAACTCCCCCCCCACACACACACACACACACCCCTTTCAGACTCTGCACACAATAAGGTGCCTCCGGAAAAATCCCCTCCTCCCCCCCCCCCCCCCCCCCCCCCCCCCCCAGTGGTTAAAAATGAACAGTCCCTTCATATTTTTTCGAAATAGATATATCTTACCGTCCGTCAAACATTCGGTATTGAACATATGGATCTATATTTGGTAATTGTCTTGTATGACTGTCTTTATAAAATGTATTTCTTTTTAATATGTTTACTCCACAGACAACAGCTAGTTATTACATGTGTTGGTACACTCTGGAAAAGCTCAAAATCTTTGAGCGGTTCCCAAGATCGTGCAACTACTGGTGGGAAAAGGATTACAGAGGAACGAACACAGAAGACTTTGCATGTGCCCTTTATTCTTTTTGCCCAGGTGACTATACTGTGTATCATTTAGAGAACAGATTAGATTTAAGAACACGTGGTAGCCCCTCCCACTTCCCCGGTATTTTGATTGATTTAAAATCGATTTTTAATGAGAAAACAAAATACAAAAAAACATTAAAAGGAGATAAAGAATTACACGTGGTTTCCACTAGGTGTCCCCACAATCTTGGAACATATACCCGTACATTATGTAGGCCTATACTTTTAGATTATTAATAAAATTATACACCTTGTGCTCATACCCGCGAGGGTGTAGGGAAATGTTGCAAGATACGGTATATTATTAGGCTAATTTTGATTTTGTTTACAATTAATAACCTAGCTAGGGAGTAATTATATTATAATTAAAGTGTGAAAATTCCCCCAGTCCATATGGTTGTACAAATTAGTTTCCTTATGATATTGAAACAAAATATTGAACTCGTAAGTTTATGCAAATTATATCGTTAAAAGGATATCAGAATAATTTGTGAACTTTTTAGATGTGTGCTGCAGTCATGTACCTGGTGGGACGCTTTACCTTACTGACGCTGACAAATGCAAAAAGTCCAAGGAGAATCTGTGTTATGGTATTGTCGATGGAAGCTGCCGAGTGGACTCCCTGCATAACCGCAACTTTAGAGCAATGATCATGAATCGTATAAATATCACTTGTAGATGCCATGACCAAAGGATAGGCTACCGATGGAGCAACCATTTTGACTTGTGTGTAGGTTAGTTTCTCAAATGTATTGCAGATCTATAATTTTTTGTAATAAGCTCAATGAGGCATATTATCGTATTTGAGGTAGACCGTAGTTTAATAAGATCGAGATTCGCATACTCAGGGATGTAGGAAGCAATTTAAACATTTAAACTTTGTCCCACAAAGTGAAATTGTATATCCATATGGATACAACTAGAAGTTGATTTGGGAATAGTTTTCCTATGACACAAGGTCTAAGATTGTGTGTTATCGCAAGTGGCATGTTTGACAGCTGAGTTTGTATTTCAAATTTATATCTCTATTACCCTGTATGGCTGTTTTAGTGATGAAATTTACTTATTGGTTGTCCACTTCATTTTCAAGTTATTTTATACTTTAATTTCACTAATATCTTCATATCTTGGGCTCACTTTTCTTTTAAACTCAAACATTTAGTTATTGATGTCATTCCTTCATTGGGGAAAGAATTAGAGATGCTAAGATCAAATTAAGCAAGTAAAGTGAGTTAAATGAAGTTCTGGGCTATTAGGGTATCTAGACCAGGCTGTCCAGAGGCATGGCTGGCAGTCCTAACACTCTAGGTCTAAACCCTCAGAAGGCTGTTGCACAATGCCTGTTTGTTGCAAATTTGTGGCCGTTTTTAGCCTTTCTGTTGCTCTTTGAAATTTGTAGAAATCCCCGCTCGTTCTTTGTGCAACAAACGAGAACCTGTTACACAACCAAATCATAGATGCTTGTTTGTTGGGATAAATAATCCCATTCATTATTTGATTATTTGATCCTGGAAAAGTTTCAGACCTTCAGGGTTATCCTCAGTCTATTTGTACCTAATTTGATGGTCCCTGATTTATTCATTGATATATACCACTTCTTAATGAGTAAAAAATGATATATCAAAGGTTTTACACATTAATTAATCCTAATTCAAAACAAACAACCAAACAGGTCAGCTAGGTTGGAATATCCCCTATGTATGACATCAGTCTATAGAATACCCAATTCTCTGACTGGGTCCACACCTTCTATATTTAGTGGAGCACCCACACATGTGCAGATCTAAGAGTATAGTTAGGACCAGGCAATATGCAACAGTGGGCTAATTGTGGCTATTCCTGCTCATTCTTAGACCCCTATGAGGAGGGATCCTGTTAGTTCATTGAATTTTGTTGTGCAACAGCCCTCAGATCAGATAAGAATGGTATGTCAGCCTACTTTGCTAATCAGTATCCCTGCCTAGAACTCGGCGTTTTAATGGGAATATAATGATATTTTGCAGTTTTAATGGATTTATGAAGGCACTTAGTGGTTTGAGGCAAGAGGCTTTCCCTTCGCTGGAAGGGACTTTCTCAACTTGGGCCTACACTGCTATGCTTGTGTTTATTTTCAGCGAAATTGGTTTTCGCATGGGCCACAAATTGTCTATAGGTACAGAAGTTTACTATAGCCCAAGCCGCAAAATAAGGCCCATAAACATTGTTTCGAGACATCCCTCTAATTGAACCCTGATAGCTTTTTATTTTTTCATACAAGTTCGGAAAAAGTATATATATTATCAAAGCTTACAATTTGGGGAACAGTTTGGTACAACTGTCACTTCTTAGAAATTATGATTGATAGTCAAGTCGGCATGGCAACTCTTTCGGCAAATTTTGAAATTGCTAAAAAATAAGGACCTTGTGGCAATTAAATCTCCTATTTTATGAAAAATTGATGAAAACTAATTTTATCTAAGCAAGTTGTGGTAAACAAATTTTCGCATCTGTTGATATATGATATGTGTGATTCCAATATTGTCATAAGGAATAAAAACCGTATGAGTCGAGGGTCAAAATGGTAAAAAATTACCAATTTTGGCATAGTTTTGTGGGACATCGGGGATGAGCAAACATCTTGTGTGCAATCAGTATGATAAACCACCCAAACTATTATCTAAGGCTGATGTCCAAATTTGATTGATGACATGCCGTATTGTAGATATTGAATTCTCAAATAATTGGCTTTAGGGAGAAATAAAAACAAATTAAACTAATGTAAATGCAATTTGAATACTGGTTAAATGGCTAATATAGCCCAAAATATGGTCAGTGATGACATTACCAAATAATGATGAATAGTTATGCTTAGTTGGTTGCCATGGTTACATCAGTGATTTCAATTTTCTGAAAAACAAATTTAATTTAAAGTTTGGCTCTAAAATTATAATTGGTCCTGGGTAAGACCTTAAAGTGCCTTTCTGTCTCTTTCCTGTCTCTCTCTCCCTTCTTCTCTATCTCTATTTCCTGGGTATGATCATAAACTGCCTCCCTCTCAGCTCTCCCGCCCTTGATATAACACTTCAAAGTGTTGATAAGGGTGTAAAGCAACCAATCTCACTCACTCACTCTAAAATTATAAGTATACCAAATTATAATTAACACATTCCGAATAAACAGGTAGAATATTATATTTCTATAAGTGTCCACGTCATGGGCCTCATTTAGTGCAATTACCTTTAGCATTTTACATTACTGAGAGAGGGCATTCTCTATCTGGAGGAATTCTTTTTAATTGTACTCTGGCCCCCCCACTTTCATTGGTTGGGGGGGGGGCATGGCCCCTGTGCCCCCCCCCCCTGGTTCCGACATCACTGATACTGCAACCATAACTATCATTGTCCTACCCTCCGAAGCCTCATCATACAAAGTTTTATAATGACTTAGTGGTTTAATTAATATGAGAATAATTTATGTGGGATCGACGTAATTTGAATATAAAATGGGGATATTCCAATTTCAATAGACAGATAGGACACGAAAACTGAGATCATGTTTTCATTTTTTGTAATCGACCTTTAAAGTTTCCTATTATTTGGAGCGGCACTCTCTGGTCCATTTTATCTTTAACTTAAGCAATTAGATACTGTCTGCTTCATAGATGCAGATGAGTGTTATGAAGGCAACCATGAGTGTGAGGAGCAGGAGGCGTGTTTGAATACGTTAGGCAGTTACACCTGTACCTGTGGTAGAGGGTTTGAACTGGCTAAAGATGGAACACACGAATGCATCCGCAGGAAAGACATGGACTGGTCAGAAGTTGAAGAGGAGGAAAGACCAGCACCTCCCCTGAGTAAATGGAAAAAAGGTAAGTGAAAGTTGAAAAATGGCCGTATTGATTATGACAGCGCACTTAGGCCCATAGGAAACAAATGGAAAGACTTAATTAAAATAAATAAATTTAATGGGTATGTGTATTCACTAAGTCAATATTTTCAGCTACAGGAAAACCAGAGAATCCATTATAATTTGTATTGACACCATTATTTCGTAAAAATGTTGTCCTATCAGCGCGAGAGGAAACACGCTAACGGGATGCAATATACCATTTTTTTCTCTAATATTAGAAATGGTTCTTTTACATGCACATAAATCATGGGCAGGGATGGATATACTAGATTTATGATGTTGAATAATTTTTAACAAAACGTCAAAATACGAGTAATTAATGTCAGCATGTATTAATTCTATCTTAATCTGTTATTTTCAGCTGAAATGGTGATTGACAAAGTCTACGCATTTATTATGTCAAAAGTGACCCAAGTGAAGGGTGAAGCAACCCCTTCAGTGCAGGCAAATCTAATACCCTACGGTATCGCCTTTGGATATCTCCTCGTCCAGTGGAACACATCGGGATAACCCCAATTATGATTTAAAAGGTAGAAACTATACGGTTAAAGAACCAGAAATAGCAATAAATACGAATAATTAATTTCTATTTTAGGTAGTAGTTACATGATGTACCTTTCATGCTAGTGGAGGAAAGCATGCAATCACTCAATCATGAATCAATCAGTATCAGCATGGTACGACCTGGTAAACCGAATAACTGGTCTAAGCCGTAGGGCCATCCATGTAATACTACGCAATATCGCTGTCCGTTTTGATGTATAAATTGCTGGCATTTTGACAATGAAATTAAGCTGTATTGTTATCATCAATTGAAAAGAATAAAACAAAGTGTGATATTTTCATATTTTATTTCTGTTTTATATCCACATCTCGTCATATTTAGGTTGAAGATACAAACGTATTTTGTAAAGGACACAAAATATCATGACTGCTATAACAAAAATACATGTTTACCCACAACTAATACTTGGTACACCCTGTGTTTTGTTTGTCATCTGACGTGACAGATGGGCTGCAAATATGTCATATTCATATCGTGTGTGTTACAATATCTTATAGCTACCTAGATTGACTACAATGTTCTCATATCTGTAAGTGCGCATACATACTTAGTTTTATAAACCCCCATATCTATGATAGAAGTTCTTAACTTGAAAGTATTGTGCAGTAGGATGACTCTTTACACTTTAATTGGTTCAGATATCGCAAAGTTTTCTTGGTAAGATTCAACTTTTAGTTGGAAAAGAAACGTTTTATCTAGGTTAAAAGATCCACCAAAATCGCCTCATTGCTAATGTCATGCCTGAGGTCGATGACCTTCGCTGTGATCATGACCGTCCGGTGTGACATAAGCTGAAGGTGACTTCATGGGTGACGTTTACGTTTAGCAGATGTGCATGTCCAAGAAAGTGGCGCGATCTTTGAACTGTTCTCCCCAGCCATCGTTGGCCACAGAAGGCTTGGACCGCTTGGCTACGGCTTCCACGGCTTCCTTGCTACTGTGGCTCACTGGTTCGGGCTCATTCGAAGAATGACGCTTCCTAAAAACAATTAAAAGAATGCCTAAATAATACTTGCATACAGGAAACCAAACGTTAGTGAGCATATCGAATGACAATGATATACCAGTATAGTATTATTGGGTTGTGGTAAAAACAACTTTGAACAACAATAAAACTCCAAATAATTAATGCGTGTATAAAAAATAAATTAACGTATAAGTGAGCCTCACATTACATTGTAATAATTTATATATGGGACCATTCAGTCTGTTTCATTTTGGATATTCATAATAAATTGGCAATAATTAAAGCATTTTTGGGGCCTATGTTATAATTGGCTCCCCATGATAGACGATGAATAGAATTGATGCCAAGGCCACAACGTACCAATTGAATGTCAAGGTACAAAAGCAGAAAATGAAAGACGATCGACGGATATAGATATCAAATAAAATCCAAGAACTAATAACTGTAACCTAATTTCTATAACTTAACATTCAGTACAGAGATATCCAACATGATCCAATGAACATGTGCTTCCATGTATTCAAATAAATTAAAGTTGTTAGCGAGGGCAAAAAGGAAATCAGGATTTTCCGTGGTATAGCTGAACAAAGCCATCAACACTAGTCCAGATCCGCATGGAGATGACTAATTAATCAAGTATTGCATTTGGGATGGGCTACGAGAATGTTATTACTTTAGCCTATATACATGAACAAAAACTGCCCATGAGAACGTGAAGAGCGCAAAATATCTATATATGTTAATGTACCAGTGACTATCACGTGGACAAGGGCTGACTGATTGAAGGTCGGGCTCCTTCTCATCATCATAATACAGGAGCGATGAAAACCCAGCTTCCGACATGTAATGTAGAAGCTATCGCAGTTTACTATGCATTTAGGCCCGAGGCCATGATTTTTCTCTCTTTCTATCATCCATCTTTGCCATTGCCAGTTTCTTGGCTGTTGAGAGCAACAATGTCTCCACGTGAGCATAGGTGATTCAGTGCACCATTCCCCGCCAGAAACAAAAAGAGACTGATAATATCTAGGGCATAATGACAGCTGTGTTTACTCGTAACGCAGAGAGAGGCTGGCTCCAGGCCTGGATACGAAAATTCTCCCAACCCTGGAGGAGGCGGTCATAGACATAATGTATGCCAGGAGTTAGACTTGTGTAAGTCTGATATTTAAAAAAAGAAAGGAAGGTAATTCTAAAAAAATATCATATTAAGAGTCCCGACGTTAGCGCTGTGAAGCCCCCAGGTTGGTGTGCCCATTGACATAGGCTAAGAAGGGAAGTCCCAGGTTGATGTGCCCATTGAGATAGGCTAAGGGACATGGTTCTAGTCTAGCAAGGAGTGGGAAGGACCCGGGTGAAGCATGGCTTTCCTGGCGCAACTCCACTACCCATCCTGTAAGGTTCCACTCCAGGCACCCTGTGGTTCTTTGTTTCATTGTCTTCAACAATCGCAAAATGGTACTTAGTTTTAATGTGTGAGGGGATATTGTTTTTCGATTTGGTTGGTGGGGGAACCGATTAGCAACTCTCATCAGCAGATCCTACTTTCTTTTTTAACCGACAACGACGACGTCACTATGCTGACAGGGTCAACAGGGTACATTTTTTAACACGCAAAAAAAACCTTTGTAACCTGTCTCAAACTAACACTATTCTATGGTTTTGCTTCAATGTTGAATATAGCATATTTTGCAGAGAAGACGAAAAAAGATGGGCGGGTTACAGTGTGCAGAGAAATCAATAAATAAAATATACGCAAGGTCAGCAGGCACCGATCAGCTGTTTCCTTCGTGACATTGGCCTGATATTTATGCGAACATTGACCTAGGCAAAAAAAAAGAACCAGCCGCGTAGTTGAAAAAAACAAACCCTTTTGGCTAGACTGGTAGTACGGTAAGTGTAACGTCTCTGTAACCATCGAGTTGGACTAAATATAACACTTTACGAACAAGGGGAGCTGCAGTTGCCGTAGACCATTCATTATGATTTTAAAAAAATGAAAAAATACTTGATTTTAGAATATGACTTCAGAATTAATGAGTTCATCCACGTTGATTAATCTCATTTCAATCGCTCACATCAGGCTTCTCTTCCCTGCTCTTGACTTTTTAGTACCTTTATAGTCCTTAGCTGAGCTGAAAGAGCCCTGATCAAAAGTACAATTTAGCAGTTGCCTCTTCAGATATTTAATTGAGAAAAATGTTGAAGCATCGATTGAAACTAACCTGTCCTTGAGGCTGGCGGCCTGCATTGTGGAAGCCTGAACACATGTTTCAAGAGTCATCTTGTTGGCAGTGGTTTGGTACGTCCGGGATTAGAATAGGGAGACCGTTCAAGATCCACAGTACTTGCTGCGAGAATTCTTCCTTTTAGTGCGGATTTGGGGGTCGTTGAAACTTTGGGTGGCAGTGGACAGGGTGCTAGAGGTGGGATAATGGTTGTCCTTTTTGTTCATTGATTGATCCACCTGGAACAAATAATATGAAAAAATATCCTATTAGACATTAGTTATTACATTTTAAATATAAATATTTAATTAAGACAATGAAGATATTCCAAATAACGGGCAAAAGGAGCATACATTGATACAAGTGGAGGTACATGTAGGCCTATATACTATAGGACTCGTTGGCATAAATTGGCAGCGATCAATGGGTAAAAATTCCCAGTTATTTTCAAACAGCTGGTGGAACATTCGCTCGCAAAGCACAGTATCAGATATCTATAAGAATTTTTAAAAGGATGTAGGATAATAATTTAATAATATGCTTCATGGATAAGGCAGTAGACTTCGCAGTAATTTTTTAAATGGTTACTTGGGGCAATGGTAAAATACCATTGGTTCGTTCACCCAGGATAAATAAAAATGTAACAAAAAATAGTTATTCAATGAGAGGTCAGTCCGAGAGATGTGCCTGACATGGAACACGTCGCGCGCGACCAGTCCCTACGCAACACGTACAGATGGACAAGGTCTGGAAGAAGTTGGGCACAGGGGACCCCCTCCCTGGGCGAATTAGCTCCGGTTAATTTAGGGTATAGTTTTAACATCAACATCGCCGCATACAAAACAAACTCGAAGTTGAGCAAGGTATTACTATTAGTAACAACAAACAAGGGTATCAGATATGAGTTGAACTTCCCCACTAAAATGTCAGGATCCATGCATGAATCCAAAATCAGCGCGCTATGAGCGTTCGAAAAGTTGCCCTTTTTCAGAGTAAAATGAACGAAATTCATTATAGAGGAACAATAGTTTCATCTTTTGAGTATTTGTTGCTAAATTGCATTGTGATGGTGTCCTCACGTGAACCCAAAACAACATAAGCAAATTGGCACTCATGCACACAAACACGATTTGGCAACAGCGTTAATCCAGCTTGAGCCTGTGAACTGAATCTGGGCCAGTGGTTTACAAACAGCTGGTCGAACATTCGCTCGCAAAGCACACTTGAAATTACAAAAGGGGTATAAATGAACACTTACCTTCACGTTTGTAAGATTGGTATAAATGTATACGAAGATACGAGAGCCTATACTGCTGAAATACTAGCGACGGTTGGCAGAGCAGCGATTTCAGTCGTGTGAAGCATGAGATGGTTGTGAACAAGATGCAGAAGGGGAGGTGCGTACCGAGGTTATAGCAGGATGAAGGTTGGGAGAATTTAGACGTTTGGTCGGACGCTCGGCGCACTACCATTCGTGCTGCGGCGCACGTGGACAGGAGGTGCTGGCCTTGTTTTTACTATGCTGGCCAATCGCCAGGCGTGGTGCTAAGCATGTGCACTACACACAACGTAGTCTACAGCGTTCCATACATTATGTATATGAAAAATATTATTTATTATTACGGGGCCAGTTACATTTGTGCACTAGGTAATTTCACATTTAATGTTAACAGTATAAAGACATGACGTAACATATATTTTAGATATGTGACCAAGTCACTAACATTTAGAACTTATAAGAGAAAACGTAGAATTGTGTAAGTTTTTGATTATTTTTTTAAAAGCCTAATTTTTTTAAAGAAAAAAGCCCAACCTATCATACTGGAACCCAGGTTGATGTGCCCATTTTTTTTTGTACACCTATCATTATACCTCACTTTTTGTTTATCCATTCTCGTGAAAAATCATGGTCCCCAGGTTTGGTGAAAAAGCCCCACCCTAATAAGTACAAGTGAACTATCATTAATATAGGTAATAATCGATCCAATCCGCGATATATTATTCAGTGATAAAATAGAGCAATAATAGTATGTATGTATACATATAACACTTATTATGATGATAGGATTTTGCCATAAGCCCATAGGTGGGAGCCGTATGATCGCAGTGCGTCGTCGATTTTTTCAGACGAAGGTGGAATATTATTTTTAATGCATTATAATTAAACCATTCGGAAAGAATATAAAAATAAAATCAACGAATTTATTCACATGACAACTACAGGGTTGAGAAGGCCTTAGTGCATTAGACATTAATTTTCGTCGCTCCAGATTCCTTGAAAATACATACTTGTCATCTCACACACGGAAACATTCTTAAACCACACTTTGCTCCATAATATGTGATTACCCAATGCTATAATTATCCAGGGGTAATCTAAAACACAACATATACAAATGTCACTAGTGAGAGAGGAAGACGGATTATTAAACATAGAACAGCATAAGTACTTCCGAACAAGTGATTTAATGTTGCCGCCTAGAGTTTAGCAGCCCTCGGACATTAGAAGAAGTAAGTTAATTCATACCTTGGCATAAGGTACCACATTTAGACGTTTTCTGATCAAGCAACGATTTAACAATATTAACAAGCAACGATTTTATATCGCGACATGGTCAGATTTAATTTGAATGAATATGAGCTGTTTTATAAGCTCACTGTTCCTGAGTCAAAATTACTGCTTACAAAAATGTTCTTAGAGAGAAAATGTTTGGCACTGAATTTCAGTGTTCGCAAGAATATAATTCTTTATAATGATGTAATTATCGAAATTAATGTTTACAAAGTATTTTAGGGAGAGCGTGTTTGACAGTGAATTCCTATGTTTTGCAAAAATACAATTCTTTGTAATGGTATTATTATCAGAATACATGAAAACGACACATATTAACAGCAATGATAGACGGAACGGCACGTTCCACTCTCTTTGATGATTGAATCAATATTCAATATTTTGCAAGAGCTAAAAATGCAAGAGCATAATGCTGACACCCCTCCATCCAAAACCCCATGCGGATATAACCCATTAAGCAAAACAATTAAGGGAGAAAGATCCTGGTTACTAGAGTATATGAATCTGAATGTAACCAGAGACGATTGACACATGTAGCATTTCTATGACACCGTTGGCTGGAACTGTGTTTTAGGTTATAACGTAATGACATATATGACAAACAGTCTGATCTTCTTCCGAAGCATACCGTTGATTGAGTCAAATCGGTGTATTCTATAGTTGTATTCAGATAAGAAGTACTGAATTTAAATTATGACCATCCAGTATGCGCCTTTGTATTTCAATAAAGAAAATGTATCCTCTACATCTGATTGATGTTGAGATAACACAGAAAAAGCAAGTTAACATTTAATACCGCACACAATTACCGATGGACAGGATAAGAGAAACTTTACAATGGACATGTACAATTTACAGACCCGTTCCAAGAGTAACTGCATGGTTAACATTCAAGCAATTAAATGTCTTTGTTAATAGAATTCATTAAGACGTACACTAACATAGGTTATCTTACTTACAAGTAGTAGACATTCAATGATATAACACCGAGAATAAGAAAGATACTCTGAGAAAAGAAATATATAGTTATACCATCTTTAAAACAGATGTAATAGCCCGGAATATTTTTTTAGCACAGAGAGGACAAACTCACGTCAGAATAGCCCGGAATAATTATCAGTAACAATAGGAACCATGGACGTAATCCGAAGTAATTGATGTACTAGTATTCAGATGTATTATTAATATTGCCTATTGATGTAATTTGAATAATCACTGTTCATTTTGAATGTTTGGGCACCAATTGGAAGACCTGCGAATAGCAGACACCGTACTACCCTATTTTTTATTTTTGAAAAATAAAGACATTGATAAGAATGATACATACAACAAACAGCTTAATATGCCTTGCTTTTCTAGAATTATCATGGTAGAAAAGCTTATGTGCCCTCAAATATTAAGATAAGAGAACGTCTCAGGGGAAAATGAATCATGCTGCAGATACATAAGAAAATGTGTTCTCCAGACGATACACCTGAGCAACGTAGGGTAATACATTCTTTTATGTAACCGAAAAAAAATAATCAAACATTGGCATGTTCCCAAGCGCTCTACCGAAAATTCAAATATCGCCATATTTGTTCTTCAATTGATTCAAGCGTTTCGTTCGGGAAATCTGTCTCCACTTATCTTTGAGGTTGACATTTGTGCGGCCAGCGAACTCATACTGGACTTTCATTTCTGCCCAGTTTCCAATTCCACATTTCTGGAAAAGTAACAAGAAAGTGTAATTATGATAGGAAATTAGCTAATACTTTAGAATTTTGAGAGGCATACCTTATAAGCAAAGTAAGGGGGAATTAAAGATTTTTTTTTTAAATAAAAAAGGGTGATAACTGTAGAGATGCATTTGGGCTCAGCCTGGATTCAGATAACACCCGTTCGCCAAGAATTCAAGCCTCAAAATCGGTTCTGGAAAATTTCAAGCACTTTTTCCCTTTCCAGTGGAAACTTAGATAATGTGTAGCTTATATGTGAGTACTACAGTAGTAACAGGCTGGTAGTAATAATCCTGGACAAACCTGTACTGCAACGTAAAATTGCTCCTCCTCTTTGCTACTCCATAAGGCCCTCCTCTTTGCACGTGGTGACTTAATTGTGGTTTTGACATTTGATTTTGATTTAGATAAATCCTCTGAAAGCAGACATAATCGGTTTGAATACTCAACGATGTTAAAGATAGGACAATAATGTAGAAGCAACAAGGGGGATCTGTGAAATAAAAATCAAATCAAATCAGAGCCATTACATGATAAAAATAGTTCTAACAGAGCACATTATATTATATAGTCCTCCCGAATTATATTATATAGTATTCATACCTACTCATTTTATCACTTACTCATCTAGGACAAGCTACCGTATATGTTATTATATAGTGCGGTTATCATTACACATGTACATTACACTGGTTGAGAATTCTACATTGTATTTCTCTCATATTAGCTTTTATTGATATTGATATAGATTCATCCATTTATTACATGTCGCTACACACCCTCTTCAGATGAGAAACTTTCTACTGCAGATGAATCTTCTGATTCCATTTTCGTAGCGTGCCTGTCTATTCGTCCTACATTCCTTCGTAATTTATGGCTTTGCATACTAAACGAATTGAAATTGAATACGTGGTAGAAGCAATTGGTCCACGGAAATTGGGATATTAATGAGAAAATCACTTATTTCTAGTGAAAACTAATTTAACATCGAAATTTACAGATAACCTTTCACATCGGCTAGGTAGCCAGGAAATGTACTGTGACATTTGAATTGTAAACCACGACTTTGAGCTTATAATGTAGAACAGGTATAAGAGGCAAGTAAACACGCCTCAGCATCATGAACCGCTATTTTGTGAGCAGTAAGGGGTGAGTAAGTGAGAAGCCAATCTGAGCATTGCATCACTGTGGTAGTGATCATTGCATCACTATGGTAGTGAGCATTGCATCACTGTGGTAGTTCTCGCGTGCATATATATATGTGTGGTATTTTGCATTTGTTGTTAATAGTCCTGAGTACGAAGGAAAAAATAACTCTAAATTTAAGAAGTATTCTAAAAAAAATCGGATTGAAATATTCTTAAGTTTTGCCATTTTATGAGGTAGGTTCAGGAATTGTACATTTTCAAGCAACCATATATCGGTTTACAATACACAATTCAATTATAATAAATTCGTATATTGCTACACTCGAGTCTGAATTGCTCTCAACACTAAGCTCAGACTGACCTATTTTAGGATACCAGTTTATATTCGTCTAGTTTAGATAACAAATAAAACTTCAGAAATAGCATATGACCAAGACCAATACAATGACAAAACCCAGCAAGTAAAAGTGTCAGGATCATATTTTACGAAACATGACATTTACGAGGAAATCGCTCGTTCCATTCATTACCTTTTCAAAAAAGATTTTTCTGGGGTGGAGGAAGATACTGTGGGGCTAGAGGCATCGATGCGACCAGACTTGGGAGGTTTTAACAGCTTTGCAGGTACATCACTATCTTCAGATTCATGTCGCCGCCTAGTGCATAAAAAATAAACTATATATGATACAGGCTATACCCATCTATGAAGTATTACATTTTGATAACGCGGTTAACCTGCCACATTACAATCTTAATGTCAATGTGAGAGCTGGGTTTACTAAAGCATCAATGCAATACACCCCAAGTTAAAATTTAGGAACAACTTCGCAACAATATTGAATAGTATGTAAACAACATACACACAACCAAAATGACTTTTAAAAGATAGACAAATTGAGAACTGCAGTACCTTTTATTGTTCTGAAACAGTGCGCGTGTCGTTTTGGTGGGTTTTTCCTCATTTTGGACCAAAGTGCTAGCTCTCCTAGGCGAGTGTGATTTAGAGGAGCTCCGGTGGTCAAATCCAACCTGCCTGGGTGAATTCGCCTTGTGGTCGATTTCATTTACAATTTTTTCCCGTTTTGTAGAGCGTTTACTGGGACTGCAAGGAAATAATTTAGACCGTTAATTTATCATTCATAATGTTGATTGACCGTCCTTGCGAATATAAATATCAAAGTTGTATTGAAGATCTGAACCATCTGGTATATCTATTTCACTTTAGGTTAAAATTTAAATGAAACAAATCAGTTGCTCACCTGGAAATTTGCTGTTCTTCATCTTCTGAAAAACAGAAAGAAAACAACATATTGAATGATGGTAATATATATTCATAGAAATATTACCTAAGGCTAATTGTCCATATATTTGATATTTATATGAATTCAAAATGTCACTGATGGCCATGTCCGTGAGAATGAATGGCGTTAAACCACCATTAATCCTTCATCCCCTGATAAAAACCAATTATTTTAGTTTTAGCTTACTATCATTTTCAGCGGGAACCCAACCTCTTCCTACTTTTAAATTAGTATGTAACGTGAATGTGAACCGATATATTATCTTCAAGGTTTAACACATAGCATGAATCGTGAAAACCGGTACTCCCTCTTACATGTTTTAGTCCACTTCTTCCTCACACAAATAAAAATATCAAACCGCCAAAATGTTGGCACATGTTTTGACCACTAGCTGATTTTGACAAGTGAGTGAATAATACGTGTAGTATAGTGGTTTAACACTGACTTGATTATATACCGATGTTGTGTGCCCGGGGGGGGGGGGGGTACTTGAGTTCATAGTGTATACAGGTATGTGCCGCGGTAAAGGCCCCCCTTTTTCAGCCCCAGCCGCTCTCAAAGGCCCCTACTTTTTGCCCGAATCAGCTCCTGAAGGTCCCCTCTTTTCAGGCACCAAGCTCCCAAAGGTCAGCTCCTGAAGACAACATTTTTCAGGCTGTCAGCTCCCGAAGCTCAGCTTCCAAAGATGCCCCCATTAATAAGCATTCACATGCTTCTCTGACTTAGTGCAGAAATCACATGTCCAACAATAGGATAAAGCAGAATCCTGTATTTTCCTTATGACTGCCATCACACAATTTAGGCTACAGCAGACACACTGATGAGAAGAGTTAATCCCCTCTGATCTGGGTAGCCCATTTGATATATAGATTTAAAACAAACATGAGAAATGCAATTAATTAATACCAGCACAAACATGGGGAAGTCCCATAAGGGAAAATTCGGAGGTATGCCAGCCATTCTTTTCTCTGCAACCTTCCGGGGGGGGGGGGGGGCATGCCCCCCTACCCCCTAGCGGAGATTGCTGATAATCAGCTCCCGAAGGTCCCCTATTTTCATGCTAACCAGCTCCCGAAGGTCCCCAATTTTTACCGGTCGCGGCACACCCCCGTCGACTTTCAACCCAAGTTGTGTGTTACCCTATGGGCGCCGCCATATTGCCAATTATTGCATTCGAAAACGAGGCCGGGGGACAGATTACAGTGGCAGTCAGTGCGAACATATGGCATACCATAGAGAAAGTTTGCGGCGGGGCCTTTGTAACCCTGCTTTTCTAGCAGAAACTGATGAGAATTATAATTCTTATCTTGTGTGCAGACTCGGCAAGGGTACAGCTTGTTTTTCGAACATTAGAACACCCATGGGCATGAATGATTTATTAGCAAACGGTGTCGGGTCGATCGGGACAAAAACCAAACGGGACACAAATCGCCGGGTTGATCGGGACAAAGTGAAAAATGCTCAAGAGTAATAAGAATAAGATTTGATACAAATGGTTATAGACATTTGATACAAATGACAATAAGGCCTTTTGTATCAATGTTAATGTGGAAGATGTGGAAGAAATGTCGCACGAATATCACCTGACACCGTCAGGTGTTACCCCTGCCGACGGGAGGGGTTGGTGGTGTTACCCCTGCCGTCCATGAAGCGGGAGAGAAATACATTTGGTTGTTATAGATCATTTACACAAGCTATGATATTTGTATAATGGGATTTGTAATATCGATTTAGCAACTGGTAGGCATTTGGGTTTTTGAGCAGGTTTAAAATTATGATGGACTCAATAGTAATGAAAATGGCTGGGTGAATGAAACTTGTCAAAATCTGCATTCACACATACCTAGCAGTAGCAAGTAATCCCAAGTCAGAGAGGTGTCACAACTCTGCGGGATGATCGGGACAAAAAAGGTGGGTCAATCGGGACAAACACTTGATAATATAGTAATTTTTAATTATAACGTTACATAGACTTGAAATATTAAAAATATATCTGTTCGGATATCCGTTCATACTTTGGTACAAAGGTGAGAGTTGGGCAACTTTTAGTTTGAGATCCCCCGATGGCCTGTCGGACATAGCCTGTCCTGACATTTATTAGCTTATTCCCAGACTCTGGTCAATATATATATTAGATTAAATACAGTTTTTCGAAAGTTCAAACATATGTCTATATATGTCTCAAAGGTTTCATTTATGTAAAACAAATATTTCGTGTAAATTTGAGTCTTTTCATCATAAGTAATTCTCAAAGCCACACTCCCGCAATGCTATAACACTGATATGTGTATTGACTTATGTCCCCCAATGGCTGCGGGATGGCCGCGCACCGTAGTTCGTTTAGCGCCGATGGCGCCGCCACCAGTAACACAGGACTCCCCTATATGTCATAGTTGTTTAAGGAACCTTCTGAAGCAGTGAAGAGCTGTCTATGACCAACGAGACTAGAGGGAAGTCTCGTTGCTATGACAGAGATCCGTACTCTTTTGCACACATAGATGTGCTTATTGTTTTTTTGTTGTGGAAATAAAGTTGTATATATAATATACCCCGGTGTGATGACATAATTGACAAGTACATTTGTAGTCTTGATATTTGTTTTCGGCGAATCAATCAATTAAGGCCAGATTTAATTGGACAATGCCAAAAGTAAAATAAAACAAAACCTTTATCTAATCTCGTTCTTTTGTATGAAACTACATACATTTCACAACAACAGAAACTTTCAACTGGTTAGCAGTAATTACCCCAAACAACTTTAATTGAATTCACAATGGTTAAAAACTACATGATCAAAGTATGGACGATCTCCTAGTGCAGATATTAAGTAGCGCGAAATATTCACTAAATCAACATTTAAAACATTTAATAAATAATGCGTTTTTTGTCACCATTTTGCGAAACAAATAGTCGCAAAAATATAGGTAGCCTATGATAACTTTTATATTACTGATTTATACTACTATTATATTACGGGTTTATATTGCTACAAGCGGCTTCGCCACTTGAGCCCACATAGGTCTACACCATATAAATGCGCAGAACGAAAAAACTGACAGAAAGAGCGTTGTTTAGGCTAATGAATGACGTCATGCGCTACTTGTTCTTCATGTGTTGCCTTGATATCAATCTTCTAGTAATAGTATATTCAATATAGAAGTAGCCGTTTTATCTGAACATATTGAACATTAATCATAGCATTTTATGTAAAGCAATAATGCAACATGCTTGAATACTGACTCACTCAATCTCCACAATGGATGTTGATTTCAATTTCTATATATATGTTGTATGTTGATATGTAGCCTACACCAAAGATTGTAGAGATTCAATGAATTTTATTTTTTCTAAAGAATGGCCTTCTGAAATCAAATGCTGCACGGAGAATTACTCATATATACATCACCCATGAATGTTGGTATACAACACATTAGCTTCGCTCCCTTAGGTTCCCAAATGTAACCACTGAGAGCTGGCTTGAGCTGGGTACAGGTACTTCCCGAATGCAACCACACTGAGGGTTTGGTATGTTACGTAACACATGCATGCTTTGTAAACAGTCCCATCGCCTGGACCATGCGTCGACGGAAATTGACGGAAATGTACGCAAAAAAACACTCACTCAAAGGCTTAAAAGTGTGGAATTAAAGAGGGAGATATTAATACATCTTGTACATCTCAGTGGCTACACATTACAGTAAGGACCAATTGAAATGGTCTTTGAAGGTACACCGAATGATAAGCTTGCACCTGCACTAATGTGTACACTGAGTGATAGGCGCGCAGTTGCCACACTTGTTTCCACTGGAGCTGGTAGGGTATAACCTGCAGCTGCTAGAAATCTGTAATAGCCGTTTACATGAAGACAAAAAACTGTTACAACTATCAAAGTTATTGACCATTTTTTAAATATCTGGAATATATCATGTATACGTTTGATCAATATCTAATTACTACCGTTTCTATGAAGTGGTTGTAATTTTTATTGGATGCAATCGGGGAAAATGAACATTGTTAGTACAGGTTTCTTGGAACCTAAAGGTGCTGAAGCGGCCACAGAGCTGGGGAATCCCCGGGAGCTGGGGAATCCCCGGGATTAAAGATTTAAGTAAGGGAGTCATTACTCTCATTAGCCGACCGTCGACACGGACCAGTAGAAAAGGACGCTGTCCAGTCTATTAATAACTACGATTGAAGGGTGAGTGCGTTTTGAATCGTTAGCTTGCGCAAGTAATGACCTCACAAGCTTAGCCTTGCATTAGGAGTACAGCGCGTTCACGTATAAATGTGACGTCAGCTCGGGTTAGGACACCTCTCAGGGACATGTTCAGACTTGCCCAAGTCAATGACACACATTTCAAACTTCCCGCGCAGTCACAATAGACTTGCCACGTCCACGTTAGAACACCAAGCACAGGCGACTTTTCTTATATAGTACTGAAATCGGTTATTCATTTCGCGGACAAAGGTCAGTTTTCATTTATAAGCATTCCTTAAGTATATTTTTATTCGCACATTTATGTAAATTGATTAAGTACATAAGTATACCAAAAAAAACAGGACTAGGAAGCCAGGGCATATGCTCGTCAAGGTTTGTTTTGATTTGTGCGGGGTAGTCCCCGTTGGGCTAAAAATAACCATCCCCGTATGTAGAATACATAATAAACATTCACGCCAAGTTATCTCGGGGACACCTGTGTGAGAGATCACATGGAATGAGGTTCCATGAGAAATACATTTCCGAGATTACTGCAGAACTTTGTTTCGATTGATTGAGAAGGTTTGTCATACAAAACACCATATAATAGCACTATACTGTCTGTAATCTATATATTTACGGTACATCTCAGAGTAACTGTAATGAGAAATTTCTACTACAATATTCTCTAAGGGCACATCATTCTCCCCAGGCAGTATATGTACCGGTATAAGTATACGCTCCAGTTGTTTTTCTCCGCTCTCCCTCGACCTGCTTAGGCCTAGGGAGGAGGATGGGTACATAACTTTGACCTCCCCTATCTGGCATGCCTATGCCTGAGCCTCTGGCGCGATAACCTGCTTAGCAGAGATATACATACATTGGATGTATAGCTCTGGTTATACTATAATTACTGATACTATTATGAAACCGAATTTGGAAAGGGAGATGTAACAACTTGCTACAATCATCATATTTGTAATTTATGTATTGACTTAAGGGGTATTGAAAATAAAACAAATACATTTTGTTCCTTTTTCAGAATATATGAGGCGACATTTCCATGTGACAAGGATTACACAACAGAAAGAACAGAATAATGGAAACCGAAACCGAAATTTTCCGCGCCACAGGGGTGTCCTTCCTAAGCCCTAAACACCCTAACATTAATGAGAGAAGGAAAAGACAGAAGCAAGTGAAAAAGATTAAATGGACCAGGCAGGGAGACAATGATATTGACTTATCTACACTTCAAGAATCCCTACTTGGTGATTCTAATCTTTCTGACGACAACCTCGACGAGTGTGATAATATATGTTCAGTTATCGCCAAAGAAAGCACAATGGGAGATGAGCTTCAACTAAAGCCTGATCTTATAGAGGGCAAATCAGTTGGAAGAGAGATAATCGATTGTGCATTTTTCGAAATTCAAGGTGGTTCTACAAGTATGAATTTCCAAGGTGGCATTATTGGAGAAGACAGTAGTAAAGAACTATTGGAAAGAACAAATGGAAGCTGTTCATTCTCTAACAACCGATTACACAATCATATACAGATTGCACAAGAAATGGAAATGCTGTTTACATTGAGAATTTCAGAGGAAAAGTATTATGAAGCTTTGAATACTACGTTAAACAAGGAATTTTCTCCAACAAGAGTGATGGAATACGAATCGTCTGGATTGAATTATGACGAGGATCCAAAATGTGATGAATTAATAGAAACTAATTTTATTGAAAATGTTACCCAAGAAACTAAACAGTTCTCAGATAAAGGCTTAAATGTAATGCAATGTAACCGTACACAATCCATGGGACTTAATGACGAGGTAAAGCAAACTGAAGAATACCCTTTCCAAGGACTGGGGAAAAAAGCTTTTGGTGATAGTTTGTATTATGTGGATGACAATCAAAACGAGATCCAGACTTGGAAATTCGATACTGTTTCAAGTGTACAAGATATAACTACATGTACTGTTACAGAAACAGGTATGCTTGATCAAGGCATGTGTATTTCATACCTTGATTCTACATTAGGGGATACTTCGACATCTATGAATGGGGGAGGTAGAATCCTAAGTACTTCCGAGAACTGTGATACACTGGCTTCAAGCAAGAATGATTCTAGTTCTGCCACAGAAGCAGAACACCAAAATGTGTTTGAGGGGAAAATCTCATCGATAAGTCAATATACTGATAATGATGTCGAGAGCAATATAATATATAATATGGACAGAACTCAAGAAATACAATGTACAAATATAACATACGAGAAGGAAATGCCTCCAGACTTACATGAGGGAATTGATATGGAAAATTACAATGGGAAAAATGGGTATGACGCAAAATATACCAAAACAGAGAGACAGAAGAAACGAATTAGTGTAATCTTACTCGATGTTTCCCAAACCAACAGTGGTGTAGATTTGTTTGAGGTAGATCATGATAAAACATTTGCCCGGTCTCATATGCAAAGGAGAACAAACTCAGGACCTAAAATAGTCGATATAGGTGCAATATCTCAAAGGGATCAAACTAAAGAATCACCTCCAGCTTCATCACAACACTCCAGAACTAGGAGAAGGTTGCAACGGAGAAGTAGCCTAACACCTCAACAAGTACTATTGAAAGCTCAGAATGTCTTGGAAAACAGTGAGGAATTAACGAGCGTTCAATTGTACAACCGAACAATTTACGAAGCAGCAAAATCACTGAGACGATCCTTGGACATCCAAAGGCATGGGCGCACCTCAGATGCGTCGTTGAAAGAAATAATTAAAGGCCAGCAGGATGTTTTGGAAGGAGTCCTTAAAAAACAGGAGAATCTAAAAGAAGAGCGGAACTATAGGCCCTGTCCTAGATTTCACTCTGGAGAATTTGAAGACAACCTGCCACCGTGGGCGTATGCTATTCTCCTGTGTCTTTTGGTGCCACTAATTATATATTGGATTATTTTCATCTAGAAACTGGCAACAAGGGCATATAGATAAACCGTTATTTGTTATGTCAGTCGTCTTCAAATGCTAGGAAATTGTATGTTAATAAATATGTTATAAAACTTCAAACAAAGTTTAGTTCAAATGTTCTTTTTCCAATCTTACAAAATAGCGAAGCACATCATGCAAATAAATATGTACTTACCCTCCTCTGATGATGGAAGTTTAACGACGCTCTCCTGAAAAAAAACACACGAAATAATTATTCGGGTAAAACATGCCCAATATTACCTAATGTGTTTTTTTTTATTCGTTAGAGGCCAATATGATAATTTATATATATATGAAATACGCTCTATCCTACAAGGATGTTTTCAGGTTTAAACTATCTTGGACACTTACAATGCATTCTGTAGCAACCGGTGGCTCCGATTTCCTAGTCCCAAATGACTTCAGCTTCGATCTCCAAACTCTGTCGGCGTTTTCAGGCAGTCTAAAAGGTTTTCCGGCAAGTTCTGGTAATTTTGAGTCATGAACTAACTGTTTGAAAACGGCTCCGCTGATAGATCTTTGAAACAAGCAAGACAAAACCATTTGAATTAGAATGTGGAATTAAGCGGAAATAAGACATAAAAGCATGGAAAACTTCGAACATAATTATAACTAAATTATAGGATATTTGTCAGTCAAACAACTAGAGACAAACTAACTAAGACAATGGTAAAATATACTAGCACAGTCATATGGAGATATGGCTCTGATACTAGGGATCAGTATACATACTATTTAATTCAAATAATAATAAAAATCTAATGTCAATAAAGATAATGTTTCATGATACATACACATTTGAAAAATGTGGAGCCAGCATTGTTTGAGTCACAGCATCAGTGGTAAACTTCTGTCGTCTCTTAGACAATTCTTCATCGGCTAATTTTCTTAGCATAGGAATTTGGAAGTTATCCATATGGATTTGGTTTATAGTCTTCCGGCAGACATCAAGAAACGTGTCATAGGAATATTCTAGCAAAAGTCTGTGATTCTTATTGTGGGATTTCAGGACGGTTTCAACTTCTTCTTGAACTTCCTAGAACGAAAATAATATCTGACAGTCAAACATAAGCAAAATATAAAGGAAAATTCTCAAGACAATAGGGTGGAAACACAAATTGATTTTCCTGTCACTAAAAACGTTTTTTTTTAGAACGTTTTCATCTAAGCAGGGTTGCTACTTTGGCATTAGCCTTAAGTAACGGGATCGGAATTGGTATTCCGGTCTTCCTCCCTACCCTGCATTCATCATACCATAGAACTATAAGTAATAACTGTGTTATAGTCCTATGATCATACAATAAGTACATTACAATTTTCAATTAGTAGTAAGACGAAGGCATTAGGTTTTATTGAATTGATGAAATGAGATGGTTTGGTGAAGAATGAAATGTGAGTGAGATAGAGTACATGTATTAGTTACAATCAAGATTTCACTCTGGAAGAGTGGGAATGATATATTCAAATATTACCGTTTGTTTGAATTTTATTTTAAAAGCCTGTGGATCTTTGATCCTTTTCAATTCAATATCTAGGTTGTTCCACCACCATATTCCAGTGTATGCAATACTCCTCTTTATTTATTACAGCTAGGCTTATGTAAACTGAAATTTAAAGATTCACCATTTCTGCGTCTAGTTTGTTTGATATCTGGTACATCTATCTGTTTAAAATGATAATTCTCTCGCCTCCTAGAATAGGCTTGTTTATGAAAAATAACAAATAACATATCTAGTCTTCCGGCAGACATCAAGAAACGTGTCATAGGAATATTCGAGCAAAAGTCTGCACGTTACTCATATTTGTTGATCAACACTGCTCTAAAGAGTATAGCAACAATTTCCTTTGTGGTATGTATATTGCTTTAGATATATACAATATTATATATAACTGACTAACATAAGCGGACAGGATCCTATATATTACTCTAATAACTATATAGGATGTGAAGCAAACTTCCAGCAATTGAACTCACAGTCGCATATTTCCTGAAGTTGTTTTCCTTCCATAACCGACTATATACAGCCTGTGCGTTTTCAAAATTGTTATCCCGACAGCAGACAAATACAGCCTGAAATGGATAAACACAAATGGTTAATTACTGTAAAACATTGTTCTCACTTTATTATGTGCCTTTAATTACGAAAAGACACTGCATATGTATTGTTAGGCATCGTCCAAACCATGCAGGTTTCCCACAGTTGGCGCCATATCCAAATATTACAGAACTACTTTTCCGCCATCGGGAAGTCCGAAAATAATAAACACGATGAATGATCCTGACCATAGCAATTGAAAAAAAATTGTCGATCAAAAGTCATAACGTAGAACCTTATAACTACATGCATAAAAAAAGACTAGTTTACCTGTCGCTTGATAAACTGTTTCATGACATCAGCTTCACCATGGCTGATCCGACAGAGTTGTACAACACTTTCAAATATATCCAGGGTGTCTTCTAACGCTGTAAGTATCGCTCCATCTCTAGTATCATCATCAGAGAAATATTCGATGTTTGGATCTTTTCCATCCACCAATTTACACATCATCAGAAGGAGGTAGACTTTAGCTTCGACGGCGGTGTCATCTTCTTTCTCCATGTGAACAGTTCCTAGTGGAATGAAATGAATCATAAGTAAACGAGCAAATTAAGATTTATAAATTAAATATTATTAATACTTCTTAAGACACAACTTGTGATAGGAAGTCTTCAAGTGAGAAACTTGTCGTGGTTGTTAAAGACTCCTTTATCTGAGAAGATAATATCCTAGGGTTGTTATATAAGTGTTATAAGAAACTAATAACTACAAGTGGGTGTAACTAATGTTTGTCAACTTGGCCGGCAAAGACTTTGGCCTGGGGTTTCGTGTGAGCAGCTCTAAAGTTTAAAGTCAATAAAAACGTTTATATAGACTAATTATAGCATATGTTATGGCCTCGACTAACCAGCGAGGCCTATCATTTTACAAGCAAAGATTCCGGGACTGAATGGCCAAAAACCTGTATGGCCAAAAACGGCCGGGTCGCTATGGCCAAAAACCTGTATGGCCAAAAGCTACCGGGACGGTATGGCCAAGTGCTAATTACTGTTTTGACACCTTAGCTCGCCGCCTCCCGTCGAGGGGGTGACGGCCAACTGGGTGTCAAAGTTTTTTTAACAGTAACATAGGGATTAGGGTGTCAATGGAAATTAACTTTTTTCTTTACCAATAGTAGATAGTAAGGAAATTTTAAGTTTTTATGTCCACCATGTATTATAAAAGCTAGTTCCCTATTTTGTTTGATTTCGCATTAATACATGTAGCCTACATTACGTAACATATTACTTACTCATTATTTTCGTCAGAAATTATTTTGGTTATTGAAGAAGATAGGTGAAGGTGAATTGTACATTTTCTGGAAACCTGACCCATATATATAGTGTCGTATAGAGTCAATGTCATATTTTTAATCTTAAAATATTCCTAGAAAAAAATCAAATGAACAGATTTTTATATTACATCCTTTTAACAATTTTACATTAATTGCTATACCTATCATATATGATTACACTGACAAAGTTTCACACGATTCCATGACTACCCATTTTAACTATCTTAGCCACTTTAACTTGACTCCTATAATTATATGAAAATATTCAATTTGATCTCCAACAGTAATGTCCAACAAAGACAAAGACAAATGGATTGAGAGGGACAGAGAACGGTGATAGATAAAAGAGTCTAGAGACAGCAGAGATATATAGAGGGGCAGAAAGCGTGGATATATATGGCCATTTCCACACTGCAGAAATAAAATTTAATAAATCGTCGACGGTACAGTAGGGGAGAGAGGGGTGAGGATAGTCCATTCCCGCATAAAGAGAGGGGATAGTCCATTCCTGCATAAATGACTACTATTTGGACCTAGAGGCTTTTGCCAGTTTTGGCCATTCCGTCCCGATATTTTTGTCCATTGAGTCCCACCACCTAACACACAGGTGTTAACGCTCGCCGGGGTGAGAGTCCCCTCTAGGCGGGGAAAGGTGTAAAAACTTTTGGCCATAGCGACCTGACATTTTTTGGCCATACAGGTTTTTGTCCATTCAGTCCCGACACCCAAGCGAATCACCCAGGACATTTTTAGAGTAATATTAAATAAGTATAAATATGCCGTAGCAGGCGTAGGGAGACTGAGGAGGAGATTGAGGAAGCATAATTCGTAGTAATAGTAGGGGCGTAGGGCACGCGTCGCGTCGTGGTACGGCCCGACTTGAACTTCAGCCGCTGTCATATGTTAAATAAGGAGCCATCTTTACCTTGGACCATGTCCCGAGAATAAGAAACTTCTCCTTTATCCACAAACTCTTTCAAGACCGTGTAATAGGCATGGTCTAAAATCCAAGAATTGATCAACCTTGCGGCGCTTTCCTCTTGCGAATCACGCGCCATGTTTACAAAATACTGTACCGGAAATTGAACTTGCCTCGAAACCAAATGCATATTTGCTATACTTCATAATACATCCTAGAAAAATATCAAAACAAACTGAAAAAGTATTGAAAATTATAAAGATATTTAGCGTTATAGCTATTCATAAAAAATATGTATCTGTTTACGAGGCTAATGCCGGGTTACAAAACAGTGCCCTGTGCCTTCAGTCACGTCTAACATTTTGTCCTACATTCCTATTCAAGATGATGTCTAGAATACTACTGGCAAAATCTGTTGGGGCTTTCTGCAAAAGCACTTGCTTTTCTAGAAATGTAAGTATGCTGTCATCTGTTTTTATTCTAAATGCACCCTAATAATTACTGGCGATATTAGGGGAGGTGATCATCAAAGGCAAAGCCAGGCCTGGGCAGTCACTTCTCTCCAGATTTACCAGTCATACAGTTCATGCCATGGGCCGGCTCATGGGCTTGACACTATTTTATACTGGATTTAGGTTAATAGCTGTGTTACATTCCATTTACAAAACACACCAATCCTACGCTAGAGTCTAGACAGACTGTTGAGGCCGCATTACAATTACTTCATTGACTGTATAGTGTATGCACATTTACGATAGTTTAGGCCTATACTTCATAATTATAAATGGCATTTACCTGTTCTGTACAACATAATAACCTGCAACATGCTGTTTTCCTTTTTTTAGTTTATTCAATGTCAGTGCCATTATCTTATAAATGATTTGCCGTTCCCTCTCCATACTCTATGATCTTTTCTTCATTACAGGCCCAAACCTTTAGCCAACGCTTATCAAATCCTATCAGCAAAGCATTTAAATCTCAGGTAAATTTTCATTATATTATTTGACTTATTTTTTTTAAAAGATTTTTATTGCATACAATTTCGTGGACAGGTCCCGATATTCTCATGCGATACAAATAAATATTCAAAAAGTATCAATATTGTTGTACAGAAACTATGAGTTTCGCATAGTAATCTTAGTAAATAAGTCTTTAACATTAATCATCCAGGTTTTTAAGGAAAATGAGCACATCAGATACTCTCTTCGAGCTCAATAACCCAATACAATATAGTATACAATCTTTGTACAACAGATGAATTTACCGCCATTAGGCTTATGATGCCTGTTATAATATTAGATAATGTCGATTCTCCGTTAAAACCGAACCATGTAGACGATTACGTAAGCATATACCATGATAACATTATATTTTTACAAGTTTTAAGAATTTGTATTCAGCTGAAACATTTTGTAATATCGGAGCTATGGGCCTACATTTAATGTATAGCTATGGTAATAAAAAAATATTTTCAGTCACAGAAAAAGACAACGTTGCTACAATACAGAAGAAGTAGACCGTAAACAGATATAGGCCCCTACGATCATGTATATATTCCAATCCCTGTTATAATATTACATAGACTATTTAATATTTTACACCATATTATGAAGATTAAAAGACTTACTTTTTATCATTTAAATGATCACTGAATATTGTTAGCATTCCTCAGCCAAAGTAGGGAGGTACCGTACCGTCCAATATATATGGCCTAAGCACCACTCAATACATTTTTCTTCACTTAGTGTGGAGAAATATTTAAACATAATTTATTAGATGAAAAAGGCATCTCGTTATTAAAAAAAAACAGAAGAACTGTATTTCATGCATCAGCTCATAAGCGGAGTCATTGTTGCTCCTCTCATTTTAGCTAATCAATGTCAGATCCTCCACCACTACTGCAGCTAAGGAAGTAGCACGAGCGTATCCGGAAATATCTGCCACTGCTCAGAAGAGAGTTGGAATATGGCTCGTTAGCTGTGCCGGGATGTGTTGCGGTGCCGTGGCACTGGGGGGTATTACAAGGTTCAAAATCGAATTACATTATTTTGCTCTTTTAAACAGATAATTATTCATATCCTGTCTGAGTTTTTTTTCGATTAGTTGATCCTGTAAGAAATGACCTATATAAGAATAAGTATATGGCTTAATAATTTTTTAAATATTAGATTTTCTATTTTAGATAATTACACGTGACTTAATTGCTCATTACTGTAGAATATCATCAATTAGGACTCACATCCATTGATCAATAATGTTCAGGAAGCCCAGATATTTATTCTTATTTTTCTTTAGACTGACTGAGTCCGGTTTATCGATAACAAAGTGGGACCCAGTTACAGGTGTACGACCCCCCATCACCGAAGACGATTGGGAGAAGGCCTTTGCAATGTACAAAGAGACTCCAGAATACAAATAGTATGTGGATCCTCCGTTTAGTACTGTATTCCTTTCGTTTTCTTGGAAACTGGGTCAATCTGCACTATGCATTTTTTGACATTATTTATTTGAAAGGGCCTTCACTTTCTTGAATGTTTCTTAATTATTTGCTTATGCCTGTCTGCCTTTTTTCTTATTGCAGTGTCCATTCAGATATTACTATGAAAGATTTCAAATTCATCTATTATATGGAATGGTCTCATCGGTTATGGGGAAGGTTTGTTGGAGGCGTTTTCCTTTTACCTGCGATATACTTCTGGAAAAAGGGATATTTTGCCAAGGCTATGAAAAAGCGAGTTCTTATTTACGGAGCACTTCTCGGCGTCCAGGTATTTGATTCATTTCCTTAGGGTCGTTTATGCATGCAAAATCAAACCGATGCTTAAATTTGAGCCAAAAGAATAGATGTTTGTTTAATTATCCCTGTTATATATTGTATACTCATGAGTAGTTAAGCCTAATATTATCAAACTTATGATATACTGTAAATTTCTATCAAATCTTTCTTATTATTATATACCCTAATAAAGATGCAATGGCCACCGAACGTTTGTAAATTAGTTAATTAATCATATAAAAGCAACAACTATCCACGACTACCTCTTTCATGGTTTTGACGTTTTATTCCCTTATTTAACTTCTATTATTTACCTTCAACGAAATTTTAATATTTATTTCCAAATTGTTATCCGCCCCTAGGCGTGCCTTGGCATATTCATGGTCAACAGCGGACTGAAAGAGAAGGAAAATGTACATGAAATCCCAAGAGTATCGCAGTATCGCTTAGCGTCACATCTTGGAGCAGCTCTTATTCTCTACGCTGGATTTTTGTGGAGTGGCCTCAACCACTTATTGCCTTTGAACACGGTAATGTATTTTTTCATTAATTTGGGGAACACAAAATTTGATTATTAGCGCTGCTCTTTTTCACAATGGAAATTCCCCTTCTTCGGGATGGACCTAAGTAGTCCGAGTATTTATTTCTTATGCAAGTTTAAATTTAGACTTTGAGCCTTATTGATAGAACTTTCAAATTTATTTTCGTGTCTTGCTATTTCAATTTGCATGTTGTGAGCTACCTCACCTTTTCGCGAATAACTTAACTTGTTATTCACATGCAACTTGTTATCTTCAGGGTACAGTTATGACTCCCAAAATCAGGAGCCTTGCCAAGTATTCCCATGGAGTGATGAGCTTAATTTTCCTCACTGGTCTTTCAGGTAACTTTACTTATCAGGCTTCCAATGCCAATACAATGTTTATATAGCCCTTAGAACCGTTATAAGTTAATGGCTATCCCTTCTGTGAACTCCAAACATTGTTTTACCTAAGTAACGTTTCCTGTATAATTATAAATGGCCTATTCCACCGTTGGGAAGGATTTACAACAAAATTTAGCTGAAAAATAAAATCTTCTTAAAGCAAATTTTTATTTGTTCTCTTCGCTGTGGTTGCACACGCAAAAGATCCTGAACAATATTATTACTAAGAAAATGGCGGACCGGTAAAGAATAACACTAGAAATCCCATAGAGAAAGTTACTGTTTGGGAATTAATCTCAGGTTATTACAGTCGGTGATGGGGCTGACGACCAGTGTAGCATGACAACTATTTCTTTATTAATCTAAATTATATTCTGAGAAAAATTCTAATACGGTAAATATAGATCTTGTAGATTTATCAATTTAAATGGTCAATGATGTTTATTCTGAAACGTTGGCACTATAAAGTTTTCATTTAAAAATATTGTCTCGATACATAAACTGTCTTGTAATATGAGTAAAAAAAATCACATTGAATTAGAGCTTAAAACAAATATATGATGCTTTGCTTCGTTGATATTTGATTTTTGTTTGTTTGAGAAATGGGTAAAAACGTGTCGATTTTGCCCAAAATTGTCTTTTCACATTAAAAAAATAACGTTATCATGTTGAATCATCCCAAACGGTGGAACAGGCCAAATATTCAGCCTTTTTCAAGCAATGTGGCTTTTTTATTCAACACCCAGTTTTTCTATCCTCCAGGTGCCTTTGTCGCTGGTCTGGACGCCGGTATGGTATACAACACATGGCCAAAGTTTGTAGACCGATGGATACCTTCAGATATTTTGGCTATTACACCCAAGTGGAAAAATCTTTTTGAAAATCATGCGACTGTGCAATTCAACCACAGACATTTGGTTAGTACTTGAACCTTCTGTTAGACTAGCTTTAAAACATAATTGTTATGATAAATCAACATAATTATTACATCATTTCAAATAGCTTTAGCAGGAATGTAGTCCAGAAATACACATATATGAATACGTACAAACATTATTATTTTCAGGGTGAGCTCACAGGTCTTGCCACAATTGGACTTTGGGTGATCGCCAGAAGAACTCCTCTCCCTCCCCGCGCTATGCTTGCCGCCAACTGCCTTGCTGGAATGGCATTCATCCAGGTATTGTAACATTACATTTTAACATTAATTGGGGTGACTAGTATATCCTTACATTTTCCTCAGTTCTTGCCTATATTTATATTTCTCGATCTTTCAGATTGGTCTGGGCATCACAACACTGCTGACATTCGTCCCCGTTCACGTGGCTGCCACTCATCAATCGGGATCCCTTGTGTTGCTCGGTATTGCCATTTGGCTTGCCAATGAACTTAAGCGTATACCGAAATAATGTCAGCTAGGGGGGAATAATTTCTATGTATCTTCTAAGGATGGAAGCCTTGCTCTTTTGAGCTTGGAGTTCGCGATTATCTAATGCAATGTTTTCCTGTCCAAATGACTTTTACATATATGTGCCAGAGGCTAAACGTATGAATACTCGTTGGATAATGATTTTCTAAACACTCAGTAAAACACTGAGGCGCTTTGCTGTCTACTCGGTCTCAAGGTTATCTTTTAGATTAAGATAGCGCCTGTAGATGGTTAGGCAAGCTAGTCTCCTATCAATTATTGAAAAGCTTGGCAGCTTTTTTGATTTGATTAGATTTCACTGAATGGAAAAATTCCGCACAACTCAATTTTTTACTTTACTTTCCACACTCGAATTCCATGATAACGTTTGATATGTATTTTCTGTTATGTAGTAAGATGAATATGAAAAGCTCTGAATATAAGTGTCTGTTTGAGTGATATTAAAAGTGTGTTTCAAAGGGCTTTATTGCTTAATTGTGGGTTTGTCTTTTGTATGTTGACTTTACTTAAAATGTTATTTGACTACATTATTGAGAATAAGACGGCATGAAATAATATTTTTTTTTATTTCAAATGTTATAGAGCACAGCAACTCTTAACCGTACAACGGTTATAGCACAGCGAGGACATTACAAGGTTAATGTAAAGATAACCGGCTTTTCTATGCAAGTGACAATTCATAATCTGCTTCTTAGCTAGGTTAATACATTGTGCGTCATCTCACTAATGATATTTCGATGCGGTCAGACTGCAATCAATTATAACATAGAATGTGACGTGAATGCGAAAAGTTCCGCGTGAGATTCTCAAACTTCAGAATTATTGGAATCTTTGTTCTCTTTGGCGCGAGGTGGCTTGTACCTGTTTGAGTAAGACAAACCATTCAAATTTACAACACAGTTTATAACTCCTAAACATGAATTCACGAGGAATAATTGCAATACATGCATATCATGTTAACTAAACGAGGGAATATGCCATAGATTATGTGTCTCCAGAAGATAAACGTGAATTACCTTTCCCACTTGCGGTGGTTGAGCTTGCTGAGATCATCTAATTGCGCTATGTCCTTGAGATACCTACTTAACTTCAACAATTCTCTGTCTTTATCCCTGTTCAAATGTGCTTGTCGGAATGGGCGGATCTGGATATAAGTTGCAGGGTAGTAACATTACATTGGGTACAATCGCAGAGGACAGAAAAACGTTTTGTTCGATTTGAAAAAAAATGTCACATATTTTGACCAAGTTTTCTATCGACGTGGCCTCTATGGTAGTGTTATGGAATTTCAAAATTGTCATTAAGTACTCACTTTAAGGCCATTCTGTGGATTCATTATAAAATTCCTCCTCAAATCATCGAACATGATCGTATTTGTTGCATTCCAATGTGGATATTTACCCCAGATGACTCCCAGAGGTTTTACCTACAATAAGGAATAGGGATGAAATAGAATGTATTAATGCATCATACAGTCTCGGGCGTGGAAAAACTTGAAAAGACAGATAAGTAGTAAACCAGGATATCTTTTTTGGTAAACATGAGTAGGGCTAGCGCCCACTTACATCGATGATGCCGTAAACAGGAGTGTGGACAGTAATCATGGCGAGATCGTCGACCATGAAAGCCAATTTGTAGTTGGGATTGTTCATGACTCCCAACTCTTCCATCTTTGCTTTAATCCACTTCATGCCTGTTGCAGCTATGTAAACAAAAGTAAACTGGTACCGTAATCGAGTTCATAACAAACTAGTAATTCCAATACACCTACTTCAGAAATCTATGAATGAACGGGAAGTTGTCTACTTACACCATATAACAATATCATAATCGTCATAAGCTGATGTCAGAAACTCGTGAAGATAGGGTCGCATTAATTCCAACCCAGTCTCAGCTGTCGACTTATGGTCTATAATTGCAGAAATGAATATGAACAGGAATATGAATGAATCGATGAGATTAAGCTGTCTACTATGTACATGTAAATACTAGTTGAAATTACATCAAAATTAATGATGACAATTTCAACATCAAAATTAATGATGACAAGTAGGACGGGAAATAATTCATGAATACTCACCAAATAATGTGTAGTCTATATCGAGTACAAGTAGTTTCTTGTCGGGCCTTGGCTCCGTAATAACATCAATTTTATAATCCTTTACTCGTTTCTCTATCTTGTTTAGGTAGTCCTCCCTGAGTAGAAAATATCAACCATATGGTGAGAAGTTGTTATCACAATTATCAATGTAAAGCTCAAATGGTAGTAGGGGCAGCATTTCTGAAACGTACGTCGAGGGGCCGTTACGTAAGTGAGGGCGTGTTCATGTAGATGATTAACAAGTTTGGGATCGAAACAAACTAAATAACTTTTACCTGTTCTCAATTGCAATTTCGTCCTCTTCAATATCAAAATCATTGATGACTTCAGGTAGGTCTTTGGGTGGCTCAAGGATGTCGGCCTAAGAAAATTGGAAGTTCATGTTTTGTTAGACATTAATACAAAAGTATAAAGGGACTTGTTTATAAAACCGACAATATACATGAAACAAGAGGAATTGAAAAAATGAACTTCATGCAGTAGTAAATACTGACCAGGTTTTCCTCCCTCGTTCCCATCATCATTATTTTGGTATGTGGCTTCAAGTTTAAGGTACATAATTGGGCGTCGTCTCCAGCTGGTTTTCCTAAACAAAAAGTAATATGCAGCGTATATGCAGCGTATTCACACGCGTATTCACACGCGATTATAAAGTATACCCAAAAAGTGTCATATTTAAATATGGACGGTATATATAGTAGCTAAGTTATAATATAGTCCTCAGGTAGATTTTAAAGTTTGGTTGTGACATAGATCCCTGTATTAAAAGCAGAGGTTTAATACTATATCAGGGATAATAAACGGAGTCTGTAACTTAGTTAGAACATTTTCCAAATCAGTGATAGACGTATAGTCAGATGTACTGGGGGAACCATCAAATCATTATCTAAAAACAATCTTATTTTTAAACTGAGTCTTTGGTCTATTTTTTCAATGATCAATCACTAATGCCGTTGATGAAATGGTCAATTTTCAGCGTAGGCTTAGTTTTAGGACTAGGCATATATAGTATATAGTAGTCAGGTACCTAGCCTATACCCGGGCAGGTGTCGGGACTGAATGGACAAAAACCTGTATGGCCAAAAAATGTCAGGTCGCTATGGCCAAAAGTTTTTACACCTTTCCCCGCCTAGAGGGGACTCTCACCCCGGCGAGCGTTAACACCTGTGTGTTAGGTGGTGGGACTCAATGGACAAAAATATCGGGACGGAATGGCCAAAACTGGCAAAAGCCTCTAGGTCCAAATAGTAGTCATTTATGCAGGAATGGACTATCCCCTCTCTTTATGCGGGAATGGACTATCCTCACCCCTCTCTCCCCTACTGTACCGTCGACGATTTATTAAATTTTATTTCTGCAGTGTGGAAATGGCCATATATATCCACGCTTTCTGCCCCTCTATATATCTCTGCTGTCTCTAGACTCTTTTATCTATCACCGTTCTCTGTCCCTCTCAATCCATTTGTCTTTGTCTTTGTTGGACATTACTGTTGGAGATCAAATTGAATATTTTCATATAATTATAGGAGTCAAGTTAAAGTGGCTAAGATAGTTAAAATGGGTAGTCATGGAATCGTGTGAAACTTTGTCAGTGTAATCATATATGATAGGTATAGCAATTAATGTAAAATTGTTAAAAGGATGTAATATAAAAATCTGTTCATTTGATTTTTTTCTAGGAATATTTTAAGATTAAAAATATGACATTGACTCTATACGACACTATATATATGGGTCAGGTTTCCAGAAAATGTACAATTCACCTTCACCTATCTTCTTCAATAACCAAAATAATTTCTGACGAAAATAATGAGTAAGTAATATGTTACGTAATGTAGGCTACATGTATTAATGCGAAATCAAACAAAATAGGGAACTAGCTTTTATAATACATGGTGGACATAAAAACTTAAAATTTCCTTACTATCTACTATTGGTAAAGAAAAAAGTTAATTTCCATTGACACCCTAATCCCTATGTTACTGTTAAAAAAACTTTGACACCCAGTTGGCCGTCACCCCCTCGACGGGAGGCGGCGAGCTAAGGTGTCAAAACAGTAATTAGCACTTGGCCATACCGTCCCGGTAGCTTTTGGCCATACAGGTTTTTGGCCATAGCGACCCGGCCGTTTTTGGCCATACAGGTTTTTGGCCATTCAGTCCCGGAATCCCCGGGCATATACTAGGCCTCGACTTCCCAGCTCCGGGGTGCGGGAGGATACGGGGACGGAAACTCTGTCTATCAGGTACCATATTCGCCAGTAATTGCAATATATGGCACTTATTCTCATATAAACAGTTTAAATGATGTACGGCCTTCACGGCTTCAGTAATTAAAAAAAATATGATATGGTACCGGCAATAAGGATTAAGGTACGGTACCGTAATTACAGATTTATTTTTTTCAGTTGAGTCATAGTCTCGTACAAATATGCACTGCCGTCCAGATATATCTAGTCAGCGGACCTGCCTCTTCATCTTACGAATCGGGACATACGCAGAAGCACTTTCATTGTGACTAAGATATATCATATAGTCCGACGACTCCAACATTTTTAAACAACCCAGACAAAGAAGCTTGCTTTGGCATATGTGAGTCCCAAACTTAGTAAGAAGGTAGCCTACCATTAGGTTTGAAGCTAGGCTAACCGAAAGAAAATAAATATTGTTCATGAATCATGTTTTTTCTTGAAATAAATTTAAAAGATATACCTTTCAAATGACAAATCCCTGGGAAATAGTATGTAGACCAAAGTCAGAGTCTTTTACAAGTGTTCCTACGTCTATCGATATCTTAGACCAATATTGGGAGTGGTTAAATCCGGGTTAAATTTAATAGACAGATCGGCAAAACCGTTTAGAAGACAGAAGATCGAGCCGAGTGAGTGAGGCGTCGCGGCCAAGTGAATAGCCAATACACATACTGTCATAGAGTCACTGTCAGATTGTGAAGATGTTTACCTTTACACTTGAGTCCGAGCAACTTTTGCCTTTCCGGCAACACCCCTGTCTCTGAATGTAACCTTTTCTTTAGATCAGAGACAGTTGCCTTCTCGTCAAGACCTGATAATTTGTATTCTTTGCCGCTCCATTTTACTGTGATGTCTGCTACGGAAGCTGCCATTGCGCTGTGAAGCGAAGCAGACAGTTATTAGTTGAAAACTAGTTTCGTATTCTACTTTTGTTAGCTTTAGAGAAAATAAAAGCACATGGAAAATAATTTGTATTTATACAATGTTCTTTCAATATTTAAAAATTATATATTTACATTTTTGTAAATCGTCCTTATAATTATACTAAAACATTACCTCAATAGACAGATAACTCCGTACGAATAGGCGACCTGTGACGTGATTTGGGGTGATTTCCTCTGATCAGTAGATATTTCTGTCAGAAAACAAATGCATAGGACTAGTCGAATCTAAATAACTGTTGAAAATGTCATTTAGTAAAACCTGATTGAAATATCTTAAACACCAAGCGTGTTTTCTCCTGCAGAAGTGGTGATCCGTGGCCGTCTTTAGTGTGACAGGTGGGTGTGTTTAGTGGGTAACTCCATGTTTTCTCCTGACTCTACGTCTACATGATACATCAGCCTGCATCTCACCATCTACAGTTTCTTTTGCCCGGCCATATGTATATAGTATATTCGGTTTATTATCAAGTATCTGTGGAACCATCTTTGGAGGAGTGTTCACTGCCTTGACCATTTCATCCACGGCATTAGTTATTCAATACATCCCAACAACAGACGATAACGGTCTGCATGATCCCAATGTATAATCTTTCCCAATGGCAATGACAATGTTATGGAATTATAACCAGTGGCAGTGCAGCCTACACTGTCAATGCTAGGACAATGCTTGCTAGTTACAGTGGCTTTCGATTTTCGTAAACGCGAAAGACAACGAGTTTAACTTGGATATTTACATTCTGTACTTTCTCGTTCCTATTTGGTTTTGACTGTAATTACATGTAAATATATTTATAAGGTATCGTTGTGTGGTTTTATCAATTATAAATTGACATGTCGTTGTCGATCATTGGCATTGCTATAACTATAAGGCAGTAATAGTAGGCCTATACGGGTTTTCATATTGCACACCTCTATGCAAAATTCGCTTCAAAATATGGTTGTCCGCTCAGCTCCCCAAAAGGTGAAACCTGGTTGTCCACAGGACTCCCAAATATTTATTTTGGGCTGTCCGCCGGGCTGACATAGGTGTTGTGGACAATCAGGACGTGGGTTTCTTCAACCCTGTAATCTACACATTCTCTTAGGTCATGACTTTTCATTTTATTACATTTTAATTTGTTACATTTTAATTTGTTACATATTAATTGGTTCTACCTTAACTGACTGGTGGTGATATATATAGGGAACTTAATTATAGCTACCGCCAGTACCGGTATACCCTTATTAACTTTATACCGTTGATGGGGAGTTTTAGTTGATGGGGAGTTTTAGTTTTCAGTGCGGCTTTAACTGGTGGAGTAGAGGACCACGTGAATGTTTTAAGATCTTCAGAGAGATGACGATTTTGAATGTTGGATGTTCCTTTTATTGTTTCCCAACGTTTCGAGACGACGAGATATTTGTTCCCTTCTTTAGGGGTAATGGATGATACAATCACTTTATACCGTAGTTTCGATATTCATTGAATCTCTGAATCCGGTTAGGCAAATCGTTCGCTCGAGGCGCTCAATAGAAATACTCATACTGTCATAGATAAAAGAGAGTTAAATGCACAATATCTGAAAAAAAATGTCTGTGACAAGAGGTCCTCTTTGTTTCGATGAACGATTTGTTTGAAATTGCATAATGATATATCTGTGCATGAGTACTTATTGTTACATCAAAGTGAAGAGGAAATCTGATCAGTTACAGCAGGCTACTGCGCACATAGTTTTGATCTCACTCGAATTCGACATAACTATGGTAACTATTGATAATTTTGACTCGAAATTTCTTTAGAGACCTAGCCATTGTCGCGGAAGTAACTCTTATCCGATGTACCAATAACTTTATTTATTATAATGTTCAGCTTCTCTTGAGTGAGTGGGTCTTTTGGGGGATACACATTCATCTTAGCGTAAAGGCCTATTTGTTTGGAATACGGCAGTCAACGTTTGACTAAAGCGTTGCTAAATCAGCCTCTGCCCTATAATAAAGCTATTTCATCATACTTTTCGGTTTTAAAATAGCTGAATCGCCAGGCGCCGCGGCCATATCGAACATCTGGAGTAGTTCCGCTAGTACGTCGTATTAGAATTCTCGTACCAGTAGGGGTTTTTTTTACTAAGACAATAACTCCCAATGATTAAATATAAAGAGAGGACTAATAAAATTGTCACTTAATATTTCATAACCTGGAATCAAAGTATATATAAGAAAACTGGTCTGAAGTGTAATGTGTTTTCTATGTTCATATATACGGAGAACTTTTGCTGGGGTGCAGATTGTTATTTCCATCTTTGTCACCTATACGACTGTAAGACTTTAAGTTATTCTCAAGCTTCGCTATTTCTTTTCCATCTTCAGTGCCGGTAAACCATCCATGAAACATGGCAAATTTGGAGAAACTTGTGAAAGCGTTTGAGGCGCTTAAAGTTTTCCAGCCAGGAAGTCTAACAGATGAAGCCAATAGGTCAGTATACTCCAAAAAAGAGTTATGTAATTCCCGTCATTATGAAGTTATAATAATCCATTAAATTATTGATTTGCCTCACGAACTTTTTGCTCACGTTAATACATTTGTTATCACATTGTTACAGGAAAAAGGAAACGGTCGTCACGAAGAAGGAAAAGGTCGTCAATTGTAATATCATCGCTGATTGTATATGTTCAAACAATCTTAGGTAATATTATCAATTCAAGTTCTAATATATTCCAAATTATGCATTTAAAAATTCGCATGTTATTTTAACCATTTAACTATGGTGGTTCTAATATCTAATGTCTATATTGTTTTGTTTACAGAAATGTTGTCGATTTCCCAAAGTTCTTGGGGATCGCAATGGAAACATTCCTACTTCTCTGTGATGATCCTGAGTCAGATGTTCGCATGGTTGCTGATGAATGTTTAAACAGAACTATAAAGGTTAGTCTTCAGATGAAATATGTATTTTCATTTGATTTAACAGGGAAGTGTAGTATATTACCCCGACTTTAGCAACTTTTCTATCTTGTTTCTACCCTGATAGACTTGTGAAAACATTCCAGTAATTCCGTTGAGGTAATCGGGTATGCATGCTCTCCAATTAGTAGCAGACAGTAGTATAATTGGATTCTTGCGCAAACATCGATCCTAGCCCCTAGGGTGACACTAGCTATTCTGTATAGACCTGTATACATTGCATTACATATTCATGTAGTTACACTTTAATTTACCATGCCATCTTTAATGTAAATTCCAGACTCTGCTGGAGACTAATTTAGGACGTCTTCAAGTAGAGCTTTATAAGGAGATTAAGAAAAATGGCTCCCCGCGCAGTCTAAGGGCTGCGCTTTGGCGATTTGCAGATATGTGCCATTTAATACGTCCACAGAAATGCCGGTTAGTGACGATTTTAGTGACATTTCTAACTTTTAAGAATTGTTTAACAATGTGAATTACCTCTGGTGTGAAAACGTCTTACGCCAGAGAAGTATATAAGATTGCCCTTCAGTGTACAGCTAAATAAGTAAACAGAAAATCAAATACATGGTTCACTTACACAAAACGTATAGTAAAAAGAAATGTAGAGTAAAGTGTCGAGTTATGTATTGTATAATTATGGTGTATTATGTGATATATACAATGATGTAAATTTAGAGTAGGTCAGAAGAATTTCTGTATGTCTTGATCTATTGATTTCAGACCTTATGTGGTTAATTTGTTGCCGTGTATCTCGCGGATATGCCGTCGACCAGAGGAAGCTATCCAAGAGACTCTAGCAACTGCCATGGCCAAAATGTGCCCCGTTCTGATGGGGTTCACAAACGACGCAGAAGTAAAAGTAAGTTATAACTTCCTATATTTGATATTTTCTTTACATCTAATCTCAAAGGGTTCTGTTAAAAATACCAATAGTATGATATAACTATACATGTAATGTATAACTATAATGTAAATTTTAAAAGGAAAAATAAATCCACTGTTCTTGCTTGCAATATATTTTGATAATTCCTAACTTTTGTTCATGTGCTTTTCACACTCATATATACCCTAAGTTATGTGTAGTTTTTTTCTCTTATCCAGCTTTTATTGAAGTCATTTATACCTAATCTCAAGTCCAACTCGGCCACGATGCGACGCACTGCCGCCAGTTCTCTTACACTCATCTGTCAGTATTCTAGGAAACCCATTGTTTTCTTTTCTTGGCTACTGTCACTCTTGCTAGGTAAGTTTTTATCTGGTACCAACGCCAGCCTCAAATGATCCAAATGTAAAATGTAATGCCTTAAAATTTAGACCATCACTGTATTTTTATTTGCCATTGAATATATTTCTTTTCTTTTAAATTCGCCCCCAAAAAGGCAGTAAATCTTTTGGGAGCATATGTTTAACGCTTTGTGTAAATAACTATTGGACAATTGCTGTCAGAACAATATAAAATTTATAAATATTTTTTCAGATTTAGTCATGCCAGTGGGTGACGACCGCCATGTCTACACTTTACTTGGTGTTCTCCTGTCTTTCCGACATATGCTTCCTCACCTTGCCACCAACGAGGCCTCCGATCAAAGTCTCAAGGGAAGCTTTGGTGTCATGACTCGGGAACAAGAGGCTCAAGTCAGCAATGCTCAGATGCTTCAGGTTTGTACTTACCGATAATATCGTTGCAAACTCCTTTTGATAATGTTCGTCATTCAGCTTCTAGCAATTGTTGACGGGTTTAGTGAACTGCACTCAATGTGATGTCTCTACATCCACACTCTCTATTGATATTTTGATCGTAACAGTTCTGGCTGTCTTTTTCCTATTGACTTTTTGAAAAAAAAGACAAACCTCCGTGGGTGTCTTTGAAAAATGTTGAAAGTTTCAATTTCAAACCTCTTGCAATCTTTCATTTTTCTGCATATGTCACTTACTTCTAATAGGTCAAACGTCACAAAAACTGGGAACAAGAGGTAAGGTTCATGTTGTGGTATATAGGTGCCCTTCTTTGCCGTTTCTTTTATTTGTATACTCATTTATATAATGTTTTCTTTGGCGGAATGATTCCCGTGTGTTAATTTCATCAATGGTCATCAATGCAATGGTGTGCGATACTAACATTTAAATATATTAGCTATAGGGATGCCTTGTCAGTGTTTGTAATTCCCACCACTCAACTTTAAGTTAAATTTCGTATACCCCCAATTGTAGTGAATATAGTTTTTAAAGCCTCCTCTACAGAAATCCCATGTCCTAATAACAACAATTACTAACTTCAGACATAGGTCATTATTGACATTAATTTAGTCAATCATTGTCATTTAGATTTTCAGCAGTAGTCTAACTTATCCCATATATCTTAGTCGTAATTCCGTTAGCTTATCTGAGTGATTAACTACATTCTCCAGCCTACATCAAACTCCGCTTATGGGTGTGATATTACATGCTGAAAGACGTTGAAAATTATTGATTTCTAAGGCTATTTCGTTTGTTTATGATATTTACTTATCGAATATTTTAAACCACTTTAGGTCTATGAGTTGCTGTTGTACTACAGTGGACATACGGACCACAATGTAGTGACAGCTTCCCTCGAGACTCTACACGTTCTTCTCAAGAACAGTCCGCCTCAGCTGCGTAAGCTACTCGTTACCAAGGGTAGCATCAAGTCCACTTCAATATTCGAAAAGGACATGCCTACAGCAATGGGAAGTCGTTGCAGCAGTAAGTGTTGGGATAATTCGGGTTTCGTTTGTGTTTTTTTTTAAATATTAAAGAAATATACCAAGTTGAAAAGTCGAAGGGCCTCGAAAGTCCTTGAATCCTGTTGGAATCCATTAAATGGCCTGGAAATCTTTGAAGATTCTGTTTCTTACTGTACACTTTCCCCTGATTCGCCCCTCTCACACCTTCCAGAGAGTGACTCACAAAGTAAAAGTTGAAAAACGGTTATTTATATAAAGTCTGAATATAAAACTTGTTAAATACATTGTTGGCCTATATAAACAATAACTACAACCCCCCGGTCCCGGTAAAAAATCATTGATATCGGCCCATTTTTCCAAGCCCATTATTTGTTAAAATTCCATGATCTTAATAGATACTAGGAAGATTATCTCAATGTTATGATAAATTAACACAAACTAAATTTTCAAGGTCAAGGGCGCCTGCCATCCACCGGAGATGACCTTGAGGATGACCTAGACCAGGGTTCAGAAGTTAGCAGCCAAACTACTTCTGGCTCCACCGACGATCTTGACCAAGTTGAACTTGAAGCAAGTGACGCATTCGACGCAAGTGTAGGAAAAGACTCAACTGGACAGGAAGATGAGACAGAAGAGGATATTTCAGAGTGCACAGATCGTGATCAAGTTGATCTTGTCGTTACCACAGACGCTGCATATTCAGCTGTTGAAATAGGGAATGTAGATGCATCAGAGAAAACTGACCAAACCATGTCTCAAAGCAGTAGTGCTGATACAATATCAGATATGAAAGGCGAGAGCCCGCAAAGGAAAGTTCAAGGTCTTATCAGGAAAGGAGTGAGCGAAGAACAACTCAGTGTGAGCACTAACATAGATGAGAGCCTGGAGATTGATGTGAGCGAAGCAATACAACAGGCCTCGGCTGGACATTTTGCCTTGAGAGAAGGAAACATTGGTTCTATAACCGATGATGATGTACCACTTATACATTGTGTTCGACAACTCGCCAGCAGATTTCTTCTCACTGGTATGTGTCTAGGGTTGAAAAATGTCTATTGTTGATAACGGGAAGTGTATAATGAGATGTCATTGTCTGTATTAGATTGTCTTTCTCACCAAGTCCTTTTTCTGTATATTTAGATGTACTACTGAGATAAATGTCAACATATATGATCTCCTGTTTTGCTAGGTGTATTAATTTGCATATTTGTATACATATAGACCAACAGTATTACGGCTCGTCAAACTAGATCTTCTTGATATATTTAGCCTCATAATTGAGAGACAGCCCATCAGCCTGGTAGTAGATATATGTTGTTCAGATCCCGGTCGTATATCATTAAACAAGATCTGGTATTAAATAATTACAGGTCATGAGAAGGGTTTAATACCAGACAGGCAAGTGAGGGTGAGCGTGAAGGCCCTAGCTCTTGGGTGCGTTGGATCAGCCTTTCTTCTCCACCCAGCTGCTTTCCTCGCCAAATTACATATCTCAAGCCCACAGTCAGGTACTATGTTTCTCATATTTTCGATTAATATTGATTTTAGGCCCTTTTACTTGACTCAATTTTTATAAAAGACGATCGATAACAACTTTTAATTGGAAAATATTTCATGATATCAATTTTTATTCTGCCTCAAATATGAATTCCTAATCATGTTTTTATCGATTATTCAGGAGATCTGCAGGACATACAAGATTTGCTGCTGTACATGAGTCACAATGATCCCCAGTTAAAGGGTAACACAGCTGTACTGGTTGGTAATCTCATACACGCGGCTCTAGTCCAGTCGAGGGGATATTTTGACATTTGGGTCAAGGAAAACTCCGGGAAAGGTAAGGCAACATTCCAGTGCAGGATTTCCAGTTGGGTGGTGAGCGTGAACCGAAAAAATCCACTGCTTTACACTTTTGTGTCCCTCAGATTTCTGGTTAAATTCCATGTTTTGATAATACAAGAAATCAGTAACTAACACATTACTCTATCGCCATTCTTGATTGAATCTTGATTGAATGATTGAATCTATTTTCCCACTCTTATCAGACATTAAATCTAACATGACATATCATATACAAGTACTAGTGATTATCTCCTGTAAAACCTTCGAGCATAACTGAAAATAATTATAGCTTGCCGCTGAACGCTTATTTTGGTAGGACTCTAATCACAATCTGCTATATATTCCAGACGTGATAACAATAGGGCAGCTGGTACAGTATCTGATCAGCTTACTAGAAGATGAATCGTCTGTAACGACTCGTATGGCCATCATCTCCCTCAGAACCTGTTTACCATCTATTCTCCATTCTAATAGCAGTGACCTCGGCCTCAAGACCATGCTGGCTCTGCTCCACCTCAAGGACAACCCATATTGGCTTGTCAAGGTTTGTGTTTATTAGAACCATATGTTAAAACTAGGGTTAGAAAAATATCTAAAGTTATAAAGTAATAGATAAACCATTGCTTTGTTTTGTTTTGTGTAAACGTATACAATTAATTGTATTAATAGATCAGGGCTATCTAGTATCGATTACGTTAAATGATTAAAAACGTTTAATGTCCTCTTCGTGGTCTATTTTCAGGTGGAATTACTAGACTTATTGGCAGAGATTGATTTCAAGATCGTGTCTTATCTTGAAGCGACGTGCCCAGAAGTCAGGCGAGGCCGTCATCACTATATGGGAGTAAGTTTAGGCTTAACTATAAGCAAAATAATTTAATGACTTCACAGTGTAATAAATCTTAAATTCTTTGTCTTTAAATAATATAATCTATGTAATTTTATTTTTAGACAAATATTTCTCTTATATCACTGGTTTTATTAAAATCTTTTCTGCTATAGGAAAACATCTTAGATTGCGCGAATCACATTTGTTACTATATTCTTCTTGTCGCTTGCAATCATATAATTGAATTTTCTTTGCAGTTATTGAACCTTCAGGAAAACGTGCTCTCAAAGGTGATATACACTTTGCTCGGAGATGAAGATGGCAGGGTGAGGCACGTAGCCGCTAAAGCTCTTGTGAAGTAAGTACAATTTACTATGAATAGTTTCAAATTTACTGTCTCAGATCAGCTGTTGCCTTGATAAACTTCTACTAAACTCTACAAAAAAAATATTTATGTCATCATGTATTTTCTCCTTTACAGAGTAGTGCCACGTCTTTTCTATGCAGTGGATAATCCTCAACAGGATCCAGTCACTGCTAAAGCCAAGGGTCTGACAACTCAGTACATGGATCCGATAATCCATGATTGGTATAAAGTTCCTCAGCCGCCTGTCTACGGCTTGTCTTCTCCCTATAATATGAATGACACTCCTAGATACTCGGATGTGACAGAATGTAGCCTCTCTAGGATTGTTGCTGCGCTCAATGCCATATTGCAAGGATCGGTTTCAAAGCACCTTTCTGTGAGTTTTTTTTTAATGCCCAGTGATCTTGTTCGCAATTTCTTTATATATTCGCAATTTGATCTGTATTGATGTATCTATATCAGTGTACATAGATCTGTAGTTGCTAAATATAAGACCCCAGGTGGGTTAATGAATTAGTTGAAACTCATTTGTTCCCTGTGTGTAACTTTATTTTAAAATTCATTTGAATTCTTATTGAATTGATTTCCATTTATTCAATATTTTCGATTACATAGTTATTGTTAAATGGTTCTTTTGCAGTACGGGTGTCTCCATGGATTGTCTTTACTAGCTGCACAGTACCCAGTCACACAATTTAGTCAGGCGTGGTTTTGTGCACCGCTGGTAAGTGCCATGGCCCAGCCTAACACACCACGAACTCCAACTCGAGTCAACAAACAACGGACTGCATCCAACAGTAGGTCTGTAGACAGGTTCGTTTTCTGCCTGGGTAAAGGCTGCTTTCTGCTTCTAACTTCTAATCTCTGGAGTAGACCTATGCTGTTAGTAAAATCTCTTGAGTTACAGAAGCTTTCAAAAATCTAATCTCCTTAATTTAATATGCTGTGTACATTAAACAAACGATAAACTTACCCTATATTGCTTCATGAATATTTTCTTGCACAAGTACATTTGTATATAATTCGACTGTCATCTTGAAGAGAATTTTTGCTTAACTGGCTTATTTTAAGCATTACCTTTTGTACCATCTAACTTATGTCCTTACATACTCCTATGTCCTGTACATATCCTTTCCACTTAGACACACAAGTATACCTCCTGCATTCCAAAATCTTCTAGTCCATTAACCACTCTTTATTATCTTAGCTTTTTATAGGCATCAAATATGCTTGAATTGATATAAATAGATTAATTTAGGGATGCCCTAATACTAAATGTCCTTTGGATAACTTTATGTCCATCTGCCATTAAACATAAGTTATAATAAGAGTGTGTGATAAGAGTGTTTATGTTTCAGTGTTGGGAGTATAAGTTCCGTAGCTAGCGCCTTCAGCAACTTAAGTTTTGACGAGATGAACGTAGGTTTTGGAGGAGGAATGCTGCCTATTACTATGTCCATGCTTACCTCGGCGTCTGCCCTCATGGATCTCTCCTCCCATCAAGATGCTCTACAACTTGCTGGTCACTTATTTGCTGGTACGTTTATTTTCAACTTTCTTTTCGTTAGACATGTTAAAATGTTTTATGCTGAATCAAGATGAATGGGCATCAACATGTCAGCTTCTTCCATTAGTCACAAGAACTTTCCTTTTAATAAAATGTAAACATTCCAAATAGTAATCTAAAAAAGAAAATATTCCGAACTTATTTGATCCCTTATTCAGCATTTTTTTCGTAGAGTTCTCTGTTAAAACGCCTGAGAATATCCTGTAATTTTAAAGTCTTATTATTTTGCTTAGGTGCTGCTTACAAATGCCTTCGTTCTGCTGAGGAGATATCGGGTCTGGATCCCAACACTGAGGAAGCGAAGTGGGCCTCTCTGGGAGATCGTACATTGGTACCTCTAGCAGATCTGCTTGTCTCTCATCTTGCGAGGTAACGATACCTACCGTAATTCCGAACTGCAAGTTATTTAATTGAGTAGAAATTGAGAGAATGACTTTTAGTATACTCTATGTCCTAACCTAACAAATATTAAGTTATATGACAGTCATTTGATATTCCTATTTCTCTGATAGGTTATTGAACATATGTGCACACGTAATAGAAGAAGTAACACCTGGACCTCCCCAGTTGAAGCCTTCGCTTCCATCCCTACCCAATGCGCCGTCACTTAGTCCGATCAAAAGAAAGGCAAAAGCAATAAAAGAGGAACAGGCAGAGAAAGGCAAGGATCAAGGCAACACTGACAGCAAATCAGTAAAATCAGAGAAAAAAGGTAAAAAGAAATGTACCTTCTTCATCTTCTCTTTTAGGGTTAAATCAATCTTATGTAGGGCCAGGCAGAGGAATGCGTCATATCGATTTGTAGTCTACACTCTATTGTGTAAAATTATTGAAGTTTAATCGGCTCATTTTACTTTACTGTTTACAGGTGACAAGGACAAAGAAATAAAGGAAGAAAAACATAAAAAGGAAGGGATGGGTACATTCCACAGTCTCCCTTACTACATGCGGTTCTATGAAGTTTTGAAGGGAGCGTATTCCAATTACAAGGTAAGATCGTTCTCTGCACTTCTTACATTCGAATTGGAATTTAAAATCCTTATTTCAACGTTGTACATATAGTCTAGCTGTGTTTACTTACTGATTATATAACGCCCGTAAGCAGCTCTACCACTGTCGTCGAAATTATTTTACATATAACTCCCCGTTCCATAACTCCTGATTCATGTTCACAGATGTCTTTAGACCTGAGCAGCACGGACAAGTTTGGCAGTTTGCTACAAGTAATCCTGGAGACGTTTTCCATAGTACTGGAGGTAGCTGGTCTACCCGAGGTGGGCAAACACGCGGAGGAGCTCCTGGGGTACCTACGGGCAGCAGTCACTCTAGAACCAACCACTGCCGTCCACTGTGTCCAACAGGTACTATTCTAATGTACACGTAGAAATATTTAGTTCGTGTTTCAATTAAATTCAGTTCAATCATTATCAATAGGGCACTTGACTGGTACAAAACTGCTATCTTGCCAGAGTAACAAATAATTAGATTAGTATCTCTTTTGTACGGCCGAGGTTAAATCTGAGTTCTATTTCTGCTTATTTGATGAGGACTAGTAACCAGTGTTAACTAGAGTTTAAATAGACGATGTCTGTCTCCTCCTTGTATTCTCGGTCTTCTAATAGAGTAATCCCTTTTCATTTATTATACATAAACAGGAAGGTTTTTTTGACCCGTAATAAACTTCTGTTAAATTAACGCGAATGTTTTTTCCTCGTTAGTTGCTGAAGTCGCTGTTCGGCACCAACCTGGCCAGTCAATGGGAGAACAACGAGACTGCCCAGAGTTCACGTAAACCAGGGAAGGTAGCTCGAATGTCAAGTAACATGCGCCCTGGGCTCTACCACTGTGTCTTTACCACACCTTACATGCAATTTACTCAAAGTATGAGTGGATCAACATTCAAGACTCACACAGAGGAGGAATCGTCAAGGTAAAGATTTGATGGAAGGAAAGTGATCTAATATCTAGAAAATCCTCATTTGTACTTAGCATTTGCACCTGGAAAGTACATATAATATCGTAGTAGTACGTCCATAATAGTACCTTGTTATTTGTGCTACGTTATGGAGAAATCGAGACAATGTTCATTCTCTGCTATTGCTTATCATGACTGCTATTTTTTCTTTCAAGTTTAATATCCTGGTTGAAGAAGAGAGCAGAAAGAAAGGTGCCAGCTGTGTTGAAACCTGGAAGTAAGGCAGACAAGACTTCCATTGCCTCTTATATACGCCTGTTTGAACCGCTAGTAATCAAAGCCCTGAAACAGTACACTATAACTAGCTCTCTAGAGCTTCAGCAGCAAGTTCTCCATCTTCTTGCTCAGCTTGTACAGCTTAGAGTCAATTACTGCCTTCTAGACTCGGATCAAATCTTCATTGGATTTGTCATCAAACAGTTTGAATTCATCGAAGAAGGACAAATAAGGTTCGCGTTTACTCTGCTCTAATAATTCATAAATGTATTTTTAGACTTATTTTCTATCAAAACTTAAAATGTTCCCCCATTTTTCTTGAATGCGATCTATCATAATTGTTGTAATGAAAATGATTGTGTCACGTCCGTCAGTAATAATAATAAATTCGGAGGGAGTGAATTCAATCCAAAACAAGGAAAAACAGGACGTGGGGCATTTAAGTGTTGGTTTTGTTTAATGGGGTTCCGACGTTTCGGGCAACATACGCCCTTTATCAAGGAGGATGATAAATATCTATATTTACAAAATAACTGTCCATAAATCTATAGTTATCCATTTTATATTTCAGAAATTCCGAAACACTGATACCTCATATCTTCTACTTCTTGGTATTGTTGTCTTACGAGCGTTACCACTCCAAGACAATCATTGGGATGCCTAAGATCATTCAGTTGTGTGATGGAATCATGGCAAGCGGTCAGCAACCAACTACTCATGGTAAGTTTGCCCTGAATACATTGGCAAAGTCATCTATGTTATGTATACGGTATTATTTGTATAGCTTTTTCCATTATTACCATTGCGCGTCTATGCCGAAGAAGAGCGATGTGTACCACACCGACCTCCTAAAGCCGCTTCCCTCCATATGACTAGGGTATTTCCAAAATTGTAATAGCTTGGAGGTATATCCTATCTGCCTCCCTGGTAATAGTATAGATGCACTGCATAAAAATGTGAACAATGTTGCTTACCTGTAATTCTTAAACAAGGGCTTGAAAACTTTATTATTATATTATCTTGCAGCTATTCCAGCATTACAACCGATTGTTCAGGATTTGTTTGTATCGAGGTCAGCGAACAAAGCTGATGCTGGAAAAGATCTTGACACACAACGGGAAGTCATCGTGTCAATGCTATTGAGGTTGATTCAATATTACCAGGTAAAGTGTCATCGGGTATTAGATAAAGAAAATATAGATTAATATTAACCTGATATATGCATACTGTTAATGGTTATCATTTTACCATTTCCTATTCTGTGGATGGTTTACCATTCTTGCTCCCTCGACTCCATGTATTAATACAATTTTTGACATAATGTGTGTACATTGTTTATCTATCTTTCTCTGATCTCCGCTCTGATTAGTGTACTGTCCCCTCCGCTCTTTCCCTCGAAATAGTTCTTGTTCAATGGTGAATTACATAACCTTTGTCTTGAATTAAGGTATTGGAGATGATCATTATCGTACTTCACCAATGCCACAAAGAGAGTGAAGACAAGTGGAAGAGGCTCTCTAGACAAGTCATTGACATGGTTCTTCCACTCTTAGCCAAACAGCAGGTAAAAGCTATCATACACATATCTCACATCTCCTCATTTTATGTCACTGCTACTCTTTATCGCAGACGCTATTCTATACTAGAGAGTACAAGTATATCTTATATATTCATTTTTGTTCAGGTAAATGTAGACGAACAGGCAGGTCTGGATGTCGTTCACCGGCTGTTTGAATCTGTCGCTCCCAGTGTTTTCCGGCCAGTGGATATTCTGCTCAAAAATCTTTTAGCCCCTCCATATGACTTGGTAAGTTCCTCTATTTAGTTTTTATCACTTACTGCTTTTTAATCTATTGCAAGGAAGAGGTCTCATCCTCATTCATAAATTAAGGGAGCTATATATATGCCTAGCTGATGATTTGAACATTTTAGCGTGGATATATTATAGTTAAAATAAGTTTTATTATTTGTTAAAATATCTTTATCAGGGAGGTATATATTAAGATACAAGTATATCTACCTCGCTGGCTGTATGTATATTCTTTATCACATTTACCTTAAATCAAACATTAATTCATCTAGTCAATCACTTAATTCACGGCATATTTCTTTTCATATTCTATCAGTCCCCATTTGAATATTCCAATATTTGTTGTTGGATGCAGGAGTTAAAATGTGAAAGGTAAACTTAATAGCCTCAACAAATTCTTGCAATTTCAGAGCACATTGACGGGCCTGCAACGCTGGATGTGTCTCGTCCTATCGTCCTTGAGAGTCCTCATATCCCAGTCTAAAGAAGAGGTTGTCTTATCACGCTTGGACGAGTTAGATCTTAAGATTTCTGTCTTCAATCACACATCGATGAACCATAGGACTCAAAACATGTCCGGTGAAACCCTTGCTTTAGAAAAACAAACTCCACTGAGTCCAGAAAACACCATTGCGAGGTAATCGATCTAGGGGACCAATTTTGTGCAATCATTATTATGATTTGTTTGTGCAGTGGTGCACTCATACGGACACTATGATTCATGTGTAAATATTATTTTGTAGATTCCTGATACAAGTGGTTGGAGTAGTGGCCACTGAGATTTCCAGTCGTGGCAGTGACCTTACAACATGTGAAAATGAATATTCGTTCTTGTGTCAGGAGTTGGCGCACCTCCTCCTGTACATCACTCACATGTTTCAATCAGGTAAACCTGAACATTAGATTTTGGCTTTTAGCCCACTACCCGTCTTCCAGGGACCTTTTACTCCAAAGGAAGGAGGCAGCATCTGTCTCTGATTTTAATCAAATCTGTCTTTAACTAACTTAAATTTGTTAAATTAACACGAGGCCTCAATTATCCATTCATTATAAGAAATTGTGGTAAAAGTTCATCTAAAATATAGGTTTCGTATCTTTTTAGGTTTGTATCGAAAGGTTGCTAATGCAGCCATGGCCATTGCTCGGAAGGAGCGCACCGACGGTGCCCCTGATGGAGCGTATAGCATCTCCACTCTTAGTGAGTTATTCAGGGAAATGTCTAGTACGCAACCAACCATCACACTACAGTGGTGTAATCTACTCATTCTGATGAATGTTGATGACCAAAAATGGTGGAGCGGGATTCTCCAGACTCCACGAAAATACATGCTTAGCAGCCCAACGTAAGTTGGTTTTTCTAGTTTTTTATGATTTCTATCCTAAGATGTTTTTAACTACCTCGAGAGAATTTAAATGCAAATTAAGGACGGATCACGCATTTTTTAAGCTTAAAAAAGTTTCGTCTTGAAATATATTTTGAAACAATATGAAACATTTCTTTTGTCCCAATGGAAGTATTTATGGACTAGCTGAATAGAATAGTCTGAATAAAAGTTGTTTCGGTTGTTATTACATGTCATGGTCTTCTTTACATTTCTAGGCGTCCGAATTATGATATCAATGAGTCTTTTACGCCTAAAGGCAGGCGGTGCAACAGCGAGATTGTCAGGCGAGGTGGACTCATTCTCTTCTGTGATTATGTGGTAAGGTTTAACTTTTCTCTTTTGACACTAAAAATGCCAGTTATTTTGTTCACTTCCTAAAGATAGGTTCCTGGGTAGGCCTGGCGATTTACCCTTCACATTTAACACCCGATATGCTTCATGTTTCAGTGTGAGAATTTGTCAGATGCTGAACATATGACTTGGGTGATAATCAACCATGTCAGCGACCTAATAGACCTATCCCACGAACCACCGGTTAAGGATTTTATTAGGTAGATTTTCCTCTATTCAATCGTGCATTAAACCTAGGTAAATGATAAGCATTAGTTAAAGCAAAACTTTCGATTAATTAGAGCAATTGCTTTTCCCCTGAACAAAAGCAAATTTTAAAAAAAAAATGCTTTAGCTTATTTTTACTAAATTGTTTTCAGTGCAATTCATCGCAATTCAGCAGCAAGTGGCCTCCTCATTCAGGCCATACACTCGAGATGTGAAAATATGACTAGGGTAAGACACAAGCCAAATATTCACCTTCACCCATCTCAAAATAGTTCTATCCCGATATTGAATTGATATTTCTGACCCATAATATATGTTGTTAGACGATTTGTCCTAATGAAATACATGTAGGTCTAATTTTTTAGTTCCTAATATCTCCATGATTCTCAGTAAATTCCATGAAATTCACCAGTGTTTAATCTTTTATCAGGCGTCCCTTGTGAAAAAGACCTTGCATTGTTTGGAAGCCATACATTTGTCTCAGTCTGGCGCCCTCCTCACTCTCCTCATCGACAAGTTCCTCAACACTAACCACCTGTCTGTAGCCAGATTCTGCGACATGATTGCCTGCCGTAGGGTAGAAATGCTTTTGGCAGAAAGTGTAGAGGTGAAGCATCTTGTGTATCTATTCTACTCAAATTCCTTTGAATATATATTTCAATACTAAATTAATGTGACAATTATTGAAAACAAATATGGGATCACACCATCACATCCTTTCTTCTTAATAATTGTAATATTACAATGGTACCTCTGAGTGATTGTCTCTCGAAGATATTCTTTAATTTTTTTGAATTCGATTTTATTCAAGTTATGAGCTTCGTAAACCAGAGTAATAGTATATAGGTATTTCTATCTCCCCATTGTCCATTATTCTAAATTGAGATAGTGCCATACAAAAACACTAGTTGTTGAGGCAGACCTGGTCTATGATAATGATATCAATTTGCTAACCCCTATTTGATAGCATTCTTATAACCTTTCTCTCAGGAAAGCAGTAGTCAACTTCCCCTTGAGGACTTGGAAAAACTCCTTCAGTTCATGAAGACCCACGGATTAACCGGTCGACATGCACGTCTTGCCTCCCTTCTCAACAAATTGCGAATACTTCTTTGTCCGGAGAGCAGGATGACTCTTTCACCCGAGAAGACGCATCCATTGGCTATCACTCCAACCAACGTCAATGATATTCGCCTAAATAAGGTCCGTAGTAATATAATCTGCTTTTGCTATAACATTTATGAAGGTTAAACCAGGATAAAATTATGTTTGACTTTTCAGTTCGTCTGATAATCATGAAAAGATGGTTAGACTGTTTTTGCAACTTTCTTATTCATATTTATCAATTTTCAGGAATGGTATACGTTGATAGTTAGGGACCAATGTTTCAGTGCCCACACCTCTCCGAGGGAATGTGCAAAGTTACTTCACCACCTAGACTATAGCAGTATACTGAGTGTTATCATGGCGAAGGTATTTATTTGACGTTTATTGTTATGTGTGCAGATGTATTTCTTGCAATCATCTTACTCATCTCATGTCATCAGCCGTGAATATGGCTCCTATCGGTTGTCGTCACAGCATTAAGCAGCTATCACTCATTCACTCACTCCTAGCCAAGTTTAATTCCAACACCTTATAACATAAAGCATCACCAATGAAATTGGTGGTTTGGGAATTAGAGTGTTTTAATGTGATTTATCTTTTTATTTTGGAGTCGTATATATGGATGATGGAACATTGTACAAATATATTTAACTTAGATAGATAGACATGTCTTTCAACATTATGTAATGGCTCACCTGTATAATTCGAAACGCTCTACATTTCAAAATTATGTATACGAGGCGATGTCCCTCCTTGCTCTTCAAATTCAATACATGAGAAAAGTGGTCTAAACAGTTAACACTTAACATTTAATGCATAAAGAAACAATTATTGTTTTTCAGAAAGATATATCTTCTTCATACTTATTCATCATGTCATATACCATCTCATGTCATCTCATTCCAACACCTTTTATTACGTTCTATATCCTAAATATCTGTCTAATGTAAAGGATTAACAGCCATACCAGGGTCGAGGTGAAAATCAGATAATTAATCTGATCCTCGATAAATTAGGGATGGCAAAGGCTACACCCTTTTATAATACCTGGATAAATAAAGAAACAAACAAACAAAATTTCAAAATTAGTTGTGCATGGAAAGCAGTACTAGATGTAGATAAATGATTGAAATTCGTGTGACGTCTATTTTCAGGAGTTTAATCTGTCCATACTAGAGGAATGTATATCCCTGGGAACTCATCAAACACTAGCCAAAATCCACCAGAGCAACCACAACGACGACACGGCGCCCTCCGATCCCATCACGGGCAGTCCCGCTAAGGAGTTCCTGGACCCGCTACTCCAGGCCTCTCATATGACTCTCTTCAGGCACGTTAACAGTATTATAAACATGCTACCCGTACCACATAAAATCATCAACTATGAGGATAGTGCAAATCTGCAAGTGAGTGGGGGATTCTTTTATTATTTGTTGTGAGCACAATTTGATTTAATCTAAATTTATTAATGATTTATAATATTTATTTAATAGCTTTAAGCTTAACGAATTTCTTGAATACATGTACCTGTAGATTATGTTTTAGTGATGACTAGTTTGACTAATTCCTGCATCTTCGTATTCATGATCTTAAAAACTAGGTCTTCAACCAAATCTAAGAAAGTAAGGCAAAATGCCAAGACATTTTTAAATCAATCGATCTAGAATATCTACTCTAGTTTTTCTCGCAAATGTGAGTCTTGTGTTAATCTCTTTCAGGAGGAACAATATAGAGAAAAAATGGAGGACTATTTGTCAGATACCAACTGGTGTGATATGATATTTCAACTGGCCGCCGCCCTGCTCCAGTACCTAGTTAGTTTACCGATGTTACCTTGGAAACCAGATGTTCCCCAAGAGTCTGCAAAAGATATTTGCCGGTTCAGTCTACTTTGCCTTGAGGTAAGTTTTCCAAAAATCAGGATTGTTTTTCCATCTTTTTTTTTCATGACTAACGTTTGGTGTTATATAACGAGTTGAGTTTCAGTTTCAGTCTTTATCGAATTTAGTTTCTCAGACATAACCCATGGTTTCATTTTATCCCATGCAGGCACTCGAATGGCAGCTGAAACACGATACAGTGCCTACCTCCAACCACATACAAACTGCATTGGAGACAATAGCACTTGTCCTTCAGGACCGTCGGCTGGGAGAAGTAATGGGGCATCCTGAACAATCCACATGGGTCTGTTCTGCTATTAGCACCGTCCATAGTCTGCTGGCTTCCCGTAAGTTTCTTGCCATTTAAATGTACCGTTTTCGAATCCTGGTTTTATTTGCAATACTCTTAATTTGAGCGTATGTCACCGCTTGGATATATATGTTGATGCTTACTCGCAGACAATATGTGTAATAGACATAATTAATGTTTAGACGTGACAAATTGCCTCCACCTTCTCAGTCCGAGCTGCTTCCATGTAATGTAAAAAATAATAATAGACATATTTATCAACAGTTAATGAAGAAGACGAGAAAAGTCGTTAGTTTGGGATATTTATGTGAAGTTTCCTACGATGTCGTATTTCGTCGGTCGCACACTTATATAATGAAATAGGCATATTAACACTTTGTAATGTGTAGCTTGTTCTTCTTTTAGTACTGGTTTTACCGGGAGACCGTCTCGTGACCCTACCTAATCAGGAGAACCAGGATGACCTTCCTAATTCCAGCTTCGATGGTTTGTATGAAATTCAGAACAATAATCTTTTGATTGATTTTAAGTGAAATTCTACCTCGTCCATTTCGTGTTGAGACTGTGAAGGCATTAACAATATGGCTTCTTACAGATTTCCATCATGTCATTCGGGCTTGCGACCAGATTTCTGAATTAGTCCACTGTGTTAAAACACATCTATCAGACCATCAGCTTTCTGTCAAGGTACCGCAGTTTCTGGTACCAACAATCCGTAATGTGATCATTGGTGAGTTATGGTATTTTCTATAATTTATCAGATGGTAGAAACAAACTTCCTCAATAAACTAAACATCGATGAAGCTATAGCAATCTGCATGCACGTATTTGTGTATGTATGTGTAGGTAAAAGTTTTCGAATTATCACATGATTATCAGTACAATTACATAGCTTCTTGGGAAAAGGGATAAAGAAAGTAGTAGTAATAAGTTCAAAACCATCTGTAAAGAAACACATGTCTTCCAGGTAACCCTGAATCAAATCGTTTGGTCAGTGGGATGATTTTGTTCGATCGAGTAACCTATCTAGTTTCACAACTTGGTGTAATATTACGATTACAACAGCAATTAATACCAATATTTCTAATCCCCTCCCCCCCCCCCCCCCCCCACATGCAGGTCTTGCAAGGCTACCACTAGTCAACTCCTATGCCCGGACGCCTCCACTAGTATGGAAGTTAGGCTGGATGCCATCCCCAGGCGGCGATCTCAAGACGAAATTACCCCCGCTTCCATTAGACTTCCTCCAAGAGAAAGATATACTGCGAGAGTTCATATTCAGAGTCAATACATTGGGTGAGCATTAACAGTTTAACAGACAGAATCCGGGAGCTAGATCAAAGAGAGTGGTACCTAGTCACACATTTAATCTGGTACAGGTTTATATAGCCCCACTCACACCTAAGTGTCATGCATTCTGTGTATGTATTTCTAAGTATTTCATTAAACAATATTACTTGATGTCTATCGAAATAAAGCCTTCCAGATGCGCCATTCCTAAATACTCTGAATACTCTTGTGTAATCTTAAAGTTAAAAACTTCATTCTACTCCATCAACATGCACCCTTGGATCAAAATGAGAGAGTTGCAGATCTTAAGTTTCAATGTATCAATATGTATGTCCCACCATTGTAGGATGGACAAGCAGGCAACAGTTCGAAGAAACCTGGATGAGTTTACTTGGTGTATTAAATCCTGCACCTTTGGGTGAAGACAGTCATATAAGCGTGGAGGTAAGGTTTGCTCATTGTGATAACACTTGCATGATCCCTCGGACAGAACAAAACATTGTTTCATCTGCATTTACAGTGACTTAAACTTATAACGCTTGACCAAGTTTGATGTAACAGTAAGACGTATCCAATGATGGTAATATGGTAACTGATTAGAAATATGAGTTTTTGATTCAGTTACCTTAGGTAGCAAGGTCTGCGACCAAATGTAAGCCAAGAAATTTCTCTTCTAGAATATACTTTTGTATCATTACTCGCTATATATTTTTTTATATTATATACTTATTTATGTTCGAGAATACTATTTTCGATGCAAGCAATACTGTTTCTAGGTAGCTAATGAAGCTATGGCCTGGTAGCGGCCTCTGTCCATATACCCATATAAAGAGGCTCGCCGAACTGCACTCACCACGGCAGCCATCATACTGTTTAGCCAAACATCTTATTCTCAGGCTTGGCCCCTTTCCCATCGAGTGTCCCTTTCTACTTGAGGTGCTGGGAATATATTTCTAATCAGTTACCATTTTACCATCATTGAATACTCCTTACCGCTTTACATCAAACTTGGTCATCATTAAAACTTTATCAACACAAAGGACTTTGCTTCTTATATGTTACCACGCTCGTAACTTAATTATCGAATTACCTATTCATAAAAAAATAATTAACAATTCGCGTCTGCCCCTCCCTGTCATATTATAATAAGGCTACATATTGTTTCTTCGTGAATATCCATCAGATGTTATTTCATTTCTTCAGTAATTCATTAAATTTATTTGATAAATTACAGGAGGATATTGACCGAGCGCAGACTATGGTGCTGGCGGTGCGATGTATTACATCCCTACTCGTGCAGTCCACTCTCACTCCCCACTCGGGAAACCCCAGTAACAGTGTGTGCGAACATAGGCCCCGAGACAAGACCCTAGCTTTTCTACACACAAGGTACAGTACTTCTATGTCAAATCCATTTGAATCTACCCTTGGAAATTCTCTAGTGTGAAAACGAACAAACGTTCTTATGCTAACTCAAACATTAAGGTTAAAATGGTTCAGATCCCTTAAAATACATGGCTTCACGCTTGATGAAGATACAATTTTTCCACGGTCGACGATTGTACCGCAGACGTTAGATCAATTGATATGGGGTCTCTTAGATTAAATGGATCTTCAACTTTATTTTCGTAGATGTGGGCGCAAGCTCGCTTACATTAGAGGTATAGTAGAACGAGAAATCCAGGCACTTTCCAGGAAAAGGTGAGTCCAAATATTGCTATTCCCTATTTTATGTATAGCCTGCATGAAGAGAACTCGTAAGAGTAGTTCAAATTTTCAGGTTCATTTCTCAGTATTTGGTCTGCAAATTTGTAGCTGGTGTAACTCTAGTGTTAGTTCACCCTTGTTAAAACAAACCTTCGTCATAGATGTATGTATGAAGATTTCAATTAACAACGGTTCTGGCCCTGTATCGCGTAACATAGGTGGGATGTGGACACCCACCATCCACATACACAGTGGAGATCGAACCGACAGAAAAAGGACCAAGAACGGAGCAGGTATAAAATAACTTATTGGGTGAAGGGTTGTATGTATCCTAATAAACCCCCGAGTCTTAGTCTTCGTCCATATAGAAGATAACAAAATTAGTTCCCGACAATATACTAACACATATAGATTAGCTGGCTGCGTTAGATGTGCTATGTATCAAGAGCATAAATGATTTCAAATGATAGAAACTACTGCGAATGATAGAAACTGGATAGATTGTATTATTTATTGTCTGCTATGGTCATTTTTTGAGATGGTGGGTTTCTTGCTTGGTATTGAATGTTATTTTCTTTTAAATTGTTGCTTTGAAAAGATCTAACACTGGGCTCTCCGCGTCATATAAGGAATAAGTTGCTCTATCAATACTGCTATAAATAATTAATGCCTTAAAAAGTCTTCTCTAGGACGATTAATCTATGCTTCCGGGTGTAAAACTATATTTGTATCAACGCCTACACGATCGATGATGCGTTACTTATGTCTTTCTCATGTGAATTTAAGATGAGGGATTATTGATCAATTAATAGATACCTTTATCTAAGTTGTTCCACAAATATATTTCATCCCCTTTATCCTTAGTTTCCCCTACCAATTTAAACATGTATATAATTGACAAGGCTAAATATATGCAGTTCACGGAAGTCGAATTAGTCATAATTAGCTATAGTTCGTCACCTGATAAGTTATTACACTTTTTACCTAGATTTAGATTACATTATCTAATTCGTATGATGAATGTACCCTTTACTCTAGCCTAAAAGCATTATATACCGTATCCCGGACTCAGGGAAATCAAAATGGTTCATGATCTCGCAGCTAAAGTTAGCTATTTCATATATCGCCAGAAATGATTTGGAAGGCCACCATCCGTATGCTTCAAAAAGTGCAGAAGCTACTGGTCAGCAAAACCTGTTATTCTTCCACAACATTGAACGTGAACTAGGCGACCAAAATTTCTCTCTTGGACAAGTGAGTATTTAAAATATGTCCTACGCACAATGTTGAGATTCATATGTTAGGGATTTGGTAGACTTAATTTAACATTGACGATGTCACTTGTACCTGGTTTTCCTGATGTTCTAACTGTGTACACAACCAGTACCTAGGAAGTTGAATTCAAGATATGTTTTATGTTTATTCAAGTCAGGTATCAATCAATCAATCATTCCACCTATATATCTTCTTTCATTTTTCAGATGTCTGTAGAATCCATTTGGAGCTTGGTAGGAATGTTGGATCCTAACCAGGTTTTACAAGACTCTGGTAGCGACACAACCACTGGCACCGACTCCACTGTAGATTCCCCCAGGCAAATCTACCCTCCCCTGCATCAAATATCCATCCCCGCCGAGACGAGGGAACGTTCAGCGCTGGTTAGCGGCTTAGACATCAACTCCTGCCTCCAGCTCCTCTTGGAATTATATGGCCAAGTCCTATCTCCCAATCCGCACCAGAAGGTTTCCCTCATGCAGTTGAATGAAACAATCAAGAGTGTAGGTTCACTTTGCATTCTGAGCATTCGTCGCCATCGCACTTGTAATTCCCTTGTAATTTTAATGAATATTATTTTTTGTTAGATCATGTGGATATAGTAAGAGGGGATGATCTTTAAATATTATTTAGATCTCATTGTTTTTATTACATACTGATTTTGTGTACGGAAATGGAGCCTCATTACCGAACTTTTGTGTAGAGATTTGTGGGGCTCTTTGATAGGGTGATCGGAATATTTTCAAATTCGTCTCGCCACCTTTTGCCACTCGTAGTTATATTCTATGGTCACTTTAATATTTTTCCGTTTGCTTAATCCCCATTTAGATTTTGGCTCTGTCGGACATCTTTACTGAGAGGTCGCAGTTTGAATGGATGCTGGACACTCTGCTGGAAGTACAGCGCAGCCACGCGGTAGAGGATGAAATAGTTGGACAGTACCTTGTAGTTGGAATCTGTAAGGCTGCAGCAGTTATAGGCATGGATATGGCTGTGGCTGAGAGGATCGTCAAAATGACTGAACTCAGTCTCCGCAGTACCCACCTGCCAACAAAAGTGACTGCCTTGTACGGAGCCCTGTACATCTTCGAGGCTGGAATGTCGGAGCTAGTGCACCAACTGATACCACACGTGTCTGAGTACATCCTCAAACAGTTAACCGTCATAACCCAGTAAGTCCACACGATTATCTCCAAAAAGTCATGAGTCTTGAGTTTTACTTATTAACCACAGGCAGAGAGCTTTCGACAATGATTATTACTTTTTGTTATTAAATGTGTTGATATTACTGTATGATTGGCACTGCCGCACTTTGCTTGTCATTGATTTAAAAATATATCCTATGGGTCTAGTTCCATGATGTGGTGAAAAGGGTCGAAAGCTCTGTGCATTGGTTATGCAAATGCAAAGATTTGAGGACAGTATGCTTTGAAGACCAGCATTATCCCATACTATCTTTGCTTGTAGGACTTGTTCATTAATTGAATTTCTTTCTATTTTAATAGAGTATCCCATTCAATTTTTGTGACTCCCTTTCAATTGTGTACACATGCTTCAAATGTAGGTATTGAATATATGAATTCCACCTTAGCCATACTAGTTTCAAACTCTAGATCAAAAACCTTGATAGTTTTCACTGAAGGAAACTTTATGAAAGGTTCTTGTTATTTCCAGGCAACCTCAATCGTAAGTAATTGTTGAAATTGTACTGAGTGTGCGACTCCAGTTATGTTCCACAGTCTAAGAAAAAACTCTCTGTCAGTTCTTGCAGTCTCCTGTACTAGCGTTGTAACTAACCAAATGCGTTCGAAATGTAGTCAGTTAATTAACATTCGGGTGAAAAGCTGTGGGGTTATGCGTTGTCGATCATCTGTCGTATGAGTGTGTTAGTATGGCCCCAAAATAATCGTTTGCGTGGAAACACATGTATACATATTTTGTGCATGGTAGTGTTTAATGAAAATGATCCTATGTCCCATTCTAATTGTCATCAACGGAGGTTTAATTCAGGAAACCAGAGTATATTACATCAGGTATCTATGATTGTATCGAATCTAATTAAGGTCATATATAGCAATGTTCATAAGCTGATGGACATTCACACCCACCTCCGAAAGTTACATACATCTATACAAGTAGCTCTACAAAACATAATGTATTCTTAAGTCGATACAGGATATTTAGATGCAGGCCCGATACTTAATCTTTCCTTCCCGCCAATAGAAAGACTACTAGTAGTTATGGAATTACAGGAATAGTTACCATAAACAGACTTGAAAACAGAAAGAATGTAACCATAGCTGGTAAAACCCTAGGTAACATGTGCATGGCTCTATTGAGTATAACATAGGTGTATCTGCATGAGGGAACGTACATCAAAGCATATTTAACTGGAGATGTTAACAAGCATAGTCTCCTACATACATATAAACTTGCACAATGGCTAGCTCGCGCACTCTTGCCCGCTCACCTTCAGTTTCACAGCCATCCATGCACAACAAACATATTTTCCTTATTTTCCAATGCGTTTGTACATAATATTCTTCTACTTCATAAAATTTCAAATTTGCTTTTTAAATAAAGATCTTTTTCATGATCAGTATGAAAAGCTTCATATTTTGCATATATTCTTATTGGTTTCTTGAATTTCCTGGGCACTATATTGACATCTTTTAAATGTTATAATTACTCATTCCAGGGCCACAATAACAAGCCAACAACACGTATTGTTGATGTGGGCGACTGCATTTTACATTATCGAAAACTACCAGGAGGAAATTAAGGACACAGATTTTACGGCAAAGATACTACAGGTTAGCTTACACGGAAGTGCAACGTTTACTCTTTTTAGTGTCCTTTTAATTGGTGTTATTATACAAACTAGTTGATTCACGTTTTTGTCCATGATTACCCAATAGTTTTGGGGACTTTAATACTTACACCAATAGCTATAATTTTATGGTCCCAAACTTTTCGTAATTTCATCTTTTATAAAAGTTTTAAACACTTTTGAGACATATCTTTTCTTCCAACTGTGTATATGACAATAATGTTATTTTCTGCTCTCAGGTGGCCGTTAACACTGCCGCTGGTCCTGAGGAAATGACGCCCCTGTCAACGTACTTGGCCATATTCCGTGGTTTGGAACGCTTGCTTTTAGTATCTGGGCTCTCCAGACAAGACGCAGAGGTGCTGGTTAAACTCAGCGTGGACAGGTAATTTGCCATTGCGTTACTGGGGAATTAGTCGATCATTTATCCACTATTAAGGCAGTTGTGAAATATTTTCGCTAAATCTATCTACGTACGACTCTATTACTCTCTCTGCATTTCTTGGTGAACGTGACTTAATGATATTTTTATTACAGTCTATATCAATCTAGATGTAAATTCTTAGTATTTGCGGTTTTTGGTTTCCTAGCTTTGCCTCCATGATATCAATGCAATATATAGAGACTCGCCGCCAGTTATCGAAAATCTATTGGACGAGATTTCTCCGCGGAAATACGATGCCGTATTATATGCGCTTAAATTAGACCAACTATTAAGTAAAAATCTTTGATTAAGTAGCGACTCGGTAAAGAAGTGGGAATCGGTTTACAATTCAATTATTACAACCGAATCAAATCCATTCTTCTCTTATTGTTTATTATTTTCTAGGTTGTGCCTTTCCAGTCCTCAGCGAGCTCTAGCTTCCCTAGGCCTCATGCTTACATGCATGTATTCCGGTAAATATAGTTCTTGTTCATTCCCTCTCTTCCCAACCCATTTATAAATAGTGGTGTTACATTATATGTTCCCCTGGCTCAAATCACCTCATAGTATTAACTAGCGACCAGTATTTTTGTCCTAGGACGAATAAGAATTCCTTTGTTTTGATGGCCTTACTTGAAATCAATCATGTGTTTTATTTGAAATTTTTATTTTAAAGCATAGATAGAGTAAGCATCATTTTCAAAAGAGTTTGAAAATGATTACCAGTAAGACTTCACCTCCTCTTATCCATTCTACTGACGGGCATGGTTTTAAATGAGTCCCCATCCTGTTTTATAGCTATAATTGTCGTTAGTTAAAGGAATCGTGCATGCTTACATAGAGGGATGTGTATTTTACCTCAGTTCTCATACTAAAATAAATACTTTTGTTTCAATCAGATCGAACTTTCAATCCAGGTTTGTAGAACAGCTGTTAAAGTCATCACAATTTCATAAACTCACTCCCTTGAAAAGAAAGCTGACTTATTTCCCGTTGGTTTATTCTTACCATTCGATAACTCATTCCTAATATTGACGCCATTGTGAATTTGGTTCTGGTTGACACAAATTAAAAAGTTATATGTTTTGTATTATTGTTCCTTATCACATTCAATAATTCATTTATCATTGGCCTCTTTCGTAAACCTTGCAAATAGTCAATGATGATCCATTATAGCGTTGTTGTGGTGACGATCGCTATTAACTTAGTCTCGCTCAGCCCATATGAGTTACAGCGCTAATCACCTTATCAAATCTCATTCTTTGAAGATTCATGTCAGCTCTCTTAACACACGTTTTTCCTATTTCCCTGTGCATTGTATTGGATTTCAAATGATAATTAAACTACTTTCATCTTGGTTATCTTTTCCCTTCATTAACAACAAGCTTTTACACTGCACAACGCCCACCTACTTTCTTTTCTGTTGTACATATAAAAGTATACATTTGAGTAGAATTCACCTCGAGTGCTGCTCTAACAGTGATTTTATTTATTGAAATGCTGTTTGTTTATCGCGCAGTTTGGTGAAGGTTAACGTGGGATAACATTCTTTTACTTGTGGAACGTAGTAACACTCCCTGTCGAATCTATCAGTAATTGTGCTGCATTTTCTTTGTTATTAAAAGTCCAAATCTTGTCATTTATCTCCAATGCGAACTAAACATCACATCGTAATAGTCCCTGCTTTGAGTTTAATTCTCTTTTAGTCAAAGCCTCTCGAGTCATAGAAATCTATGTATCGAAGGTTTAAATGAAATTCTTATGTTGGTGGTATTTCTTTGTCAAAACCTTAAGAAATGGTTTATTCCTTTATAATATACGTCCGATACTATGTATAGAAATCCGTTACTCACTCTGATATGAAATCTTAATACTTGAATTATTATTTTGCAAATCATAGGTAAACAAGGAGACGCTTGGAGTCCTAGTGGTCTCCAAGATCCACCTCAATTCCCTAACCCTGCTTCCCAGATTGTGCACGATCCAGAATCTCTCATTGTTGCCATGGAAAGGGTGACAGTTCTTTTTGACAGGTAACCATTCATTTCTTAGTGTTCGTTTCCCTTGTGCTCTTGGAGCATACTAATGACACGGTCTCGAATTGTTATGGAAACAAAGGTAGTAGAGAACAACCATGGCACGGTGATGTAAAGTGCAAGCTCCAAATGCAGAGAGCCCTCTGACAAATATATAAAATAATACCTCTTTTAATGAAAAAGACTGAACTGGAGAATTTGCTAATATCTCCCTATCGATAATTGAATCTTGTAAATGCCTATTGCATAAGGTACCTCTATAGACCGAAGTACCAAAGTCATTCTATCGCAGTTTATTTGGTTAAACTTGACTTTTTGCTATGGTTTTAGGATCCGAAAGGGGCTTCCCTATGAGGCCCGAGTGATCACCCAGGTTCTCCCCACATTCCTGGCTGACTTCTTCCCGCCTCAAGACATAATGAACAAAGTCATTGGAGAGTTCCTGTCCTCGCAGCAACCCCACCCCCAACTCATGGCACATGTTGTCTTTCAGGTCAGTATAACGATGCTTTTCTCTTGATCTAGTAATCTATGGGGAAATTAGGAGACATATATATAAGGATATTCAAATTATTCTGGCGCATTCATTGTCTAATCTAAAAACAGTTTGAAGTAGAGAAAGGAAAGAAAACTTAGGGCATTACTTTTGGAGTCTTGATGATCTAAATCCATGCTTGGTCTACAATTGTGATGAAGTATGTATTGCTTTTGGATGTAAGTTCCCCAATATGGATTCGCTTCAATCTACCAACTAATAAGATAATATGATTGAAATGAGGTTTAGTTGAAATTTATTAAAATGATTAGTCGATTCTCTACATTTCTTTTGGTTTATTTGTATAACAGTTTTTTTCCAGTTAATGAAATAATAATGAAAACGGTTTGTTTTCCCTCAGGTGTTCGATAATCTTCTCCGTAAGGATCAACATGCCCTTGTTCGGGACTGGGTCATGTTGTCTCTGTCCAACTTCACACAGCGTACACCTGTTGCTATGGCGATATGGAGCTTAACATGTTTCTTTATAAGTGCATCAACCAACATCTGGATCCGAGCACTGTATCCTTTCCTCCAACTTCTTTGTTTCTTTCAGGTTTTGTATTTAACCAGCATCGTTAACATTTTTTAGTTAGTTTTAGTTTTAGTTTGACCAGTAGTAAGTCCAAATAAAAAGTGCAAAAACTCCACCCCAAACCTCTCTTATTCAACACAAGTCATAAGCAAAACACAATTGAAATTCAGACGGTTAGCAGAAAGTTAATATTTAACATCTCACCTTTGAGCTAATTTTGGTAAATGTTATTAAATCCTACAACCAAAATTATGTTGTGCACACGTTAATTTCCGTTTCTCTTCTATCTGATTAGCCGCTCTGCTAATAGTTTTCGATCAGTCAGCTCCGAATTTATTGTACAAATTAATGGTTCGATTTCATCATCATCGGCCAATTCGCAATTCCATGCATATATTTCTACAATGCCATTGCCAAAATTGAGTGTAAATTGCAGAGTTACCTGCCCGGGTTACCTGTCAAACTAGGCTTCCTTAACCGTCGCAACAGATTGCCACATGTCATCGGTCGCATGGGGAAAATGGAGGTTATAGATCGACGTTTGTTTTGTATTGCTGCCCTCGATCTGCGTAGTCAGCTGAAAGATGACGCACAGCTCCGCGCTTTCCACTCTACATTCCAAGCCGTGGCCCAGCCAGACACTGCATACGCCGATCTCATGGCATGCTGCACATGAAAGTCGTCGAACCTATTGTAAATCTCTGTTTCATTCTTAAATATTTAAAAACAACCGATATATAAAGCCTCTGCGCGTTTTGTTCGTGCTGCTGCTAGGAAAAGCGCTACAAATGTATTTAATGACACAGGAAAAGGTTTCTACATATTTTTATTCTTTTTACCATTGATTGACTGCGGCGAGAATTACTTCTCTGAAGTGATTAAGTGTTCAGTTGCAAACAAGACTACTTGGTGATAAGTGTTATGATTAGTCACATAGGAAATTATTCTTCGTAATACATGCTTGAATCTTTACTACATTTGACAAAGGTATATATATACATGGATATGTTGGAAGTATGGTATGATAATTGTATATATTACAGCCAATGTGAAATAATGTTTATTATCATCAAATAGATGTAAAGAGTCTTATCTTTGAGCCTGTCTGATTTTGTGGATTGACATCTAGTTGTATGTTCAAGTAACGAAGATTCCACGGGGCATGTATGTTTTATTTATCCTAGATAAATGAATGACGAACTTCCAGCTGAGATTTTTTTCTCACGTGCAATTGTGTTTATATATATATAAATGTATAAGTATTCTGTTTTGAACTGCAAATATTTGAATCATATTCGATGTTAAGATATCATCAGTATAAGCTAGTCTTTGTTATGCCTGCAAGGGTTAATTTTGTAAGATGTAGAAAAAAGAAAAGCTGAAAGACTGTTAAAATTTACTAGATGTCTTCTAGTAGAATTGCTTAGTAAAAACTGTGATGACATGCGAGTCCCTTCAGAGACTGCTTAGTAATTATAAAAGTAATTAAGAAACTGTCAACATAATCTCTTGCAACTGATGCATGTAGGTTTTTCCCCACGTAATCCATTTTCCATACTGCTACGTACTGGTCATGTAGAGGGCGTGTATAAATCATTTTCAAACAAATCGTTAGGAAGGGCCCTTTCAGTGTTCTTTAGGAGCAAAATTAAGTAAATTAATTTTCTAAACCATAACGGTCAGCTATCTCTCTCTACCCTTGCCGATGGTTAATCATATCAGACTCCGATTCTTATATGCAAAATTTGTCTGCGGCCTTGAGAATGATATCAAAGTTTGTAGGCGTTGATTATTGACTTTCTCTATTTTCGATATGTCAAGCCTTTTGTTTATCAACCTGTGTTCCTATTTTAAAGACATTCCTTTTTTGGTGTGTGCCCTGGCTATCTGCCATTCGCCAACTCCCGCCGTTCATTTAGGGCTTCTACCTTTTCGTTTCTGTTTTAATCGGTATCTACTTACATTGTATTTGCTAGTAAAGGTATGATCTTGGATCTCCGGCTATTGCGGCCAGGTTAAGTTTTTTGCTGGGTCGCGTCATTAGAAAGAATTGATCGCTTGTTTATTAGAAACGCTCATTTGATGGGAAACCTTATCTTGTTTACATTCCTGGAAAGCTTGGTAAAAAACCTGCGAATAGACCTGTGATGTAAAGGTATAGTAATTGATCAGAATGTTCTTGTTATATTTAGTAGTATTCATGAAAGAATAACATCTTATGGTTTGTTCGGGCCTTATTTTTGCTATCATTGGATATGCATGATTCGTAAGACTTACCATTGCTTTTGGTTTTCTGTTGGTTTATTTTCTATTAAATTGTTGGGATTAAAATACTTGATGCTTCTTATTTTTCATCAGTATATGGTTCCTAAGTGACTTTTTCTTGGCCAGTTATTAGCAAACTTAATTGGTATTTTTTAAATAATTTGCATTGAATACATAGGAGTGGTGTACATACACAAATATAACTTTTATCTTACGATTCATGATGCCCAATAGAAAATACCCTGTGTGTACTAGACCCACGTAGTGTGCAGGACCATTGTCGCTGACTCTTTAACTTTCTGTCATGTCAGTTGGAGTGTGAATGCGATGTTTCAAGCTTTGTTGTTTCTTTAAATCCTCCTTATGGTTTTCTGTAATGGGTCATATTCATTATTACAACTGTATTTATTTTTAGTGTAGCTCAATTTAGGCAAATCAGGCACAACCTATCCACGTCCTCTCCGTCTTGGTGCAAGTGGGTCGCGAAAATCCGCATGCTGAATGCTGCTCCAGCTGCTGTGAAGTTGCTTAGGGCGTGGGTAGGTTGTTGATATTAGTTTTGAATGAATATATATATATCCATTGCCATGTCAACTGATACACGTAGGTCTGGATATTACATTCAAAACTTGGTCTCGGCCACAAATATTCCGCAATTAAAGGAATTTTCGGTAGCAAACTAATGAAGCGACAAAAATTAAATTGTATTCATCATACTGGGTAACTGGACCACTATTTTCTTTATCCCTTGAGGACGCGGACAACGACCAATGTGATTTATGGTTTATTTTGTAATTCTTGGAGGGCTTTTGTATTATTTAGGTTACAAACGTGAAAATGTTGCATCTTGGAGGGCTTTTGTATTAATTAGGTTACAAACGTGAAAATGTTGCATCTCTTCTAGTCTCAAACTTCACCCTACTCAGTGTTCTATGTCGTCGAAGTCTCTTTCAAACTCATGCTAGCGAGATTGTTAGCTGTACTATCGTAATACTTTACTAATCTTGACTAGATCATCAGCTTAAGATACCTCCACATAACGGACTCTCCAATGTTTAAAGGCAAACTGTTGTTATTTGGTTATACTCTCTATTCACTCAGTGTCATCATTGGTTATGATTAATTCCAGGACTGGGGATACTATTTTAACCTTGCCGTTGATTAAAGATAAAAACTTATCAGTTAGAAAGAAAACATGAACATTCCACTACGGGGCTCGTGTCAGTTGCTGAAGTCTATCATGTCTTTTGGGAGAGCAGTATGTGCAATAATTGTATTATTCCAGCTGGATGGTTATGACTATTCATGCCCCTTCAATTGTATTTGCTATAAGTTGTTAAAAGGGATTCAGTCTCTCCTCCTCTTGCTTTCCATGACTGGAACCAATGTGCTTCAGCTGTGTGCTTTACGTTCAGCCATAACGCGATGTTGTTAAGTTACATACCCTTGTAACACTCCTATTTTCCCCTTCATTGGCAATCCCAATAAGTACTCGACGTTTAACTATGGCTGACTTTGTATCTTGTTTCTCAATAGCCATTTACAACTCAAACGAACCTCGCTGTATGAAACCCTTGTATTTTCAAATTACTTATTAGGGACATTTGTATCATTTGTGAAGCAAAAGCATCAGTTAATGTTTCATCTAAAATAAAAACATGAAGTCAAAACATGCATCAATATTTTATACAGATATAATACGTGTGTACTGATTTTGATCATATTGAATTTTAGATTAAATGGTCAGAACTTTAAAAAATGGCTCTCCCAAGTGTTGTAATTAGCTACGTGAGCAGTTGTTTTGCACACATATCATACAACCTGTATACAATTATTAAAACGGAACCCATAGAAATATTAAAGTCCTTTACTGCGAAATGTCCAGTGTATTTTAACGCTTTAAATCAGTCCTCTTCCCGAGTTAATTAATTTACGAATAGAATGCATTGGTTTGGTTTACAAAGAATATCTCAATATATACCTTTAGTCCATATTAGATTAAACTACAAAACGTCTTAGGGGGTGATTTCTCGATCATTTTTTTATTTTCATTGCATCCGGGAAAATGTGAAGCAAAATATCACAGTTTTAATACAATTTCACAGTAGGTGAATGATAGCAATATCTTGATACAAATTACAAGGTCATTTTAAGTGTCCGTTAAATCACATCCTTAATGCTACCTTTACAAATCAATGAATTGGCAAACCAACTACCATATAAATTTATGACCCTGGCAGATTAAAAATTGTTGTGACAATTGGTAAAGTACTTCATGATATACATTTCTGAAGGAGTTGAAATCGACAGCATCGACATATTTCTGAATTGTGTGAAATCGCTTATATAATACCAAGCCATAAGCGTAACACTTAACTACCCACTTTTATTATATTTCATAACGATAATTATACGTATCTTGTAACAGAAAAAAAGCAAGGGAGTCTAGTAACGATAGGTTGTTGGAGATTTCCTGCCGTGACTTGGATTTCCAAGGGCATATTAGATCTTTAAGAAATGTAAAAAAAAATACAACAGAAGTTGTGGAGGACAATTGGTATAAGCGTTGCACAACGTATAAAATATCACAGGTTATATTAACGGTATATACAACTCCTGCCGTTAAGTGTTAACAAAAATATTACAACAGATAAGCTGTTCCTGAGTGAGGGACAATGGACCTAATAGTGAATAGTACACTCAGATATGTCTACTCTACATGGGTACTGCACACGCGAATGACTCTCTGACACAAAGAAAATGTTATACAAACGTCCCGTATGAACTTAGCAGGCAATACTCTATAATAATTGAATCTTTCCCAAGAAATGAACTACTGAGGTGGAACAAGTCCATTAATTGTATCAAATAAGTTGACGGGAGTTTTTCCGTCCGTGAGGAGAGTACTCTTCAATCCAAGTCCCTGGAGTAAAGCGAGCTACAATAAAAGAAAGCATTTGAATTATTTTGTATAGCGTTAATACCAAATGATGGACCCTAATATATATACGTTCGAAATGAAAAAAAAGCGTTTCAACAATTGCTTATTACCATAGATGGGCAGGAGGGTTCTGTGCATGAGATGATGCTTACCTGAAGATCCGGACCAGCCGTAGCTATAGCTTGAACTGTCTCAACACCAAGGGCTTTAACTTGAGTTTGGACTTTGGTGATCTGAAACCAGAAGCAAGAAATTAGCAATCATGAAAATGCATGTTTGCTAATGATGTGGACAAAAATATCTAAGGAGTACCACCGTGTAATAGGCACGTTATATATATATATATCTTATATAGATTATAGAAAGCTACAACAGGTAACGGTATAAATTGTAAAGATATTGGGAATCACCTCGATGTTTGAAACCTCGCTGGATTTATGCAGCTCCAACTCATTGCATGCCTTGATATAATTCAACTCTTGGGCTCGAGCCTAGGAGAAAACATTAGAAAACGCGAGAAGTTTACATCAAGAAATAGAAATTATATATAGACCATAACCCATAAGAATATTGGAAACCAATAACCCCCAAGCAGTCAGATTAGCTCAATACATTTTGCCTTTTATTCAACATTAGCTAACCTTTAAAAGTACACAGGAAATACACAATGGAAGACTCATATCAATATCTCCTTGGTGTTATTTAATTTTGGAAAAGAGATTAAAAAGTAATAAGCTGCTCACCAATTGCTGTGTTCCCAAGGTGGCCGTGTGTTCAATCATTGCCGCTTCTGCCTTTAATTTCTCAGCTAAAATATTTAAAGAACATTTTATCAAAGGAATTCCAGGGGCGACCCTAACACAGCAACTTCAATAACTGCTGTGCAAAGACTTCATATTATCCAAGAATCCATACATATCAAAACTGTGCATAGATTTCATATCATCAGAAGAATGCATACATGTACATCAAAACTATTAATTTAACAAGCTCTTCCTAAGTATAACAAGGAATGTACTTACCTACGATTTGACTTTCACACTCGATTATCATGCTCTCTTTTTTAGCCTGCGCTTCAGCCACTGCTTGGCCCGTGGACTCAACAGCTGATGTAATGGCCCGAAGCTCCAGCAGTTTACATCTCTCTTTTTCAGCTTCTTTTTCATTCAATAATTTAGCACGATCCAAATCTCCGCAAGCTTTCTGTTCCAGACACCGCGCATCGTTCTTGGCCAATTGTTCAATTGATCTACAAAACAGTGTACCTCAGTGTCAAACAGAGCAACGAAATATTTGGTAAATACATACTTGATAAATGTTTTCCTAATATATTTTTCAGACTAACAAATGGATTGAAAATTATATTACGAAAAACCATTCGACTTTACTCATCACCTGTCATTTTAAGCATTCTTCCTTTATACAACTATTATCGATGTTACCACGTTTTTGTATTAATGTCAACCTTATCACCTTATGACTACGGTACTATCTGTATCAAAACTATCAATAACCATAAACAATAATGTATAGCCCCCATCAAACGGTAAATATGTCTGGGCGTGATGAAAAATTCTACATATAGTCGTATGATGGAATCCACCTGAATAACAACAAAAAATGTTTTTAAAGAAAGTAACGTTTTAAATACAGAGACGTTCTATTGCTAACATACTTGTACAAATACATGCAAGCTATTTTGTACAACACTTACTGGGTAGCAATTTCAATTGCCATCTGGATCGATTTAGCAAGGCTATCCCTCATCCTTGTATCAACAGGCTCGATGCTTTGGACATCAATGCTAGTGACCACCTAAGAGGAAAGGCAAATAAGTTCTAGTTAACGCTTACTGGGAATAAAATGGACTGTTCAATGCAGAAGAAAGGAGTCGATGAAGATAAGCCTCCATGAGAAACATAGATATGATAGTTCTTCAACTACAAACTAATAGTCTCTCAATATAAAGGGACGGCGTGAATGACTCACCAGATTGTTGGCCTGGAAAACACGATTGGTTTTGGGATTCTTCTTTTCGTCCAGTCCGAAAACTGCAGCCTGAATGACTTGGGCCGAATGACGGTGGAATGTATCGAAAGATATTTTAGCCACTGCCCCTCGAATATGGCTTCCTAAAGACATAATGATATCGGACTTAATAAAGAATATGATTTGGTTGATTATTTTCATAATTATACGGTTGATCAGGAATTATTAAATGCAAAGGATAATCTATCATGTAAATCCAACCAAGAAGAACACCAAGTATTCTAATAACCTATCTGTCTGCAGGCGAAACCAATGAAATCAGGGACAGAGAATATTTTCTCCGCACTTTCTGGATTTGTTTTATCCACCTGAAATAAATCATTAATTTTGAATCAAATATTCAGAGATACACATATGCAAAATCCTATTAGCTGTAAATGTCAGAGAATAACAATATTTAATTAAAAGATGGGCGATCTTACCTCGAAATAATTATTGAATGCCAACTTTATCTGCAATCTTGCATGATCCATTGTTTCTACTTGAATAATATCAGTGATAAAGTCAGGGCCGAGCATGAGAGCCAGAGATTGCATAGCATCAGACCTCTTGGGTTTTCCAGCTGCAAATGGAATTTACTTAAAATGTTAAAATGTCTCCCGAGATGTTTTGGCCACGATAAGTTGAGGCCGTACTAAAAGATTGAGGTGTTCTCTGTGATCTTTAAGAAACTAGTATTATACAGTTTAGTGTTTTACAACCAAGAGGTGTTTACATCATGATTTAGTATCCCCTTAATTTGGTAAATTTATAAGACTATCATTAATAAATCGTCCATTCTTATGAAGACGATGTGTCGTCGTTACTCTTGCTAAAAACAAACCCAAACTTATTTAAGTAGTATGAACGTGTCAATAAAAGCTAAGAAAACTTCATTTACCACTAAGATGGAGAACATTGAACTCTTCATCGGGGGCAAGGATGACCAGATCTGGTCCGAACACAACCCTTGATGTCTTGGTTATATGGTTCAACACCTGGCACAAAAAGTAAAATTTGTGAGTAAGTTCATGGATCAATAGGGCAGGAAATGAATAACAAACAGTCATATATGTTTCGCGGGCCAAGTTCAGTAAGGCATCTGTAAGCCAAATCAGATGTATAGGTCTTACCTGAGTGGCCGTATTGTGTGGAGTGCGGTAGCTTATGACACGGTGTCTGTTTCCATCCTGAAAGAAAACGATTTCACATAGTATCCAAGTTATCCGAGACGAGAGAATTATCAGAATATCGTAAAATTCTATCCCACCGAGCGATTCAGGATTGATAGAATCCACTGTTTTAAGCAAACCCTATAGACACCAACGTCAATAAAAATCGAGAATATATTTATGTGAAATTGAAGGGAAAACTACAAACCTGCAGTAGAGTGGGATCGATGGATTGTTCGAAGTAGGCAATTTTGCGAACATCCTCGGAACCCGTACCACCCCCTTTCCTGCGTTAATGAAAACAAAATAAATATGGCTTCATATAAAACAAATATCCTCACTCAAGGCTTCATACATTTATATAAACCCTCCCTCAGGCTATAAACCATCATCCTAGATGGAGACACCTTATTTCTAGGAGGCCAAACCCCAAAACACTGCCGACAGTTCTACGGACTGAATGTCCAATTTGCAACACATTGAAAAAGATAGGTCGACTAAACCAACCTGAGCATTTCCTCCACTTCTGCAGATAACTTTTTCTCAAAAAGCACTTCATGCTCAGTGAGTAAATAGGAATTAGGTCCCATTACAGCCCGTACCTAGGGAAAGCAACACTTAATTTAAAACACTGTTTCATTTTCATAATTTACATCACGGTTTGCATAACTGGAAATGTGAAACAAAAAGAGTTAAATGTGAAACACTAAAAGTTAAATGGAAATGTGAAACAATGATATATTGGGATCCTGACCTTCCCTGTTCTTGTATCACGAACATAGATTCCTTCATTTATCGCCAAAGGAATCGATTTCCTATAAGAGATGTGACATAGTGTATATCATATATGATTCTCTAAACCAAACCTGTAGTTCGAGAAAGTATTTGTGCGAGTGAGTTTGTGAGAGTACATGGCTGAAGATGCAGGCCGAAGATGTATGAAATTAACGAAATAATGTTGAAGGTTAATCTGTCACATCGATTTTAACTTATGGCGCTATCCATTAGGTTTACAGCTCACCGCCGAGATATAATGTAAAGGTAGAGACAATAAAATGCGTAACTCCTACCTTTGATCTAGCACTTTGACTTCAATGGAAGGTATGTATGATCTAGGGCCACGCACCATCCATTTCTCACCGGCCTTCCTTGTCTGCTCGTCTAGGAAATTAATAAACAAACAATGGAGGCACAATGTATTTAGAGAACAAAAACGTTTATAACATATTCGTAGATAATGCTTTAGACCCCTGAGGTTAAACATGTCATAAATCTTGTCAAAACAACCTCATATTCTTTGTCGCACACTGAATAACTGGCAACACAACAGCACTAGTTTTTTTGTTGTTTTTTTTTAGTTTTTTTTATTTAGAATTTTCATACAGCGAATCTTCGGTAAAATAACAGTTGAACATAAACGGGCATGCACAGTGTACAAATAATTTTATGAACAAGTGATGTCATGTACGCATGAGGATAATGGGCTCACAGGGGATAATTCAAATTAGAAAAACCATGGGTTTCCACCCACTGCTGTGTCTAGCTAGACTACATTTAATGTAACCAACTACTCAAGAACAAGTTAGGTTAGACAAACATAAATCAAGTAAGGTGAGAAAGGTACAATCAAAGATAGGAATAAAAGTATGGTTAGTTAGGTGGATTTGTTTCGGTTGGTTTGGACAGCTTGAAGATACAGCATGCCCTTGGGTCAGTGTGGGTTTGCTATGGTAGCGTGAAGATACTGCGTACCATTAACCATTGGTCAGTCTGTGTGGGTTTTTAGTTGTATTTGGTTCTGTTTAAGGATGTTCTTGAATTGTTTGTATGAGGGGGTATTTTTTTCTGTTGAGTTGAGGGAGTTCCATGCTTTGGCACCCTTGTAGCAGGGTGCACATTTGAGTTTTTGGCATGGGTAGTGGTAGGTTATATTTAATTTGCGAGCGGGTGTTTTTTGTGTGCGTTGGTGAGTTTGTGGGTGCATTTCGGGATCGTTTGTACATGAGGCACAGTAGATGTTTTGCCCTTCTTCGATCCAGTGTCTCGAGACCTAGAGATGGTAGAGTTATGATTCTGACTGCTCATGTTTGGATGCATTCCAGTTTGTTTGTGTTTGCTTGTGTTGCAAAGTTATATATTGTTGAGTTATAGTCGAGTAAGGGTAGTATCATTGCTTTGTAGATTTTCAGTGTTGATTGTTTGGTGAGCATGTGTCTTATGCGTGCTAGCATGTAGAGTTTATTGTTTGTGGCTTGCGTTATAGCATTTATTTGTTTGTGTGCATTGAGTTTGTGGTCTAATGTGGTGCAGAGGTACTTGTAGTGTTCAACTTCAACTAGTTCTAGCTCGGTGTTGTGTAGAGTCAGTTTGGATGTAGTAGGTGGGGTTGTTCGCTTTGGGGTAAAAGCTATGACTTTTGTTTTCTTTGTGTTGATTGTAAGTTTGTTGGTGTTGCACCAGGTTTCTAGAGCATGCAGGGCTGTTTGAATTGTGGGAATGGAGGCATTGTGTGATTCAGTGGACGTGTAGATGACAGTGTCATCTGCATATAACTGGGTCTTGACTTTGGGTAAGTTAGCAGGGAGGTTGTTAATGTAGATGAGAAATAGTAGTGGACCTAGGATGGAGCCTTGGGGCACTCCAGTTTTAAGGGGTAGGGTGGTTGATGTGTGGCCATTTGCTGTGACAGCTTGTGAGCGATTTTGTAGATAGCTTTGGAACCATTTGGTTGAGTTCGGATCTGAGTTTAATTTTTCAAGCTTTTTAAGCAGGAGTGAATGGTCAAGGGTGTCGATGTCGATGGTCAATGGTCAATGTTATAAACTTAATCACTGTAACATAGTTACCTCTGACATAAACTAGTTTTAGTAAAAGATCCTGGCTTAAACTTTGCAAAGTTAAGGATTTATTTTAGGAAGTCTCATTCAGACATGCATCTGCCACGCCCCTTACCGACTCAGAGGCCAACTACCTTTCTTCCCACCACACACTCATGGGTCACTTCTAAATGTCCAAAGTACATGCCGCAGTCCAAGTCACTGTTATCTTAGGTTTGATCACATGGGAGGGAGGGGCAGGGAACTGACCAACAGGTCAGCAAAGGGAGGGGGTACTGATTAAGAGTGGGAGGGACAGGGGAGGAAAGATAACTAACTGACTGAGACATGGCGCAAAGGTATTGGTCAGGTGTGACACTGGTCGCTCTGGCCTCATATTCATTTTATTAGTCTATTGTTAACCTGCGGCTGATTGGAACTTTTATCCATCCAGGTAATTAATTGGTCCAGTCAGGATAAGCCAATCAGCCCAGGCTCTGCGTAATCTATCTAGTATATAAGAATAAAGGATTGCCGTCCTCTTGTTAGTACGGTTCTAGGCTTGAAACATACATCTCTGTTTGTTGCGTTGATTCATTTTTCGCTCAACTGCTGACCCTAGATATTTATCGGAGAATGACACACAATTCTTCAATAGTATTGGCCTTTAAAGAAATACAAAAAATAAGTTGCCAAGGCCCGAGTAACGATAAGATAAGATCTAACAAGAAATTTTGGCTGTGACCAAGGAGAAAACGGTTCCCCCCAACTAATTCCGCGGCCGTCCAGCGCGGGAAAAAGCGTCTTCAAGTAGGTCTGCAGTGCGCGTTGCTAACAACGTAACGTGTAAATTAGAACACGTCACGACGACCTGTACAATATTGCGTCCTGTACGGCATATCGATATATTTACAAAAGGATATCCGCATCTAGCAGTGCAGTTTCCCTCATATCTTCCTGAAATGTTGATAAAATTAGATATATAGGGGTAGAAAAGCATGCCCTTTCTGAATTTTAACATCTTGGCAATGTATTTCGATTAGAAATAGCGTTTTTTATCATTTCGCCGGAGCATAATTTCCCCGCGATGTGCCTGCCACAACCCAATAGGATCAGGTCGTCGGAAAATGTACAATCGTTGTCTCTATATATTTGGCAAATCTTGCTAATTTACTCTGAAAAATGAAAAATACTAGCTAGGCTATACGTGTAACATTGATTTAATGAATCTGCTTGGTTATGTAGCCTAAAACTAATAGAAAAAAATCTGAGAGGAATGGTGCAGGCGAATTGTACATTTTCGTACATCCTGACTCAATAATGGGGCCTAATCTCACCTGTATCCATCAATTTCTATCACTTAGGGAAGAGTGATATATAAATATGGTTCTGACCGAATGCAAGCTTAGACATTTCTCTTTCCGATGGTGTATAGGGTTAGGTAATTCTTTTATATATTAATGCCTTAAAATCCCATATTGGACAAGCCAGTTTTGCACGACGATCGGATTTTTGTCAATCCCATACTTGTCAAGCAGCAGCCCTGGGAGGTTCAAAATGCAGTTTTACATAACCAAACAGATTCGTTCAATCAATCCTTGATATAAACACATATTTAGAGGTAGAAAAGCATGCTCTTTCTGAATTTCATGTTTTTGGCAACTTATTTTGAGTAGAAACAGCTATTTTTTATCAATTTGCGGGAGCGTAAAATCACCGCGATGTGGACGCAAGTGCGTCGGAAATTAAGGTGGGAATAGGCGGAATGGGGTTTTCCTTATAAGGGGGCGACGCAGACGCGCAAAGAACAGGCGGCAAAAACTGGAACCTATATAAGGTTTCCCAGTACGAGCGCCTTCGGCGCTCGTACCGCCTTCGGCGGGGGAAACCTTAAAAAAACGATGGTAGAATAGCTGATATTAAAATGTGTTTACTTTTTCCTGAGTCATCAACGAACTCTTCCAGCGCCTGAAGTATAACTGCCTCATCTTCATGCAGGACATATGCATTAAGAATACCCTCGGGAATGCTTTCATCTGTAATTCAAAATCAATCTCCTACATGAACACCGTTTAGAAACTTGATTGTCGTGGTATAATATGGGTTGTATGTCACAGAAAAGCCATAAAAACCGACCATGTTAAGGGTTCTCTATTTGAGCACTGTTCAGTGGTGGCAAGTTCTGGAACTATTACCAGACTATGTATAGGTTTTGTCTTTCCCGTTCACTAATATCATTAGATATACATATCTGAAGTATATGGAGGTGATAATATCAATTTAAAAATATCTGGTGTTTTTGAAAATCAAATTTTAGGGTCAATTTATGTACCATACCGTTACCCCCACCCCCTATCAATATGAATGGTACAAAACTGATTTCAGTTTTTAAATCACTGAGCTCCACATGCATTGTACAAACACACATTGAATTTGGAACCAATTTTGCGATTTAATTACAATTTTGACTATATTTAACTGAAAAAAATCTGTATTTTTGCTATTTCATATATTTCAGGACGGCCTCACAAAAAAACTAGACGGTGAAAACTATATTTTTTTCTTTTAAAACAAAGAAGACACTCCCATGGCAGGCAGTATATATTACAGTTTGAAAAACATCTGTATACGGGTTCTTGGTGGGAAATATGACTAGACGGTGAATTGATTTTAAAAATCATGTGGCCTAGGTATGATCATATATACAAATAATTCAAGTTTAGGAAAAATCTGATTATTTTTTTAAATAGGCTCGAGAACCCTTAAACAAAGTATATATATTTCTCAATAGTATCATATGTATTATATAGTCACATGTTATACAACTGCATTAGAAAACTGGATGCCATTAACATTAATGAAATAATCTGCCTTATTTGTAAAACTTGCAATTTGTTGTATACATAATTTTATATGGCTCGTTTTATCTTTCACCATCACACACAATGACTGAAATGCGCAAAGGCACATGCATACATATGCTTTATTTTGACGGAAATCTTTCTCGAGTATGAAATACCTGGTTGGATGAAGAAAGTGCAAGGGCCACAGCGGCGTTCAAGGCGCCCACGATGCTGAATTCCATCTTTGTCGACTGGATTTTGGATAACGCAATAGTCGTTTATTCCTAATACAGTCCTTTGAACAGTTTGGGTGACGGTCTGGAGTAAGATCATATACGATACATTTTAATTTAATTCCCATATTACAATAATCAAAATCAAGCATCAGTACAAACGGCAACTATCATATATACAAAGAATGATATAACTGCAAGTCATTTTTCATTCGGTAATTGGTCAAAACCTACCACTCCAATTTGTGCCGGGAGCGTCTCGGTGTCTTCTACTGTAACAGTCCATCGGTCTCCAGTTTTCCTGAAATAAAGTGCACAATAACATTTTTTACTGTGAGGCTTGCAACGTTGTATTATCAATACTCAGTAAATACTAAGTATATATCGAAAAGACTAGTCTACTAACGTGTTACATGTACCCGGGCCGAGTCAAGGTGAGAAAACAATGCAAAGGCAAGCGAGAACCTTCCTAACCTTTTCTTTCCGAAAATATCGGTAATGGTCTCCGTTGCACACAGATGAACGGCAATATTTGGAGTAAGAACAATAGGCTTTTCAATTTTAATGACCTGAAGTAAAAAAGTATATATAATATATATACAAACATAGAAACCAAGTTGTTATCGAAAGGTTTTGGTTTTTTTAAAAAAATCTATCACAACAACCCAAAAGTATTCGGTAATAGGATAATCAACATCCCAAGTTTCTGAAGATTTATTAGTTTTCCTCCAGTAATAACATTAATTTCCATTCAGTGTCAGACTATATCATATATTAAATATCGGCATTATACTTATTTAATAGTACAACATATACCTCTTCAAATGGTCCGGGTAAATAAGCGCCATTTCCATGGACCAACCATTCCTCACCAGTCACTCTTTTTCTGAATTCAAATTTAAGATTTAAAACCACAGGCACAACGATTAATCGCATTCAGAAGGAGTAGAACTTAACGTGAAGATTAATCCAAATTGTAGCAGGGACGACTACATCCCCAATTGTAGTGAGCTAGGAATGGAAACATGGTAACAATTGAGTTTTCTTGTGTAATCTATTTAACTAGACAGGTCAAGCTATAGTACTTATTTCTCAAATGTTCCTCTCTGAGTAAAATGATAAATGAATAGCCAACTAACCTGCCCTTCGTGTCCTCAAAATCTTGACTAGCCTTGAGACGCAAGGACTGGTCAGGTTTAATTACCAGCGATTTTACCCTTTGTACAAATTCCTGTAGGGAAAATCAAATACTCAGTGAAAATGTAATGGGAATTAGTCAAGGAAATAAAAAAGTAAATGGTATGTGTTTTGGCATGTAAGAACATAAAAATATTAGATTGAAGTTGAATATTATGTGCCGGCTATAATATAAGTTTCAAGCTCAGTATTATGTATCAATGTATCATCGCATGAATAACCCCGCGAGGGATTTTCCCGGTGTACATATACATATTTAGCATGCTATTTCTTATCACTAGATAAGGTAAATGACGCATAATTATATACATCATAAATAGCTAGAACTTACAGCATTAGCTGTTGGTATGTAGACACAAGGCCCGTTCACTTGCCAGCGTTCACCTGTCACACGCTTAGTTCCATTATCATCAAAATCAACGTTTGCCTCAAGCCTAATTCCTTCATTCACTGGAATAATTGGCAGTGGCTTTAAGGCGGCCTGGTATTTCCAATTGGTAGATACACCAGTCGTCTTCTCTGCGCCTACTAATGATTCCCCGGGATACAAGGGAAATGGTTCCTGAATCATACGATGAGAAAAGCAACCTTTGTATTCGAAAATTGTGGAAGAATCAAATTATTATCTAGTGCTGTGCACTAAACTATTTTGGTACCTATTCAATGAACATGTGCATGAAAGCCTTTAATAAAACAAGGTGTTTTTATGAACAAAAATAGGAAAATTTACATGTACCGTACAATATATAATATATGTCATTTTTCACTTGACAAACTTACCCCACGTAGACGAACTTCCTTTTCACCATGTTTGAGTTGAGTTGGTTTACCAGCTTCATATTTTCTACAGGAAAAACATTATGTTGATAATTATTACATAACATTTTCTTAGAGTTTCTACGATCCAAACGCTAATGATATGCATAATACTGTTGCAACACTTAGCCATCAACAAATACTTGTAACGTATTTCATAGATATTAAGAAAGAGACTAAGCTGTCAAGAATATTAAAAGGTAGAACATCAGGGTTTGCATGGGTTTTTTTATATATAAAACTGAGCAGACGATGTAAACATATATTTTAGCTTTTTTGAGTTCGATATATGATATTGTCAACTGAAAAAATCTAGAATAAACAAAGAATAATTGACAAAGTAATCAGCAATATCTTCTCGGGTTAAGCTATATAGCCCTATCCATGTATTGATTATTTGTTATGCATAGCGAGTTAAATTCAAACTAAAACATTCTATGAATAGCGGAATAGACACCACCCTTTGAAGCTATCTCCCCTAACTAGTAAACATTGATGGATAAGAAACACATATGGAGGCTAAAATAACAGGTATAAATATACTTACATGCATGGATCTTGAACAACACAATATTTTCCCGGTGGGACAATAACGAAAGGAAGAGGACCTGCTACCAGTTCTTCGTCAGTTTGGATAACTCGAGTCTGAGGCCCACATTCAACGACGATAACATTCAGATTCTGTAAGAGGATAACTTGAATTGACTAGTTTGTCAATGATTAACCAATTAAAAACCCAATCGTATCCAATTCTGACGCCTCATTTGTTCATTTATCCCTAGACAATAAACCTGTCATATACCGGTACGGTAACACTTTTATCCCCTCTCATCCACGTAATGATCAATATTTTCGCAGTATGGCACTTTTTGTACATGGGAAGTATTTTTCAGGAAAAAATAGAACTAATCGTTTTATGGTGGCATTTAACTTGGAATGGACACATCAAATGATCGAAAATTGATGCGAGGTAGGCATAAAATACCAAATATCTAGAAAAATGTTAATCGGGAATCCAGCCCTTTAGTAGGAGGTAGGGATAGATACTCCGTCTAGAAAAAGGCCTACTCTAATATTAAATAAGCACTGTAATGCTCATATCACTGCATATACATGTATTTCAGATCAAGGTAAAATAAAAATAACTGCAATAGACTATCAATAATCATTTTTTGAATTTCACAAGTCTGAAATTCTGTCCTAGTCTAATTAAACATATGACATGTCAACAAACCATATACTATTTTATTCCAATAGTCTTTCCTAATCTTGAATTAATCAATCCATTTGAGCAAGTACTCCTACACTTCACGAAGTATCTCCTACGTTTAAATGGCAAGCCAAATAGGGAAACAAATATTTAGAAATTCATATACACATCTTCCCTGCAAATTTGAAGAAAATGGTATTGAAGTGAATTGTATATTATTTCCTTTTGGGGAAACATTTAAGATTAGAGCAAAAGATTATAATTCTCCTAATTGCAGTATGAAGTATGATTCATCACTATATCAATTTATTTTTCCGTCTACTGATTCAGTACACAATATAATATTCATGCCACTTCACCTGATGTACACTATACTATTACGATTGTTTTCATTTTTTTTCATACAGGGCTATTCCCTTTTTTTTCTTCGGAAACCCTTTATTATGGTATTTAAGAATCATTGAACTCTAGCCATACCTTTAATATAAGTAATAACTGCGAAAATATTTTGATATTATGTACCTTCTGAACCTTAAAGGATTGTCCCGATGGGCCTTAAAACCAGCAGAATGCATTAAAACAATACTCAATATACAAGAAAAAATCCTGAGGGATCGTATGTCTCCTGCAGACCCCTATAGATGGTAGCTTGGACCCACTCTCATATATTTCTGAGGAGAATCCTGAATGGAGATTCATATTTCTCCTATTCAATTAAGGGAAGTTCAAGACAGCTAGGGTTCCCATAATCAGTAATTTTGATTGTGGGTTTTTAAGGGCCTTAAAAATCCGTAATTTTCAAAGTGCATCAGTAATTTTAGATCGGAGGTCAGAGCCCTGTAGAATGTGCTCAACTGGCACTCATTTTCTAAATGATTTCCTGGGGGACCATGCCCCCTGACCCATATATGGTGGCTATGACACTGTTGGGTCATTTTTCTAAACCACCTTTTTCAGTTTTTTTTTATAAGCATTTTTTATAAACATATTCATCTCATCTCAGGCAACTTAAATCTTTAATTTTAACAAGCGAAATTTTGCCAGAATTATTCCTTTAAAATAAAGAGCTCATGTAGGCCTATATTTTTAAGACATTTTTTGGCATGCTCACTATTTTGTTTGTAACCTCGCTAAACTTAAGGAAATGAAGTCTGAGTAAAATAGCTGCTTTCCTCTCGCCAGTAAAACTGCTCTGAATCCCCGATTGAGGTCCTCAATCAGGGATTCAGAGAAGTTTTACTGGCGAGAGGAAATTAAGCAATGAGGATGAGGCGGTAATGCTGGGCATTACGAGACATTAACAGGTGGCGCCTCTACCCTTTCTCCGGAACTAAATACCGGAAGTGGCCTGTACTGGTCACTTGGAGCCTGCTTGTCACGCTGACCGCACGCTTCATTTACTAGGCTTCATTTACTAGGCTTTTACCATTTACACTATTTTACAACATTTCTACAACCAAAATGACGAATAACAAAGGCCGAGGGGGTAGAGCACGAACCCAGAATAAGCCTGAGGGACCTAAAGACGACGAAGGACCTCCTACACAGGTCGAAGATCTTGGCTCGGAGCCAGATATCGACATTGACGATACCCAACAAACTGAGGGTGATACCGCCGGTGACAAAGATGGCGGCGAAATCCTTGACGAGGACCCACCACCGCTATTACCTGACGGTGAGACGCACGAAGCCGACGATACTGCTGATGATGACGCACCTAAAGTCCGCAGGTCAAAGCGCCCTAGGGTTCCAGCACGTAGAAAATCAATACTATCCCCAAAGAAAATTAAACGCAAGAAAAAGGAGAAGGAAGTTCCGGAACTGAGTCATATGGAGATAATGTCTAACATGCTCAGTAAAATGTGCCAGGATGCGGTGACCAGGTCCGAGGCTAAGTCAGGGCAGACTCAACATAGGAGGGAGGTGAGACACCGAACTCCGTCTGTCAAAGCCAACGCACTGCGACCCAAATCCAGGCATGTTAAACAAAAACTATACGAACAATTCACAGAGGAGTCAGACAGTGCTAGTGAGTCTGAATACTCAGAGGACCAGTCCCCACCGAAACGACAAAGACGACCCCACTATAGTGACCACCGCCAACGACGCAGTAGTGGGGGTCGGAGAAAGAAATGCCAATGTGACAGTGACGGCCCCAGCCCGCTGCACCGCTGTCACCCAGTCAACAGCTACCGCTCCAGGCAGCCAGCCGACTCGTCTGAATACGAATCAGAGGATGATGCCATCCCATCGCCTAGACGTCTCACTGGGAGATATAGGTCCTCTAGGACCATGCGGCGAGCATTGGAATCCCAATACTCATCCAACACAAAACGAGGTAGAGTAACATTATTCGAGGCTCCAGAGACATCTCTCCCCCCGGACAAGGCCGGTAGAATTAAGAAGGAGAAGCGTGATCTCACGCTGGCAGAATATACCTGCGGTTTTGCTAACATGTCAAAAGAACGATGTAGACGAGGTTCCACCTTATGGTACATGATGCACCACCTCTCAACGTTTGCTGAAGACAGTGCGTTGAAAAGCTGGCCCATGGCACATACATGGACAAGGGCCTGCATGGACTTGATCATTGATGGTCAAAATGGGTGGAGTGATCTGGATGTATTCGGTGAATATCGTGCAAAGTTGGCGTGGAACCCGCCTCAAGCTGCAACAAAAGGAAGTGCTAGTGCTGATCAGGCTGTGTGCAAGGATTACAACTTCGAGTCGTGTACCCATACTACAAGCCATAGTGACAAAGGAGTGGAGTTCCTCCACGTGTGCGGGTACTGCTACTTTGCCATGAAAGGGCGTGAGAATCACCATCCGGTGAAAGAATGCAATAATAAGAAAACACCGCAAGCTAGCTTACACGGCGGAGAGTCGTCATATCGCAAAAATCACTACAACAACAACAAGAAAGTGAGCTCTAATCCTTCAAAAAACGGGCAGACTCCTGCGGCACAATAAAGGAACTGGGTGAGTTGAAATCTAATGTATATGCCGACTTGCTATTATCTGACACTTCAATACAAACTATCGATTGCAATGTAAAAGTGCCACGCCCATTTAAAGATGGCGATGTCAACAATATGCATGGCCAAACCACAATGGCAGCCACGCATCACACGAGACCTCGCACTGCGCGAGACTCTCGGGCCAGGCGAGAAGTAAACCAAAATGGCCACCAATGCAACGATAGTACAGTCGGGCATATACAAACAACTATGAAACCACCTCAATCTAATTTCATTCCAGTTTCCGAAGGCAAAAGTGAGAAAATATGTGCCAGCAGGAGTAAATCCAATACGAACCCAATCGAAGTAGTGACTAATTCGCACAATGTTTGCCCATTTCAGACGCCCGTGGGAAAAGACTCCAGCCCAAGTGTGTCGAGCTGCGACATGTCTAACTCGAGTGAACTCCCAGCCTTCCTACAAGCAATCGGGTACTCAACATTGTGTTCTAGCATAAATAGTGTCAGCGAACCAAAGGACTGTGATATTCAAATATGTGTTAGCAATGAAAGCAACGACTGTGTTGAGGCGAGTGATACTGATGACTTCCCTCAGAATAGGCTATTCAATGCATATAGTAACTGGCCGTTCCCACATATCGACCTCAACCAATCTATGGCCACAATCTATGACAAAGTCAAAACCCACAATGTTCCAAACTACAGAGGGGCGAGGATAAAACTCCAAACTTCTCTAAACACTGATGAATGGAAGCAACTCGCCACCGGCCACAAGGCAGACCAGCTGGTCCTCGACGGCATAGCCTATGGGTTCCCCCTGCAGTATGTAGGAGGCCCAAGATATGACGCTCAACAAATTGACAATCATCCATCAGCTAACCAACACTTGTCACATGTGCGGAAGTTCGTACACGAAGAGTTGGCGTACTCGGCAATATCAGGGCCCTATAAACAACCTCCGTTTGTGCCCTGGCTAAATGTTAGCCCGTTGATGACCAGACCCAAGGCTGACAGTAATGACAGGCGTATAATTGTCGACTACTCCTTCCCGGAAGGGGGTGTGAACGCCTACATATATAAAAACAGATTCAACAGGGTTCCAGCATACCACCAATTGCCTACAGTATCGTGTGCCACAGAAATCATTAGGACGTTCGACAAACCCCCAGCAATGGCTGTCATAGATCTAAGCCGAGCTTATCGCCATTTCCCGCTATGCCCCCTCGACTGGCCACTTACGGCCATATGTGTAGATGGACTGTTTTACATCGATAAGGTGCTCCCATTCGGGGCGAGGAGCTCATCTTTCGTCATGTAATCTATTGCACAATACATAGTAAGGGCTTTGGAAAAGCGAGAAATCATTGCCAAACAATATCTCAACGACCTTCTGATAATACGCCCCGATAAAGAATCAGTCGACCACCACATGAAAACAGTCTATCAGCTATTCAAGCGCCTTGACCTTCAAGTAGCCCACAAGAAGACACAAGGCCCCGATTTCCAGGTCAAATGGCTTGGAATAGTCATAGACACTAAGAAGAAGGAACTATCTATCCCCGCCGCAAAACTTACTGACACCAGTGCCTGTTTGGCTTATATTCTGCGCCAGAAATATATATCAACGCATGAAATGCAGTCTGTCGTGGGACGAATCGCCCATGTGGCAAAGATCATCAGCCCTGCTAGGCTATTCATGCAAAGGCTACTCGCGGCCATGAGGGCAGCAGCTGGGGCAAAGATAGCCATCACAAACCATGTAAAGGCGGACTTGGCATGGTTCATACGTTACACTGATCAGTTTAATGGAAAGGCGATAATACCCCACGGCCACATAGTTGAAAATATATGGGCGGACGCTTGCCTGGAAGGAGGCGGGGCCGCCAACGGTATAGAAGCCTATATGCACAAGTTTTCTGAAGAGACGAAAAGTGGGAAGTCAATAAACCAATTGGAGGCTATAAACTGCTTAGCGGCCGCTAGAATGTTCACTAAGCCCCACCACGCAGGGGGCGTGGTCCAGGTGCATTGTGACAACACAGCAGCTGTATACTCATATGTTGACGGTAGAGCCAGAGACGATACCTTGGCTTCTTGCGCTAGAGCACTCTGGTACACTGCCATGAAAATGCAGGTGACTTTTAGTTTCGTCCATGTGCCGGGGAAGAATATGGTCATCGCCGACGCCCTCTCTCGCGCATGCCTATCTCAGCAAGAGATGACTAATGCCCATCATATAGTCCGTGATCGTGCACTCCGCCTCATCAAAGTCAATAACAAAGTATTCAACCTTACTGTCTTGCAGGGTTAGCGCCAGCATCTCTTCGCCGCGCAGCATCCCGCCGTCAGAGACAGGCGCACCGGCCTGGAACTGTCGCCAACAGACATGCAGCGGCTAGGAAGTTCATCTCATTTTGCCTATACTTGGGTGTAGACTACGGAGCTCCATCACATGAATTGTTCTGTTGCTTCATCAAGTATTTGGCGAAGTACTCAGCTGTCCCAGCCTCTATAATGAACACAGTGATGAGTGTTAGAACCTTCTTCAAGCTGGCCTCACTAAACACAGGCCCCCTGTACCAACCCCGGGTGTCCTACGTGATGAGAGGCCTCCAGCTCACCATGAGACACGTACCATCACCAAAACTTCCTGTTTCGCCATCATTCCTCCGCAAGATCTTGTCGCACTGTGTGCACCTCTCCTACCTGAGGCAGGTGAAAGTGGCTCTCCTCATCATGTATGCCGGCATGCTCAGACAGAGTAATGTCGCCCCTGCCTCGCCATACTCATTCGACAAGTCAAGACACCTCGTCCGTCGCGACGTTGCCCTTACTCGTGATGGGGTACGCATCGCTGTTAAATGGTCGAAGACCATGCAGTCTTCGAGGCAGGCAACCATCATCTACGTTCCAAAAGCTGATGACCCTTCAATATGCCTATACACAGCAGTCCGACGCCTGTACAGATCTCAACCTTCAGTGGGAGACACAGCTCCCCTCCTCACCTTTATGTGACTGTCCTTGATTGGCCTAAGTTAGGATTGATAGTTTGATTGTCATGAATTGATGCGATACGGCGCAGGTGGTGGTATTAGGTTTTTAATAATTACAGAAAGTAGTAGAGTGAAAATTTTCAATTTCAACATAGAATGTAAATCATCATGAACTGAGATAAAGTGTAAACTGTACATAATGTCGTGATGAATAAAGCATTTAAAAACAAAAAAAAAACCTTCGATGATGGCCTACCGCTTACACTACCATATATTAGGCACTAGTGGAAACATCTACTCAAAGCGGTGGGCGCTTCCCCAAAGAGCTACTCACTCCACAGTCTTAGACAAGGATGTGCTTCACACTTGTACAACTCCGAGGGTGCTTCAATACAAGATCTTAAAGCACACGGCACGTGGGCCTCCGATGCCATAGCAGCATACATACGCCCATTTACAAACACTCGCACATCGGTCCACTCGGCCCTCAAGAGACTCAAATAATCCCCTCCTTGGTACCTTGCTATATGTTTGAAATGTTCTTACTCTAATTTACACCATCTCTTATTTATTATATCAAAATGTACTCCAATGAAAATGTGATACTATTTTACAAATGTTCAACAAAGATGTGATACTACTCTACAAATGTTCAACAAAGGAATTTTATTGTACAAACCAGGTGTTTTATCCCAAAATAACAGAATAAATATATCTTAATCTTATAAGCCTCTCTTGGGTCGATCCCTGGGCCTAGGAGGCTAGGTGGGAGAATTAAGCAGCTTTCAGTTTCAGGGGTAGGGGTAGGGGGTACCGTACTCCACTAGTGGATAAATTATGTACGACACATTATTAGAACTATTGATTGTAGACTAATACATGTAATTAAACGGGAGGGTGTGCCCCAGCCAACTACATCTGAACTGAAGTGAAGCACCGGTATGCCGATTGATTGAAAGGCCTTGGCGATAACATTATAGGCCTACTCAGACACCAAACATTATGACAAATGACCAGAACAACGTTTGTCAGGAACTAAGTTCAGTTTAGTCACTTACCTTTTTAAATATATGAACAAACTGCAGGGGTGAAATGCGCACAATATTATTAGATGACATGGTGTTTGATGTGCCTCTTCCGTGACGGACTGGGACTTGTTTAACTTTGGGTTTCGACTCTCTTGCACCACAACTTCACTGTAACGCCCTCTTACGGCCCGAAGGAAGATCATATTCATACGAAACTATTGCTATATTGCCCTTTAATTTAGGCTTTTATAAAGAATATTTGCACTTGATTATTATATCATAAATCGTAATGAAATTGTGTGGGTCGGTAATATATATGATAATAAGAGCCAAGTCAAAAACAGATAATGAGATTACGGTACGTGAACGGGAACAGGACCATGTGCTGATTGGATATACGGTGAGATCTTTGTTTTCTTGGGGATGCGTAAGGATGAGATGATAAACAAATGTATTGTTCCAGACCACATTCAGTATGCTTAATTCTAAAAAATACAATAACCTCTAAGAATTTCACTTATTTTAAAAGGTAATATTCTCCCTTTGAAAAACAATGAATATTATGTTTATCTAATATTTACTTTCCTTAAAGCCCCCTGCTAAAACAAGACCATGATGGCGTCATAGGATCCAAAGCATCCTCATGCTCGCGGAAGCTGAGCGGATTTCAGTGGAGTGTCGCATGGGTTCAGTCGTAGCTTCTGTCATGAATGGATTGGAGATGCAAGATGCGTGAAAATAAGGCCAAACTTCGCCCGGCATGTTAGATGGGTAAGTGAAACACAATAACCTAACCGTAACGAACCTAGGGAATAAGCTGTGGGTGATCGTTTGAACCCGGAGTTTATCTCGAAAACAGGGGAAACTGGCATCGCTGCCATCGGCAGCTGCTTGCGTGGATGGGGGAGGGACTGTCCAAGATGTGTCCCTCGGCTCTTGTGTGACTCAGCAGGGCCCGCCCTCCCTACCCCTTGTTTCTCTGACTATGGTCGATCAGGACCCCCATTCATGAAAATCGGTTTAGTCTACACATACTACTTTCCTCGATGAAAACGCTGCCTGTTCCCCGTAGCATTCTCTAAACAACGTCGCACGATACGAAATACCCGGCGCTCTAATTTAAATAAATACAATTATCCATATACTACTACCCTACTACCCTATAGTTATAGCATTACAGGCCTTTTAAGTTTTAGGCCACATATTGTCCTAATTCCTCGCTTAGACTTACTCACTTAGTGTAGACAGCAGTTGCAGTACCGGTGTTGTGGGGAGTTTGCTGTCCGTTCTTTTGTTTGGGTGCGATGTTTTGTGAGTCTGCATGGCTGGTGGGAACAATAGAGCTGCTTATTTACTGACACGAGTCCATGAGGCACTCGGCCGTGGTCTGGCTTTAAATGAATGGTTCCGTCGTCTCTATGCTGACCAATTGTTTGGCCTGAATATGAATTACAAGGCATTTTGATAGATTTTCAAGAAAACACAAAATGTGTTAAATGTAGCATTAGCCATAATGGCCAATAATGTTTATATATTAAGATCGAGCCTGTTGACGGGTCATGAAAATTAGTGATTGTTAATTGACCCTTTTGATTATTCATAATTTTACCCTGTAGCCTACTCACTAGTTGACATGTAGTTGAAGCAGTTTAGTTTGGTTGGATCTATTTCTTTCATTCTATCAGTTTTTTAAAAGCCTAATAATAAATAGGTTTCGACATCTGCCTTATTATTCCGGTTTGTATAATATTGGAATGGAAGTTTTTGTTTGGGCTTCGACATTGCTCGTGATGTGGGTTCTTATGAAGCATTACCGGTAATTAAAATGTTGCAATCATCGAATGTAGTAAGCAAATAAAAGAAGATTAAAGTAGAAACCCCTGATGCCGTATGGGAAGAATATCTTGACGGCGTGGGACGGAGAATATTAAAATAGGAGTAAGAAGGCCTTTTGGGAATCAATATTTGTTCTCGCTGACCTCCGGTTCACAACAAAGGGACATTAAGCTAACACCCCTCTCATGATTCGGGTACGGTACCGTATTGGTTTGTTTTGTTTGTTCTGCAGACAGTATAGCGTTTCCCCAGCTTCAGTCAATTTGCTTGGCTTGTAAGTGAATTATCCTTGAATGGAGTTGAGTGAACCTTGGGGGTGTCATGGGAAATGGCGAGAGGAGATTCCCGCCCCTGCTTCCCCATTGAGAATTAGATTGAATCACTTGAACGAGGCACTGTGCAGTGGAAGGTGACACCTCGTGTCTCCATTCATGCATATTGTACGAGCTACTATCGTCGTGTCTTTTCCAAACTAATATCAAATCTGACGTTTCCAATAGCGTACCATGAAATTCAATCCCCTTTTGTGCAGTCCTCTGTGCAACTATTAGTTAATTCCTGTCCTCAATAAATTTGATCATATTTTTGTATTTAGGTTTCTATTGCCGTTGTATCATATATCCACAAGCATCAAACGTTTACGTATCCATGGGAGCTGAATGGATAACAATAACGTTTCCCTTTTCCTTCCCTTCAGGACTAATACTGAGTTCCGTTGGAGCTTTTAAAATCAAACATGAGGATCCGACTACGAGAGGAAGATGAGGTTAGGAGGGAACGGCTGGCAGATATCTATGAACATGTGGGTGAGATTGCTCGGAAGATCACCTCCATGGAAGGTGACCCTCTCCCTCATCAACTCGACAAAAGTATACCATCCTTTTTCACCACACTAGAAGGCCATTTGGCACGGCTGAGGGCTGCCCATTGTTCGGTTGTAGTGTCTGGTAGGTTGTCAATCGTTTAATCGTAATGGTTTTTTTAAATTAATTTTAAGTATGTTTGACCTGTTATGTGTAGCTACATATCAACAATGTAACGAATGTCGAAATATTATATAGATCTATTTTTTGTTTGGGTACTCCGTATTTATCCAAAACAATAAGAAGAACGTCCATGAAAGGAAAGGAGGAAACCCTGTATATTTGAGCGATATTTCGCCTTTTTATTAGTTCCGCTTTTCCTGCTAACTATTTGATGTTGGCCACTTTAATGTACACATAATAATTCCTCTTACCAAAATCATTGAAATAATCGAGGCGAAAAATCACTACAGGTGACTTGACATCCGATAAGAATTTCGTTCTTCGAGCTCTGCTTGGAGAAGAAGTTTTCCCGAGGACTCAACAGGGTGAGACATTAGCAGCTTGTGAGTTAACGTTTGGGGAGGAGCGAGCAGCCCAGGTGCACTTCTGGGATGACGTAACAGAAACTATCAAGGTGGCGGACAATGAAATATTCGGCAACAGCGTAGAGCGCTATCTCGTCGCGTCTCCATATGAGTGGGCAGACTGGCCTTACCAGAAGGCTGAGGTTCAAATGCCCGCTGAAATACTTCAGGTATGGTTTGTCTATGTTATAAATTACACCTTTGTTAAATCATCACAAAAAATGCTTAATACTTCCCTGGTAATGTGCACCAAAGGAAATGGGACTAATGATCCGGGTAGATATTAACCGTCTTGATTTTTGTTGTTGATACTTTTCATACGATACGCTCGGCAAGTCTAAGCTCCCTACACTAGGGACGATTTCAAGCCCTGCCGGACACGCTGGTTTAAGTTAACATATGAAAGTAAGGGTAACAATCGCTACAAAAAGAATTGAAAGTTAATAATGAAGCCATCCACACGGTAATAATGAATTCATCTGTAGTTCTCCGGTCCTAATAAGTTACTACATAAAGCAACCAATCTCACTCACTCACTCCATTCACAATCATAGTATTGTCCTTTCTTATCCAGGACGGTTTGACTCTGGTTACAATACCTCCTATTGGACACCGTGATGATGTGACAGAGACAGCAGTTAGTTATGTCTTCAATTCAGCTGCACTGATATATGTAATCAGCTGGCCTGCTGATGGGGAACCAAATCTTGACAAGGTAAGTTGATCATGATAGCATCTCCTCCAAGCGCCAACTAGAAATGCTTACTAGAGTTATTTTTTTTAAACGTGTTTATTGACGTAGAAATTTCGCTACTGTGATACGTTTCATTCAAATAAATACAAGTAAAGTCATCTAGGGTTAAAATAAGCCATTTATTTTATTTTTTAAAACGTTTATAATGCGACTGAATAAAGAGCCCCCTTCATGCATTCCAGTTGAATCAACTTCTCAATGCTACAGCGAGGAATTCCTCTCCGAAGTATCCCCTCTTCGTGCCTAGTGCGATTATTTTTGTATTTTGCTGTCCTGAACCTGTAAGTACATTAACAGTTCATCTGTTTTGTGTATTAATGACTTGTTTTACGAATATGTTTAATTTCGCACCGCTTGAGTTTCAATTGAGTAAAGGCTACATGTAGATATTTTCATTTTTAATGGAACTCATTCCTTATATTTGTGGTATATATTATATATACATGTATATATATATATGTAGTGAGACCAAATATTATGGATTCGCCGTAATGATTTCATTTCTGAGGCAGGAGTCGCCATATCTTATAATCTTAAGTGTAAATATACGCTTTTAAGTCATATTTTTTTATTTCTGTAAACGACAAGTGTGCACCATTGTGAACCTATATCTCTATAATCTTGGGTCTCTGCCGTTTCTGCAGGACATGATTGACGATGAGTTCCGCGCTGGCGCTGTGCGGCGAGTAAAGCAGTGTTGGCCAACCTGTGAAGAGTACCAAGTCTGTTATTTAGCAACCACCGATTCTCCACATCCCATTGACATGGCCCTCGCCTCCTCCCAACAAGCCAAATTACATGGCTGCATCTCCAAATACACCCACGTATATCTCAAGAATAGGATACAGCTAACGTACAGGTATATATTCATATGTATTCATGTTCTATGCCTTTCGTTATTTTTATAGGTTATATAACTAAAACTTGTATTCACATTGTTCTAATGCCAAACTTCAACTTCTTATTATTTTACATGGGATATACCCACGTATTATTAAGTCATTAGAAATGAAAATAATCAATTAAGGCCCTGAAAAGTCATTAAATTTGGTTCCTTATTTGAGTCCTTAAAAGTCATAAAAAATTTGTAGTGCCCTGATAAGTTCCGCCATCGGTGTGTTAAACGAAGCCAACGATCCTCAACCTTCATTAAAAAAAAAAAAGTTCCCCCATCGGCGTCACAATACCGTTCAAATGTATTAAAAGAGGCATCATTTAACGAGTATAGTCTCAACATTTTCTTCGGGGCTTTTCCCCACTATTTATGGCGCCCCCGCGACGCTTGTAGACCCCTCCTACACACACAGACAACCGTCAACACCTTTTCTGTCACTTTTAGAGACCCACACTCCTGCCACTGTAATGACTTACCAGTACTTTTAAGTCATTATTTTGAACTTAAATCCCAGGAACCCTGATGTATATATGACCCGCTTTGATATGCAAGAAGTGAGCAAAAGTCATTTACCATTGTCTTTCAGTTGGCTCCAATCATTCATCTCGAGGGTTTTGCACCACCTGAGAGCTTTCCTCAGTCAATCGGAGAAAACCCAAGAAGAGCGAGTCGCTACATTCAACGAAATCAATCTCCGACTTACACAACTTACTTATGAAGCAGACGCCTTTTTCGGAAGACTTCGCAAAGAGGTGGATGCCAAAGTGAACCAAGCTGCTGTACTGTTACGTAACCATCTCCTTAGTGACGAGGTTCTCCACAGAATGTCCCAATGGTCAGAGGACGAACTACCGACTGAACAGATCTGGCAAGAAGTTGACATGTCCATTAGAGAAAAAATTTCCAGAAAATTGTACCAAGAACTTTTCCATTGGGAAGAAGAAAGAGCATTTTTCAAAAATTTGAGGCCGCATTTGATACAACATTTTCAGAACCAATTTGCAGGCATTGAAAAGCAACTGACCATGGTAGAAACCATGATTGCACGGCATGATTCACGGATTTGTCTGCTCGATATTTGTGATTCTCCAGACCGTGATCCCGAGGGAGATCAAGCTATCGGGTTCATTCCGTACAACCTGAACTTAAACCTCGGTCAGAAGATAGCGCTTGGTGTGGCGGCGCCATTATTGGTTCCAATTGCCTTAGCCATCGCCGTCTTTGGCCTTCCCTTTATAGGTGGTATAGCAGCCAAGGATTTAATAATAGAAAAAATAGCGGAGAACCGTCTCAAGGAGTATAACCAGGAGAGAATAAAGTATGTCCAGAGGCGGACCCCTGATGAAATTAAAAAGTTTGTGAAATCCAAAGCGTTGGACAAATACATTCGCAGCCAACTCCAGCCGGCTTATAGATGTATTGCACAACTGGAAGAAGTAGTGCCGGGGCAGATTGATGCAGATAGAGTACAGGTTGAGAGCTTGAGAGATGATGCCAGAGAGGCCCAGGATTACACTCGCTTCTATCAACCTCTCGCTGAGCTTTTTGAGTACGACAAACAAATGCTGATGCTCTTTAGGGTAATGAATATGACAAGGGACAAAATTGACATCAAGTTCTCCCAAGTGACCCAACCGCAAAGTCAAAGGCAGATCTGTTCTGGCTTGAGTGCTACTATTGTGGGAGATTTCTGGATCGACGGAGAATTTATTCCAAGTAAAGCCAAGTATGCAGTCTCTCTTAGAAAATTAAATCACAAACTCGACTCCAAGAATGTCGAAGATTACTTGCAAGAGGAGGAAGCTTACAGGTACACTAATCTACTTAACACACTTTGGGGGATCTTCTATCAAATGTTTAGCACTTACTACCTTGATATAGCGCCATAGGCAAGATATACGAGAGATAACAGTATTGTGAAATGAAACTTGTAAACTTTATATTATAAGCAATATGAATATTTAAGGACAAAATGTTATGTATAAGAGAATATATTATAGACTTATTATATTGCATGCATGGGAAGGTTGTTACTTGTATATATATTTGAAGCTGGAATAAGTACATCTGAAGATAACACAGGACGTACGAGATTCTAGTAACTTTCTCCTTTTGCAGATGGCAGGCTTGCACGCACATTGTCAAGTTCTATGGTGTAACAAAAAACGCGGGTTTTATTCATCACGTCATCGAACCTTTGAGCTGCAGCCTTAGACACTTTTGTGACAACGCTTCCGAGCTGGCCCCGGAGGTTTCTGACAAAAATAGGTTTATCTTTCTCAAGACGAAAATGATAGAAGTGATGAGAGGCCTCGATTATCTCCATTCAAGAGGCTGGGTCCACTACGATCTATCTTTGGATACAGTCGGGGTATGTAAGACTTTGGGTTCTGTCGAAACCTATTATTTTAGACCTAATTTTACCTCCACGCGATTATTTTTGCAATGAAACCAATTTATTGAAATCAATAGTTCCAATTAACGAGGGGCATGTTTGATACGACCAGGAAATCTTGGCTAACATTTGTTTTTCCAAAAAAAGTTAATCCACGTCCCCATGAATTATCAACTTGATATTTGCCTTGAAACTTATAATTAAGTGCCCTGCGTGGTTTCGGCCGTTTTAAATAAATATTTGTCCGAAGAATGGTTGTTAAAACTATATACTATGTATAACTTATCTTTTCCTCAGGTTGATGCTGGCGCAAGGGTAAAATTGTCGAATATCAGTTCGAGGCGGATGGTTAATGTGGATCGTTCGCTACGGAAGGATGAAATCTACCGCTTCGCCCACCTGCCGCACGAGGTGCTCTTTGACCCCCCAGCCTCCTACACCCCGTCCTCTGAAATGTACAGTGTGGGAATCATGATGTGGGAGATGTGGACCAACAGTCGCGCCTACCTGGAGGAAATCCACGATGTGGATGAGCCCCTCTCCACCATTGATAAGTTTGTGGCTTACATTGAGAACCACCGACCAAGACTTGATATGTTTTACATGGCAGACAGTGACGAGGCCACGTCTTCCCACGCCGAACTCTGGCTCGCCCGCACCCAGCAATGTTGGGCAGAGGCGGAGAGGCTGACCAGCAAAGCCTGGCTTCAAATCATGGATGATGGCAGATCGGGTGATGCGCTAGCGATCAAAGAACACCACTTCACTGATAAATGACTCGAGAATAAATGATCCCTGTGAATTGTTAGTTAAGCCATGAAAATGAACCGTTATGCTGGCGGCAAATTCTTTGTATGACATGATGGTAATTATGTATCACTTTTTGACGAAGGCCTTTTTCGCTAGTGAGTAGTTGTATAGAATAGTGCCACTCTTTTATGTTCTCGCAGGCGCACAATTATTTATGTCAGTGCTTGCATTACTCATGATTTAGGATCCATTTGATTTAAGTGGTTACCATTGTCATTATATCAAATATTTATATAGGAATGTCACGCTTTAATTTATTCATCATCCAGCTGGTATTTCCAGGAGCTGAATGAAGTACTATATTTCCTGATGTAAGACATATATCGTCTCTAATAAGGGTAATTTACACTGAACTATTTTGGGAGTTATTTATGAATTCGTATACATACAGAAATTCACAAGCTGAACTCTTCCTATTACCTGTCGGTGGCTTACAGCTGAGCATATTTATTGTAGCTTTCTGTGTAATATTTACACTTGAGTTGTGGCTAAATTACATCTAATGTGACTTTACAATATTGAGGAAAACATCTCAATCGTTGACGCCTTCATAGATACTGTATCTTTAAGTCGCACTCCCGAGTTAACACCACTGTGTTTAGTAACACTCCGTCCCATTGTTACTTAGGCAGTGCATTCATTATCCACCCAGCAATTGATAATCAGAATAGACGGATGTTGGATACAAATAAAACAGCTTTCTTCCTTCTCTGAAATATTTACCTTCAGAGTAATGATTTTAAAACCGGCAATAAATCTAAATTGTTGGTCAATTAAGGAATGATTGTTAAAGGATAAATGAAGATACACCAAAGCTACTAGCTTGCCAAATCTTAAATAATTCTGTTAATTAGCGCCTGGAGATAACCATAGATTAAAAAACCCAATTCACTATTACTGGTGCTGAATATCGAAGTTAAAGGATGTAAGGTATTAAAAAATGATCGGTTTTTAAAAGTGATTTGTAGGTGTAGATGCAAGGAAGGTATTGAAATTAGATTCCAATCATTTTTGTGCACTGCTTCAAAGAAATAAAAATATAGGGAGTTTGTATGTGTAAATACACATTAGGCTTGATGATAATTTCTTTTACTCTGCAGTAAGATCAAAATATGATTTAAAAGCAAAAGCTGCATGGTCGCTTCGTCCATTAGAAACCATTATCTATTGTGTCCATTGTGCTAGGTAAAACGGATAACCATTCCACTTGGTGTAAACTAGATGTACGTTTACTGAGTTCTAATACCACATCTGGTATATTTTGTCCCGAGCGTGTCATTAATGATTCATAGGTGTACAATAAATTGCCTGTTATGATATTACTCATTCTCATGTAACTTCAACATTAATATGCTTAGAAAATGCATGCGCGATACATGATTTGGTATTCGGGCATTAGACAGAGCCTAAACTTGGTTGTACGAAATTCTGTTTATGTCTCGTGCAGATTTATGTTTTTCTTTCTAGTGAACCTTGTCAAAACATTTCTTTGATGGTCTACATAATTTTATTTATTCACTTCAGTGCCGAAATGTTACCTACCTTATACAGTTGTCTTAATAGTTCCACGATTTTTCAAACAAACTTCGATCACAATCTTTATTGAGTTCCGTCTTGTCACAAAGAAGGTGGATTGAACCAATGTCTCACTGCCAAATATATTCTAGTCTAATATCTCCTCGGACCGGTGAAGTTACTATTACTTTCTTTGTGGGTTAACGCGTCACATATTTTATGCACATTTTATGCCATAGTTGCACCGTAATACAACACCCCATAGATCAGTACTTCAACAAATATTGTGTGTATCTTTTATGTCTCATCTTAAAATTCCATGAGTCTGGAATGCCCCATTCCACAATTAACAGTATTGTCCGTGCGGAGTACTAGATCATATGTAACTGTCCCCGCTAGCCTGTGAATGGTAAGAAATTGACAACTCTTTTTAGAAGTTGATCAAAAGATATTTTGGTATTTGATATTAAGAAATAATTGGGTGTCTTCGAAACTTTAAGGATTCCATCCTGTGGACAAGCTCATAATTATACCGGTGTATATCATTTTGATAACCAGAGTTTAGGATACCAGTCCATTTCTTTATCAGTCTAGTACCAAACAGGTTCAACCTAGACTTCTCTATTGAAGAAGAAAAAATACGACAGATTCGTGCAAATTTATGATCGAAACAAGTGTAATCCAACTTTTTCATTGAATGACGTCTTTAATCTCTGAAATGTTAGTATCAGTATTGACAAAATTCTAAATCGATCCATCCTACTCAACGGTCACGTTTGGTGCTCTTAATATTGTCTACGTTTTTATCACCAAAATATCTCGCTTTCTCAAATTATAGACCTTTCTTTGAGAAATGGGCGATGAGTTATCAATGAGACGATATCTCTTAGACTAAGTTCATTCCTCTCTTCAGATGTTCAGTTGGAACGAGTTCATTATATTTGGATTTACGCAGAGGACTCGAGTAAGCTTTGAAATCTACTTGGTCGTGTAAATGGGAACTTGTGCTTTCATTTGTTATGTATGATTGCCGAATAATTATTATGCCAAATAAAGTCTAGAGAAACATAACGTTTTACAAATGTACGCTTTATCATGGGTCTTTTGGGGTCTTAAAACTTGAAAGCCTGAGATTTTTGGGAAAACAAATCAAGGCCTGGTTTGTTTTGAAAATATTGGGTCCTGCTCCTCGTTATACAGCATAACAAGTCGTAAATTATTACCAAATATTTTATTTTACAAGTAAAGGATCAGATCTTTGAAGTACATATATACTGGCGATTCTGCCGCTTGCTCTCGAATATAATTCTGGAGTCAACACTTTCAATCTCATTTAACGATGACAAGCTCCTTTACATTTTATGTACAGCTTTAAACGTTGGTGCATATTCTTAGAGCTTAAAACAAAAATGAGTCGATAATAGTTCGGTGATCTAGATTGAAGGAGGGCGTCTTAAACTAAAGGTCTGCGATCCCCGACGAGGGCATTTCATCCCGAATATATAATATAGCCTCACAAACATAAACATTATATACATGAACATATTTTATAGAACAGCTAATGACCTGAGAAGACGCACACATTTATGATGATGTGACTAAATCTTCCTAGAGATTACGCTTAATGGAATATTCCAAGAGTAATTATAAAACTTCGCATTGCTAAGTTATGCAATGGAATACTAAAACGGGACATTAAAACTTACAAGGAAGGTTTTGATCAACAGAGGTCATTACAATCATATTCTGTATAATGAATTTGTATACACGTACTTTATAAACACAACTATATACACTCTGTACAAACTTTGGGGAATATGTTCCCAGGTAGTTGGCAATGTTATCAAATCAGAAAAACCCAATTCACACTATTGAGGACCACATCACCCTCTCATATTTCCACGAACAACTTCAAAGATTCATCCTCGATCACATGTTTACGTAAATGGATGCACATGGATTCTTGATTGACTAACTCGAAAAGCCCTTGATTGAATGATAGGAAAAGCACGAGGACGGTGGAGATGATCACATCTGATAAGGCTTCTAGCATTTCCTTCTCCTTGCCAATTCACATTGTCGATAGGAATGATCATCGCTTCAATATGAGCAGAGCTGTGAGTAGGGAAGTCAGGATCAGTAGACCGCTTTGTGAGCGCTCTGCTCCACCCATGACGAAGATCTTGAGTTCGGTGGCATACGGATCGCTACCATCATTGTACCGCTGCGGACAATCATCAACTGAAATTCGAGGGTCATAATTCAGGATTCGCTGTAGCAAAACGTTAGAATGCAACATTAAAGAAGATAGTGCAAATAGTCTCGGCAATATATCAAATATTACTTAAGTTCCCAGAAATACGCCCCAAATAAAGACTCGCCAACTGAGGTTGTACAAAGCTACAGTCGATCGTCACAAAATAATTAGTAGAATCTACTAACCCCACCGTGTTCGCTGACGTAGATTCATGTTTATTGGAGGAATAATGTGAATATATGCTTTATTATGTGGAAGAAAATGACTTACACAATCTTTCAGCTTCCTTGAGTACGAGTGAGAGACTGGCACCTTCCTCTGGTCGTGTACTTGTGGGCACTTGTGCTTTGCCGCACACAGCACGAGAAGAACGGGACATGACAATATCACGCCAATCAAGACGCTCATAGACCTGCAACGTAAATAAGTTAATTAATTAGTGCATATTAAGTTCTAAAACCGTAACATATCAGTCTGATATTTCTTAATTATCAAGGAAGCATAGAACTCTTAGGATGCACACTCCCTCACACAAGAAAAGTGTTTGAAAGAAACTACACCCAGGGCCCAAACTGTTCTGAGACAGGACGCAGACATGGAATACTGTAATACTTTGTTTATTAATTACTTTTTGCACTCCAAACAAATAGAGAAAATTTTTAAAAAATCAAATAGCGTGTGCATTGCCTACCCAACATCTGAATCGAGAAACAGCATCTTCTTCGTCATAGGTGATTAAATATGATCTCATGTCTTCCATCCAGAATCCTAAGCAACTCAACTCGTGATCCTCAATGTCTGTAGAGAAAATGGATGTACATTAGACAATAAGCCTTTGTAGTTATTCTTCATATCCATCGAGGAGGCAAACTCGAATATTCTGTTAAACGTGTTCATAATTCCTATAAAAAATAGCTTAATCAAAGTTTACGCCGACAAATATATATATCATACATCTTTACATGTGTGAGCAACTTCAAATCCAGTCACTCCCATGTATCACGCCCGATATAGATGGGGCATTTGTTAAAACTAACACAAGATGAACCATCATGATGGGCTTTATCATAATATCGTACCATATTCTCCAATTGGTCTGCCAGTGTGGTCAACGGTATCGCAGTAATCCACATCAATGTACAGCTTCTTAGTGTTGTCTGCACAACCTTTAATCTCAGACGTGTGTATGCGGCAGTCTATCTGATGGCGAGGACGGGGAGTGATACCTCGAACACGTGTGAAATACTTCTCAGCATCAGCTCCTCTCTGTTGGAATTTGTAACGTCCCGCGATGGGGCAGTCAACTGGTGCTGGAGGGTTCACTGCAATTGTAAACATGTATCATTTAGATTGAATATTTCATTAGATTAAATGTATACATCATGTAGATTGAGGTCTGCGATTTGTCTTGTGAAAATAAAGTTTCCTGATTTTTCCGTTATGATAGAATTGTTCAAGTTCCAAATACTAATAGTTTAAGGAGGAGAAAACAATATAATTCTTAGTAGGTCCAACACAGAATTCGGAAAATGATTATTTTCGGCAGTAGGTGGGCACTTTACACCATCCATTTCTTGGTATGCATCAAATTGTGTATACAATTATACTCACGGATATAAATGTTGTAGGTCCAGTCAGTATCGGTTCTATCCAAGGTGAATGAGTAATAGGAGCAAGCCTGTCTGAATTTCCTTTGGAGGAAATCTGGCTCGGCCGTTTCATCCCGGCTCAACCGGTAAGGCTTACCTGAGCATAGGAAAGAATGCAAGTACTTTTAGTCCCAGATTTATGTTTTATGATTTGAACAAAACGGAATCCTTTTCAATAATGAGAAAGAATACAAATTGAAATTCCTCAAAGGGTCATGTAAGCCTAAAGGTAAGTGCAAATTATGAAGAAATAATTTTGTATCATGCCTGGAACAGTAAAAGAGAACGTTGTCCAGTAAGATTTAACGGAATATATGAAAGGTAAGTAACTTCCATATCAAATACACAACAAACTTGAACCTACCCATTCTCCAGCGGATAAGGTTGTGATGTCTTGGAAGGAAATCAAAACACACGTAGTCAACTTCACTGAAATCGAGCAAAAGGATAGAAAATCAGATATAGGCCTACCATCTAGTTATAGAAGGGATTTCTTATCGTCTCATACCTGACGAACTATCTATCTTGGGTTAATAATGATTGAATGAGGGTTCATCTAACTTCATGCATCCTGAGAAACCTGATATAACAAGCTACTCCTCTCGAGGTACATGCATTTCAACCGAAATATAACGGACAGAACTTTTAGACTAGATGAAGAGGAAAAACACTTTATAAATAAGATGTGTCTTAGGGATGGAAGAAGACAAATCAGTCGCACTGATGAAAACATACCATTTTCCTACGGTGACTGCGGTGACCAGGAAACGCTTGTCCCTGTTCTGCTGACAGGTGAAGTAAGTTTCCCTGTATGTAAATTCATCAAGCTTTGTCTTGTAGTAAATGTGAGTTGCATTAATCACAACATCAGTATCAAATTCTGCGGTAGTGAACCAGCTGCCTGTGAAGTTCCGCGGGAAATTGCAGGATGGCTGGACCAACTGGCTACCATAGACAACTACAGGGAGAACATATGACATATTTGAAACATTTAAAACAAATTACCAAAATATGAATGTCGAAAAGAATTCCGAAGCAATACTTATCTCAACAACAAATTGATTGTATGAGCATTTAGTAATATAACCATAAGAGTACAGAATATGAGTAGGCCTATTTATTTGAAACAGGTAAAAGTTGACACTTACAGTATGTATTGTCGTCAGTGAGAGCTGAAATAATAAGAAAACAGCAAATTAATACAACATTCGTCTAATAATCACATCTAAAAGACAGATGAAATTTTAACCTTTCGGTCTGTCTCTAGGGTCACAAGTGGAATATAGGCTTACAGACAAATGTCAATTATCAATGAGACAGGGCCCAAGTGCATGAAGTTGTCAGACGGTTAATGACGGCTGAATGATTTAAGTACGGTAATAACTGAATAAAGTAAAGCATAAAAGGTCCAAGAAACCTACAGGGTAGCAACTGAAGCCTGATGTCTCCCTCATAAGGACTTTTGAGGGTACTGCACTCGGCCCAACGTGACACTGTATAACGTCTCATGTTATCAGACCGTTGTTGGTCAGTACGGGTAAGCTGTCGAACAAAAATATCCAGTTTTATTAGAATGTCTTGCTTTTCGGTGAATAGACGATGCAATGAGTATATTACATGATAACAATGTTCTATTCATAATTTATAAAAGAGTGAATATGTCGAGTTAAACGTGCATGGTTGAGGACTACATACCATGCATCTAAATCGCTCTCTGAACACATCTCTGCTGAGGTCAGCCATGGCAGACCAAACGTTGCCTAGGTCATCAACCCATGTGCCCATACACTGGAAGCGAATACCTGCAAAATGCATAGCAAAACTCATCATAATATTGTCTATTTAGAATTTAATGATCCCCAGTGAAGAATTTCGAACGATGGATGAATAGATAAATGTCTACGAGTCTTAGAATTCAAACACATCAACACTATAAGTATAACTTCGTCACCATGACATATTTACTACTAGATATGGACCAAAACAAAGACGTCAAAAGTTTAGAAATGGTAGAATACGTACGTGAGTTGGAGGACGACTGGACGGAGGGACATTTTCCGAAGTTCATATTGTAGACTTGGTTATCTACATAGGGAGAACCCGGTTGCTGACAGGCAATAACGTAACTGTGTGGACTCTGGCAAATACCACCACCACCATAGTTGACTTCATAGGTGAAGGAGAAGACACCTTCAAATGTGCTTTTACAGTTCACTGTCTCCAAGTTTTTTCCTGAAAAAAAGAAGAAAATATATGATGCAATTTATGCTCGCTTATAGCATTGGTATGTACTTGTATGAGCATATTTCTGATTCTCTAACGTGAAAGTATTATGCCCCAAACAATTGAGTTATGACCTACGGTGAGAACCGGGTATGTTTTAACACTGCCGAGCTTATAGCTCCGAATAATTCAACAATCCATGATAAACCATTGATAAACAACACAAAATTGAAAAAAAAACATACATGTAGGCCTAGGCCTTTTGTGGAGAACCCAGGTTTGATTTTTATAAGTGATATTAAAGAATGATAAAAGTTGATGGAATTATTTATTTTTCAAGGCAGTTTATGTAACATATAATAGGTGCTGCCAAATACTCACTGAATAAAGTGAGAAGTTCTGACGTCTCAGATATGTCCCCGCAGACTGACTCCAAAGTGGGGTTATTTATAGCACGTTTTGTATGACATGAAGCTGAAAGGAGAAATAATAATCATTATATTTGTTTCGTCACGAGTCCTAAATGATTTTCGTGAAATGACGCTGCTTTCTTGCGAATAATTATACATGATGTGTCTTAATTGAAAGAATTTTGCCATCTACGAAAAACCTATAACATAAAATTGTATTAGGTATTTGTATTGTAACGTTACTTACATATTTTATATTGAAGTATGTTTGGAGTTCTATAAAACATTTTCCAGCAGACGTAACAGCCACTGGCACTGAAAACAAAATTAGAACCCCATGTATTTAAAGTTTTCACCCGTTCAAGGCGCAGTACGTTTATAGACAGTAATACAAATCCTTATTTATAGAAATTATTATTTATAGAAAAGGATTACACTCTTATATTTCTACAATTACGATAATACTAGACGAGTGGAATATAAGCATTTATTTCACATGAATTGAAATACTGATTAAGGATAAATAATCATTTTAGACCGGGCGTATAGCCATTACACCAACATATTTTTTGTTAAAGTGTTAATGTGTTACGCACCTGCTGTAAAAAAGGATTGTGGCATGATATCTTCCGTCCGCATCGATGGTAGCATTCTCTCTTTTGAGATCTAGACAGGAGCCTTCAAACAACTCATTTTTTAGTTCATTTTGAGAAATCATTGTATTTAATTCTTTGCCTTGCTGTATAGAATACCAATCTCCCACGTGAAAAGAAGGCACATCGCATGCTTCGTTCTCCTGAGCATCTGCAATGTAAAAGTGTTCCGTTAGAGCTCAAAGAATAAACAGGTTATAACTGATTGAGTTGCGGTCGAGTAACCCATGAAGCAGGAGGCTAAGTATCTCTAAAAAGTTAGTCTAAGTGGGTTGCGTCCAACTCCAAGTGGACAGGAGTCAAATTAAATAACCGATTTATTAAACAGTTTAACTAAACATATTAAAGCCAATAAAGGCATTTTCGAGTTTGGATAAAACATTCTTTTAAATTTAAATCATTGGAACTTTATTTCTCATAACCTCCCAGCTGGGCATATATATACAATTCTAAGTAAAACTTATATAAGGAAGTTGCAAATAAACGCTCCATATTAGATAATTGGGCGAAATGGACAATCACTCAGCCATAGAGAGATATAGAGGATGGAAAGGATTTTCAATGATTTAGTTGTAACCGATGATTCATAATGCCTCCTGACATATGGGAAACTACCACAGCGCAATTTGATTCACGGAAGGGAATTCCCATATAAGTGCAGGCAAGTAAACGCACACCTGTGGTGGCCTACTTTCTAATTGACTGACCCAGTTAGACCAGCCTTACTCTTATCAGTACCAGTAATCGGCCTTATCAACTGTAGGCACCGACACATTATCATCCTATCAACAAGGTTGACAATGTTATGAGTAGCTCGAGAAATGAATAGATGATGTTCCATATGAAAATTACTATTTAATAGAAATCATCCACTAGGTCAACCATGCATTCCTTCAATGTAACATTACTACCAAGTCATCCGGTTTTACTTCTGATCCTGATTCAAGCACAATCGATCACTTTTACCTACTAGGAATGAGTTACTTTCGTAAGTGAAGTATTAAAAGAAAATTAAAAACACTTACCACTATGTTGGAGCCATAAAAGTAATAAGGTAAGTCCTAGAAGAGAAGGAGGCGACCAACACCGCGCCATGTTGATTTTGAACTGCCACTGTCCCAGGTGTGCTAGCGACACCTGTATGTAGGTCAGGTAGTGAATACCTTACCTGTGCTCACTGGAGCGCGACTGCCTTCGCTCATGCTCCGTTCACCAGCCATACCCCTGTTCTCAAAAAAACAAAAAAAACGTGAAATAGTATTGCAAAGGAGCGCAATATAATTGATAATAATACAATAAAAAATGGATTTAGACCTTGTAATTATTATTACATAGTACTATTTACTCCAGTATTAATTCCCAAGGAACCCCTACATGCCCCTCGATCACGGCTCACGTCCTTTAACCGGGACTATAGACAAGGGCTATGTACCAGGACAATGGATATATTTTATTCATTAAGAGGCCAAGGGACATTCGTTCATAGATCACTTATCATGCATTTGTTCACGTTCTCACTTTTAATAATGACTTATGCATGTGGCCATATTAATGCGAACGCACTTTTTTAAAATTACTTTATTTGCCTGTAAGGTGATTTATATGGGAAGTATAATTGGGTCTTCTAAGTTCTAGGATTAGGTATTCGATACTGGGAGAGTTAGTGCCTTGTTGTCATTGCCTTACGTCTGGTAAATCTATGCTAGGTTCAGTTAACCTGAACTTTTTGCAGTTTCCCACCACCGCATCAGTTGAGGCGAGTTCCCTTTAGCTGAACTTGTCTGATTTTCCCTCAAGTCCAGGTTAAGTGGAACAGTATATTTGGTCATATCAGGGAGAGAAAACACGGTAAGGGCATTCGATCATTACCCATAGTACACGTAGAATAAACTCCCCCGCACAATGCATTGGGACAGGGTCTCATCGCTATTGGCCCGGAGAAATTCAAGTCCAAAAAATTTGGCTAAAAAAAATCTTTACTCGGAATGAAAACGTGGTTTCCCGCAGCCCAGAGCACATCAAATTTATTGACTTTTAATGACTAATTCTCCAGCTTTTAATGACCATGCAAATGACACAAACGATATAGTTTAACTTATTTACACAGAACTCAACACCAACCAGCTGAGAGGGGGGGATTTTGGATTTCAATGAAAGGTACATTCTAGGGCCAACGTCCATGCAATTTCACATGTGTATTTATGATGGTGCAGGGTTCTCGATATTTCTAAAATGCATTGATGAACTCCAAATTACAAAACGCTTCTTTTGAAATAAATGAAACTTTTCTTGACATGTCAGAGCAGAACGTCCAAGACCTGGCCAATTTTAAAGAAAGAAAATCAGTTACTTTATCATTACGTTTCTACAGCGCTCAGATATTTTCGAGGGACCTTATAAATTTATAAGGACTCGCAGCGAAAAATACTGGCTTAAAATTCCCAACTCAAAATTAAGGACTTTTTAAGGACCGCGGGAACCATGAGTCAGTCCACTCTTCAGATATTATCATAACTTATCCTTCCTATAGGATTACTTTCAAAAGTTCCAGGACTACTGATTTTAATGATGAACCAATTAAAAGTATATATTCTAAATCATGTTTTAAATTGATAATAGTTCAACGAATTGTACTTTCGAATCATTCCGATTCACTAAGGTGTGAGGGGAAGGGGGCAGTCAGAGGATAGTAGTGAGAAAAGAGTATCTTCGAAAATTTCAAGGACGTTTATTACGATTCCAATAAAAATTACAACCCATAGAATGATTTTCCAGGCCCCATGGAGAGTTATCACTATAGGTACCGAATGCATTTTTGTGAATCTTTCCTTATAGTACCAACGACTAGTTTTAATGAATCATTATTTTGAAGTAAACAAAACAAAAGTATATTTCAATAACTAATTTTTACTTGTTTCTAACATAACATATAAAGTATACAGCACCAAATCAATGCAGCAATTGTTTGCGTTAAGTAGATAAGAATACTCAAGTTATCTGTGGCTAGAACACCGCTCATAAATTCTTTGGTCAAATGACAGGAACGTAGGGAGATCAAGGCATACAGATGTTAAGACTAGATGTCACGAATTCCGAACCGTCGACAGGGCCAAGTAAGGCAAGCTTAATATCACAGATTTCACAAGACATCTGCAGGCAGAGGTTTGCATTGGCTTCAGCAAGAACAAAAGGATATTGGCTCATGGTTACTGCTTTTCTTTCCTTTATACATTTAAGCATATCTAAGAACACTTTTGGTCCGAAATGTCCTTTCATTACATATGTAGTGACCCATAGATTAGACTGGCCTGCCCAATGCGGTAATCGAACCAGCAACTTCCTTACACATGTATGGCACTCTAGCATTTGAGCTACCAGGGCAACCCCAAGTCGGATCACAATTTTTTTAAACCATGATGGTTGATACAGCAACCACCCTGTTCTTAATGGTGCAGAGCCCTCACGATATGGAAAAAATGGCTTACTGAATTTAGTGTGGGGAAGATTTTAAGATTGGCATGGAATGTCTCGTGAAATAGAAAAGATAGCAAGTTCCCCCTATCAATGCCTCCGCCCTCCTGTTCCACACCATTCGTCCTTTAAACCATTATTTATTGGGGCAGTCACACGTCCTGGCCAGCTATGTTTGGACGGACTGAGTTTCACCAGCACTGACTTTTTTAAAAAACCAATCTTTACTCTGAAGTCACCCAGGGTTGAATAAATCAATTAAAGAGTTTCTCTTCAGGAAGCCCAAATATTTATTTTGGGTTATCCGCCAGGCTGACATACGTGTTGTGGACAACCAGGACGCGCGATTTTTTTCAACCCTGTGACTTCAGTATTAGGCCTTTACGTTTACAAAACGCAAGTGAGGCTTAACAAAATTAAATGGTTCGTGCGAGAAATCATTTGAAGCAATATTCTAACCTTGATTCCCATAATCCATCGTAAATAATTGTTAACAACTGCTCTGTAATAGCATTTACGTTAGCGGGGGTAAATGAAAGGCCACACTACAAAATCATCATAGAGCGGTCCTCTTAAGCTGTTCTCGAAGATCCATTTAGACGTGGGATTGATTACAAGCCTGGACACGAGGCCTGTAGTATTAAACAATTTGATTCATAAACCTCACTGCGAATCACCACAAGCCTTTCAAAACATGAATACTGATTAAAGAGAAAATTTCCAATGATCACACCTAAGTAATTAGTGGGCTTCCCAGTGGCAATATATAATGGACAATCCTATAGGTTCTTTGAAAATGGAATGGTCAACATCATGGTTAAAGTAATTTAACCACACACCCTAATTCATTGTGATGACCCCGAATAATTCAGGAGTTCCATTAAAGGTTTCAGCTGTGCTCATCAGCACCAAAAAGAGATAAACGAGTCGTTAACCGAGTCATTGTGACGGGTCAAACCACAAATATGAGCACGCTTTTGTTCACTTGAGTGCACAGTTCCTTGCCCATGTACAACTACTGTGTATCATCCACCCATTGGTTACTGTAAAAATAAGTTTTACTTCAAACATGTAACGTCTCCATTAGGACGGGAGCAAACCCAAATATAACATGGTCAGGAGCTCCGGTCATCTCTATAAAAGAAGCTATACTTTGCTATCTTAGCAATGAACATGATGATCATGATTCAAATGAAGCCTAACACTATAATGTCTTTCAGTTCATTTGCATGGAGCCGATGACAGGTTGAAACTTGTCACCCAGGGATGTTTTGTAGCTTCCAATTAAAAGGCACTAATCACAGGAAGTTCCCGGAGTATGTATTCTGTGTGCCTTATCTCGCCATATCAACGATCAGAGGTTGAGACGGACAGAAGGTGATCCCGACTTAATCCCAGCTTTCGTCCTCTTCGGCTTGAGTACTGAAGTCGCCGTCCGTACCGCCGTCTCCTCCGCCACCAAACTATTGTAAGAAAAAAAATATAATAGGATCATTCTACTAATTCAGAGGAAAGTAAGAAACAACGGGGCGATAGATTATGTACATAAAATAGTATTACATTTCAATCACATTACCATGACTGTTCCTATAGCAAACTTGCGACCACGCCTGTTAAAAGTTTACTTACAAAATGGACAAAACACATATAACTTACGTTTCCACGTCGTGTATCACGGGCTCCAAAGCGGCCTCCTGCACCAGCGAACCCAGTTCCTGTGCCCTCCTCTGCGGCTTGCTCCAGGAAGCTGGGCACCTCTTGCCTGGCCTGAAGTTACAAATACGAAGGGGAGTGGGTGAGATTGGTTGCTTTACGCCCTAATCAACACATTAAGATGGTTATATCAAGGGCGGGAGAGCTGAGAGGGAGGCAGTTAATGATCATACCCAGGAAATAGAGAGAGAAGAAGGGAGAGACAGAAAAAGAGACAGAAGGGGTTATCAAGGAACTATAATCAAGATTTATTTCATATAAACCAAGCAATATTCTTAATTCGATTGAAACAAAAACAAATTAATACCTAAACGGTTAATCCCAATTCACAAAAATGATTACTCAAGGGGCTCGGAAGTTTAAGACATTAAATGCTGCAAAATCGGGTGAACAATACAATAGCGGGTATCTTCACTTACATCCTCGAGAACTTTAACCAAAGACCTGGCAATATCTTGGTTTTTATCTCCGTCAAAGAAGCTAGTAGCTTTGCCGAGGTTGCCACATCGACCGGTTCTTCCTATACGATGCACATACTCGTCAATAGAAGAGGGCAGGTCATAATTCACTACGTGCATGACACCAGGTATATCAAGACCTCGGGCAGCAACTGATGTGGCTACAAGGATGGGAGCACGCCCTTTCTTGAAATCCTGAAGAGCTTCTTCACGTTCTCTTTGAAGGCGATCTCTATTAATGTGGACAGAAGAAATTTTTACAACATAAACTAGATTATTTTCACTTTGAAATATGGTCGGGTGTCATATCCGTATCAGATAAGCGAGTATTACTTCATCCAACAGAGTTCAGAAAATCGAAAAGCGGGATTTGAAGGTGCAAACAAAGTCTCCCTTATAAACAGTCTTCCTTATAAAAGAAAAACACCGACAGTTGTCAAAGCTGATTATGAAATTACAAAAGAAAAACACCGAATCATACAATAAGGTTAGGCCAATGTAGATCATTGAGTGCTCACTTACCCATGAATACTGGTTGTGGGAAACTCTGACTGTGAGAGGTAAGAAGCAAGGAAATCGGCATTCCTCTTCGTTTCAACAAAGACTAACACACGATCTTGACCTGGTAGAACAAGAAATGAGGATAATTGAAGGACAGCCAAAATAAATTATAACGAGTATAGCACAAGGCTTGATGTTTCTTATTATCTATGATGTGGTTGATTGACTACCAACTAGTTGAATCACTCTTGGGATCAGGTAGAGTTCTGAATGGTGACACGTTGTGACCTTTTTTTTTTATTTAATTATATTAACACAACAGTAATGACTTAAGTAAAATGCGTACATGTGGAGTGTTCTACCAATAAATGATATCCCAACTTACCAGAGTCATTCAACAATTCCACGAGTTTGTCCCGTTTAGCAAACTGGGTGACCTCGTACACGGTCTGTGTGATGTCCGTGTTGGCTGCGCCCACACGGCCAACTGTCACGAAGAGGTAGCGTTCAAGGAAGTCTCTGGCAAGTCGTTGGATCTCATCAGGGAATGTGGCTGAGAACATAAGTGTTTGCCTCTCTGTTTTAGCAGGCATTCTACATTGTTCAACAAGCTTACGTACAACTGGCTCAAAGCCCATGTCCAACATTCTGTCTGCTTCATCCAGAATTAGATACTTCACATTTTCTAGACTTATCTGGAAGGATATAAAAATAACATTTTTTTTCACAGATCAACCAAATAATAGTTACTAGAAGTCTTTCACAACATAACAATGCCATAAAAAGAGACATTTTTAATAACCCAAAAGATAAATGCCAGCATATACTCACTTTACCCCTTGTGACGAAATCATCCAATCTTCCTGGCGTACCAATGACCATGTTCGCACCTTTCATCAGCTGGTTACTTTGATGAGCAACAGACGTGCCTCCATATACAACTACAGGGTTTATCACGGAACCATGGGCGAATTTGCGGGCTTCGTTGAAGATTTGAATGACTAGTTCCCGAGTGGGACCGATAATTAACGCCATGGGCTTCTGTGTAGGATCGAACTGTCCACCGCCGCTTCCAGCTTCCACCATTCCCGTCAAGACAGGTAATAAGAAGGCAGCCTGTGACAAGAACATGATTTATGATGATGAATACATTGATTTATAACTTAGAATAAATCTTGAGAAACTGGTTGCCAGATAGCCATGAATTTTAAGGAGTTGACTTAACTATCGTAATCCAAGAAAGGTTTAAGTCCACTAGGCGGGAAAACTATTGCTACAAAACTTAGGCTTATCAACAAAAATCAAACAAAGTAATGATGCACTGGAAATACCCGTCATACGCGAGAATTTCCCATGTTGATATTTCATCATTTTGAGTAAAAACAATTCCACAGTGCTGTTACTAACAGCCCTTGGATATATTCTATCATAGAATAAGGGGTTTAGAACCTTTCAAACATAGTTTTTTCACTTGACTTCCTCGTTTTTATTCATTTCTAAAATTAATACAGGTGATAACTAGTAACTAATACTATATCTGAGTATCCTAGATAGATGGAACTTCTGTTACAAATGAAGACAAATCTTGAATTAATTAACCTTTTGTCAGGTTTTACTTACTGTCTTGCCAGATCCAGTCTGCGCACAAGCCATGAGATCTCTACCTTTCCGGATGATGGGGATGGCCCATTTCTGCACCGGCGTGGGACGATCATACTTGGCCTTCGCAACATTGGAGCGGAATAATGTTGATAGGTCTGCATCATCAAAACTGGAGAGGCAAGAAGTGGAGTCATGTACAATTCACCCAAAAAGGAATGCCCGTATTTAAGGAAAAATATATACATGTATTCATATTTCAATGAGTAATCAATGAGCTGCAGGCCACTGCCAGACAGCTGAACAATGAATTATCAATTGAAGCCATAAATAAATGTCGCAATTCTTCAAGCAAATCAATGAACTTACTCTTTGAGACCACCCTTGGGAGCATCATCGCCAGTCACCTCAACAGGGATATCGTCGTATTTGTCAAAATTGATTCCTCTCTGCATCTCGGACGTGAAGATACTCTCTTCATCCTCTGGCGGGGCTGGGGGGACGTAGATCTCATGCTTTTTCTCTGAAACACAAATATCTCAGCGGCTAAAGCATTTTTTCTCAATTTTCCAAGATTTCAGACCAGGTTTTAGTAATCTTCGAAAAATTTTCAGGCCATTTAAAAAGATTCCAACAGGTTTCCAGGCCCAAATAATAAATTTTGCCACTTTCCAGGCTTGTCTATGCCCCGCGGAGACCCTACAGGCAGATGAATCTTTTCTGAGTCTTTAAAATACCTGACACAGGTTGCCTTCGTGAATGAAAGAACAGGGGATCAACATAACTTGAAAAATATTGTTAAGCTTTGTTAATACCGCAGAATATCTTTCTTAAAATGCAGGTGAAACCCCACTCCTTGTGAGGGTAAATCTATGATTTTAGGAAAACATTGAATGCTAGATGTATAAAGGGGAGAGCATTCACCGAGGAATCCCTTAGGAAAAAACATACGATGCTCATTGTTAGATATTCTTGATTTCGGGAAATTTTCCCCATTAAAATTCGCGGACAATGCGCAAAAAAAGCTATTTTGAATTACAAGATGTTGCTTCTAAGGAAGGAAGATGTATGAACAAAAAAAAAAGTGGGCAGAGAAACCTCTATCGCAAGCAATTTTCCTTGACGGCCATCTTGTCCATAATCATTACACAGGACTAGGTCTTAATGAAACACAAAAATTAGATTTGTGACATAAAACCCTTAATATTATGACTACCCAGTAGAAGCTGAGCCTTTGAGAGATCACCCGCTGTTGTATAGAATCCAAAATGGGCTTTGCGATTTCTCCATCCATAATGATACTTTAGTCAAACTAATTAATTAGTAGAATCTACTAACATTCAAAGTATTACTCACCGTCTTCTGTTGCATTGGGGCAATCACGGGCCATGTGACCTTCCTCTTTACATTTGAAGCAGGCGTTGCCCCCACCACCACCTGATGACTCAGAGTTGGGACATTCCCGGGACATGTGTCCCTCTTCCCCACATTTGAAGCAGGCGCGGCTGCCACCACCACCGCCGCCACCACCAGAGGGGCATTCCCGGGACATGTGTCCCTCTTCCCCACATTTGAAGCATGCACGGCTACCACCACCTCCACCTCCACCAGCAGAGGGGCATTCGCGGGACATGTGTCCCTCTTCCCCACATTTGAAGCAAGCACGGCTGCCACCACCACCACCGCCGCCACCACCGGAGGGGCATTCTCGGGACATGTGTCCCTCTTCCCCACATTTGAAGCAGGCACGGCTACCACCACCACCACTGCTGCCACCAGCAGAGGGGCATTCCCGGGACATGTGTCCCTCTTCACCACATTTGTAACATGCACGGCTCCCTATTTATAGAGAAAAAATAGAAAAACAAATAATGAAATTGTATTGGTGAGGTTGGATATTTCTGTACAAGCAGCGACTTATTGTTATTTAAAGTACAGTGATATTACCCTCTCAGAATTTCACTATTGAGTCAATATGCAAACGTATGTCAAAGGCAGGCCAATGACCACTCTCCCAATACATTAAATTAATTCTATATAAAATTATGTTGAGGTCTTGCTTACCACTTCGGTCCCCACCACCAAAGGTGCCACCACCTCCACCGAAGCTACTTTTTTTGAAGCCACCGCCACTGGAAAAATAAAATAAAGACGTCCTTGAAGTTGTCCATGAGTAATATGGAATATAAACCCCGAGTTTTATATATTTTATGGCTGGGTGGAAAGCTGGGCACTAACTATTAAATTTATTAAAATCTTTCATACGATGTCTTACAAATTTGGAAGTCTTAATCCACTTTGACTAGGGAGATTTAGGTGTCATAGGTTTACTTAAATCCCCCATACTCCTCACGGTTATTGAGGAGAATGTTTGAAGGTCCCTGTGTTAGCCGCAGGCCAATGATTCAAAACAGGGATGCAAGTTGGGGTATTCAAAATTGACGGAAAAGTTTCTGAGATAAAAATATGGCTTCATTAAGTGCTCACAACTGAAGGGATTATGCATATAGACATATCATATACATATATTCGAAATGAATGTTAGCTTAATAATTTAATAGTACTAGCTAGACAAGTTGATAGGCAGGTACTGGGCAGCTGCTGCCGCTCACAGACTCACTACCGTCTGCCGGGCCGTCTGCCCCAGCTCCCGGTAGTGGTGTACGGTGAGGCCCCTCCGCTAAACTCCCGATGATATCAGTGCACCGAGTTGCTAGCGGAACCCTGGCTGACAAGGGGGTGACTCAGTCCGCCACTGGTACATAGCTCTCCCGTATATTCCAATGCAAGTTTTGGGTCAACTCTAGGTCTGGGGTCTACTCAGGGACATATTATTCAGTCAGTTCATTAACGATAAACCTTTTTAATTAGACATTTTGGTAATGAAGGAAATCCGTCAACTGACGGACAACTTGCATCCCTGTCAAAATAATCATAAAAATATATCTTGCATCTGCTTAAAGTATGTCTTGCATATGCTATCTATATAATGTGCCAATGCATGACTTCCTAGGTCTGCACGCTGAAGCAGCGTCAGTATCCATAGTAACTCCCTCTCTGAGCACCACTGAATGAATAATGATTTTGATTCTCTTTTTAACGTTTTGACGGAATTTGTTGTATATTTTGTGAAACTTTTTTGGGGGGGGGGGGGGGGGGAAATTTGAGAATCTTAATTATCGGGATAAGAATGATGGAATTCGGAGGAAATTGGACAACAAGAAAGCGTAGAGAATCCTATTAGATTGTTAGTCCATTTTTCAGCCAACGTTCTATTATGATATGAACGGAGTGACTAACAACACAAGGATGCGAGACCGGATTTATTTAGTTGTTATTCTATTTCTATTTTGCACGGTTCGGTTCCAGCGCCCAGTTCCAGAGTACGCCTTCAAAGTCGATATTTAAAACTAAAAATAAGGTTCAATATATGGTTCCAACATACGAGAATATTCTCTAAAGACTAATATATTCAGATATTGGTATATTGTATTTACAATTTTTCAGCAGAATTTAGGCCTACTAAACGTGCAGTGAAGGCCATTCGTATAATATTCTGACATTCTTATGATCCGACTCATTACTAGTCCTAACAATCCATAATACTTTCTCATCTAATTAAATGTGCACATCACATAACTTTGTATGGAAGTGGTAATCTTTTTCTGAGATATTTAATTTACCATCGTTTTTTCATGTTTCTTATTAATTTAATACATAACCTTTTCCTCAGAAAAACAAAGCCACTTGCATATAAAACTTCTTACTTCCATACAAAGCTAGCAACGATAATTCTGACAAATGGCAATTTGATAAAAATTGTAAAAAAAGGAGCATTATCAAAATAATAAATAGTAATAATACTAAATAAACAGGTTTTGCCATCACAAAAATATGTATTTACCTTGGGGCATTGTCATCATCGGATCTTCCGAACCCTGTAAAATCAAGTCACAAAGAATTGTAAAACAAATTAGGTGAAGGCGATTATTTCTTCTAGATTTAGGTCTACTAGTCTATTGCTAGTGAGAAAAAACAGATAGTTCCCCCGTTCTTATCATCCATAGGGTTAGGTTAGCGTTCACCGGAGATAATAGGGAGGCTGAGCAGACAGCGCGCATCGTTTTGACGTAAACCTAACCTATCGTGAGTCGATGCGTGGGTCCCTATCGAGACACTTCACCTGTACTAGGATGAGCACTGGTACGTAACCTAATGACATGCGACAGCAGCGCCCTCCATGAGAAGCCGGCAGTCGTTGGCGCTTGTTTCGGCACCCGTTTCCCACGGAAACCACCATGATGACAGAGGGTTTATTTCGAAGCTATTTTTGATCAAAATAATTCATTGGAGAAAGAATTCCAGCAAGGGCTACTTCAAATAATGTTTAAACTTTAACATCATGACATTTTTCGCATTCAAAAAGCTGCTGATCTTACACAATATAGATGCGTAATGGGTCAGCGTAGCAGAGGGGATCGGTACGTTTTAACGCTTGTATCCTACCTCATTACCTATGCATAAATCCCGGAAGTGGTGACGTCAGCACAAGAAACGCCAGGGTTATGTTGGGTCAATGGCGATAGGTTTGCTTGCTCATCTTCGCTAGTAGGGAGTTTCGACACCGCTCACCTATCCGCAACCGCATCCTTATTACTTTAGGGATGCGTGAGCCCGGCGTACCAAGCCTCCAAATTTAGTTTCAGCAGATGCCCCTACGCACGCAAGACCGTCACCTTGCCCTCGGTGTGCTTACCGAGAAAATCTCAAGGAGAGCCGGTAGGCTGGCATCAAAGATGGCGGTCTCTGACAGGGCCTCCGACGCTATAGTACTGTTTTTTTAAACCATGCTTTCTATGATAAAAGTGTCAACTATCACCAAACTTGCTAGGCAAGGACATCAACATGTTTAATATTGATCCCCAACCATTTTTCTTCAGGGATGCAAGTCGGGTAAGGTAAAATAATCTGAACATTTTCCAAGGTCCAAGGGGCGCATAAAGGACCATGTGTGTTTGTAGGGCAGTGCGCCCTAACTGGGGTGGGTATCCAGGTCAGTCCAAGGGGTGTATAAGATTCCCATTCCCGGAGTTCTTGAGCGAAGGACCTCGGGGATTTCCGTGCGCTCCATTGACCCAATTCTTAAGTCTAACGGAAATATCTGGAATCTCACTTCAGTTAGGATCTGAGGCCGCCTCTCCCCCGATAGGGGTAGGCCGCTCCGTTAGCTCCAGGCTCCGTGAGAACACTCAGATAGAAGTCTCTACACATCACTCCCCTATGGCTGTGTACAACCTCTACTCAAATTGTCAAATGAGATTTTGAGAAAATTTTGGAATTTATAAGTCAGTTTAGGGTGTTGTATGGGACATTTGCCGACTTTTCCATATATCTGAATTCAGTTGATAATCTGAGAACTTGCATCCCTGTTTCTTAATGTAAAATGGCCAGATAGTTCGTCATATACTTAGGTAAAACCCCCATAACAAGTGGCATCTTTGCTGATTCTCCTGAGTGGAACTCCGTATCGCGCTCATTACCTATGCACAACCTGACATAGTGACCTAATTCCACACCGATACGTACGGGTCACCTCCTGAGGAGGGTCTGTCGAAACTCCCTAGTGGTTGCTTAATGTCACTACTACCTAGGCCACTTACTATAACAGGTAATTCGAACCCTTAGAATTTAAGAAATGATGAGCGTAAGCCCAATGCTCTTGTAAAGCTATTAATTTTCTTTCTATAGCGTCAAACCACCGATACCTTTTGAGGAAAATCCACCGCCATCTCCCCAATCATCGTCGTTGTTGTTGGAGGAACCAAACGTGCTACCGCCATTGGAAAAACCATTGGTGGTGCCACCTGAAATAAAGTTGGGAAATTGTTAACCTCCAGACTGTGTTGATGCATATTAGACAAGTGCCTATGGATTAACCTCACGCCCTCGCAGATAGATTAGATAATATATTATTTGTATAGTATGTGTATATATATGTATGGCATAGATTAATAAAAAATCATAGCAGATGATGCAATTTTGCAGTTAGATGGTGTGAAGTAAACATTACCTTACTGAGCCAACGTCAGTGACATTTTTAATAAATTTTGGTTAAGATTGGGAATCATGAAAAAACCTTGGGTGTATGAAGACTTAGAGAAATACGAGTGGCGAGTTTTAATAAGTATCCAATCAACTTACTATCTAGATCCAAATTCAGTTAGAACTTATGCCATGATAAAAGGGAAGAGAATTATTTGTTTCATCCCAATGTAATGTGTCAGCAACGGCATGAGTATCAAAGAATAAGGACAGAGCGAGGCCATACTATTTGTTCATGGAAATTGCTCGGTAGAACATTTCCTCCTTCCCAGTTTTATTTTAAGTAGCTAACGTAAGGAAAATGATAGGACTGACACGCCATCAACTATTTTGTTAGGACACAAATTTCATTATTACAACCTACATGATTTGTACAACATCAAGCGGTAATCATTATGACAAATAGTAGAAAACAAAATATCTACTAGCCCAAATTAGTCTACTTCATAATTGTTACTGGAAAATTAAAATGAAATTAAACCAATGCAAATGAAACCACAAAATCCCAAATCATAGAAATACGGTCACCTTATGTAAATTTGCATGAACTAGATCTACATACAGAAGCAAAAATTGTATTACCACCGCAAAAAATGTTCTTTTCATATCCCATGAAATCATGGCTGTAAATTGCAAATTGAGTTAGCGTATTAATTATATCACCACGCCATTTCTATGTGCACAAACCTAAAAAAATATAGAACAAAATCCTCTGGTTGCGTGCAAAAATGAAGGACAGGAGAGGTGGACAAGAGGGAGTGAGTGAGTGATGGTTGCTTAATGCCGTGACAAGAGGGATGAAGTACAAGCATAAGGCAAGGCTCCAATAGTATGATGATAATTGCATTTAAGCTCATTCAACACAAAGTTTACTTTCCAGGTGCTACTATCAAGGGCGCGTGGAAAGAGTTAATTTATATCAAAATAGAACACCCGCTACAAATCAGCATGCTCAAATGCTCAATCAAGAAAGAACACCACGGATAATACTGACATAATTTCAATGTGTACTGTTCAGTAAATGAGGAACTCAGAAAGGCAGATTCATGACCTAAATAAGTCGCAATACTTTTGCAGGAGGCAGCACTATACCTTTTCTATAGCGAGAACAGTTGATTTAGGCCCATACACATGACAGATTTTTTATTATAGGCTTAGAATAAATATTCACTATGTTCTGCTTAACCTGAACTCGGGTTTACCTGAATTTTCGGTAAGCCTGAACCTTTTCTGATTCCCCTTCACCAGTGGGCAACATAACCCAGAGACCGACGCCCAGGTCTCTGATATTGATATTAGGCAGAGTCCGACGGTCCCCATTGAAATGAACAAGTGATAACATTATCTTGTCTAAATTTTCGTATTCTGGGTTTTATTAAAAATCAGTTTTGATTGGCATGAAGGCAATACTTGGTCTCTCTCTTGGGCCTGGACCTCAAATTAAACAGGAAACATGAACTCATGAGGTCTTTATCTGAGGAGAACCTTTTCTCATGTTAAAAGGAATAATTTCTGTGAGTTAAGGTTGTGTCTACATGGCCCAGTCTTAGACAATCTCATTTTCTGCATGTTATTTACCATATTAATGGCCCATTTTTTTCGGTCTCTGTAAAATCCTGTCGGTCCCCACTGTTACAATTTGGCAGAAACAAGAGTCCCAATTCACAATGTTGCACACTCCTTCACGTTCAGGTTAAGTGGAACTTAAGTCAGACATGGCGAAACCTGCCAGACTGCGGTCCTTGACCGTTAAAAGACATGTGGGACCGGTAAAACTCAAGTATTACCGGTCCGACTGTCCGGTGAAAAAATTGTAAGAAACCATGGATAAACATTTGAAGGACTGGTGGAGGTCTGGTGAAGTTCCTTTTCACCGGTCCGACTGTCAAGTTTTCGCCATGTCTGTTAAGTGAGTCAGGGTCTCCACACATTTTGACTAAAGAAGACCTTACTCAGCAGTGAGGCACATTAAGAAAAACAGGGCCCTTGTGAACTGCTTCTGCCAGCCTATTATAAGGGTAACAATGATGATTTTCTATTATTGTAAAGTCAGTCGTAAAGTCGAAAATGTAGGTCAGGAAGTCTAACAAGAGATCTTAAGACCGATAGTACTGGATTGTTGGGTGAGGTGGCACCAGTAGCTAGTTATTCATACAAGGTTCCCACAGAACATGTGGATTCAAATTCCATGACTTTCCATGACCATGAATGAAAAATTCAACGACCCTCAATAATCAGAGTGAAGCTGTCTGATCCACCCATTTCTGGTAGGAGGTAGGAGAGGGGAATGAGATGAGGCACAAATACAGAGCTGCCAACCTGTGGAGATCCCCAATCCAAGTCTGTCACATGAAGCTGAGTGTGCCAAAGTTATGAAGCCTCTAGGGGGGTCTGGGGGTATGCTCCCCCAGGAATTTTTTTTTAAATTAGGAGTCAAATGGTGCATTCTGGGAGTAATTTTAACTTTTTGAAATGTGAGGATTTCTTAAGTCCCACAGTATATAAAGTTCAATATTCTTTTTAATTTTTGGCAGGTGATGGGTACCCGAACCTGAATTTCCAGGTATATTAATAATAATATATATATGTATAGGGCCTGAATATGTACACAGGTGCAGTAGTAAATAGAGCTATCAGATTAATATTTCTAGATCAAAATTTATCAACAATTGAGATGAATAGCAGTTCAGTCTGTAGTATAAAGCAATTTTGCCCAGCATTCTGCCTGCCAACATATCTAGTGATAAGCTTAACCACAAGGCTGTCCTGCGTTCTCCTCCTTGTAGGGCTCTCTACCCCCAGCCAGGGTGGAGAGCTTCATAGGCAATGTTATAGGAGATTGAGAGCAGAGCAATGCATGCTCATAAACCATTATTACTGTTATTTCTAAGGATATACTATTTTGAAAAAATAATCTGCATTCAAACAGTCAAATTCAAATAGAAATTGCTAAAAACATTATTGTTGCCTTCCCAACCCATCCAAAGAGCTTCCCTGAAGGCAAAGCCCCGTCCTGGAAGGAGTGACAAGGAGTTAATGGGAAACACCTGGTCCCTAAAAGTTAGGGGGTCATTAGGGGTTTGTCTCATAGACTGACTTCAGGGAAGGGTGAACAGTTTGGAGGTAAAATTGGCAAAAGATTATTTTCTTAATTTACATTTTTTTTTGGTGAAAATTTTTCATTGATTCAGTTTCTTATCCTGAATGAAATATGGTTGTAAAAAATGATTAATTTTGAAAATGATTGCTTTAGGATTGTTTCCATAGCGACCCACCATTGATTATTTCATCATTTAAATGTAAATACTTAATGATTTGGTAATGCTGGAAAAAACAATATTTTCAAATGTCTTTGCACAATATTCAAATGTATGCAGACATGGCGAAACCTGCCGGACCACGGTCCTTGACCATTCATTGAAAGACATGTGGGACTGAAACTTTACTATCACCCGTCCAACTGTCTGGTGAAAAATTTGTAGGAAACAATGGATAAACATTTGAAGGACTGGTGAAAACTATGGAGGTCCGGCGAAAGATCCCATGCACCGGTCAGACTGTCCGGTGAAAGTTCTTGAGTTTTCGCCATGTTTGTGTATGTAGGTGAAAAATCAAATTAAATAGAAATATGTCTAATGGTTTATTTACCATATGATGAAAAGGTGATTAAAAGGGAGGGAAGAGAATAGGGGTTCTATATTTGTAAGACCCTGAGTTATATAATAATTAAGGAGCATATAACAACAGGTATAACAGGGAACTATATTTAAATGGTTGATTCACAAAGTGGGAGACGGGGGTTGTCATTCTTAATTTCACAAAATTCCCACAAAATCATAGTTTGTGTCATACAGATTGTAGCATCGTATTCTGATGCTGAAATCGTAAAAATTGGCAGCACTGCAAATGAGGTGCTAGGCAAAAATCTGGAGACACAAATTCAAGGCCAAAACAGCCTTCCGAGGAGAAATGGTGAACAAGTCAAAATGGTGGAAGAGTGGCCACTTTGCTTAAATTGGACAAATGTCATGCTGAACAAAATATAGAATTTGTTGGTGGTATTATGGAGAATTTAAATTTTAACATTCAGAATTTCATTTTCCATGACTTTCCATGACCTGCCCAGAATTCCATGACTTTCCAGGCCTGGAAATCCAAATCACTAATTCCATGACTTTCCATGACCGTGGGAACCTTGTCATAGATGGTATGATGACGAGGGACCAAGTATATATACTTGAAGGAAGTGATAGGATTCTTGAAGTTTCCTGAGTAGCTAGTGGTTCATATATTGTACAATGAGGCACCAACAGGATTCAAGGCTCATATAATGATCTCTGTAACTGTAGCTGGACGTGTGCTCCAAGCCTAAAAAATGCTGTTTTCCCGTCCATTTTCACTTCCAAAAGTTTTTAGCGAATGTAACAGGGTTTTCCCTACATAGACAAAGACTCAATAAGGCCTGCCGTTAAACAAAAGCAAAAAAAAATAAAAAAAAAAAAAAAAATATTTTTATTCCAAATATTTTATGCTGTCACAGCATTAGATCAAATATTTTTCATGAATACTCAAATGAAAAATTGGTAGGAAACCAGGTTTTGAATTTTCAAGGCCATTCAATAGATTCCAACAGTATTCAAGACTTAAAAAGATTCTCCAGGCCACTCGGCCAAAAATGGCCTATCTTCTAGGCTTTTGAATTCCTGGCCTTGTACCGATTTCATGTATATTTTTTTACTAGCAAAGTATACCCGTCCTCCGGACGGTCACTCTCTCTCCCCACACTTCCCCCTCTCCCTCTTTTCCTTCCCCCTCTTCTCTGTCTTTCATACCTGTTTTTCCCTCCCAACCCCATCGCTGATTTTCCCCCGTCCTTCTGCCTCCCCTCTTCCTAATTATTATCATAATTGAACTTTTATTTCTCATTAAGCATACAGTTACATAAAGGAGATAGCATATATCAGGGTTCCCGCAGCCCAGAGCCCATAATTTTTCATGACTTTTAATGACCAATTCCGCCATTTTTTAATGACTTTTTAATGACCAAATGAAGTAATGTTAGCCGATTATTTATGACCTTTTTAAACATATCAATGTAATCTCCTCAAAATCAATGAATACATTTCTTAAAACAATGAATACTTGTATTGAATACAATGTAGATGCCAACTTTTTAAAGTCAGATGTGCGAGACACTATCTCGGCCATTAAAGCGTGGGGTCTGGGGCCCGCTTAGGGCCCCAGAAGCCAGAGGGTTTTCTTTGCTCTCCAGTGCATTTTCAGCATTTTTGGGGGTTAAATATTGTCCAAATGATAATATAAACTTCTGACTTTGATTCACATAAAAGATAGAAATATAGACTTGTACTTTTACAATTTTTTACTTTTAGTTTTACATGAAGAATGGTGGCTTTGGTGTATTTTCAGCATAATTTCCTTAGAGACTTCAGTGCTACAATTTTATAGATTTTTCACTTCTACTTAGCAGATCCAGGGATGTCACTAAGTTGTGTAAGGTGGCTATTTAGGATTTTTAGCCGGCTGCACAACTTTTTCAATGCAGAATATGGTCAGGGAGGGGACTCAGATAGTTTTTCATGACTTTTTAATGGCTCACAGTGAAAATTAATGACTTTTAAGGCCCTTAAAAACCTAAACTCAGAATTCATGACTTTTAATGACTTTTAAAGACCCGCAGGAACCCTGTATATATGATCTGTCATGAAGTGTGTTGATCTTCCCAGATTTCCTGATATATTTTGGATTAAATTTTGTTTTAGTTTCTATGATGAAGTTGCTGTTATATAATGTTTTTCATATTTTACATTTGTTTTACATTTGGTAGAGTGGTAGAAACCTTTTTAATTATATATTCAAGTTTGATTGGAAAATAATGCTCCCCCTCCCCTCCCCTCTCCGACCCCCCCCCCCCCCCCCCAAACTCTCCCTCCCCTATTCCTCATGCTCATGCTCATGCTGGACGTAGGTTGTGGGAAATGACGTAGTATCTCACAGGGGCTTTCCCAGGCTATAAATAGAGTGTGGTTATCCCAATTTCAAAAAGGCTTCAAAATCACATTTTCACCCCAAATACCTTCACAAACCACATACGACAACATCCAGAGAGGGAGGAGAGACCTCTAAAGATGAGTAAAGTGGTTTGTAAAACAACAAATTCCGAGAACATTCTGGACAAAGAAAACCTTCTTTCTACCATTTCTTTTCTTCCTCCTTTCCTAGAAATCGCTCTAGCCGTATATTATATGGATATTTTAACCGGGGGCCCCCTATTCTTCATGTTTCCAGTTGTTTATTACTCTTAAAGTTTCTAGCAGTCAAGTAGTTGTACAGTTGTAAAGCCAGTCATAAAGTCGAAAATGTAGGTCAGGAAGTCAAAACAAGAAATCATCTTAAGACCAATAGTACTGGGTTGTTGGGGTGGCACCAGTAGCTAGTTGTTCATAGATGGTATGATGACAAGGGACCAATTATATAGCCAGAGAGAGGGATACAGATAAAGAGCTAGACTGTCAGACAGACAAGAGACCATAGGGAGTGGCCTGAGAGAAAGAGACAGGAACAGATACATGTAGAGTGGCAGAGTGTGGCCTGAGATACAAGAGACAGTCCACTAGAATATCTGATGTAGAAGCAGTGGTGAGAGTTGTATCGCACACGCTCTGACCTGCCAGACTTTCAGTGTGTGGGCAGATGGATTATCCTCAGTGACTGGCCCGCCGACAGGTCTTTTATTAATCTTATATTATCACCAGATTTTGGGGCAGGTGAGATTTTGAGTTGGGCAAGTGAGTTTTCATTGTTACTTGCACACCACTGAGAAGATCTCTGGTGATGCTTGCCCGTTGGTGTCTGAGCACCAGTCCACCAGAATATCTGATATGGGTTGAAAAAAATTGCTTTCAACATATTTATCAGACATTTATCTCAAAATATTTGAGTCTGCTCACACCAAATATGCTGTAGGTGAAACACAGTTTTCCGCAGGACACCCATATATTTATTTTTAGTTGTTCACATGGCTGACAGGCAGCACAGACAACCGGGATGTAGGATTTGTTCAACCGTCCTGATGTAGATCAGTGGTAAAAATATTAACAACTCAGCTAGCTGTGATTTTTAGTTGCCCAATCGCCTGGCAAGTGATTTAATTATTATTTGAAATGCTGTGTACAATGACAATGAAGACTTCTGTTAGGGCTACATGATTGCCAGGAACTGTAATAGAGAATTTAAAAGTGGGATCCAAGATTGGTAACTTACAAGGAAAAAAAGACGGTTATCATACACAAGGGCCAGGCAACTGAAAGACCCAGAGCGTTAAAGTGGCTAAGATAGTTCAAACGAGCAGTCACAAATCACATGAAACTTTTTCAGAGTAATCATATAGGAAGACAATATCTAAAGTATAGAGCACCAACATTGTTAGCCAAATCATCAACCCTATATATTTACTATTGAATATAGGGTCGAACGTAAGTCTCAGTAAAAACGGGGCAGCTCAAAGTTCTCTAGTTTGTCCAGACAAAATACTTAAGCAACGCCTGTCATATATATGTCCTTAATCAGTAACGTTTTGTGGTGCTTACTGTAGGTTCTTGGGATAGGATGTGCCCTACAAGACAGAGAAATAGTTGGTTATTATCAGCAAAACCTATCCATTCTCTTCTCGCTATTTAAACATGGCGGCCAGTCTCATTGCGCATGCCCCAAAGTATGTAAATGAGCAAAAAAAAAAGGTCATGGTTACAACGGTAGGCAAACGTATGGGCCTGTGTGTAACCTCTCTCAGTTGTTTTTTGCCATTTCATTTAGTGGAAACAGAATGGCTCACTCGCCGTTTTTTTTTGTGTGGAGCAGATGTAAACACTGCCCACACTTGATGAATTCTTCACATCCAGTATTGAAAGGTAACAAGTGGGGACATAACTTAATAAACTTCGATTTTATTGTCTTCATTATGGGTTAGAAACTTCTACAACTCTACACAAACTACAGCAAACCTATCCACCCTCTCTCAATCGGCTCCGATCCAAAGCCCAGTAACAAAGCTGGGCTCACAAAGCTACAACATTGTGTCCCCATTCAATAATCATTGAATAAGTGTAATGAATAGACCAGATTTCAAATCACAGGACGGCAGTGTGCAACATAACCCAGAGACCGACGCCCAGGTCTCCATTGAATTTTCGTCGGTCTCTGAAATTGATAATTGTCAGGGCCGGACGGTCTCCAATGAAATATCCAAGTGATAAAATGTTCAAAATGCTCTGGACCACAGGAACCCTATGATGACCCAGACTTTTTTTGGTCTGTAAAATCTTTTCGGTCTCCACTGTTACAATTTGGCAGAGACCAACGGTCTCTCATCTCTAAATTCACTATGTTGCACACTGGAATGGAGTGAGTGAGTGAGTGAGATTGGTGGCTTTACGCCCTTATCAACACTTTGAAGTGTTATATCAAGGGCGGGAGAGCTTTGAGGCAGGCAGTTTATGATCATACCCAGGAAATAGAGATAGAGAAGGGGGGGGAGAGAGAGACAGAGAAAAGAGACAGAAAGGCCCTTGAAGGTCTTACCCAGGACCAGTAGACTGGAATGGAGCTGTATAGTGCTGCCCCCACTCTCTAAGTGACCCAAATTGCAACTGGCTTTAACCTAGGAGTCTTATGAACGACATTTGGCTGAGCCTGGCATTATGTAACTCCAGATGTCAACCCAACTGTCACTTTGAAATTTAGTGTTTTGATATCCACAGAAGGTAGTTAGGTAGGTGAACCAAACAAATACTAGAAAAGGAAGTAGAAATTCTGTTACTCGATAATCTTGGTGGATGTGGAACATGAAGATCTGATGTTTTTGGATTATTAAATATCTGTACAATGGACAAGAGCCCCGTACATGGCTAACAGTATGGCATCATTTATGCAGTCTTAGTTCTGATTCAAATACTCAATAGAGGTTTAGGGCAGGTTATTCTGTGTATCATTTACGCAGTCTTAGTTCTGATTCAAATACTCAATAGAGGTTTAGGGCAGGTTACAGGGATGCAAGTTGGGGTATTCAAAATTGACGGAAACGGTTCTGAGGTGTAAAGCAAAGGTAAAACATTAAGATATATATGTTACATATGTGTATATAGCTAAATAATGAAAGTAGTATGCATATAGACATATATTCAAAATGATAGACAAGTTGAATACAGTCTTAGCTCCATCCGCACAGGCATATCGGTATGGCGAAGTGTTCCTTGACTCTAATCCCTAACATAAACATAGGTAATTTGAAAGACATATGGGAAATTAATGACACATTTTGGTAATGATAAGATTGAAGGAAATCCGTCAACTGACTGACAACTTGCATCCCTGGAACTTATTCTGTATGTACAATGTTGAATATCTCACATCCTTCTGTTCTAGAAAATGTTCTTTTCATTTCATGCATGCAATTACCACAATCAATAATAGAAGAGCCTAGAAACATCCCACAGCACAAGCACACTAACGAACTTTTCTCACCAAATGACCCTGGGTCACCCCAGTCATCACTGGGCTGCCCAAATGGAGAAATCGTTTGAAAACTTCCGATGGAAGATAGTGTTTGATCCATTCGTTTACCCCGGCCACGGCCTAGTCCTGATCCTAGAGTAACCATTAGGCAACAATATAGTGAGACAATGTACCTTTGTCCTACTTAATTTAAAAGGCATAAATATACATCTATTTCATCATTTTAAAGATTAACAACTGTTTTTAAACATTGATCAACTTAATTTTCAATGCATTTTATTCGAGGGTTCTTAAGTAACTAATAAAAATTCGACATCATAACATGTCACTCCAAGGTTTCACTCATGGCATGCTCAACAGATCATCTTGTTTGAAATATAATCATGTACGCTCGTTTTACATTCTTCAAGGTTCAAACCAGGGCAAAGAATAAGGGAGCACTTACCAGTACTCATTAGTTTACCACGGCCTAGTCCACCGCGTCCAAATCCAGTCTGAAATTATAAGGCCAAATATACATATGATATGACGCACATCTACTAGGCCTAGCTTACACTAAATCTCGCGATATAAATTACACTGATAACAGAAATCTAAACCTCCGACGACTAAAATCAGGGAAATTGTTAAAAGTTCCCCATCCATATACAGAATCATTCAAGAAATCTTATTTGTACCAGATGCCTTCCTTATGGAATGACTTACCTGAGAAAGTTAAACTAATCCCTTCCATGAAAGAATTTAAAAACTATCTGAAAAACAAGTACTTTTCAGAGTTTGACCCGTACTTGAGTCAGAGTCAAGAAGAGGTCATTGAGTAAATTTAATTTTACAATCCTACTTAAAGAGGATTCATTTTCTTCTTACGGTCATCTCACAGGCTTGTAGCCCTGTTAATAAAATCGATATAACGATAGGGGAGATTATTACTGTATAACTAATGTTATATGTTAGCAGTATTACAATAAGAGAAAGTAGTCTATTCTCTGTATCAACATTGGGGATGGTGGGAAATCGTTTATTGTTGCCAATGGTAATGAATTTGGTGAAGTGAATTAAAGTTACAGTTTCCTAATATGTTCATGAAAATGTAAATGCCTAGCGTACCCTGGGCATCATATGGACAACATGTAATACTAGATACACTTCTACAAAGAGTAATATTAACTCAATGTAAAAATTTAAATTCGAATGTTATACAAATGCTTGTCTCGATACTCTGTAAAAAGTGAACAGGAGTCTTAGTATAAAGTGTAAAACGAAATTCAAAAATCACCCTAAGTGATACGTTATAATTCTAAAAACGACCTAAGTAATGCGATGTAATAACCAATGTATCAAAATAATGACAATTTGATGTATACGATTTCATTTTCATTTCCCATTGAGTTTGGGCTTTTCTGGAAGATCTATCCGTAGATGTATTTGTCCAATTCTGTAAAAGTTTTATTTACTGAATAAAAATTCTATATATATATATATCATGAATATGATGGTCTGACGAAGATTAAGCATGTTTTAGGAAGCAGTCCCAAGAAAGGTTAGTCAATGACTAAGTTGATGGTAGTCGGGATGCTGCACCTGCGGCCCAAGCCCCTGATTCAGTAAGCCCTTGCTAGCAATCGTGTTTAGTGACCGCGTAGCTATCGAATGTTAACGGACGGCTAACGGATACCGATCGATGAAGAAAGTCGGTCGAATCCAGTTTTTTTTCATTAGTACATTACATCATTATGGCATGTATGTAGGCAAAAAGATTGGGCCTGAACAGTAGGCCTACTACTGTCAGTATTCAACTATTGTTAAGTACAAAAATATCAATAGATCAAATTCAGAATGGTGAAAGTAAGCTTACGCAAGTTACGCGTAATTAACAGTCTGGATAACCGCAAGCAATGTGCATGCCAATAATTTGGTGCGAATATTTTGCACTAAGTCACAAATCGGACCAGCCAGCCATGGAAATAAAGATCTCTATGAAAGTCTTCGACATTGAAGCTACACAGGAGAGTACTGGCTAGAAATTGTTTGCCGCCACACGCAGTCACAGGAAGGAACCAAGACGACGCAACGAGGTAAGAAACTTTCAAGAGCCGATCGCATGGACTAAGCACGTTGGATTTAGCATCTTTCACTGAATTCAGAAGTTCGGGAAGATCTTCATGTTCAACAAATGCGAACGGGTATTGACCTAATTGATAAATTTCATGAAGATGAGACGTGAGATCATTTAATAAACTAATAAATAATATGTTATCCGGTTCCTGTTCGAATTTTAGTTCAACAGGATTCGACCTAATTCGAACAGGTTGGCTCAGCAAAGCGGCCGTGCATACGTTAAAAGTACCATCACAGAACAAAACCAAGCATTGTGTGCATGACATGCTCCTTGATAATCACATGAGCTTCATTTAAAAGGTTATACAAAAATATCTTAAGTTGTCTCTGACCAAGTCGCTGGAGAATGATATCATACCAAGCGAGAATGCACGTGGTTTCGACCCCCTCGTGAAGCATGACGGCTAGCCTAATGTAATGTGTCGTGAGGCAAATCCTAATATAATAATGAATACTAGGGTGACATGACTTGAACATTGGATCGGTACATACCCCAAAGGTGGAAGTAGATGCTGGAGCATCATTGTCCCAATCTGCCATCTTTCAATCACTTGTTGCTCGAACAATTGCGTTTACGATCCGTACAGCTTCGAGGAGGTAATGGCGACTGACCTAACCCCGCGAAAATTGGAACGAGAGCCTCGTTCTGAACCGGATGCAGTCTGTTGATTTTTTTTTTTCAAAATGAAAATACTATTTCTTTTGATGACAAATGAGTCGATAATATAAAAACTTAGAATAATTTTGCATCAGCTTATCCTTACGATCATTTATTTTTCAATTTTAACAAGTTTGCCTCCCTGAGCGCCCCTGTTTCTCTGCGGCCACTTGACGTACTACTAATTCTATCCGGTGAAGCGTCTGTAGGCTACCCGCCCGCGACCGCGAGCGACCGAGCACCCAGCCCCCGACCCAGCCAGCGGCACATGGGTGGCAGTGTGCTGCTCATATTGTGCAATATACTTCTACGATGTGCATTTCAAATGTGTTGCTTGATTTTGAAACAGAATATTTAACAACAGAATTAACAATGTATTGTTCCATCCATATCCATAGCCTATATAATTATATAGGTAGCTATAATATAGACGAATTTCTTTCTTATTGAAAATAAAGAAGTAAGATTACGTAATCCCCAATTGTTGCCATCATAATTTCTTGACAACTTACAAATAAATTGACGTAGGTCTACGGTAGATTGAATTAAAAAATATGTGGGGAATTAGGCCTAGATCGAAATTATTTGACTTAACGTACCGTATATTACAATAATGGCTTCCATATGATATGCCTATTTGCATATTTGAGTCGATAATACGGTAGCTAGGGCCAACATGGGCCTATATGTGTGATTCCAAAATGACTCCATCTCTCACTTAATTATAGTTACAGTACCGTATACCAAAATTTCACAAATTAAAAAAAGTTACCGTATCTAATCTGAAATCATGTAGGCCTACATTTACTATAGGCTACATAACTGTAAAACTTTTTCCATTTGAATACTATTTGGGACGAGATAATAAAACTAATGTTTGCATGTATTTTGTAAAATGTAAACTGAAAATGTAATATGAAGAAATAATGAAATAAAACCAAAGTCATTAATGAGACAATACTTTTACATCCAGATTGTAAAGCTTGTAAAGAATTAAGTATATCGATCCAGCTATGGCCAGAAATCTATCAAATAATATCACTCTGTAGGCCTACTGAGTGAATCTTAATTAATAAACCAACATATCTTGATTTAAGAACAATGAATCATGTAGAATCGATTCATTGCACTTGTTATTGTTATCAAACCATATTATATTTATAACTCGTACTGTATTGTCTAATCCCAACTATGACCAAAAGTCTAACAACTAAATATCACTTTGTACTGAGTGAAACTCAATGTTTAAACCTATATGTCCCGACTATATTGTATTATTGTTATTATTATTATTATTATTAGTATTATTATTATTATTGCCATACTATGTTCCTGATCGTACTGTACTGTATGATTACCATAGCAAATCTCTTAGTCAGGCTGAAAGGTAGTGTTTACCTATACGTAAAGTAGACGGGTGGGATTTAAAAGCTGATTAATAGTTAATTATGTAATTAATTAACCAAGTGTTTAACTTAATTGTACCCAGTATTGATATCATATACACCACTATAGCCTTTTTAGTTGATCTTCAAAATATGGGAACGACTGCAAGAACTGGGACTATCCCAGAAGTCTGTCGACCAATTTGTCATTTTTAATGTAAATGCTGCTATATTGCTGACAAATAAAAGATTTTTCAATTCAATTCAATGTTAGTATGTAACCAAATTTAATACTTGTAAGCGTGCCTACTAAGAAATCTATAGCTATAGGTCTTTTAATTAGCTCGATGGCAATATTTTTTTTCAGTATTTCATTTTATTTCCTTATTACAATCACACAGTCTAACGTGAAAAAATTGACAAAATCCCAGTTTAACTTTATTGCAATTTTGTTTTCTATACTATATGCTTGCTGTTTTCAAAAGAAGCACAACATGTAGAATTGGGGAATATTGATTGTGTGGTTAGGTATACATGATGGTCGGCTTTACTTCGATTGTGCATTGCCTTTCGGTGCCCGTATGTCTTCATACATCATGCAAGCTATAGCATCCTACATCGTACGAGCCCTCAAGACTCTTGGAATCGAGTCTTTAATGTATCTCGACGATTTACTTCTAGTTGGCCCCAATTGTGATGTGGTGGAGGCCCAACTTGCTCGTGTGTGTTCTCTTATAAAAGAGCTAGGTCTTCAACTCGCCATAGAAAGCTTCAGCCACAATCTCCTTGTGTTACCTGGTTAGGTATCGACTTTGATGTGAAAGCCAACTCTCTTACAATTCCATTAGTGAAACTACACGACACCAAGTCGTGTTTGGCAAAAATATCTTCCACTCATACAATCTCAACCAGGCAGTTACAACAGGCATTAGGAAAAATCAACCACCTTTCAAAGGCAGTCCCCCCTGCCCGTCTTTTCATGAATCGCCTTCTGTCAGCCTTGCGTGCGGCTGCAGGCGGTGACATAAGAGTGACATCTTCTATGAAGGCAGACTTCGGGTGGTTTCTTAGATTTCTTCCTCGCTTTAACGGAAAGGCCATTATGCCATCTTACACCGTATCATGGACAATATGGGTTGATGCTTGCCTTGATGGCTCGGGAGGTACCAATGGAAAATCGTGGTACGCTCACAAGTTCTCTAAAGAACATTCCAGCGAGTCCATCAATCATCTCGAAGCATATAACTGTTTAGCAGGGGCTCGTCTGTTCACCTCCCAATCAGATGCAGGCCATACAATTAGAATATGCTGCGACAACTTAGCTGCTGTCCAGGCCCTCAGTGGAGGCAGGGCTAGGGACCCCTCTTTAGCCGCATGCGCCAGAGCCTTCTGGTTCTTATCGGCTGCCAGTTCTGTTGAATTTCAATTTGTGCATGTTCCGGGCGATTTTATGGACCTTCCAGACACCCTTTCCCGGGCATTCATGTCCGATACGGCCAAGCTCAAAGCTGCGGCCATCATAAAAGATAAAACTCTGAAGCAATTACAAATATCTGAAAGTCATTACTCTATATCATCCTTCCAATAGGTAACCGCCAGCGAAACCTCGAAGCATTAGCCAGATCTCGCCAGCGCATGGCCTTCCGGCCTGGCACCATCCGGAACAGGAACTCGGCGGCTACGCTCTTCATTGCCTTCTGCAGGGAGCTCTCTCTTGACTACACTCACTTGCAGGCAGGCCACCTATGCTGGTATTTAGAATACCTTGCCAAGCATTCCTCAGTCCCCAGCTCTATCAGAAATTCGCTCTCATCAGTTAAAACCTTCCTTCGCCTATCTGGCATAGATGTGTCCATCTTCGAATCTCATCTGGTCAAAAACGCCCTCAGAGGATTGGACCTCTCTCTTCGCCATGTTCCCAAACAGAACCTTCCCGTCTCTCCTGAACTCCTGGAGCGAATCCTCTATGTAATAGTCTCTCATCCATATGCTACTCAACTCACCGTTGCATTTCTTCTAATGTTCTTGGCTTTTCTCCGCCAAAGCAACATTGCCCCTAGAACCTCGGCGCAATTCGACAATACTAGGAACATGACCTACTCAGACGTCAGGATTACCAACTCAGGGGTCGTAATATCTATTAGATGGACCAAGACGCTCCAAAAGGGGCGCCTTCCCGTGTCTACTTACATCCCGGCTCTTCCTCAGAGTCGCCTCTGCCCTCGAGCAGCTCTCAAGCGCCTCTTCCACTACTCTCCAGGGCGCCCTCTCGACCCTCTACTCCAATTTAGCTCTGGGGCCACCATGACCTCAGCATATATCGCCACTCAGTGGGCTGCTGCCCTCAGGGCTGTAGGCAGTGACCCTTCTTTGTTCTCACTCCACAGCTTGAGGTGTGGTGTATGCTTATTACTCTGGGAATGCCTCGATGGCGGACATCAAGGCCCATGGCACCTGGGCTTCCGATGCCGTCGAGGTCTATCTCAACGCTGCCCAGCTACAATGTTCATCTGTGCATTCTGCCCTCAAGAATCTTAACCATTAGCTCTGCTTTGGCATTTAGTATTATCTCCTTAAATGCAGAATATCTCTCTTAACTGCATCTACCTTCTCTATAAGGACCACGATGTGTTCTTATATATATATCTAGCATGATAATTCAAGAACTGTGTGTGCTGCTTACAACATAAACTTTCCTGCCCAAGCCATCTTATATACTTCTACAATATACTCTCTCTCTCTATGAAGAAGACTGCTTGTGTGAAAAATTACCACTGCTCCAAAGTTAATTAAAATTCATACATATAAATTTACTTGTTGTGTTCTCTCTCTTAATGTCTCGTGAATTGCAAAAGGTTGCAATTCCGGGTCATTGAGGGAGGGACCAACTACCAATCAGGACTCGCCAATCCATTCTCTCCGTGTGCCTCTCGTGACGTCACAGCATCCGGGCACTCTTGGTGACATTTTCAAGCGTGGTGGAGTCTTTTTCTCCCCACCCACCTCCCTTCTCACATTTTAATTACCTTTATCTAAGCCTTTAGGGCATTTAGTATTATCTCCTTAAATGCAGAATATCTCTCTTAACTGCATCTACCTTCTCTATAAGGACCACAATGTGTTCTTATATATATATCTACCATGACAATTCAAGAACTGTGTGTGCTGCTTACAACATAAACTTTCCTGCCCAAGCCATCTTTTATACTTCTACAATATAGACTCTCTCTCTCTATGAAGAAGACTGCTTGTGTGAAAAATTACCACTGCTCCAAAGTTAATTAAAATTCATTCATATAAATTTACTTGTTGTGTTCTCTCTTAATGTGTGAAACCGTTCTATACATTCTACCACCATGGGGATGAGATATGTATAGACCATATAACTAATTGTTTGTGAAACGTACGATGTATAGTAGCAATTCGGCCTTACATGACATAGATATTACTCTTTGGAATCCACGGTTTATTAGAAAAGGAAATATTTGTGAGAAAATGTCCCAAAACTGTACCGTAGCCGAATCTAAGATCAAGAGCTCTTTTCGCGTTCATAGTTGTACCCTGCTTCAATCATATTGCGGGCATCGAAAATACAATACTTTTTCTACTACAATTCCCCAAAAGGTGTGTCTGGTTATGATTATAGTGGGTATTTTTATAGGTCGACCGTTTTAAACGTATCTAGAACTCAATTTACTAAAATTACGTTTATTGACTTCCTTCACAGATCAGTTACAAATCGGGTTATGATACAAATAATTCGCTTGATTAATTCGATCACCAAGAGTTTATTTCATTTTAGAGGTCCTGATACCGAGTTTGTTCCTTCCAAGAAGCATACGATAACCGTATCGATTTGGCATGGCCTTGGGAAGTTCCTAGAGGCATACATGAAAAGTAATAAATGCGTATGGAGAAGTATTTCAATATACTAGCTTTAACTAAGACACATATCTACCTAATGTATCGTGTGTTGCACTAACAAATTTGTTCACTTTTATTACATAGCATACTGTTCTAACATTAGGAGGATTGGTGCAATTAATTCACCGATTTTAATTCAAATCTTGTCTCGTTAACAATTCTTTGAAAGACAACGATTCCATGTAATAATATGGGATAAATGAATTAGCAAATTAGCTATCATATCATTATGCTTCCGTGCATATGACTGTATGATTATACCAATGGTACATAGAACAATATATTCGAATATCATTTCGAAGAAGTCAACATCACTTATGTTATTTCACAGGAAAGTAAATCAATAAGCATGAGTAATCCCATATAGGTTTCATTGTAACATAAATATTGCTTAACATTGACAAAATAGTACAGTTGCTCATTATGAAACAAACATCTGTAAACATACGCGAAAAGTATTCAAATGCATTCGGCAACAACGCTGCTGTAAATTTTCTTATATCAAGAACTAGGAATGGTACTGTCACTAGTGTGGAATGGAAAAGATAGATTAAAAGCGCTAACGGCCTAGTATACACTTCATATGTACTGTGTATGTGAACACTTAAGAATGGGCGATAAAATGTTAAGTATTTAATAGGATATTAAGAAGAAATAGATACACGATGTCATGAATCTGACGAGATGGTCATTTCACTAACATCATCTTCAGCAGAGTGCCTGGGTGTGGGCGGGAGAGAGCCCTTTAACGGTGGGTCAGAGAGATCGGAGTTAGGAAAGGTCTGGCTGGTGTCTTTTTGTTGGATTAGATTTTCTTCACACAGTCTTTCCTCAAGTTGGAATCCATATATCACACGGGGTCGAGTAGAATTCCCACCTTCTATACTGTCATCAGTGTATGTTGAACTAGAATCGGCAAATTGACCACCATCCCCGGGAAAATGAATATCTTCATTTAAGGAATCCAGACTCAAATTAGACGGAAACGATAATACGTGAGGGGAGTTCTGGTAAATGTCTCTCTCTGTATGATTCACATTTTCTAAAGAATCACAAAGTGCAGGTCCGTCCAGATCTTCAAGTGCAGAGTTATATTCCGTTGTGGCAGTGCTTGTCATAGAAAGCATCGAAGTATTGGCATAAGCCTCTTGAAGCATCTCTTGGTACTCGTCATATAAACTACAACATCGCCCATGTCCTTCTCCACCTCTACTTGAATGCACTACCGGAGAGAGACAATCATTTCCTTGAACAGACAAGGGTGCATCCCCTAATTGGCGTTGTAACAGCGATGGAAGCATTTGGGAAATATCCCCATCTTCTCCGTCGCTCGAAAAATCGTCCACATCGTCGCTGTATAATGACTCGGATCCATATTCAGATTCGGACAGTTGAGGATCATGATAATCACCATCGCTCAATGCATTGCGTTCCACCTCTACATCATTCATTATATCTTCAGGTAAGTCATTCAAGCTTTGGGTCCGATTTCTTTTATAACTTCTGGAATATTGAGGCGCAAGATGCCCCACCAGACGGAGGGAAACCTTTGATTGCATCGCAGCATTAGCGTAGGATGGTGGTTTTGAGAAGTAGGTCTCAGTCAGTGACCAATCTGTGTTTCGAAGTGCGTCAACATAATCGTCTCTCTTTAATCGGCTACTAACCAGTTCGGCGTTTTGATTATCTTCCAGGAAGAATCTCTTGTGATTCAGCAGTAATTGTGACTGGACTGGACTGAAGGCCGTCAGATGACTTATTGTACTTTGAGAATTAAATGATCCAGATTCAACCGTATCAGCCCCTATGTGAGAAAGGTCATCTATATCCGAGCAACGATCTTCAATTTGAAATGTTGATCCATCTGTACTAGTATCCAAACAAGGAATTTCAAATTCTAGCGATTCTTCCCCTTTACAAGCATTGATAAGGTCCCTACATTCACCGCTGCTGGTTTCACTCCCAATATAAGAAAGGGCAGTTTCAATGTCCACTTGATCTGGACCCCGCGGATCGTTAATATTGGCACCAATCTTCTTGATATTTGAAACCCCAGCAGCAACAGGTTTTTCAGACGGATTGCTATCAGGTTTTTCTGAATTTTGAGAAGTAATCACATGGACAGAGCTACTGTGAGTTTCTGAATCCTCTTCAGATAGTGTGAGGTGCCGCATATTTGGAGAGCATGAACCATTTGGAGAAATACTTAATTCTGTCCGTTTCTGACTCAACTCTGCTTTAATATGTTCCACGGCAATAGTTTGTATTGTATTACAAGAAAGAGTCCCAATGATGTTCGCCTGAATTTCAGAAAACTCTTCGTGTTCACTCTCAACGTCAGCAACAGCTGAATCATCCTTATTATTTACATTGTCCGTACCTGCTTTTAAATTTAGCTTATCCACTTGGGACAAATTACTCAAAATTCCTTCGTTCCGTCTATTCGTTTCAAGGGTCATATCTTGAGCCTCTAAATGCAGACTTTCCCCACAATTTAAATTCGGACTACTAGTGGACGAGTGTAAGGAAAATGGCATATCTTCACCCGCAGTGGGAGTAGTTACAACACTACCAAACGAGACCGACATGACGGTACTGTTGCTGATTGAGCCGTCCGAGCACGTCTCATCTTCCTCGCTGAGCTCCTCATTGATCACTTCATCGGTAACAAACAGCAATTTCATTTCGTTGGGAGAGTCTTGTATGTTTGTAGATATTTCTTTGGGAGAGTCTTCTATTTTTGTAGACATGGAAGTACTTGAATCTGTTCTGGTAGCTTCTTGTTCTGGCAAAGCAGATTCATCAATTGTGGTTTCAGCAGGTAAACAACTATCGGGCTCTTGCTTAGAATTCTGGATAGGGTCGAGTGCTTCACTTGAGGGGGCAAGTGACTTTTCTTTCAGTTCCATTGGTAAATCAGTCGGATAACCCCAACCTTCACAGAGGGTGATTGCATGGTCTCTATCTCTTTCAGGAAATGGGTCTGGGGGAACATTTTCCACTGGCATTTTAAAATCTTGACAGGTAGCACCGCAGACGCTCAAGCACGTATCGCCTTTGTCTCCACCAGATTCGTCATATTTATCATCGATCTCATTATTAACAGGGGATCCACAGATCTGACAGGACTGAGTGTCTATTGTTAACTGAGGGGACACTAGGCCACCCATTACAGTGACTTCTCCGGTTCTGTTTTCAGCAACGAAAGAGAGAATTTCTTCTGAGTATGTATTCTTGGGGACACTAATGCTAGGCGTGGAACATTTGTTTTCATTCTCCATAGGCAGTTCAGGTATCAATGTGGTATCCTTCGGAGATGATACATCCCTTTCCTTTATATCTGGTCCAGTTTGTGAGTCCACATCACAGCAACAGGACGCAGAAAGATGAGATTCTAACTCACTATATGCAAACTTCGCATCAGTATCCAATGAACTATCGCTGGCTTCTGCGACTTGCTCTAGGTCTGGTTCACTAATAGTTTTACTAGAGTCATCGGCCTTCGATTCTGTTTCAAGTACAACCCCTGTTGGCCCGCTTTGTTGTGTTATTGAGTATTTTGTGGTTTCTTCAGACTCCAGGAAGCATTTTTGTCGACCATTAATAGAATCTGAAATAGGCCCTACACACAATGTAGACTTAATAAAGAGAGGTTCAACCATAAGCTCCGTTTCAAGGTCAGTCTCCGTTTCAGCAAGGGGTATTTCCATGTAACCTTCCACGGCATCGCTGTAACAACTGCTTTGGTCGCTATCAAAAACAGAGGAAAAATATTCTGGTTCATCAGTGCTATCATCAACGTCCTTCCCCAAGTCTTTTGAGACATCTGATTTACATATGTCATCTTTATCACTCTCGGTTTTACATCCAGTTAGAAGTTTTATAGCCATGGGTAGATTTGTTACAGGTTGAAACGTTTCTTTGTCAGTGTCAGATTCAAAAGAAGCGGGATGGCAAGTGGTGGTTGGTTTTCTTTCACTATCACATGGTGCCTCTTCTTCAGGTTCAGTCGCATTATCGTCCGAAACTGAGTCAATATATGGAATATCTTCGTCGAAATCTCCGTGACACTCGATTTTAACAATATTTAAAGCTTCTACTGAAGCGGCAATCTCAGGCAAGTTAAGTAAATCAGGCTTTTTTTTATAACAAGATATTCCTTCTTTTTCTGGGAGAGCGTCCCAGTAAATATCAGTCCCTACATTGTCACTATTCTGAAAAATTGAAGTTTTTTTTTCTTTCTTCTCCTTTGGGGGACTTTCTTGAGTAGACTCATAATCACCCAATTCACTCTCTATAGGTAGTAAAGATGCATCGTCATCGGTCGTATTCCCATCTTCCATTTCACTCTGTGCCTTTAGCTCATGAACTATAATACTGGCCTCCTTTTCTACTTCTTCACACCAGTCTCCTTCGGGCAATCCAGCCAGTACGAATCCTCCAGATGAAATTGCTTCACCGTTTCCAGCTTGGTTCGCAGTAGAGCAATCGGTAAATGGACTTCTAATGTCTGATGGTTGAGGTAGATTGACGCAGTAACAACCAAGACCCTCATGGACCAGTCCAGTCTCCAAGGACTCAAGTTTTTCTGCATTAACTGAAAAGGGAGCAGGGAGGCACTTTTGTCCAGGATCTTTCTCTGAATTCTCCCTCATATTTTTGGGAAGAGAATCATCATGAGTATAGCCACATGGTATATTTTGGTCTGATCCACTGAACTTAAAGTTCTGAGGAACATTTTTTGAATTTGCCGGAGAAGACAAATTCACGTCTATATTAGAAGGCTTTGGTGAATTCACTTGGCTCTGATTGTTTAAAGCTTGCGGAATAATACTATCCATTTGTTTTGGGTCCAATGCCAGAGTATTGGGTCGTGACGCAAGAAAACGTAATTCAAGTATTTGGCCCCCCAACCCATAGGGAACATTGTCACATACTTCAGCGCTAGTCAAACCAATTGTTGACTTATCGTGAGGAACAGAACTACTACTACTACTAAGAACAACATCACTGAACCTTTTAAAGTTGACATCACTGAAATCACATTCCTTATCAAATAAAACAGGTTTAGCACCAGACATACTACAATTGTTTTTATCACAAAAACTTCCTTCAACCGAGCGCTCAGGGTTACAAGGAAAATAATCAGACTTTTGCGAAGACAAACGATAACGGGGAATCTTTGAGATCGATTTTCCTTTTTCTCCCACAAGAGAAGCGCTGAAAGAAAGAGCAGAATCACTTGCTCCCCTCAAACACATATCAACAGGCACCAAACTTTCACTTTCTGTTTTCTCTTCACGTTCGCCAGGACCAAATGTGGTTTCATCTGTGCCTTTCTTACTCTTTACAGCCTGTTTATCCGGGGAATGTTGTTGAAGAAGTGTTTCTTCATTGAAAACAGGTCTATCATAAAACGAATCAGCAGCACACAGTTTCATACGTTTGATGGGATGCAATTCCCTCTCATTTGAACCCGAGCAATCATCAGTCATCTGCAAAGGTACAAAGGAACAGTGATTTATAAAATAAATCGAGGATAATAATTATATTACATACCAAACTCATGAATGGAATAGGGTACATGGAATGATAAATGATGGTAAAATTTGTATGTGTTGCTCTAAGCAGGAAATTTCTATTTACAAGGCTTGGAAAAGGCTAGCCATTATTCTACTGGATGATGCAAGGATAATTATGAATGTATTATTTCTATCAGTGGTGGTGATTATTTCTTCAGCTGTCTGCGTTCTTAACCATGCCTTAGAGGAAAAGTAAGGAAAGGTCAGTTCAAAGACAGAAAGTATAGATCCATCATTGCCAAATAGGAGACAAAAGATAGCGACAAGTATCATTGATGAAACCTCATAAATACTCGTCAGATAGGATGCACTCAAAAATAACATTTGGTTAGCGGAATCATCGAAGACCTGGTGCCGCTGATCCAAAACTGGACGAAACATAAAAATTAAAATGTGGACAAAGATTATTTACCACATCCATGCTGAATCGACGCAAACAGGGAAGCGGCATTCCGGGATGTCTATAAAGTATAAAGTATGGACAATACATGTGGCTATTATTCAGCTAAAGATACGAAGTATCATATGAACCGTTGCTGTAGACCAAAGCAACTGATGGTATATGTATTCATGATAGAGCAAAAGCAGGAATTCGATTACGTGCACTCAGGCAGATGCTCGAGTTGTGCGCAAGCGTTTACCTGTGGAAGAATATTCTTAGTTGATGAAAGCTCCTCGGACTTGTCTTGAGCAAACTCTGCGAAACCTCTTTCGATAAGCACCTTGGCGATATTTTTGTCCTAGAGTGATAAAGCAATAGATTTATCATAAGCACACACCTATTTACTGCAATGCTATATATGATATACATGGCAAAACGCGAACTAAGATGTTCGAGTATAAATTTGCTGGTTTAGCCACTGGATACCGGGTCCAAATATTTCAGGTTGGTAGATTAGCAGTGGTGCGGTTTTATTTTGAGTCATATGACCAAAACATTGGATATTAGGTGATATTTTTTTTAGAAATACATTTTTACAAGGACTAGTTTGATTAGTCTTAGACCGCTTGGCCACCCACATCCCCTATGAATTGATTGATATATATATAATATTACCTGGCTAGTATTTGTGTCGACAAGGTCTAAGCACGGCATTGACACGTCTTCTACTTGAACATAGTTAATAGTTTTCGCTTGAAGAACTTTCCATTTTGCGGTGTATGTCATGTCTTCAAACAATTCAATAGCCTCTTCACTCCATTCGTCCCCTAAAATATATTGAGACAGGGCCTTCACTCGTGTAATTCTTTTGTGTCAGTTCAGATTCACAGCTTTTCATATATTTCACATTTATAACGCGCGAAATGAAGCGTACTGAATATAATTCACACAATGACAGATAAAGAAGGCACAAGGAAAATATATGCTCAATAAAACTCTGGGATACAGCAAAAACTATAATATCTAAATATGTTGAATAATTTGGTCGGGAGAGGGGGAACTACACCTCATACCATTTGAAACACTGAAATGCATAGAACGTTGTTAAATTGTTTAAGGTTATTTATCATAGATCTGAAATAGGCTTCATGGCTAGATCATGATAATCGCTCCTCGCATTAGCAATGCATATCCATTGGATGTTATGTTTTTTTTTAAAAAACCTGTTTATTGACACAGAACATGTTACATAACTTTACTTGACCGTAATGCTTGGCTACCGACGAAAACCCGCTTATGGCAGAGAGACATCCCAGTTTTGATATAATAAAAGCGTGTATCACTCAATAAAAGGGACAGTTCTTATGACGCTGCTAAAATTGAAGAATCGCATACCTTTAGGTTTTATGTTCGCAAGACATGCTTCTATGGCTTGAAACGGCAAACAGAGAAAGTCCCCTCTGAAAGTCAATATTGGTTACATTAGAATAGCCAACTATGTTTCATCAAATGTCGCCATAAATGTAGGATCACCATTGCCTTAATATGCAAATAACACTGTTTTACCTCAAGTGTCTGACTTCTGACTTCTTGAGATAACAGCTATCTCCGAAATCGACATAGTAAAGGTCAACTTGGTCATCTTTAACTTCAGTCACACGAACACGATACCAATTTTGGTCATACTGGAAGGGGGCGGCAAGGAGGTCACCGACCTGTGGATCCAGCACGGTCATCTGAAATACAACAAGAACCACGGAATGCTAATATGGTGCAGAACAAGGAGGACATGTGGCAATTTATAGCCACATATCGCGAAGCCGGGTTATCGTTATATTAATAGAGGGGTGATCTCTGTAGAGAGGTGGTCTGAAATTGAAATTTGGTGGATTGAAAGAAATGGAATTTCTACATTGAACATTTACAGCAAATCTTAAGAAATTGAGCAATTCTAAGATCACCTTAAGAGAATCGACCAAAATATTAATTATTACAGCTAATATACATCACACAGCAATGATTCAAACACCCATATTTGTCTCTTCTTTAGTAGAATATTTAGGATGGCAAGTTATTTTGGTATATCATAGATTTTTAAAAATTGAAAGAAGTACTGGACAAGCTGTCTGCTGTCTTTCTCAATTACTAATGGCCCTAAATATCTGATAAGACAATGGTCGTTAATATCATAGCCCCAGATGGTCGCTATCAATGCAGGAGGAAGACAGTGGTGGGGGCAGGGATGAGGGCAAATGAGGGTTGTGGGAGGGGGAGGGAGACATAAGTTAAAAGAAGTAATTTGGCTTCTAAGCATGATAGAATGATGGGACAAAGACCAAAAGTATTCTTATGTTAAGGAGAATATATTTACACATGAGTTGCAATAATATGTTATACAATTAAAAGAATTGCTTGTCTGCACCTGTCAAAGTGTCTGGTTGTTATCACTTAATTAGTCTCATGTGATGGACTTGCACATCATCTTGACACCATCTTATCTTCCTCGCCGCCTGATATAGGGCACAATTGGCTGGGCTGATTCTTTCAGAGGGAGAGAGAGAGGGTGGGACAGGGGAGTGGTAACTTGTTGTCTGTATGGTGAATGCATGCATATGGTGAATGCATCCATAGCAGATCTGAAAAAGGTTTAATTTAAATAAAATGCAATACAGACATCAGTGGTATAGGCCTACGGCGCCTACCAACCACGCCTACGACTGTGAATTAAATATCAAACATTTCACAAAATCCAGTAAGTTTCTGGTCTGATTTTTATAATTTCAAGAGTAATAATTTTGTGGGGAGGGAAGAGAGGAGAGGGTAGGAAAGAGGGAGAGGGCGCAGAGGGAGAGAGAGAGAGGGGGGAGCATTTTTTGCATTAAAATTCATTTAAAAATTGCATGAATCCTCTCTACAAGGATCTTCTCTACAACTATCAAACTTCAACTACCTCTTGTTTTCATTGAAACTTTGTGAAAGAATTTGCAATCTTTTAATTTGCCTCAGTGAAGGGGCTGAGGTGGGGTGTATTTCTCTCTCTTTCTGTTCCCGCTAGGGGAGATTTCCCTTCTTCATCTGCCCCTCCTACTTCCTTTAGTCCGGCACTTGAGGGGCTAAAAATTAGGTTTCGTGACCAACTCTTGTAAACCGCTCTGAAGCAATGTTATCTGGAGTGAATTTTTCTGAATTTTTCAAATCTGATGTTAGTTTTTTGCTAAAAGTGGGTTTATGGAACCTAAATTACGTTTCCATGGCAACCATTAGGATTTTCATTTAAAAAAATAGTTGTCATTGTATTTTCTCCAATAATAGAAATAATGTAATTTCCTTTGGTAGAAAAACGGTGCTATACATTATCTAGCTGATGATACCAGAAAAAAAACTTGGAATGTTTTTTTATATCTGTAGTCATGGCAACCAAAACCAAAACACTCAAGATACTCAACATTATATCAGTCTTAATTAAATATCCATTTTTTATTATTTTATATAGCAATGAATTGCTGGAAAAACAAATTTAAGGGCAATTTTGGCCTGAATATTTCATTTCTGACAGAACTATTCTTACTTATCTGCGTATAAGGTTCTTATAGTCAGTCTCTATGGCAACCATATGTTCATATTGAATTGTCAACAACAGTATTTTCATTTACACTTCATTTGATGATGAGGTACTTGTCAATATTTCCTTGTTTTGTGTACAGAACTCCTATAAAGTCCTGAAAACAAGGGTTTTTGGTCAATAGTAGTACTTTGTTTTTTTGACATTAAATTAAAGCTGAGATAACAAACATTCCAATTATGATGATCTCACATTCTAAAAAGTGTTTGTTTGACCTTTCATCAGGAGTCAAAATTCCAAGTTAACCAAAATACAAGGATAACGGGAAAAATGACTTTTCATACAATAGCTTTGTGAAATATGTAGCAATTTTCATTCTTTTTGGTATATAGTTACCTTCTAAGGAGACATTTATTCTGTTGTCATGCATTTGACCCCAAGGTCAAGGTCAAGGTCACTGAGTGGACTGCCAAAAATAAGTAGAAATTTAGGATATGACCGTCTTCCAATTAATTTCACAAGCTGAATACAAGGAGCTAGCAGCAGGACAATTTTAATGTTCCATGGAGCAGCTGTCATAGCAACAAGTATCTTTCAATTCTCCTGTCCCAGCATGCATTGTTCTACTGGAAAAAGGTCAAAGGTCAAGGGAGATGGGTCTCTAACCACCACCTGAAAAATTAGTTTTTCCCTGTGAAACTATTGAGCTCTCTTCATGATTTCTTTCATATTACATATGTGTATACTACCAAGGTTCATTTGCAAAAAAAATATTTGACCTTGGCCAATGTCAAGGTCACATAATCAAGGTCAATCCACAAAATCTGGCTAGAAAACAAGGTATGACCATGGTTACAGCCTCCTGCTTCCATTCCAATTACAAAGGTATGAATGTCCAATAAGATTCTTTTCATTGAAAATATCATGGCAATTTTACTCTTTGAATTTAGTATTCCCAGAATGCATTTTTCTCTTAGAATAGGGTCAAAGGTCAATGATTGACCTTTGACTAAATCCTTCAGAAATGACATAAACATCTGCATATCTCTGAGGTTATTCATGTAATTGCATTGAAACTCTCCATAACCATGCTTCTCTTAGAGGTCCTTAATATATTTCAAAATGTCTGACCTGAAGCAAGGTCAAGGTCATCTAATTGAAGGTCAAATGTGAGAAAATATGAAAAAAGGGAGGTCAATACCTGTTTATGACCCTTACTGTAATCCAAACTTAAGAGATAGAAATGACTTTTATAACAAATTTGATTGCATGTGTCATGGAAACGATGTCCAATGAATTTGATATTCCCAACCTCGCGAGCCAGGGCAGATTCTACTAATCTAGCCCTGGCCCATCCTGGCCGTTTTCTGCGGGCAAAACACCCGCTGTGTGTGTCTGACCACCTTAATTGAGCGCAGCTGAGGCAATAGGGGACTTGCATGTCCGCCGACTTGAATCTAGATTTACATGGAATTATGGGACTTATGGTACTGGGTAAAATCTATATCTAAAAAACGTCATGTTCAGCATGGGATATTTGTCAGTGCTCTAATGTCAATATCCATGCGTTTTACATGTTTCCAAAGCACAAACATCCATCTTCCCCAGACTTGTGAAGTGGCACATGCAATTCCCCTATTGAAGGAGGGTCTGACAGGGCCTCGACAAGTGACCACAACTAAAAATAGGTGCGTACAGAAAGCTTAACGCAAGCCCAGTCATTGGATGAGAGGGCTGATGAATTACTCATGAATCCCCGAAAAATCCTAACGATGATGCAGGGCGTATGACTGAGAAAACAAAAGGAGTAAAGCTCTGTACTGGAGGATGGATATTCCTAGCATGCACCATTCTTTGAGAATGGGGTCAAAGGTCAAAGGTTGACCAGTCAGTAAAATGCTGCTGAGATGACATACAAGGCTTAGTACCTCTAGGCTATTCATGTATTTGTATCAAAATTCTCCACAATAATATTTGTCCCTGAGTTCCACTTGTCTGCAAAAAATATTTGACCTAGGCCAAAGTCAAGGTCACCAAATTGAAGGTCAAATCAGGAAAATATTCACTTACTTGAGTGTGACCTTTTATGTTATCCAAAATTAAGGGGTAACAACATACAATGTTCTTTTTATCAGTGCTGTCATAGCAAAAATGCCATGAGAATTTAGTATTCCAAGCATGCACTGTTCTCTTAGAATAGGGTCAAAGATCAAAGGATGACCACTCACTAAATTCTTGCTGAGATGACATTAAAGTCTCCATATCACTGGGGTTATTTAAGTAATAACGGATTCCAAAATCAGGTGTTATCTTGTATACATAAGAGGTAGAAAAAAGTATTTCCGACACAGTGCTTTCAGCACTTACACTTCCAGTTCCATAGCTAAGAAGTATGCAACATGGTGCAAAGTTGCTGGCTACTTTCATTTGAGTTAATAAATTTCTACAGAGTTTGGAATTTACATGCTCTGATTATGCAGGATGAGATGACTGCCACTTTTTCTGTGAAAATGCTGACAGGCTACTTCCCCAGCACCAATACGTCATACCTAATACATTCAGGGATGCCAGTCAAGGTGGACCAAATTAATGGAACAAATTTGGAGAGGTTAATTACCATCCAAAACAAACCAAGTCTTTCTATTTGCTAAATACTAGTTCGGTAAAGTTATATAATATCGGAGCTAACAAGCATATTTGGCTGTGAAATTTGAATAACAAAGTGAGGACCAAAGGGTAGAAAAACACATTTCGAAAGTGTCCATGCTATGGGCCTTATTATGTGTTTAGATCTTGGGTCCATCTCCCTGCTATACCATGGTGATGGAGAGGGATGCACTGAGCACCGCTGGTGTCCCAGCGACCTGTCACCACTCTCATGCTTCCATTAGAGATACAGGATGGAATTTGAGCTTGGGAAACACCTTGTCTTTTAGTGGAAGAAGGCCTGCCCACTATACCGCACCACTGATGGGGACAGGGGGACCAAAAGCAGCAGCACATGCTCCCCATTTTTTGGCTCAACCTGGCCTGGGTAGCAATACGGAGGTATGTATATGATATACCGTAATTGTAGTGACAAAATAGGGCATAATGGAGAAGAAAATTTGAAACTGTTATGGATATTATGAATATTTTTGGAAGCATGAACATTATGGATATTCATTAATTCATGGAAGACTGGCATCCCTGAACATTGACGAACACAATACAGAGAGAAATGCCATTCAACATCACTGTATAGGAATTGGCAATGGTATCCACATTAACATAACGATTTGAGTGGTGCGTAAGCCAGTGGAAGTGTGTATATCATCGATGCACGTGGTGGTTGCACTATTTCTACCTCCTTTTGCCCCCTAGGGAGAGTTTAACCAGATGTAAGAATCAACATATTAAATTGACTTTTTGAAGTATGCTTCTCTCAGTGTTTACCAAACTGCAAGAGGTATTTGACCTAGGGTCACCAAATGTAAGGTCAAATTGGGAGAAAAGGTTCTAAGAATGGAGGCTTATACCTACTTATACAATCCTAAATCTTGGGGCAAGTATGAAATTTATATTAAATGTTATTACAAAACATATGGGAACCATGTTCAATTAGTTTGATATTCCCAGCATGCACCAATCTCAGAGAGGGGTCAACAATCATAGGTTGACTGATTATGATAGGTTGACTGATCATGATAGCAAAAATTAAACCGAGATTCCAAGACAAAAGGAGGTCTAATTGGATGTAGTAGAAGGACACAAAGTGTAGGATGATGGATACATTTATCAACACAAAGGAGTGCAATATGCACAGACTTGTTTCAGAGCAGCCTCTGCATGATAGATGAAGATTCACAAAAACAATGCACAAAACTAGGATGGAGCTGGATGAAAAACTCATCCAAATTAGGGTTGACATAGTAGAGAATTAGGGAAATTCATTTTCCGGTGAGCAAGAAATCACACACTTATGTAGTGAGTGCATCGCTTCAGACAAACTGAATACAGATTTGCTTGAAGCTTATTCTCTTGGCAAGGCTAAACTCATAGTTTGTTTAAGACAGTCTGCCCTCAAAGAATGTTGAGTTTGATGCACCAATGAAAAGCATGAAGCTTGCTACATTAGCTACCAATGAAGAAAAGTCTAAAGGAAGAGAAATTCAAAAGCAAAAGAAAGAGGTCTTACTGAATAAAACCGTCACAGTCACACATTCCAACAAGATGAAAATGGCCTTATTCTCTCAATTTACCATGCCAAACACATAGTGTTAAGGAACTGAACTGAAGAAATCCTAAATCCTATTGATACATTGACCTCAAGAGGTTGATGCAATACTTGGGTAGAATGTGCCTGATGCCTTACCTGATTTCCATGCTCCTACTGGCTGTGATTCTACTAGAACTTAGTAGTCCTTTTAGAAAGGGTAAAGGGGTAGTCTACAAGGCCATGAAAACATCAAAGCAGTGGTTGGAGGCAACAACAATTAGCTTGGCAAAGATGAGAGAAACTCATTGTGAGTTTATATTGTAAATGATGAAGAAAGCCCAGAGAAGGCAAGGTACAAGAATCCAAATTCATCACTAGCCAGACTACCGCCTACATATGATAGCCTTAAAGGCCATATTATAATGAAGTCAAACAATCAAAATAGTTTGAACCATCCAAAATAGAGGAATCTGGTGGGAGGATGACCCAAGGCAGAATTGAGATTAATTCGATGACATATCCTCCTTATTCTCTAAATGCTTGAATGGTCAGTTCAAATTTTAGTATTTTCCCTTTGATAAGCATAACACATCATCCTTTTCTTGGCAAGTCAAACACCGATTCGGTAAGGTATAAATGTACCAGTTTCAGAATGCGACATTCACATAAGGAGTAAGGCATAATGCTATAAAAATATTAGCAAAGCAAAATTCTTAGTATCCAGCAATAGCTAGGATTATACCTCCCTAACAGTTAATGAGTGTGTCCAGTCATGTTACATTAGTGTGTCCAGGGCTGTTCCTTCATCTCTGTCAATATTCTATAGGATGGGGATCAGTTGCACTGAAAATCCTCTAGCATCCCTTTAAGCTTTAGTTCTTAAATTGCAAGCCAAGCATTAACAACCCTTAGTCTTAGGATATTTGAAGCAGTAGATGAAAAACAAGTACTCAGAAAAAAAACTCTAGACCTTCACAGGGGAACAATAATTCATACCCATGATGTAAAGAGGGTCTAATGTGAACCTTAACTATGTAGATATAATAGCCATGAAGTAATATATAGTTAAAATGGATTAAAAGATGTGCTTAATGTAGTCTATGTTATAGTCTTTTTCACTGGACAGTCGGACCAGTGAAACTTCAGTTTCACCGGTCCGACCTGTCTTTCAATGGTCAAGGACCACGGTCTGGCAGGTTTCGCCATGTCTGGAAATGACTGAAAATAAGTGATACCTTGACTAGGTCAGGTTGCCATGGAAACCATAATATAAATATAGACCTTCATAAAATCTATGAATTATAATATTTTGATGTATTAATCATGATAATTCCCATACCTTTGTGTTAGTTACTTAGAAGAACTGTAGACTGAATTTTTAGGAATATGTGTTCTCACTCTAATTTCAAGATATTTGCCTAGCATTCCTATGTTACTTGTTGAAAATTAGATAAGAGTCTATATGGAATGTGTCAAACTGCTTATTTGGTTGCCATAGGCACTGGGAACTTCTTTCAAGTATGCCCCTAGAGCCCATCTAGTGAATAATGTGAGATTAAAAATGTGTTCATTGTCAATACTCATCTAAATGTATCTATCTGGTTATTGAAGCAGAAATGAGTGACACCATCATTTCTGTAGACTGATTCAGGTTACCATGGAAACCACATTGCAAAATGAAAAAAAAAACCGTTCCAAAATCTGTCTACAATAAAATTAGATATTAAAATAATCCCAAACATAATACTTTTATCTTATGTTAATTTTTATGACTTCAATTATATGTAAACATATGTAGCCATTGATCATAATGGCCACAATGAGGAAATTTGAGATATCCAAGCCCTCTATGATCAACAGCATCCTGGAACATTTTTGATAAATGCAACATCTGATATGGCAGTGACTGGAATCTAGATGTGTAATATTACATTTTGTCACATAATAACACAGGTCTATATATTTAAAAATGATTTAAATCATACTTATATGAAAGTAAGTAGAAAAATACATGAGAATCAGCATATTTTTGTTGATCAGTTGCCATGGATACTGAGAAGGAATGTTTCAAATCATTTCTATCTCTATATTTCTATGCACACTTGATGGTGCAGTCCTTCTGCCAAAATTCAAAGGAATCTTCACTTTTGTTCCTTAGATATCATTAAATTGTTTTTTAACCACAGACCCCCTAAAAAACTAGAGTGGTTACCATGGAAACATGATTTTGGAACAATAAACCCACTTTTAGCAAAAAAAGGTTGTCAGAAATGGAAATTTCAGAAAAAATTGGTCCCAGTAAGATAACATGAAAACGGTTTACAAGACTTGGTCACAAACTCCTTAAATAAGGCCCTTTTTGCATATCAAGTGCCGGACTAGAGGGGGCCAAGAATTGATCCCTGCGGGACACCAGAGGTTATTGTACTCTGTGTTGAGGTGAGATTGTTTACAATTACTTTTTGATTTCTATTGGCAAGATAGGATTTGCACCAATCAAATAGTGATCCTCTTATACCTATATGGTTTAATTTTTGCAGTAATATTGTGTGATTAACCATGTCAAATGCCTTTCGGAAGTCAATAAAAGAAATTAAGGTGCCTATGTTCTTATCCAATTTCCAAGCCATGTCATCAGTTACTGACGTGAGTGCATCCATAGTGGATCTTCCAGGTCTGAAACCAAACTGCTTTTTGTTTAATATTTCATGTATTTCCAGGTATTCGTATATTCGCTTATGCACTATTTTTTCGATAATTTTACTTGGAGTGGGTAGCAGTGATATGGGTCTGAAGTTATTGATTTTATTCACTTTACCACCCTTGAAGAGGGGTATTACATTAGCAAGTTTCCAGGATTTCGGGAAGGTTGATGTAGAGAAAGATAGGTTAATACAATGTGTGAATTCTTTGTAGAGGCTCAAGAGAGCCACTTTAAGGATTTTATTGGGTATGTCCTCAATGGAAGATGCTTATATATAGCTGTATTAATGTTGGACAGTAATTCCAAGACTTCCATGTTATTTGTTTTAATATTAGTTAACGAAGTGTTAGTTGGGGGGGAGTTAGGCATCCACTTTGGTGTTAGGTTTTTTGTTAGATTAGTGGCAATATTTGTGAAGTAGTCATTTATATAGTTTGGAATGCTCTCGTTTTCGATTTCAATATCATTGTCATCTGTTAGCTGTATGATTTTGTTTTTAGACTTGGAAGGTAGTAAGCTATTGATTATTTCCCAAAATTTTTTGGGGTCATTTGCTTTCTCATTGAGTTCGGATAAGATAAATTCTCTTTTTGCGTTTTTGATGGCATTATTGGCAGCTTTTTTGCTGCTTTTCGCTTTCTGCCAGTCTTGTTCTAACCTAGTTTTAGCTGCTATGGCTCTAAGTCGGTTCTTTTCATTGATAATATCGACTATGTCTTTAGTAATCCAGGGGTCATTACTAACTTTAATTCTGATATTCTTGATAGGAGCTAATATATCTAATTGTTCCCTAATTCTTGCTAATATAGTGTCCCATGCAACTTCACTGGCCGTTATGTTATAAAATTCCTCCCAGTTGTAGTTGTTCCTTAGTCTAGCTTTAAAAATGTTTTGATTGAAGTTTTTCATTTTTCTACCTGCTTTAATCATTGAGGGGAGTTTTGTTTTGCTTTTCTTTCTGACAGTATACACCAGTTCATGATCACTTAAAGCGACATTGATTACACCTTGTTGCAGAATAATTTCAGAGTTAGTATATATATGATCAATTAATGAACCTGTTAGTAATTTGTTATTGTCTAGAAAGAAGCGTGTAGGAGTCTTGATTAGTTGGGTGAGATTTAGATTGAGTTCAAAATCTTTCAAAATTTTTCTATTCCTGCAGTCTTTGTCTAACAGATTTATATTAAAGTCCCCCATGAGAAAGATCTCTGTCTTTTTATTTTGCGTCAGTTTTGATATGGTATCAGTTAGATATGTTATCATATCCTGATTGTCTCCTTTGGGTGGTTTATATAAGCAACCTACGACTATTGGCCTTGTGTGTGTTAATGAGAGTTTAACCCATAGACATTCGAAATTTTTGCAGCTTTTATTGTCTTCATACAGAACAGTATGGTTAATATTTGAGCTAATATAGAGAGCTACTCCACCTCCTTTTTTCGGCGTGGTTTCATTGGAAATGTTCATATTTACTCTATTTATTTGTGCATCTGACCATTGTCTATCAAGTCTAATAAGCTGGTAGTTGGGGATTTCTAGTTCTTGGTCAGATATGTTGCTATGTAGCCATGTTTCAGATAGTCCTAGTATATTTGGTAGAAGCTTATTTACCTCATGTTTAAACAGGGAGAATTTTCCAAATAGACTTTGCGTATTAAGGTGTGCGAATGATATGCCTTTCTGGGGGATTATGGTCATTGTTATGGGCTATTTTTTTAGAAAGATGTGCCTCTTGTGCAGTTTACTGCAGGAGGCTGGAATAACTATGGAAGAAGAATTAGTTTTACACTAAGAAGAACAGGGCAACATCCTTTAATGTTCTGCCTTGGTGACATCGGGATGGGTTGGGAATAAATAGACCACAAATATACAATTGCATTTTGTGACTAAAATTACCTGACGTATAGCGAATATAGCTTTAAAATCAATACACATCTTAGTTCAAGTAAATCTGGACAAACAATGAATTGCCTTTCCCTTATATTGTAAAATAGTGCTAAGTTTCCGTTTCAACATGATAATGTTTTGATTTGATGTATGATAAATCTATAACTTTTGTGGATATTGTAATATATACTCTTAGGATGACCTTAGGAACGCACAGATATATACCAGTCCTGAAATCTGGTACGACTATAAGAGCGCTAAACGCCCACAAAATGAAAACATTCATTAAACAAGTATTAAGTTAAGTAATGATCTAATTAACTATTTATCTATTTAACTTTACAATTAGTGTCAACTTAATGTAGCTACCTGGCGTTTCCAAAGGAAACGTTTTCTCAGGATCAAATACTTGTGTCCGATGTCAAGTTATAGTTACTGCAATTTAGTCATGCTTAGACTGAAAATGTTAAATATTTACCTAAAAAAGCTTACATTTGAACTTATATCTGAACATTTTCCCAACATATTGCACAATATTGGAGTCCGTCATCTAGTATGACATGACAACTGGTAAATGTGCCCATTCGTGATCTTCCCCTGGTATAATATATGCAGCACAGGGCACATTATTCTCTTCTAAAGTGTGCACATATGTGGCGAAACGTTGCCACCTTGAAAAATAGTAGAGGTTGTAGTATTCCCTACACTTCCTGAGTGTTGTTAGCAATAGAAAGAATGTGAAAAATGCCTGGTGTAGACATTGAAAATGTCTTTAAAATGGTTCCAGGGCAGACATGATATGTGTGCTGATAGGGAAAGAATCAAACTGGAAAAAAAGGTAGAATGATTTGAAAAAACCTGTTGATGCTTGGAATTGTGACACTTTTTGTCTTGTGTTGTACTCTAGGGGAAATGATGGTAGTAGAGAGTAGGTAAAAATATCCCTGTGCAGCCCTTGAAATTATCTTTAAAATCATACCAAGGTGGATTAGATGTGAGTAGTAGAAGCTGAGGTATTTAGCCGGGAAAGCACTAATTTAATGAAAGAATACTTTATTTCAAAGCCAGATTGCTACTGCTATAGCAAGAGTCAGAGAGTGAAAGAGAGAAAGAGAGATTGGGGTAATGGGTGAAAGGCAAGGGAGGGAAGGACAGAGCTGGAAGGCAAGGGAGGGATAGAGCCACAATGTCAGTGTGGACCCAACCATGGGTAAGGGTGAGGGTTATTACATAATAACTAGAGGGGGGCAATATGGTGCAGGGAGCATGTGCCAGAGTGGAGTGGAGTATGGTGGAGGTGAGAAATGGGTGGTACATGGGCGGAGCAGAAATGTATGACTGATCAAGTGGAATGGATAAGGCAGGCGAACTGATGTCATATCTGAGCTCACACATTAGCCTTTGTCATATCTGATGAGATCTGTTATCAATGATTGGCATTCGTCACATACTCCCAATTGTTTCTCAGGATTTTATCCTGAGAAACAAAAAAGAGTTCTAGTGGAAAAAACATTCGTAAAATATCTCATTTTCGCGACTTTAGACTAATTTTTCTGTGACACTTCATATCAGGATGGTGAAATAACAAAGGTACCTAACGTCATGACAAAGTTCATTTTTGTAAATGTCTCTATGATGCATACTTAGAATAAACCCAAGATTTAGTCATACATACGTGGGTTACAAAATTTTAATCGTTTATAACCTCAATCTTACTGTATGCATTCATCTATCTTGAACAATATCTCGAGGCTGTTTGCATTCAGCAGAGACTTCTTCGAGTAACCAGCCTTTGCTTTCATAAATGATCACATTGCAAAACAGAGTTTAACGGTAGGCGAATATATATATATATATATATATTTGGTCGTACGATGGCTGGAATGATAATACAATGAATGAACGAAGACAGAAAATGTACAACCAGCAGCTCTACACAATTGGTAAATTCTGCTAAATTAGATTGAAAAATGGTAAATACTATAGTTGTGCGCCCTAAGTAAAGGACTAAATCTACCAAATTTATTTTATATGATTCATGATCATTTTAAGAGTTTTCGTGATAATTCGTTTTCATATTAACAGCTGTTTCCAAGGTAATCCCGTTTGAAACGTCATGAAAATCCCAATTTTAACTGTTTCCATGGTAATTTCTCTCAGTCAAATGGTTCTGCATCATTGGGGGCCATGTTGAATATGCAGAATTAAATTTGCCAATTTTTGGCACATTTTTAATTTTTGTGCCTCGATAATGGTGGAAATAGTGTGAAGAATTGAAAGCTGAAATGTCCCAAATTTGACCATTTTCCAGTGAAAATCTGGGAAGCCCAGAGAAGAAAGCCCAGAGAAGGCAAGGTACAAGAATCCAAATTCATCACTAGCCAGACTACCGCCTATATATGATAGCCTTAAAGGCCATATTATAATGAAGTCAAACAATCAAAATAGTTTGAACCATCCAAAATAGAGGAATCTGGTGGGAGGATGACCCAAGGCAGAATTGAGATTAATTCGATGACATATCCTCCTTATTCTCTAAATGCTTGAATGGTCAGTTCAAATTTTAGTATTTTCCCTTTGATAAGCATAACACATCATCCTTTTCTTGGCAAGTCAAACACCGATTCGGTAAGGTATAAATGTACCAGTTTCAGAATGCGACATTCACATAAGGAGTAAGGCATAATGCTATAAAAATATTAGCAAAGCAAAATTCTTAGTATCCAGCAATAGCTAGGATTATACCTCCCTAACAGTTAATGAGTGTGTCCAGTCATGTTACATTAGTGTGTCCAGGGCTGTTCCTTCATCTCTGTCAATATTCTATAGGATGGGGATCAGTTGCACTGAAAATCCTCTAGCATCCCTTTAAGCTTTAGTTCTTAAATTGCAAGCCAAGCATTAACAACCCTTAGTCTTAGGATATTTGAAGCAGTAGATGAAAAACAAGTACTCAGAAAAAAAACTCTAGACCTTCACAGGGGAACAATAATTCATACCCATGATGTAAAGAGGGTCTAATGTGAACCTTAACTATGTAGATATAATAGCCATGAAGTAATATATAGTTAAAATGGATTAAAAGATGTGCTTAATGTAGTCTATGTTATAGTCTTTTTCACTGGACAGTCGGACCAGTGAAACTTCAGTTTCACCGGTCCGACCTGTCTTTCAATGGTCAAGGACCACGGTCTGGCAGGTTTCGCCATGTCTGGAAATGACTGAAAATAAGTGATACCTTGACTAGGTCAGGTTGCCATGGAAACCATAATATAAATATAGACCTTCATAAAATCTATGAATTATAATATTTTGATGTATTAATCATGATAATTCCCATACCTTTGTGTTAGTTACTTAGAAGAACTGTAGACTGAATTTTTAGGAATATGTGTTCTCACTCTAATTTCAAGATATTTGCCTAGCATTCCTATGTTACTTGTTGAAAATTAGATAAGAGTCTATATGGAATGTGTCAAACTGCTTATTTGGTTGCCATAGGCACTGGGAACTTCTTTCAAGTATGCCCCTAGAGCCCATCTAGTGAATAATGTGAGATTAAAAATGTGTTCATTGTCAATACTCATCTAAATGTATCTATCTGGTTATTGAAGCAGAAATGAGTGACACCATCATTTCTGTAGACTGATTCAGGTTACCATGGAAACCACATTGCAAAATGAAAAAAAAACCGTTCCAAAATCTGTCTACAATAAAATTAGATATTAAAATAATCCCAAACATAATACTTTTATCTTATGTTAATTTTTATGACTTCAATTATATGTAAACATATGTAGCCATTGATCATAATGGCCACAATGAGGAAATTTGAGATATCCAAGCCCTCTATGATCAACAGCATCCTGGAACATTTTTGATAAATGCAACATCTGATATGGCAGTGACTGGAATCTAGATGTGTATATTACATTTTGTCACATAATAACACAGGTCTATATATTTAAAAATGATTTAAATCATACTTATATGAAAGTAAGTAGAAAAATACATGAGAATCAGCATATTTTTGTTGATCAGTTGCCATGGATACTGAGAAGGAATGTTTCAAATCATTTCTATCTCTATATTTCTATGCACACTTGATGGTGCAGTCCTTCTGCCAAAATTCAAAGGAATCTTCACTTTTGTTCCTTAGATATCATTAAATTGTTTTTTAACCACAGACCCCCTAAAAAACTAGAGTGGTTACCATGGAAACATGATTTTGGAACAATAAACCCACTTTTAGCAAAAAAAGGTTGTCAGAAATGGAAATTTCAGAAAAAATTGGTCCCAGTAAGATAACATGAAAACGGTTTACAAGACTTGGTCACAAACTCCTTAAATAAGGCCCTTTTTGCATATCAAGTGCCGGACTACTTAATGTTAATGAGATAATTACAACCAGACCATCATCTATAGGACAGAGGGACTCCTACAAAAGCCCCAAAAGGGTAACGAATTTGGTTCCATGCCAAAACAGCTGGACTCTGGACTCTTCAGGGGGCAGATAAGGCCTTTCAATCCAAACATTCGTCTAATCTTTTTCCTCTGGAGAGGGAGAGAGAAGGGTGGAGAGAGAGGGTAACGAATTTGGTTCCATGCCAAAACAGCTGGACTCTGGACTCTTCAGGGGGCAGATAAGGCTGTCATGGTGTCCAATTAACCCCATTAGCCCATCCTCACATTCCTTAGCTTTCAGGGGTCAGTAGTATCAGGTCAGGAGCCAGTGACAGGTCAGGAGCCAGTGACTAGCGAGGGTGAGCCAGTGAGCCAGCTACTAAGTCCTACTAGTGAGAGTGAGATAAGAGGAGCACTTCAAAGCTACGAAGGTGGTTTACCGCTTTTGGAAATAACTCTTTTCAAAAAAACAATTTAAAAATTTAAATCACCCTATTCAACCACAATCGGTTTTCCTGAGCCATTTACCAAACATGAAAGAAATAGCTTGAAAAGAAAGGCATGTACTAGGTCACCATGGACACGCAATAGGTTATTCTATATTTGTATCTTTTGTATCTATATTTCTCAATGTATGTCTCTTTCACAGAAGTGAGAACATAATCCGCTTCGCGAATAATAACATTCAACATTCCAGAAGCTAACAAATGAACGGTACTAAAGAGTATAATTTAAATGCTAAATAAGGGAATAATACACCAAAACCATGAAAGAGGTAGTCGTGGATAGTTGTTGCTTTTATATGATTTATTAACTAATTTACCAACGTTCGGTGCCCATTGCACCTTCATCAAGGTATGAGTGTCATTGGGGGCGGGGCGGGGTGATATTAACAACTTTGTAGTCAGATTTTCTTTAACAATAGTTCATATCCTAGCAACGATGATGTCATCAAGTTATCGATACATAGTTATTGTGAGAATTATTAGTTATTAATTATTATTGTATTCAACAATAGTTTTTTCTTTTTGCAAAATTACAATATGAGAATTTGAAAAAAATGTACCAATTTAAAGGTTTAATAATAAATTTCTGATCCAAGTAGTAGAGAAACACCACATATATGGATTCGTACGTAACTGTTGTACTGCCAATTCCTTTAACTATTATTAACAATATAATTTTATTAATCTGAATCAGTTTATCTACCCTAATATTCGTGGATTGTGACATTACAAAGTTGTGAAAGGCTTCTTATTAGCTGTATGTACAGGGCTCTAACTTTCGAGATGGCTTACATAGATCTCAAGTAAGGTTACCTGAGTATTGGTTTACCCAAAATAATTGTTTCAAAGAAGTGATTTTGAAGCTATTTTAACGCTATTCCATTCGGAACGTCGCACATGCTTCGACCCACTTACGGCAGCTGGGCTTAACAACAGTTACAAGGCTGATGCAATGTCACCCGCACCAGTGTGTGTTCCCCGCTCTCACTGTATCAGTGCAGTTGCGGTGTTTCTCTCTTGCGGTGGGGAGGGGGAGGGGGAGGAAGCAGGGAGTAGAAGAGGAAGGAAGGGGGAGGGAGGGAGAAAGGAAGGGGGAGGTACGGGGGAAGGAGGAAGAGGGAGGGAATGGAGAGATGGTCATGAGTGTGTGGAGGGGGAAGCAAAGCAGTTTCTCAAGGCCTACTTCAAAAGGCCTCTCTGTCACTATTTTCCTATCCCCTACTGAGCTCATAGCATAAGAAACAATCGTTTTGCGACCCTCTAGGCTGTACACTGATCTCATAGTAAAAGAAAAGGGGAGGGGTACAGAGGGGGCGGCAAGGGGTTTCTGGGCAAGGGACACAAAGGGAAAGGTAGATGAGGGGGGGGGGGGGCTGACTGGCATCTATATATATGTAGTAGTTATATGAAGTGCTTAAGGCCTACCTTGGCCCCATCAAGGGATGAGTAGTATCGCGTCATATCCTCCATCAATTTATCAAGACGAGCAGATTTGGAGGAGATGACCTGAACCCAGAAGTGGGCAGGGTTCTCTACCGCCGATATATAGACATCCAGGTAGTCCTGTCGGTTATTGGGCCACCCAACCGGTGGTGTAATAGCCTGCTCGTCCTCCTCATTTTGCTTTGATGCTTCAGCAGCTGTGATATGACAAAAATATGTTAGAATATTAGTTTCATCATGTACAGGCTCTCCGCGCTTTTGGTCAGAAGAAATTCCAGGCTTTTACAGGCCCAATTCGGTGATTTTTCAGACGGGACCAGGTGCTTATAATAATGTATTTAATAAGTTTTATACTCAGATCTCATATTAATCACCCTTTTTCAACTTTTACCTTGTGAGTCACTCAGTGTAAGGTGCGAGAGGACGAGTCAGGGGAAAGTGTCAGGGTAAAGCTTTTCCAGGCCCCGCGGAAACCGTGTTTTTGTTATACCAGTTTAAGACACACAAACTGTGGCACGACTACCCCCAGGTCAACAATAAGGTGGTCTCCCCTGGTTCCTGACTGTTGAATGTTCGGACCAAAATGGGGCTATTATTCAAAATCTAAGACTGAAATGTAAGACTGTTGCATATGGGTACCTCCAAAATAGAATTTGAAATATAGATAAAGGAGCCCTTCCCCATATAGATAAAATCAGTGTAACACGACTTGGCTTGCAGAAAAATGCATCGGTATACATCAGTCTGAGTTTTAACATAACTGACTACTTGCATTCTATTTTTTCCTCCTCTTTCTTTGTTGCTTCTCCATTTTTGTTATTATCTGTTTCTGTTGCTTCAGCTTTCCTCCTGGGGCCTCTTTCCTGGCGATTGGAGGCACTGATGGCACTACGGGCTCGGAAGGCTTCCTCCTCCTGTACTTTTTCTTCGATAAGGTTCTGAAAAAATATATGATACTTTCAGAGAGAACGTTACTTGTTATAAAAGTAACCATGTTAAAGTGAAACTTGATTCCTAATATCGATCTCAAGACCTATATACCCAGTCAGGTTAACTTGCAACTAAGCAATACATTATGTAGGGTTTTGTCTACATACATCAGAAACTAAAACAAAAAGAAATCTTATAATGGGAAATGTTAAAACAACTTACTTTAGCTAAAGCGACTGCCTCGGGTGAACCTTGAAGGCGGATGGTACGATAGCCTTCGGAGGAGGCCTTATCCTCCTGGGGAACTTGTATTTTCGCCTTTGACGCGCGGCATAAATGACGAATAGTTTCACCCCCACGCCCTGAATAATTGGAAATATTAAACTAAAGCCTACCTCCAGTAATTGATGTGAAAATGTGAAATTAAATCGGGTTTTATGACCTCGAATTATTTGAAAGCATGTCCATTTGGACAATGTCAGGATGCCTACGTGTATTCCTTGACTACTTGAAATTACTCAATCTCATAAAATCTCTAGTGGTATTTTATCCAGGGTACGCTCACCAATTATTCGCCCTACGGTCCGTTGTGGCACTGTGATGGTGTTTTCTACTGTAGGAGGCTCCTCAGCAATCATACGCCTCACAATCATCTCTGCATGTTGAGCGGATGATTCAGTCCCACGTATGACGCAGATACGTTCGGTGTCAAGTTCATGGTCATCCTTGAACTGGATCTTTGCCCCAGTAGCGTCTTGAACCTGGGTAAGATGAAGACATAGTTATAATTTACACCAGCTGAATTTAATTCAAATGTGAAAATTAGTTTCTAGAGGAGTTTCAAAGCTGCAACATTACAAGCTACTTTCCGTCAAAAATGAAGTTTTCTATTTTGTGATATATTCAACCCATCGGAAAGTCACCATGGCAGAATATTAAAGAACTAGGATCTGTTCTTCTTGGGGCGAAACAAAGTCATCTCCCAAATTATTCATTTTGGTGAATATTGGAACCCTGATTATTTAAACATGACTCTTTTTCACTTTCTTAAACTTTAGAAGTCCTCGAGAAAAAAAGCTTTATGAGAAAAAGCCCAGAATTCTTGGGAAAACAGGAAATGCCATTTTCAGCATTTTAATCTCCAATTCTACAGTACTAAGAAATAAAGGATTGAGAAATATTTTAACAAGAGACTGCAGCCGCTAAACAATGAATATATCGTTTATTGGAAAAGCAATTACTGAAGTTGAAAAGTTGTGAAATTTTGACCAATAAAATATGTTAAAGAAAAAAAGGTTCAAAGACCTAGTGGGTTGCTTCGATATTTCACTGTATAGGAGGGGCTCTAAGATTTCCCATAAACAACAATATAACAATACCTCTTTTATACGTGCCCCTCTGTGACCAATGATTGAGCCAGTCAAGGAACGTGGAACCTTGACTTCGATTATAGTGTGTCGAGCAGTAACAACAGGTTGGAGTATTTCGTCATCTTCTGTAAACAATAAAGTACATGCACCAAGCAACATCCATCAAATAAATAAGACGTCTTTCTGAGCGAGAGACCTCTTCACAGCAAAAAAAAATAAATAAGAATAGGAATAGGTTTAAATATTCTCAAATACTGAGGTAAAAGACAACCAAATTATTAGACCAAAAGATTCGAAAAAGAAAGTTAAACGGTGGAAAAAAGCATGTCTTACCTTCGTTAGATTTCTTTAAAAGGTAATATAGCAACAAGGATGCAACAGGTAAAGCCACAAAAAGGGCAACCTTCTGGGCTAATGGTAAATCGAATGCTCCCATAGTTAAGATGAAATATGGAGTAGTTTCCTCCAATCAGCTAAAAGTTGAAGGATGTCGCTTGTGGTAGAGTTACATGAAGGGTAGATATTTGGGTAAGGCAGATGGACGGATTTCTAGAGTAAGCGTCATGAGTTCCTCTGACTGTGCATCAAAAAATAAGGTTCTTCTCTGAAATGTGAATGGTGGCAATGTTAGATTCAAAATACAAAAAGAACAGATAACTAAGTACAGGTAATTTTCAACCCTCACCTGCAGTTTCAATTAATTTCGACCAAAAAATAACTTGAATAACATAATTTGTACTATTTTCTCTATACACCCGATTTTCATTAATTTGAGTATCATTAGTATGTTTAATTGATTCAGTATTGAGTAAAGATAGTTTTGGTCGATTTAACTGAGGCTGCATGCTTTACACGCGAATAGTTAATAATTGTTTGCATCAATACCAGAGACAGAACTGTTCAATTATGTCACCTGTTCCTCGATTTCATGCAACCCATTAAAGTAATTCACGAAGTTATTCTTCAGTAAACGCTTAATTAACCCATATTGCTCAGGCTTAGTACGAATAGGGGATTTATATTCATATTTAACCACCCGTCTATGAGATAACCCATCCATAGTCACGGGAACTATTTACTTAACGGTACCAGAGATGAAAATAATAAGGGAAGTAGCACAATAACTTTTTTTCCCTTCAACTATTTAGGAATCCCTATTTTTCATATCGTCCATACAACACCAACAGATGCTGCACACAAGTGGTTTTGTTGAAATGCAATGAGATAACATAGACATGATTGAACATGGGATAACGCACAAACAGTTATCTAACCCAATTATCTTTATTGTTTATTACAAAAAACTATTTGAACCCAACATATAATCGGCGTAGAAAAAGGGAATCCTCGTGCTCTTTCCAGGAGTTGGCTATCAATGAAATCGATGGAGCGAATGATGACATTTTCCCATGGCAGTGCACAGGTGGGTCTGCTCTTTCACTGTGCTGGTTAACAGGAGGGCAGGAGAGCCAGCTACCACAGAGCCAACAGTTAAACCCAACAAGGGTGCAAAATACCGCCCCGTCCTATCTGATTTGTCAACAATGTACAGTGTGCACCATCCAAGTATGAATACAAAGGGTATATTTCCAGGGTAACCAATGGTATCTCTGCCTTAATAAGAAACCCCATCCTACTTGTATTTGTAGGGCAGTAATTTTAAGAAGTCACAAGTAGGTTTGTTTTGTAAACATACAAGGACATACCCGTGTCTCAGAGCAAGTGCATCTAAGTAAACGTATACACACAGTATCGTCTATATGAAAAAAACGTACGCCTAAACAACCTTGCCCGTCACGATTAGAAACAACTTTTTCGGACCACTGTTGCACTATGACGTCAATGTTGAACTGAAGATCTAACAACTGAAATAGCAGTGCGGTCAGAGGACCTGGAGCTGTTCCGAACCATATGCATGTGTTTAGTATAGACAGCTTAGCTTTGATAGGGGATTGGTCATATAGTAACTGGAGTAGTTATATTCAGAGTGAATTAAACTTATTAACATGGATCAGCTGGATGGTGATACATGGAATGGGTTAAAAAAAAGGACTGGTTTTCCATAAGCTAGGCAAACAGTCCACAGGCATCCTAAGAGATCGATCCCATTCCCTTAATTGCAGCCCATGCAGGATAACCCTGAGCCTTTCTCATAGAAATAGTATTCGGGTTCGAGTTTCCCGGCGTCGATTATCTGGCCAGGATTCACCTACCATCTGAGTGGCAGATGGTCCACGCTTTGCCTTACCCACTAACACAATGTTCCAAGCCTGAGAGAACAGCTGTATTTGTGTCCATGGATAATAGTTAGTACGAGCTGTATGTATGTCTTTCATGATCCACCAACTCATCCAAATAGACCGGGAATCCGGGGCATTGACACAGATTCACTTCTCTGTATGCAGTATATGATGACCCGATACACACAGTGGAATAATTGTATAAATATATTCTACAGGCCACCTTATTAAAAAAAAACAGCATGGCACATCTCTCCTGAACTGAAGATAGATAAATGGCATGTGGAACACAAGTGAATGCACTCTCATAATCCAAATACAAAATACCTCCATAGATATATTCTGTCTGATTAATATCAGACGAGGCTACACCCCTACCGTGTTTCTGGGGAAGTCTGATGACGTCCAAAAAATATATTTTGTTTGAGTTTCTTTTGAAAGTTTTGAGATGAGGCAATACAACAACCTAACCAAAAAAGATGGTGGGTAGAATAGGGAAGGGGGCGAATGAGTTGGATGAAATAAAGTTGTACAGCGAACGCACTTGTTCTCTAAATCCATTTATTTATTTATTTATTTATTGAGTTAAATTTTGTCAACACTATTTAATCAAGAGTAAAAATCTGATACGCAATACGTTTGAAGCTGCCACCTTTAATTTAATGTATCAAACTAGAGTATTGTGATTCCTTATCGCATATGGTATACGGAGCATTGCAATACAAGGTTAGAGTAGACATGGTTAGAGCTAGATACATGTACTGCCATTACCATATCATGGTATATGGAGTTGAACGAACTGCTTGATAGCACGTCACATGCAAAATACTAAAGAATAATTTCGGAGCGAAATGGCTTTCCTCATGATAGTCCTACACTAAAATACATCGATAGAGCCACAAGGTTAAAAGTTTATCTCATATTCTCAGGATATTCAGCAAGGTGGGTAGTGACCTAACAAATGGGTTCTCTCTCATTGAAAGCCCATGAACCTGTGCTGAGATACAGGTGTTTTCAGTAAAGGGTGATTGCTGTGAAAGTGCAAGTCAACATTTCCACCTTGCTCTGGTAGATCTACTCCAAAGCCTCCTACGATGGTATGCTATGGGTGTATTTAACACATTCCGCATAAGTCACATCTCAATATAATCTGAGCATGTCCCTAAATCATTCAGAGTGATTGAATCTCTCTCACGGGTAAGATCTCCAAATTAAGACGACGCGAGAGGGTTTAAACTTAAGATACAAGTGAAGACTCTACTTACAATCTAGGCATCAGGAAAACGTGTCCAGTAATATTGGAAGAGTGTTGTATGACGAAGTTACGCTGAAGGGCTGTGGTGGGGGTCAGGTTCTGGCTCTGCCTGATGGTAGGGGAGGGATGAGGTGGAGGTGGTGCTATCGGTGGTGGTGGTGGTGGTGGTGGAGGAGGTGGTGGTAGAAGAGTAGCTCAAGGCTAGGAGGAGAAGCGGTGGCAGGGGCCCGCCAGTAAGTAGTGTGGTTGAGGAGCAATGACTGGGCAAGGTGGTCATGGTGAGGATGGGGAGTAGCTGGTGGGGAAACCGCTCCGCCTATGTGTACATGCGTGTAGGCAAGAACAAGGTTGTGTGATGAAACATCTATTTGTACTCCAAACAAACCCACTAGCAGTCCAACAACTCTTTGCCAGCGGGAACAGATCAATGCCAGGGGCATCGGATGCTACCACTTTATTGATTGAAGGCCCAGAGCATTATTAGCAGATGTTAGAAATAATATTGTATATATGTGTTTACCTGCGCTCACGGTTTCAATCAAGATCTACCAGCTAGTTCCGGTTTCGGGGTGCCCAATTTAGGGATAACAAAATTGATTAAATACCTACTGCGCACTTGTGAGATTCGGTTGGTCATTAACAAAGGATTAAAAAAAAACTTGCTTGTTTGTAGCAATCGAGGTTTCACTGACGGTGACACAGCTGTAGAAGAACATAAATTTGGCCCACATATTCACATTATTGTAGCGGCTCGTTTAGTTATAGTACACCTGCGTTTTACAACAAGTCATCCAAGTACATTCGGTGGTAGAAATGCCAAAATAATGACGTTCACCATAATCACAGCAATTACACTGTTTCCACTAAATCCGATAAAAAAATCAATCTGAAAGAAGGCAATCAAGTATTCAAACGAACCAAGTATTCAACGAAGTACTATATTTTCACCTTTAAATTATGTATAATTACTCTAGAAGTTGGTCATTAAACAATACACGTGAAAGTAAAATCTAAATCCCAGTCCTAGTTTTATCAATTACTGTAATATCCAGGGAGAGACTCAAGACTCAGACTCAAGGAGAGACTCAGCGGTCGAAATAATGAGTTAGTCCTAGTTTTATCAATTACTAGCCAATTACCCGTCCTCCGGACGGTCACCCTCATCCTCTAACAGTCTCTCCCCTCCTCTCTCACTGCCTCTCCTCCTTTTCTCCCCTGCCTCTCCCCTCTCTTTCTCCCTGTTCCTACTCGCCTTCTCCTCTCCCCTGCCCTATTCTCTCTCCCCTCTTCTCGCTCTATCCTCCTGTCCCTCACCCTATCCGATGTCCCCCACCCTGTCCCTCTGCTTCTTTCATTCTCTCCCGCCCTCTCCCTCCCCTCCCTCTTTCCTCTCCTCCATCCTCTCCCTCCCCCCTCCGGACGGTCACCCTCTTCCTCTCACTGCTTCTTTCATTCTCTCCTTCCCTCTCCCACCCTCCCTCTGCCTCCCCCTCCCTCTTTCCTCTCCCTCCCGTCTTTCTCTCCCCCTTCCCCTCTTCTCTCTATCCTATTCTCCCTATCTGATGTCTCCCACCCTCTCCCAGGTGATCTACTTAAAAGAATGTTCATAATTAACAATATTGAGTGGGAGCGAAAGAGCGGATCAAGGTAAGTGCATGAGTGAATCACACCTCCTTCTTTGTTGGATGCATTAGAGAATGCAGACCCGTACCACCCATGACTGGAAAGAGGGACATCCCTATGATATTAATGGGACACTTTTTTTTTAAAGAATTATAATGAAAATGAATAGATATTGCAGTATCTAAGGTATGGGCTAGTCACTAATCTCCCATCATTCACTAACCCCCCCCCCCCCCCGCCCGCACACACACACACACACACACACATCCCATTTCTCAGGGCAACCAGAAGATTCCGGTGGGCAAAACCTGATTTTGTCAGTATAGCTTGCCGGGTGGGGCAACCAAATTTTTTTCATTATTTCGACCACTGGGTCTCATTGTTGTCATTAGTGAGCCGTTATTCTTGTCACGCTATAAGATTACACTAGGAAAAGTGTATACCAGTACCTGGTTTATTTAGCTTTATTTGTTATCCATCATTTCTAATTCTTGTGGAACCGTTTAACGATCAAGGTCTATAAGTATTGTTAATTGTGGACAGACCAACATCTTTGGAAGGATCAAAGCTCTACCAACAAAGTAGTATAATTTATTGTCATTCTAATTTATAATTAAATATGGAACATCTATCTCCAATAAAGGACCACCATGGGTGGTGGTAGGCGGTGGTGTGTGGGTGTGGGGATCTGGTGTTCAGTCTCCAGACTGCCATTTCAATCTCAGGGTGGTTCAGCAGCAGATCAAGCATGATCCTAAATGATTTGAATATGATTCTGTTATTTCTGGGGCTGCTTAATTGTAATGCATGATTGGTGGTGCGCCCCAATTTTTCACTATACAAGTTACCAGGAATTTCCCTTGTTTAAAACAACTATTGTTATAAAAAAAAAATCATCCCCCCCCTACCTCATTTTCAGCCAGATAAATCGGAAACACCACTGACTATACTATAGTCTATACTAACTTAGTCTTACTCTTAGACTTAGTCTTAGGTTTAATAACGCCGATTAACGGAACTTATAGCCCGAGAAATTCTGACTGGCTCCGCTCTATTTTACTGCTGGTCACAATATAGGCTATAATATAGTGCCACTTAGTGGTGACCCGAGTGGTGACAAACAGCATAAAGATGAGCCAGCAATAGCATGTCGTTCCCTTCTGGGAGGACATCGTGTTCAATGTATAAGTGATCATTAGCTGGTATACCCCGCCGCCGAAGATGAATGTCAGTGCAAAACCCAATATTAATGCAATAGAGGAGCGAGTCCCATGTGTTGCTCTCAATGAGTAGACAACCAATTATCGCCCACGGCCAACAGATGCAGAGAGTATTTCCTTTGCAGATGAAGATGAGACAATATCATGTGCAAAACAGATCACAGTATGGATACATATTTTACTACCTCTCAGATCAATAATAGAATAATCAATAATTAAAACATGATACCTATATATTTCAAGAATAAATGTATTCTTACCCTTGAAGTGCTTTTTGGCTCACCGGCCCAGATTTCCAATTCGATCCACCAGGGGGCGCGACATGCTCCAGCGGAAATTCACGCCAAAGTCTCCATCTTGTTTTGTCGAGTCACCGCGTTGTAGTAGACTAGTTCACCAAGAAAGAAAATGGTGAAACAAATTGAAGAAGACTCTCTATTTCAACCGGAACTTTCCAGTGCTGGTGCGAAGCTTGTGGTCGTCGATTTCTTTGCAACTTGGTAAGATCGAATACTTTCTTTTGTCTTTAAACCCATGCAAAATTCCACCCGGCTTTAGTCTTTACCATCGTACCCCCTCAGACACTGACAGTATAACATTACGGTCTGTTCCTGTCAGCCCTATATAGTCGGGAAAAAGTAGCCGAAAAATCGAGTAGGATGTACGTTTGTTTAATTGTTAGAGTAGGTAAAGATATAATATAACGAATCATTAAATATATGATTAGTTGTAAGATATTGAACAGCGTAATCCGAACGGAAACTGATTTATTTACTTTTTAGTAGGCCTTAGTGGGCCTATAGTGACTAGGCCCCTAGCCTAGGCCCTACTATATATTATAGTTTGGTTCTGCCAGGCAGAGGCAGAGACGTTGAGACTTTCTTACTGTTACTTGTTCTAGCCTACTAGAACTTCTAGTGACTAGTTTTTAACATATCGTACTAAGTTACTAACTAAGACTAACTAAGTTACATTTAGAGCTAAAGTGGGTTCTGACTTAAATGAGGATCGATTTCCAAAGTGATAGCATCTTGTAATGAATTAAATGGTAAAAACATGTGGCTAACTAAAAAATAAAGTTTTATAAACTGTTTGATTTGTGATTGTCCTTTTCAATCAAGGCTTTTGTATGAATTTAGACGGATCAGAATAATAAGGGGATTTACGACTGAAATCTTTGTTTTATTGACTACCCAATGGCAATATGGATTGCTATTTTGAAATGAAAGGTTACCCCTTCAGTTTCATCCTATCTCACCATGTGCAATCAATAAAGCCCCCCCTTGGTTTTGGCCTTGCAAGCGTCGAGTTGTAGTTACATGTTTGTCACGTATGTGACTAAAAACTTGTGACTGGATATGGCTTGGACGCAAAAAGCCCGGCCGGAAGATTAATGTTCCCCTATTTTATGAGCTTAGTAGAAACGGAATAACTAGAGCTTCTTTACAACCCAGGGCATGAGACGAATCACGATTATCCTTCTTTAAAAGACTTTTAAAAAATCTAAGTCTGGACTTAAGTGTAATATGCAAATCTAAGTCTGGACTTATGTGTAATATGCTAGCGTTTTACTACGCTTTGAGTTTTTAGTTGATGAATCATTTCATTTTTTTTATATGACCTTCTAAAAGGATATGGAGTACTATGATTCACAATCAGTATGATGCATAATGTTTTATTGTAGGTGTGCACCATGTCAGCAAGTAGCCCCGACATTCGAACAGTTCGAAAAAGATTATCCCAATGCCGTGTTTCTTAAAGTCGATGTAGACAAATGTCAGGTAATTATAAATAATTTCACTTCGCTTCAAACCTATCCATTGTAACACTAATCAGAAATAACTGCATTTATATGACATTAAATAGATTCCTTTCTGAATGCCAAACCCATTCAATATTAGTAGAAATAAATGTAACGATTTTATCAAATTTCTAATAAAGTTATTAACACGTTATGTTTATTGTTACATTGTGATTTTGCCCTTTATTTTACTAATACCGTACGTAAATTATTCTTGATATCATTCTAGGCTACAGCAGCTGGGAATTCAGTTACCGCTATGCCAACCTTCCTTTTCTTCCGTAACAAGACAAAAATCGATAGCCTGCGTGGGGCCGACGCAACAGCACTAGAAGCTAAAATTAAAAAGTGGTATGGTGGGGAAGAATCCACAGAAGAAACCGGCGTTAAAGGACATGTAAGTTCTTGAATGAGTGATAAACATGTTTAATTTGGTTTTATGTAGAACATAGATGGTTGGTGTTGGATTCCTGAATCTATTCACCAATCTATCTCGTTTCATAAGTGTTACATCATTTATAGAATTCTAACTAGCGAATGTCACACATTTTTTTCCCTAAATTTATTTCCACGAATTATGAGAGTGGCTTTAAGAATACCGATATTTTTAGTTAGACTAAATACCCATACTTGTTTTGTTCTCTGGGGTAGACACACAAAATATCGGCTAATATTTACATCAATTTAAACAAAAACACACAGTAGTTTTAGTTGAGTTCTGGTTTGAAAATATGTTTACCTAACTGATGGTTGCTCTTCATGTTTTTCTTGAAATAACAAATATTTTAACGATATGTTTTAATCCTAGATATCGTTATGCAAAATTATATATGAGTTATAATGTTCACCATACAGGTCCCTACATACTCTAATTCTATATAGAGATGATCTGTCAAATTGTACAACGATCTTCAAACCTCACTGAAAGCTGCCATTTTTGTTTTGTTTTAGATGGATCTATCGACCTTCATAAACAAATCACAATGCGAATGTCTAAACGAATCTGATGATCATACATTTGAGCACGCTCTTACCAGTAAAGGTGGATTCCTTGAATCTGACTGTGATGAGCAGGTAAACGCTTCCCATATCACTATTTCTCATGTACCTACTCGCCAAACGTATTTTGAGCTATTTCTAATGGGGTATACATCAATACCATACCAATTATTTTGTTTGTGTATGTTCTACTAAAGAAAATATTTATTTAATATGGATATATAAACATATTTGCGTAACTCTCCCATTGTTACATCATTTGACGCTGGATTTTATTTTTCAGCTCATCATTAGTTTGACATTCAACCAAGCCGTGAAGCTACACTCCCTTAAATTCCACGGTCCTCCTGGTTAGTATAACTTCTTACACTTGTTCCTTGAAAATGGCTATAGGCTTTTTCTTTCTTTCTTTTTTGGTGGCTAAGGCAAATTTCTCTACTGTTAGTTAGTGCTAGTTCATTAGCGATCTCTAACCTTGTAATTAAAACTTGAAAAGATTTACTTTGAAACAAATATATTTCTGTGCCATTTCAGATAAGGGTCCAAAGAATGTTAAAGTTTTTATCAACCAACCGAGAACATTGGATTTCGATGCTGCCGAAAGTATGGCCCCAGTTCAGTCATTAGAGTATGTATATGAGGATTTTTTTTTAAAAAAACAAAAAAACAGGTTATTCCTTTCGCTTGCTTTCCATGAATGAGCGAAAGGCGAGAAACGTGGTTGGTTCTAGATTCATGTCACTTCTGCCCACTAGATGTATTAGATCGAAAAATTATTAAAATATAAATTTCAAATGCCTCGATCCTGTCCAGTTAGGAACTACTTTGTTTTGAATCAAGGTGTGCGTCGTTTACATAACCATCCATGCACGACGCCTTATCCAATCTAAACGCAGCTTTGAGGACGTGAGAACCGGATAACCAGACTCGCCAATGCGTGGGGAACGAACTGCCTATGTTAATCCAATGAGCATTCCGTTCTCCACACTTTTAGAGGTGAAATAAAAACACTTTCACCACGTATATTTAGTAAACGTGTCACAAAACAATGAGAAATCCCTTTGGACACCCATTTACACATACACATCACGTTGCCATGTAAGAACAGGTGGTACGTTCTACCTGAGTCAACACCCTTCTGTCACCGCTTATATCTTTTCATTTATCTTTTCATATATTCCATTGTCTTTTAAAGATCTTAATTTAGTTTTCTTTATTTCTTATAATTTCACGAGCTGTTGTTTCACCAGGCCACAACCAATAAAATATGAATAATTGTCAGTTTATTGACGTTCGGTGATTAATACTCGTTTATGAGAACCCATAGTGAACTTATTTTCGGGCTTTGTTCCTTCAATATATTTTTCCCTGCATCTTGTTTTTTAAGGCTTACACCAGAGGACCTAGAACCCGGCGCGATTCTAAATCTAAGATATGTCAAATTCCAAAATGTGCAAAACTTAATTGTGAGTATGATTCTTCGATATGCTTTCCTATAACATGACAACATTATGACTTTATATATTTTTAGCGCTATAAATCTTCACTCATTTGAGATTTTTCCTTTTTCACATGTTTCTTACTGTCTGCTTTTGTTTCGATTTGTAACAGATCTTCGTGAAAGATAACCAGGCCGGAGAAGAAACAACGCAGATCGATTATCTGGGAATTATTGGGTCTCCAATCAACGTAACAAATATGTCCGATTTCAAGAGGGTAGGTTTTACATTTTCAGTTAATTTGGGAAAGTGTGTATACTATACAAAATTGGAATGACTACTCGGTAATGTATAACAACTTGCCAATGGTCTCTTGCTTTTAAATTTTGAGTTTTGTTTGAGTACAATTTAAAAATCGAAATCATTTTTTGATTATGACATTGAAACACCTCTTTATCCACATTCACAGGTTTCTGGCAAGAAAGGAGAAAGTGAATAAAAATGAACAATTTTGCAAGGCTCTGGAGTTACCGACCACTAACTGGGAACATACCGTATCTTATGTTGCAATGACCAGGTACCTGGACAAATGGAGAATGCATCGGACCTCTGTTATCTGCGGTATTATTTGAATTCTGGACGTGGAATGTAAACTGGAATCATCTCCACACCTCCTATGGCGTGTTTGTAGGATAATACTCCCAAGTGTTGGGGAAACAATTCTAATTGTATAGTTACCTCTTCAAATAGCAGGTGGACTCTGGTGTCTAAATGTAAATACATGAATGAGGAAGGTCCATAGTATTAATAATGTGGAAAATGTTTATTTATGTAAAGAACTTTTTCTGAGAAGCTATTTATACAGGAGCAGGTTTGATATATCTTACAGAGGTGCCGCAGGGTTGAAGTCATCGTGTAATGTATCTCATCATATTGCTCTCCGCCATCATTTGATGTCAATTACGGAATAAAATAACAAGAACGTTTTAAATAACAAAACTTTGTAGATCTTTCATTGTGCAAAATAACATTACCAGGAACTGATTAGGACACTATGTCAAATGCGACAATACTGATTTTTATTGATCGAATAAAACTTTACTCCATTCATTATATTCCATACATTTGGTTTTTCGGCTTTGAAATAGGAGACAAACATAGTATAATTGTTGGGATTTTTAAAAATTATGCCTGCATACGTAAGGCCACAGGTTAGGAGATATCCTAAGTTACATCCTGCCTACTGTAAATATTAAATATGTCGATCGTCCTTAATTCATGCCATGTAATCCTTGCTTGGATGTATGTTACATTCTGTAAAAAAATATTTTCAACACTTTCATGAATTCCTGTTGCCCCATTCCATGCCTTGGCAAAATGTTTTTTTTTAAGTTTGCATAGGTTTGCACAGGCTCTACTCCGAACAGCATATGATTTGAATTCCTTTAGCCCCTACCCATGTCAACTACTAGTAAAGAAAATTATATACACAGGAATATTTTTACAGTTCGACGACTCATTCATCCTTAGGTTTCTTGGCCCTCCTCTGTGGGGTCATACTCTTGAGTGTATTGGCAGTTAGTCTGTCAGCTTTGGTTATAGCTGTCATATCAAAGGACTGTAGTTGCCGCACTTGAGTCAATACGTAAGGCTTGTAGAACTGAAAATCAAGGCAATTGTTCATCAATTTCAACAGATCTATTGCCATATTTGGAAATAGGTGTTTCCTTTAATGAATATTTTATAATTTTTAGAGACTTACCGTGGGAAGTTGAATTAAAATTTAGATTTTTATGAGCAACACATAGGGTTGCGGGAGATATGTTATGTTTTATACACTAAAATGTGAAAAAATGAAATCAGTTACCTTATCTGCAGCTACTGGGTTTCCATGAAGACTGAGTTTCCTCAAATTAGGTAGTCCTGCTAACTTGTCAACTTCCTGGATTTTGGCAATTTGGTTACTATGGAGATAGAGTATCCGGAGGCCGGTTAAATCGCAGAGGCACTGAAACGAAATGAATGCTGTAAAAAATCACGAAAAGTTAAGTCGATAAAAAAAAATACTTCATCCTTATATTCCTTCATCACATGTGTTTGTGTGTAGTCATTTTTAGCATAGAAATATCAGAAAACATTTGAATATATTTCAAATGCCGATCAATTTGAAATTGCAATAAATCGCCCGAAAGTAAACTTACCGCGTCTATATTTGTGAGTTCGTTGAATGAAAGATCCAGCCATGTAAGTGCATCTGGTTGCACAATGAATTGTTCTAACACCACGATCAATTCCTTCGTCTCTGCCATTTTATTGTTATTAAGCCTCATAACCTTTGTATCATATTTTCCATCTGTATTTTTCTTGGGTTTTTCAGGTTTTAATCCGACCTCTCGTGGTTCTATCCCCTCATCCATTAATTCATTTATAAATCCAATTTCCAAGAAGGAAAAATCCAAATCTTTTTGGAGTTTAGCCTTATTGTCAATGGCTGCTTGTGGCGTACTTTTCTGGCCTTGCATCTTGATGTTGGTTCCTCAACACAGACGAATTCAGAGTCTGAAAAAAAAATCATAGAGTACGGTAATGTTATTTCCTTGATCATTTAGTTTCAGCTAAGGATGCGTAAAGAGTTTGTATATAGTTAACCAGTACGTTGTCGAGCCTTTATATACTTAGCCTAGCCAGCACAACCCAACCTTCCTTCCATTCCTGGGACAGTAGAGGTGGATCTATCTGTCTAGGCCCTATACTAGGGTTGGCTGTATAACTTCCTGGACGAAGGGAAAACGTTTAATGTAGAGTATACATGTAAAATTGCTGTCCATTTGTGCGTGCGTAGCATATTAAAGGTAAATGCCAGCATCGTCTGCACTGCAGCAGGCGGGAATTCAAATAACTAATGCATTTTCTTCAAACTTCGTCTTGAGAAAGAACATGGTTGGGGGAATACAAAAAGCCAAAGAAACAGAATGTTATTATAATATTTTGTTTTGGGATGAGTGAAGTTTACCTTCAATGGGGGAAACTCATTGTGATACAAGTTCAGCTGAATAACTTTTTTTAGTTCAATGACCCCTTATTTCTTTTAATTGGGAGGGTAGAATAACATGTCAGCAATGCCAATGTATATGCAGATTTTAAAGAAAATTGTATGATTCAATCGTCTGCTATTTGGGAAAATGCAGAAAATACCCGTTTTTTCCATATATATATATAGGCTTCTATATTGAACAGTAAATTACAGCGGTCCCTGAAATAAAAACTAATCCAATGACATGTTTTTCTAAATCCAAAGTTTTAAAAAAATTCCATGATTAATTCATTTTTGCTTAAACACTGGCATTTACCTTTAAAGGTGGAAAGTATTGGCTAGGGATGCATGGTATGATTAAAACTTACTATAGACTATAGTATATAGGATGTAAATTTATACAAGTCAAGTGCTGCAGTCAATATTCAATGATTATAACTAGCTAAAAACATGGATCACCAGGGTTGGGGTGGGGTCAGGTCAGTTTGGAAGAAAACATAACGTAATTCTATTCACACTTTCTTTTCAAACTTATTCTTCATTTAATCCCTTCAAATAATTCCTTACATAGTAAATACACGGTAAGTGATTAAGTGATATTTAATTATAACTACAAAACGTCAAGACAGGAGTCAAAACCAGTGAATGTGAACTTGCCAGTTACCTAGGAAATGTATTAAACCCCGGAAGGTTCGGTGTTGCATATTAATAATAATAAAATGAGTGGTTATAACTAGATCTATTCTAATCTAAGACTTATGGTTATAACTAGCCTATAACTTATAATAGTCGAAGCTAAGTTGTTGAGTATAAAACACTTTCTCTAGGAAATAAAATTTTCCTTTTAGGCCTGATAATATTTACGTCTTAACTTGAGTTGATAGAAGCCTAGGCTATATCATGTATACCGTACTCTCAGAAGAGAACATAACTGGAGTTGGTCTATAGACTATACTTAGTGTTAGTATAGCCTAGTAGATAACCCTGATGATATTTAATATTACTGATTATAGGCCTGTGTTAGATCTATGACATTTTGTGTCCTAAAGCAAAAAACTAAATAGCATTGCATTTTCCTCCGTAATCCGACCTATTCAAAATTACAACTCAAACACATCAATACGAACCTCGTGACAGCTACGTACAGTAATCCTTCAACACAAAAACAGACTTCCACCCTGATATTTACACCGCCATCTTGGGGTTTCCAAGGTGATCTAATTTTCTAAGATTACGAAAGGTGGCGCCTATGTTCCCATTCGCCTGCCACTGCCAGTGGAGTTCGAACTTCAAAGCGCTTTAAGCAATTCCATTTCTATCGGGAAATATCATTAGTCCATTCATTAGGTGAAAATATCATAAAGCAGGGGTTAAAATGAGATGTAACAGAACCATCGTTGAACCACAATTCAGCTATCCATAACCATCGTTATAACTGGGCTAATTGCAAACTTTTACCCTTTTCATTTTTACCTGCCCTGTACTTCCGCCGCAGCTGAGGCGGCATGACTTCTGCTAACAAAATGGCCAAAGCAACTAGTTTTCAAAAGAAAGTTAGGGGCAAAGGTCCCTCAATTCCTGGAACTCGCCCCTCCCTTCACAACAATCAACTCCTAGTTTCATCTGGGGTTCCATCACTCGATAATGTAGTGGGTAAGTAGGCCTACCTAAAACAATCGGGTACCGTTAAGCCTTGGCTTAAAGAGTAGGAATAGGACTAGGAGACTTGAGAGTGACTGTAATTATTTCTCCCAGTCACCAATCTCGCCTCTATAACCATTTAACTTTTAAGTCAGTGGTTGCATTAGTCTACCATATCTTATATGGCTGTGTTGGTAGATCATCATGTACCAATGGCTATCCAGAGAAACAAATTATATAAAAACAGTCACTAAGATAAGGATATTGAATATTGTATATTGCCGTTCATGCATTGCATAAAATTGATAAATTAATCTAAACATTTTGTTTCTCGGTTGTACTTGTAGGTGGAGGTTTAGCTGTAGGGACTGTCCTTCTTGTTGGTAGGTATCTTTTTCCTTTATCTTTAGCATAGGTAGACACTTAGCCCATGTAATCGTCTCGCTCCCTCCCAGTGGGAGAAGTCGGGGATGATAGCCTGTCTAATAGTATAAGTGACGGTAATAGACAATATATGATTATATGTACATATACTTACTTCTAAATTCTATAAATATGATATAATAAATAGCCAATGGTCTTTCAATTGAATAACTGGTTCTGTATGATCCTTACTGGGTTATTTGGCGGTATAATTTCACTTTGAACGTCTAATCACTATGTGTGGACATTTTGTATTTATTTCAGAGGAAGATACATTTTCCAGTTACTCGCGCTTGATATTAAAATACTTCCTATCCGAGGGTATAATGTCAAAGCACTCCCTATTGTTATCTAGTGCTGATACAGAATGTCAACAAATTCTCAAGGTACCGGTATAGTAATAAACATTTATTTTACATTACACTCTACGATATTTCTACGTCCTTTTTCATTGTGCAAGATACGGACATCCAACGAATGAATAACTATATTCTTGCCACACCTGAATTTAATCCAACTTCGAACATTTATAAAAAGGACATTAGTAGGGTAAACTATTCGGCTAATGGGAGGTAAGGAGGGGAATGTAGATGGAATTACTGATGTCAGTAAAGGAGCAGGATTCCTCGTTCTGGACGTGTCTAGAGGAGTTGGCGATGTAGTGCTCTGGACTCGCCTTTGTTAATTTGTCGTTGTTTCTATTTGAAATTTGGTCCTGGGTAAGACCTTAAAGTGCCTGGTCCTGGGTAAGACCTTAAAGGGCCTTTCTGTCTCTTTTCTCTGTCTCTCTCTCCCTTCTTCTCTATCTCTATTTCCTGGGTATGATCATAAACTGCCTCCCTCTCAGCTCTCCCGCCCTTGATATAACACTTCAAAGTGTTGATAAGGGCGTAAAGCAACCAATCTCACTCACTCACTCACTCACTCACTCACTCTATTTGAAATTTAAGATCTTTTACAACCAACTCTTTGCCCCAGATATATATTTTATACGATACCTGCATTACTATTGTTGCGATTTGCTGGCCCTTGAAATATGGTTAAAACCCTATTCATCTCTTAAAAATGCATTATCAGCTATGCATGCACATTTCACACACATTCAGATTTTTGGGCACAATTATCAACTATATAACATACCAATGCATGTGCATTAGTTTGTATGAGTTGTAATATCAGTAAACGAATGGAAATAGCCAAAGAAATTTAATTTGACCGCGCCGATTGAAGCCCATGTTTTTGTTTACACAGTCCCCATATGTATGGAGAATCAAATGTACTCAATATCTGCATATAGAAGAGGTGAGGTGCAGGTGCCCATAGAGGTTATGGCAATTTTTGATTCTACATATATAGTATATATGCCACAAGGTGGCTCTATGAGCATAGAACACAGTGCAATCATTTGATGAAGAAAACGTTTTTTTACTTCTGTATAGTTAATTTCTTTGGTATTGCCTGAAGGTATGGAGACTTTAATGGGCTCATCTTTGATTTGGTAGTAATTTCGTATGTATGTTCACAGCTGATAATGCATCCTTAAGTGCGAACACAACTTATCCAATGTCTTATTATATATTATTATCATACCTTTTTGTTAGGATTTACCCGGACCTGTAATTGATGATCCAGGGCCTGCTGTCCCTCCTTTGGGGAAGGAACAGACAGAAGAAGAGAAGATGACAATAGCTTGGCGATATGAGAATCAACCTAAACAAGTAAGCTGTAGGCCCTATGAATTAAAAGATAAATATTGGTAATCCTATAGCTAGAATGCCTAATCACGGAGAACTAGTTTTATCTTTCTTTTTCCGCTAATTTTTGGGTAATTTCACGTGGTTGTTATGAAAAGGAATCTGTATATAATATTCGATTCATTTATATTATTCTAGGCAGTTTCAACGAATAAATTTGGACACTATTATGACCTGACGAAGACGATGGATTCCAAACTGGTAGACGATGCCGACATAAGGCTTTTAGACATTACCCAGTCAGCATGTGCCTGGTAAAGTCTATATTTAAAATACTCCCACCCGTGGTACATTAGTTTTACATTGTCACAAATTACCATGTTTTCGCTGCTGTACATACATACACATATATTATATCTCTGCAGAATACGTTTTCGTAGCATAGAGCTTCAGATTATTTTTTTACTAATCGTCCGTTCGTAATTTCACAAATGATACATTACATTAAGATATTGATCATCAGTACTCTTTTTTTTTAACAGTGGTCCTATTCTGCCCGGAGGGATGAAACCTACTTATAGCGAATTGTTGTCTGCGATTAAATCGCGTATTGAAGACGGTGGTTTTAGTACTACGCAACCGGGCTCTCATAACAATATACTGAGATTAGGCAAGTAGGGATATTTATATTTGTGCATTGGCTTTAATCTATTTTTTATTAGCAGCGTGTCCTTGATATGGCTTTATTTCACGTAATCCAGCTCTTCAAATATTCAATTAATTGCCAAATTATAATTAGAAAAGTATTTTCAACAAGGCTTTCCAAGTCTATGATAACTAACAAGTAACATGAAGAAGGGCCTAACCTTCCCACCAATCTTGTGTATAGATGGTGTTAAAATTGTTCTCCTTCCAATTTGTAGGTATACATTCTTTGGGTTCACCTCTATGGGGTGAAGATTATGGAGGCGCGGGACATGATCGAGATGCGTCATTGGCTCGCTTTCTCTATGCACTGCGATCGCTTTTGAGAACCTCATACGCCGTGTGCGTTGTAACCATACCCACACATCTAATCCATGTAAGTTTTACAAAAGGACTTATATATATATTCCTTCATAACTATTTATTAAAATAGGACTTCCGATGTGTGTTCCCTGATTGCACTACCACAACTGAATCTGCGCAGATTCAGATCGAACATTCCACCTGTCCTCCCCTGGCAACAACCAGGGTAACGTGCGGTAACATTAGCAACAGTATCCATATACTTGCTACCCTCTAATCTGTGTGTTTATTTGTGTCTCTAAGACCCGTAATTTAAACACAAGAGGGACAAAGATTAAAATAAAGTCTTAAATTATGGAATTTATCCATTTGCTTTATCATTCTCTGTAGTTTGGCTAATGTCATTGTGGTTTCGGCCCAACAGGGCCTCATCAGGCGCTAGCTTGGTCACTTTGGTCACATACAGAGTGTGACACTGGACCCACAAAAATTAGGGTTTTCCCCAGTAAGAACAATTGGTATTTTAAAAGTATTTTAGGGCTAAATACTACTGGTGGCTACTCATTGTGAACACTATTTAGTGAAAAGGTTGTGTAGCAGTGTTTTGTTTAAGGTTATCCGGTTTTAGGCCGGGTGTTCCCAGCCCATTCTCATGAATGGGGGCCCTCGTCGGCGTACCCACCAAGGGGCGTCGATCGGGTGTTGGGAGCTGGTGGAAAAGGGTGGTAGGACCATGGTCCTTGGCACCACATATGGGTGTCAGTAGCCTGAGAGGGGCATAAAGAGATAAAATCAGATCAATTTTGTAAACGTGTGGTTTCTCAATATCCCCAGGCGAATGTTTAATCCAATATATTTAGACGGCGTGGAACTAGGGTTTTAAGGCGAGAGATCCATCGGCTCTCGTGGCAATCTCGGTTTTGTTTAGCTGCCTGGCTCCATGGGGGAGCTTTTTCTAAGTGCAGGATCGAGATGTTGATGTTATCCCATTTTTGGATTACGTCAGGGTGGTCAGAGTGTAGATGTCTGGCCACCGTAGTGTTGTGATTGTTTTTAATGGCATCCTTATGTGCTCCAAACCGAGTGACAATTGTGTTCTTGGTTTGGTCCACATATTGGATTTGGCAAGTTTGACAAGTGATGAGATGAATCAGATTCGTACTCTGGCAGTTTACGTAAACGTGGCAGGGTACGTGCTGGTTTATCTCTCTACACCATATTCTCCCCTCTGTCTTCATGCGAGGGCAATATTTACAAGTGTTGGGACATTTGCAAGGATGTGTTTCGCACCTATGAGGTTGGAGGGATTCTGGGATGGTGGATGCTTGTACCAAGATGTCTTTGAGATTTTGATTCCTTCTGAGGCCAAAAGTGATCTTGGCTTCTTTGAGGAATCTGATGTTCTTGGCTTTTTCCACATAAGCCCAGTTTTTCTTTACTAACGACTTAAGATCCGGATTGGTTGGATTATGTGTTAGGATTAGAAAGAACCGGTGTGTCTTGTTTGTGGTTGTTATTGTGGGTCTGCGCTGGGCAAGCAGGGTTTCTCGATCGAGAGCCTCTACCTTGCTCAGGGCATCTTCCACTAGTTTGGGTGGGTATAGGCGCCTCTTGAGATGGAGGCTTATTTTCATAGCATTGATTCTGAACTCCTCAATGGTGGAGCAGATACGCTTGATGCGGATAAATTGTGAATAAGGGATCCCGTCTTTGACATGTCAGGGGTGACACAAGTCATATAGCAGATAGTTGTGGCTATCAGTGGGTTTGCTATAAAGTGTAGTGAGAAGTCGGGACCCATTAAGATAGAGTGTTGTGTCGAGGAAGTTAATGCTGGTATCAGATATCTCAGCAGTGAACTTCAGGTTCCACGTACAACTGTTTAGGTGGGTGATGAATTCAGTTAGTTCGTCCCGTGAGTGTGGCCACACCATGACTTTGTCATCGATGTACCTTTTCCACAGGACTGGTTTACAAAAATAAAATAGGACTTCCGTCGACACAATTTTATCAGGACGTGATATATGGGTTTTATGGTGAAATTTATTTCATGCGAAGGTCAAGACTTGTATACTGTAAAAGTTCAGTATAACAAAATGTAGAAAAACCTGTATTTTTATTACGAAATGCGTACCAGATTTGATCACATCATAACATATGTAATTGAGTTTTTAGATAAGAAGATTATCTGAGACAGTTTGATACATTTTAATTTTAGGATCCTTCACGTGTTCATGCTTTGCGACATCTGGCAGACACAGTCGTGAGATTAGAATCATTCGCTGGTACAGATAATGAACACAATCCTGCTTATACAGACTACCACGGTTCGTTCTTTAACGTTGAATCCTGTTGATCTAATTAATCCAAGCAACTCATTCATGAATTCCATTTCCAAAGTTTCTTATGATGCCCTCGGCTGAAAATACAGCTTTTGGAATGAAGGAGAGGGAAACAACGTATTGCAGTACGTTGTAGGTAATATTTAAAAGACATACAAATATTATCTTTCAGGTCTCATACATCTCGTGAAACTCCCACGTCTCAACTCCCTGATGTGCCACATGCCAGACACATTGGATCTTGCATTCAAACTCAAGCGTAAAAAGTTCACGATAGAGGTAGGTTTCCCCTGATCCGTTTACCTGGCCGTCTTCTGTGTTATGATTTAATTATTATTATATTATTCCAAACACATACAAAAATAGCATAATGCTATCGCCATGTTATTGCTCACCGTGTTGAAGGCGTGGGTTTGCACTGAAGGAATGTAAACACTTGATATGTTTCGAGGCCACCTTACAAAAACTACCACCTGGCGATGTAGATTGTTTAGAACTAGATTGGAAATTGTGCATGTTATAAAACTTGACCGTCAGGCCAATACATATTTTGCTCGTTCCCTGTCTGAAGGATACATCGAAATAATATATTTTTCTATAAGATTTCGATATAAATGCATGAAGTGTTTGTTAGTTACAAGTTCCGTTCTAACACAATTTATTTTAATTCCTTTTTAGCGACTGCATCTGCCGCCTGATTTATCCGACACAGCAAGCAGGGACCAGGAAGACCCGCTTAAATCCCTGAAACCACAAGGTGCTGGCTGCGGGACCGGCCCTAATGCTAGTAAGCTGGATTTCTAGAGGATTGCGACTCATTTCATTCATCACTGCCTTCATCTGTTAATTAATCATATTCGCGTAATATTGAAAGTTCATTCGTATCAGTCGCCAAACGCATACATTTGTCAGATGAATTGTAAACATACTTTCCTGGCTTCGGCATGACCTTATCTTGTATGTAAGTAGACATGTGCCCCATTTCCATATCTAAATAAAAAATTCTACTACTTTATATATGCTGTGTTTATAAGTCTTCTTTGCTTGATGTATTCATGAAATGATATTCATCCAGCACCAATCGATAGCTCTAAATCTGTAGGTAAAAATACGTAAAGAAATGCCCTATATTGATTTGGGAATGAAAACAAGAATGCAAAAGAATTGTTCCATTTGTTTATTGCTGTACAAAATTTCCTCACCCACAAAGAAACTCACAGAAACTTCCAATATAAGAACATACTGAGAGCCTCAACCGGCCAACCGAACTTTGCTAGGGAACAATCCACCACGAATATCATCGGTACGAATAAGAAAACGTTACAATGAAGAGTGAATTTTATTACTGAATAAATGAAATCAAAATATGGTGTGACAAGTACATCGAAAATAGTGTACAAGAAAATATAGGTAAAAAGAGATTAAAATAGTTAAATCGATCTTTTTGTTATTTTAATAGTTATCACTTCTTCCATCTTTGCATTATGTCCGGTAGCACTAGTTGAAGAACCAATGCCGGAGTATAATTATATCACTAGATGGTTTGCCTTGTATGGAGGTAAAATTAACCTGACCATTAGGGGCGGGTGACCATAAATATTGATTACTACAAGCCGTAACCTGTCATACAGTTAACACGACTCGTCCTTATACACTTCTTTCTGACTAAGTTTATACACGAACAACTTAGCGTGTTTCCTACGGTTATTATCTTTGTTTTGTGATGAGATCACGTTCTAGGGAATATCCATCGGGAATTGTGCCTCCCTTAGGATGGACTATTTTTCTAACCGATATATTATTCGCATTTACTTCGCCCCACAGTAACAAAATAACCCTTATCGACGAGTATTCAGTGAGTTGGCTGCACATAAAGTTATACTTGTACATCTAACCTTAGAAAATACACGATAAACAATGTTTCGGGTGTCCATTAACCAACCTTAGCGATCCTCGTGCAAATTTTTAACATACTGAGAATACGACTCACAAAACAGTTCCACGAGCATCATTCAAATCATTCTTATGACAGTGTAAATGCTAAATAAAGCTCACCATCCCAACGCCACGGTTCCATTCTACTCTGAATAAATACCTTCCACCTATTACATACCTAGGTGTTACAAGGGCAAAAGAAAACTTGGCTAGTTCAGCCAAGCCCCTTTGCTATACACTTCATATATAAGACGGTTGTTAAAATTTTGAAACGATCATATCAAATATTACCATATGATATGGATACGCTATTTGACTATGTTATCTTTATGCTAAATGTGATCAACTATCTTCATAATGATCATGCAGTGAGTCATAGATACGATTCATTAATATTTAAATTATTTCAGATCCTGGCCATTCTTTGATTTCTTTTTGATTTTTGGTTGAGAGAATTTCCCAATCGAACATTGCTTCAAATAAGGGTTAATTTTGCGACCACATATAATATTTATCTAGGGTCACGCTCCCTACCAAGCATGAAGTAAGACTTTTTATTAACAATGGCAAGCATAGTATGGCTTGCTTCCCAAAAAAAATGTCCAATGAAAGTAGGAATATAGGCAAGTGCTGAGCTTCAAGGACTACATGCCTGATGCTTCAATAAAACATTCTGTACTGATACATTGTGGAACAAATAACGAGAAGTATAACTAGCCCTTAGTGTTACATACTCTCCCTTCTCCACCTTTGCTTTCCCCCTTAAGATTTTCGTCATCAAATTCAATATTTAATCGTGTGATAACATATCAAGGAAAAGGAAAAAAACTAGCAAATGGTCCACGTCATACAGTACGGTATTTTCCTATAAACATACAGAAGCCGTTGGTGGTCACCTACATTTGCACAAGCTTCTCAAAAAAACCTATCAAGGTTATTCACAATAAATCGTTTATACCAATACTTTCACTAGTCTTTTTCATACGCAGGCACTTGGGTTTGTTGGTGCAAACGTGTCAATCAAATCAATGATTAGTGAACTCCGATGTTTTCCTAAGTTAACATGTCAGTGGGAACCATCTCGTCTCTCTATTGAAAATACGTCTTCATCACAACCCTCTTAAAACACTTAAACCTCTTTATCCAACAGCATTCCAACATACGATAGAAATGTGAAGCTAATAACTTTATACAAACAGATACAACGCATGCTCACTCCTGGGTACATTGATATGGAACTTCAATAGAAAAATGCAATTAGATGTCGCTTGTTTCATTGAACCAAAACCCCCCGAACATCCCAAACATCCCAAATAAAATTTCAGTATTACATAACCACTTGATATGTAGCCTCGCCAAATCAGAGGTGTGCGTTTCATAATTGAAAAACTTCAAAGTTTCACGTAAACAGCAACAGGATGTGACTATACAACGAAGCATCAAGGGGGATGATCATAACTTAGGCGTTAAGTATGACTCACCTTCGACGCCAAGGCTCAGTTTGAAACCCTTCCAACTCTATTAATTGTGTGTCCCTCCACAAGGTAATACACCAACTATTTCCCCCATGCAAAAGAATTTGAACCAATCTAATTTAATACCCCTAATATTTGAACCCCCAGTATTTTGCCAAGTATAATGTGTAAAAACCAATACCACCAACTATGTTGATACCTTTCACGACGGATAGAAAACATCGTTTCATCTTTTCTGACAATACGGGGAACATATTTTAAATTCGTCGGTGTGGCTAGTTCCCTCTCATTACACCTTGGCTTACTAAATAGTAGCAGACAAGTGTAACACTTCAACAAAGAGGAACAACAATTTCGGTAACCAAATTCCAAGGTAACACGGGCGTACAGAAACTATCTTACGATTGCGTAGATATCGACATTTCGTGTTAGCTCTACTCTAGAATAGTAACAGTGAGTGGACGGGACGATACAACAGGGGAAACCGTCGAAGAACAGAAAGGGAAATTATATGAAAATTAAGATAGTGACTTTCAGACAGAAACCTCAGAAATCCAATTCCAATCTACTGGGCCACCTCCCGCTATATATAGATTTAGTTATTCAGGGTGCACGATGTGATTACAGCAATAAATAAATTACTCCGAAGAAATAAGTGTCCTTAATATTATCAGAATAAATGATTACACCTCAAGATATCTGATGTGAATAAATAGATATAAATAATGAAGTATAGAACCTAATATGATATATAGGATTATATGACGTGGATAAAAACTAATGTAAACCAGCTAATTTTTTTCTCTAACAAAAGCAAAAATCGATGACTTAACACAGGAATCGATGATGAATTACACATTAATAGTAACCCAACCGATTTAATGTTTGCAAGCAAACTAAATAAATCAGAGATATAGATAAATACAGGTACCCACAATTGTTGTGCATGGCGAGTTCTAGAATGTGACAAATTGGAATGACAAACTTAACACTAAAGCCCAAATACCCTTCCAAGTACATGGAATATGTACATGTATATTAAATGATTACTGTAAACAACTTGTATATTCTCTAATCAAAGTATAAAAAGCTTTGGCTAAGAATGTCTTGATACATAATATCATAATTTAAGAATAAATTGTTCGCTCTTTCACTCCGATGTAATTTGATCATTTCTTTGGAGAATATCTGCATCGCTGTTACGCAAAATATTTTAAAAAGCAGGTCATACACATATCTCTATCTTTTACCAAAGAATCCCATAGATAGCTAGATCAACCTTCAAGATGCAAGTAGATGCATCTTTCTAATACTTGACTGTAAAACCTCAGCCTGATTTTATAACTAAGTCCTTATGTCATTTTGGCTTTAATAGCAAAGACGTCTCAAAGATCTTTCCTTTTAATGTGACACTTCATAGATTAGTGGCTATACTAAACCTGATTTATCAGTGTTAAATAATAATCTGCTCAAGTGAGACTCCGAACTCATTTGGTTGTGTGATGGAATCGGTACAGGAGCTATATAGCCTTCGCTTAATCACCTTTGGCTTCAACATTTCCTGTTTCATGATCCAACTCTTCATGCTGATCTGTACTGGAACTGAATGCGGTGGCATCGTCTTCAGCCACCTCCTCCCCCATTCCTCCGTCTTCCACTTCTTCCATTTTTGAATCGTCCCCTGCATCGTCCCCTGCATCGTCCCCATCGATATAAGAAGAATCTCCGAAGTTCGACCCACTGAGGTGGGAACCATCATTTAAGGATCCATCCATGTAGCTTCCGTCCCCGAAGAAGTCTGCCTGGTCGCTGAGGTACGAATGCTCGAAGCTGGAACTGTTGCCCGTGAGGTCAGACTGACCATCATTTAAACTGGCTTCCTGCATGTGGAAGTCAGACAGAGACTCGTCGTGGAAAACAGGCTGGTCACTGGAAGCTGTCTGATCCTTGGACACATAGATGATCTGTGGCTGATCGTCTGGGTGCGATTTTCTGAAGTGTAGCTTCATGTGATCGGTCCGTTTAGCAGTGTAGAAGCACATGCTGCACTGGTAGGGACTGTGGGCCTGGTGAAGCAGCATGTGGCGTCTAAGGTGCTTGGCCTGGCTCACCCTCACACCACACAGATGACAAGTAAGCTCCTGGTTCTTGGGTGGCGTTGGAATATGAGTTATCTTATGCTGCTCGAACCTGCCCTGATCGTAGAAGGCCAGACAGCATTTGTCGCAATGCATTAGCTGCAGGCCATCAAGAGAGTCTCTAGGTCCGAACTTGGGTGGACGGCCTCGCTTTCTCTTCACAGTGGGGTTGTCTGGGAGGATGGTATCGATGATGAAGACTTCAGAGGAGGGATGACGGCTGCGCTGGTGCTCCCGCATTCCATCAAGGCGCTTAGTTTTGAATCCACATTCACTGCACCTATAAGGTTTGGTGTCATCGTGCACCAAACGATGGCGTTTCAGGTGTTCTGGGCGAGTGAAGGTCTTGTGGCAAATAAAACATTCATAAGGTTTGAGACCAGACGAATGGAGCTTCTGGTGCATCAGCAACTGTCCCATGTCACTGAACCTACCTCCACACATTGAACATGTCAAGTCATTGCCATCAGCAGAGACAGAACTCTCAGGGGTGCGTTGGTGTGCAGAACGATCGTTGGTCATGACTGATGGTGTGAACAAGTATTCGATCTCAACAGGTTCCCCAGGGTGGCTAGTTTGTTGATGGAGCTGCACGATGTCTAATCGTTTGGCGTCAAATTTGCAGACAGAGCACCGGTAGGGCTTGAGGTTTCCGTGAGTAAGGAGGTGACGCTTGAGGTGCTCCAACCGCGTAAGCTTCTTGTAACATATCTGACATTCATAGGCTTTCATTCCCGTATGCGTGACGAGGTGGCGTTGGAGCTTGCTGGAACACTGGAATGACTTTCCACAATGCTCGCAGGCAAAGCCTGGGCCGCGGGGCTCTATGATTAGGGAAGACCCAGGCTCTATATTGGCGAAGAGAGCCTCATCCACCGGCATGTCACTGATGTCATCATAGTCCATGCTCGTGCTATGAGAGCTGCTGTCTTCCACTTGGTGTGAATCATTCGTACCATCTTCCCTGACAATCTCCTCATTCTTGGGCTTCAGTCCCAGCAATGAATGAAAGCTGGGCATGGACTGTTCGTCTTTATCTGATTGTTCGCTTGAGTTACCTTTGACTGTGGCTGAGAGGGTCTTCATGGCGTTCTGCATGAGGTGTTGCTCGATGCGGGCTGTTTCCACAATTGACTTACTGGCCACGACATCTTCCTCGTCTGAGTCAGGCTGAGTGGGCTGGAGAAGACCTTGTCGGATAAGACTCTGCTCCATATCAGGGGTAGGATCCAGCACAGTGATACCGGCGTTACGAACGTTTGGATGTCTCTTGTTTTGATGGATCTTCATTGTATCTCTAGATGTCGTCTGATGTCCACAGACATTACATCTGTATGGTTCAAAACCACCATGCACAAGCAAGTGCCTTTTGAAAGGCTTCTCATAGGCAAACCGTTGGTCACACACACTACAGGAGTATCTGTGGTTGTCTCCTTGTTTAGCTTTAGGTGTTCCTTTATTGCTTTTCAGATCAACAACAATGTCTCCGGGTTTGTGGTCCTTATTGATTTTAAATGCCACATCATAGTGTTTTGGAGTGAGCAACTTCTGTCTGGGTCTCAGGCCCATTATGGACATCCTGGGGGCTGTACCAATTAAGACCTCATCCTGGAATGTATTGCTAGAATTAGAATCACTGTCCCTTTCATCACCACTCGCTCTCACTATCTTACTCGGTATTTTGCTGGATAGTTCCTCGCCAGGCCTTTTTATGGCTGCGCCACGAGTTTCAATCCCACCCTTTGTGGGGCTCGAATGCTTCTCTTCTTTACATTTAGTCTCTTTACCTTTATTATCAACTGAACTAGCATCAGGTTTAACAGAGGGTGGGGCAGGGCGAGGGGTTCTATTATGGGAGCTGAGGACTTTAAACTTGATAAGCCTTCTTGGTCGGGGTTTAACCATTCCGAAGCTGGTTGATGGTACCGCATTAGATATCACAGATGGACTAGAAGTGGATCGGCTTGAGTCAGTCATGTTAGAGAATTGTTGGACATCGGGCTTGGTATCTGGCTTGGATTTGTCAATCTTTGGCAGATCAGCTGCTGCTGGTGATGGTTCAATTTTCACCGGTAGATTGAGACCCAAACTATGGACATCGACTTGAGGATCCACCATGCTCTCATCGTAGATGGAGTGCAGGTTTGATGAGGACGAATGTGAGGAAACGCTAGCTTGAGGAGAATCGTCTGGTTGTTTCTGGATGTATGTATCCATCATATCATGCATATCTGAGGTCGGCTCCATCACTTGTATGTCACAGTTAGCCCCTGGGTGGTGCTCCTTCTGATGATCCTGCATCATATCTCTGCGTTTTGTCTGGTGCCCGCAAATGCTACACTGATAAGGCATGAATGTGCCATGGCATAGCAGATGCTTCTTAAAGGGTTTAAGATAACTGAAGGGGCGGTCACACACATGACACTGGTACTTGCCTCGGTTAAGTAAACAAGCATTTGCCTTAGGGCTGTCACAATCACGTTGTTCTGAAGCGTTGCCCCCTGACAGGTAACTGCTTTGTGACAGAGACAGGTCTCCATCTTCTTCCATTGCAGAAATAGGGGCAATTGTTATTGGAGTCGCAATTGATATTGGAGTCGCAGAGGCCTCTGCGGCAGCCGCAGCTGCGATACTAGATAAATCAACAGTCTGGTTACGAATTGGAGTAGAAGTGATGTTGAACCTGCTGCTATTCATACTTGGGCCATTCATGTCCATTACGCCACCTTGCAGACCGGTGAGAGTCATGGCATGCTGTTGTTGCATCATGTTCATCAAACCCATATCACCTGAAACACTTGAGGTTGTAGAAGTTGTGTTTGGGCCAACCAAATCTGGATCACGACTGAAGACAAACATTTCATCGGGTGAGCTGATTTTCCTAGGTCTACCCCGCTTCGGTTTATTAGCGGGTTGCGAGAGGATGAAAGGATGTGCACTGGTAGTTTGGAGAGTACTAGCATCGACTACTTTGATGGGTCTGCTCGGCGGTGGAGGAATATTCTGTGGAGCTGGCGCTGGTGCTGGTGGAGGCTGAGATTCTGTGCTGTTAGCAGCTATTTCAGCCTCGATCATCTCCTTGCTGACCCTGATGACAGTGTAGTTTTCTCCGGGATGTTTCACTTTCTGGTGCTTGTGCAGGTTATCCAAACGCTTGGAGGAATAGTAACAGATACTGCACATATACGGCTTGGTGGTAGCGTGTACATAACGATGGCGTTTGAGATGCTCCGACCGGGAGAATCGCTTGTCGCATATGTTACAGACGTGCCTTTTTATGCCCCCATGGATATCCATGTGCCTTCTCAATTTGTTGGGTTCCCGGAACAAGACAGGACACTCGGGACACACATAGTTGTTACCAACTCTCAGAGATTGGAGTAGCTCGTTTGACAGAGGTTCTGGTACCGCTTCATCTGAGTGCTCAGATGTCTGACTTTGCAAGTCATTTTCAATGAGACTGTTGCTGCTATCGTCCTGTAGTTCAGGCATCTCTATCCGCCCGTCATTGGGTAAGTATTGCGCGACTCCACCAAAGAGACGCTGCAGATCTGGATCATCGGTAACTTCCTCTGCCTCGATGCCAGAGATGGTGGCGTCTGTGATCTTCTCCCACTTGTTAGGAATGTTTTGGATGTCTGTGGGCTCAGCAATGCGTTCTATGAAGGCGCCCGACCCTGTGAGATGCCTCTGGCGAATGTGGGCAAGAATGGTACCTTCAAACTTGGCATTGTAGCCACAGGTACTGCAACGGAAGGCACGGAAGTAGCGTTGGTGAGAAGTCATGTGTGGTCTGAGTGTCTCCATGTCAGGAAAAACCCTCTTACAGAGAAGGCATCTATACTGCCCGACCGACCCTGCTAGGTTACAGTCCTTCATACACATCTTCAGATGGCGCGAGTGTTGATTGGGCTCATAGAAATAGGCTGGGCAGTTGGGGCAGTGAAATCTGCCTGTGAGTCTGTTGTACCCCTGCCAGTACTGCATTTGGTTCCCCGGCAGGGTTCTGTTTGACGTAGAAGGTGAAGAGGACGAGGAGGAAGAGCTCGAGGCACCCACTGACCTGGTGGCAATGACAGCGGAGTTTGTTCCTGCGATTATACTTCTACCCATTTGTGAGTACTGGTCCAGCACAGTTGGCAAGTGATAAAGGGTGTCCATGTCTTGGACAGCCTCTTGTCCTGCAACGCTCTCCTCCTTAGAATCTGCAGACGTGTGTATGGTATGACTGATCTCCATACCATCAGCATCCGCATCATTCAGCTGCCAGTCCCCAGGATGTTCAGTGCGTTGGTGGTCAAAGACAGTTTGTGTATCTTTGGCAGTGAAGGTGCATATGCTGCATCTGTATTCCCTCTCAGCTTCCTCCCCATCTCCTTCCTCATCACTCTCCATCACCGGTGAGTGTAATACCCTTCTGACCTCTTGGTCGTCCTCATCATCTTCATCTGAAGAAAGTGAAGCTTCTTTTTCTGAGGATTTCCGAGAGGCAGGGCCGCTACCAGAAACATCTTCCCCTGTTTTGGAATCGCTATCAGGAAGGGTTGAAACGACTGTGGTCCATTCACCTGGATGGTTCCGTCTTTGATGTATGTGAACGCTGGCGACACATTTGGCGGTGTATTTGCATTTGCTACATTTGTATGGCTTAGCAATGGCAACCTTCAGAGACTCTTCACTGTTAACCGAGCAGTTCGATTTCGTTTCACGCTCTTCACTACCACATTTATCATTACTGTCTACGTTATTGTTATTATTTTTTTCCACTTCTTTTCCTGCTACGGTGGGGCCGGACTTTTTGGTAGATGAACTGAGATCTTGAGCGACTGCATCTGTCAGTGCCACACTCACATTTTCATTATTTTTGCAAGTCTCTGTATCTTGGCCATTGCTATTTTCCTCAGGCAGGAAATCATCAGTCGAGTTAGGAGAGCTTTTGGTTTCGGACAGAGTTTCTTTGCAATCAGCATCAGCAGAATCTTGATTTAAATCTTTAAATTGTGTTTGACCTCTAGATGCTTCCTCTCTTAAATTATTCGTAGATGAATTTGACTCTTCTTTATCACATTCTACATTTTGGGTTTCTTTGGGCTGAATATCATGATCAACGTTGGACTCGTGAGATTTCATATGATTCTCCAGAAATGGTCTGCTCGTGAAGACCTTCTGACATACTGGACAGCTAAGTGAATGTGTGTCGAGATGGTTCAGGAGAGCCACTGCATCTTGGAATGTATCGGAACATTGGGTACACCTGAGGGAAGGATCTCCAGTACCTTCCATTGCCCTTCCCCCTCCTTCTTCTGCTTCTTTGCTGCTGTCATTGCTGCTCATAGATGGAGTGGCATTGACATCGTCATCCTCCTGTTTCTTGTCACTTTCAGTGCGATTAATTGTAGTCATGATTTTGCAGACAGTTTTACCTTCCTGGAGACTAGGGGACTTCTGCAACGACTGCCATTGTGTAACTGAAATCGCAAAAAGAGTAATCGTTAAATCTACATCAACTGAATTATATCAGGTAACCTTGGACAGTAATGCATACTCGTTTATAGAACGATAGAAATGGGAAAAGTATTGTATGGCTTAGCAATGGAAAACAAACAATTAAAAAGTGTTAGACGTTATTTTAGAAAAAGGATGTGAGCTGCTTTACACGTTTAGGGTCAAACATTTCTACCTGATTTATACAGGCATGGCATGTATTATATGATGTAAAGGATACAGTACTTCAGATATACGTTGTATACACAGCATGTGCATTTTAATGTATGTATCCAAAATGAAAGAAAGGAGGACATGGCAGTGATGGTAAATATTTATGTGATTACTAGTAAGGACTTCCTTCGTGGCCCATAGTAAATCACAATAGTGCATATGATGCAGGCGATGGTGCTTGTCACACAATATACACCAGTATTGGTGGCACTGAGCCTCGAGATGCAGTAGAAGTCACACCCAGATTATTTTAGGGTTTATTGAGCGCAATGAGGCACACTAATTGTTAAATTTATCAGTCAACGCAACTTTATGACAGTGAGAAATATACCAAGAGGGGCCGTGAAGACCTCCCACAAAGGCAAGATTTTTTTCAAAATGAAGAGTCGAGGGCGGTCAATCATTAAAGTTATATTAAATAGCTATTAGTTAATAAGGGAGTATGATGTCCCATTATTGCAAACGTAGTACACACCCACATTGATTTACACTCGAGCTATCGCCCCTAGATTTCGCCAATACTAGTAGTTAAATCAATAAATTTTGGATATCCGATTAAAAAGTATTTCACACCGTCAAACACCACACGATTTCTGAATGTAGGCATATGAGACAGATGCACAAGTTGCTAGGCTATACAAACAAGGCTGTATATATATATATATGATATATCCTTTATTTGGTACAGGTAACATAGGTGAAATTGATGGGCAATATATTGTTATTTTTCCCATGGTAAATCGCTTTTCATGGGCAGTTACAGGCACATAATACAGCTACTAAGTACAGATATATCCAGAAAAATATGCCAGGTCTTACAATTAAAAGTTTTAGCGGCCGGGCGAGTAAGCAACAAGGAACAATAGCGTTTAATTGATCTTAACGATTTGAGACGACACCTGTTATGTGGGAAGGTCTGGCAATTTGATTGCGATTAAAAAAATTAAATCGCCATCTAGAACGTGAAAACTAACCTAAACCATCATAAACCATCATGTTACCTTTCTCGACTCTCGAATTACTTCTCTCGCAGATATAATGTGTTCTACATAGGTGTAAGTTTGCTCATGTATTTCTACTTAATGTATTATCATATTTATATCTACTCATTATCACGATTTGTTCTGAAAACAGCTACTTGTGACTTCATAGATTTAAAAAGAGGAGATTCGGAGACTTGTCTAGTTATGAGCTGTTACTATGTGTTGTGTGCCAGAAAAAACTCCGACCTAGTGAACTTACTGTGAACAATCCAGCTTGAGGCCGTGTTCCCATTAAGTATTCTAGAGGCCGGGCTGAATTCATAAAAAAAACTAATGCAATTGACTTGGGCGAATACAAACTTTAATGGGTGTATTCATTGTACAGGATTTGTAAAAAATAGTTTCTAAGTTTATATCTCATCGAAGCAGGAGTAAGTTAACATGGGATTAAATTATCATATCATTGAACAATTATAATTCACCGTTGGGTTTCCTCATTCACTATTTCCATTGACCGGTAATCCAGCAATATTACCCAGAGTAACATCCAGTCTCAACCAAACGATAACAGTCTATATATTACAAAAGCGAAGCGAAAAATACCATATCTAATTTGGGGAGAGGGTCCACCAATATATCTCGTTGTGCAAAAGCAATTTAGATTAGAACACCGAGGCCCACATATGCCAAAGGAATCTGTCATAGTGACCATTATTGTTTAAGAGGTAGGTGTGGTTTTATTTCTACATAACTGCAGTTCTATGAAAAATATCACTTTTCCACATAACTTAAATAACATAACATCTACGTCATGTCCTTAGACACAAGCTTTCATCAACATACTCTACCCAGATGGGATCAATGTTTCCATGTCAGAAATGCTAGTCAAAGGATCTGTCTTGCATAACTTCAATGGTTCTGTCTTGACATAACTTCCCACTCAAAGATAATGCATTATCATTCACAAAACAAATCAATACTAAGAACTCAGAAAAACATGTGACACTTGGTTTTATTACACATTAGCGGTTGACATCTGTAGCAGAAATTTCTTCGCCGATCTATCTACATGACCTTCCGTTACAAGGGCGCCATTGATAACTAATTTATTTCATTAAGTAATATTACCCAAGCGTGCGTATATATATCTGATATTTAATATTCCAAAATTGAAATTCATATTTTGAACTGTTTGCAGTAGTCAATCAAGTTTGTCATCATATGTATCCTGATTTAATGTGCATATTACTTTTGAAGTTTAGGAAGAATAGGTGATTTCCCAGGAATCTCAATACAGATAGTTGTACCTTTGGAAGTAAGCAATTTCACCAATCAAAAAGTATACCAAAAATAGGTACAAACTTAAGGAGAAAGCTAAAATATCAAAAACGGTATCGAGAAGAGAACTTTGAACATGTCTCGATAGCAAAGTTTTAGAGATTGCTTTTATCCGATTCAAATAAAAGTCAAGACAAAAATAAGTTTCAAAACAAGTCAAATAAAGACAATAACAAAGAAGACATTTTCGTCGTCGTTGACTTCCCTATACAAATCAGGGCAGAAGTTCAGAGCACCACTCGTCATTATCGAAATAAATGCTTCCTCACAGCAAACGGTGTGTTCCTAGAACGTACAGAGAAAATGATAACGTGGGAATGAAAACTAATGGTGATATTTACACTGGGCGGGTCGTTTGTAAATGGTGCAAATGAAATGAAAAACCCTGAAACATATTGGACCATCCTGCAGAGCGTAGGCAAACATACACATATAACTATCCTCGCTGTCCATATGTTAAATATGTAGCCTCACATTTCCTTGGCGCAGTTTGTTTAATTTGAGATAAACTTAAGCCTTTATGTACATACTGCCTTTAGGAATTGGTCTACAGGTTATTACCGTCGAGGTAAAACAAAAGTTACTAAAATTTTGCTAAACACACGTTATGCTTTTTAGTGTCCACCCATGCTCTCTAAGTCCCTGCTGCCTTCAGTCCAGTTTTTGGTGCGTTTCTTCCATTTCTTCAGTAATATAGCGAAAAGATGGGGAGTGAAATTGGTCCATCTTGAACACGCTACTAGACATTTAGTTTATCTGTGTACCACAACAAGCATTTGTTTATTATTACACTTGATGATGATAGACATAATGGGGGGTGGGGAGAAGTGAGTAGCTATTCCAGCCTTCCTTTACCATCAGGAATTGGGTGAACCCATTCGGTGATTATTGTTACTGTACATATTGGGTTTGCCCTGTGAGCAGTTGAGAGGCTCCTGTTTGTGATGGGATGGATGTGGGCCGTGGGCCATCCTGTTGACATGGTGCTGGTTGACAGGCATAGCTTCTGGGAAGACAGGTTTCATGGCGAAGTAAGGGCTGATGCTTTGAGAGGAGGGGACTGGGGCGCCCATGAACTGTCCAGGTAGGGAGGGATAGTAGTTAAGTCCTGCAGCAGCAGTTTGTGAAACTGGATTCATGCCGATGACAGGGTGCAGGGGCGGACGACTGGGCACCGAGAGCGGTGCCGACATTGCACCTGGAGGAGGTGTAAGGTCCGGCCCACCAGCACCAGCCACATGGTGGTGGGAGCGGGACAGGAATTTGGGGGGCGGGCTGTTCATCCCTGGGTTGGGCGAATCAGTTTGCTGCTTGTTGGTCGACGGACTTGGTGAACTCTGATTGACACGAGGTGAAGATGTGGATCCCGGCCTCAACCCTGGGCCTTGGTTTCGCGTTGATCCGGGAAACACATAGTGAGAGGAAGAAGAGGAAGAATGTGGCATTGTCTGTATGTTACTGGATGTACTGGATGAAGCCCCGGAACTGGAGGCTCGACTGGATGTGGTAGTGGGGGTATCCGCCGGTTCCAATTTGGGCAGAGACAGCCCAGAGATGCGGCTGAGCTCAGCTATAGAGGGAATAAGTGAGCCAAACCTTTGGGCGGAGGTAGATGTGGTTGGGGTATAGATGGTAGGGGTGGTGTTTATTAGCTTCTTTTTCTTCTTCTTCCTCTTCGGGTTCGGCGTCAAATTAGTGGTGATGGTCGTGGCATCTGTTACAATGTCCACAATGGATTTCACCGTGACCACGTGCACCCACTCACCAGGGTGTTTGCTCTTTTGGTGCGACCTCACACTGTCAGTCCGCCGAGCAGAGAAATCACACAAGTTACATTTAAAGGGCTTAGTTTCCTTGTGGATGAGTAGGTGGCGGCGGAGGTGCTCCGCCCTGCTCAGTTTCTGGTCACAGATATGACACTGGTAGGGCTTCAGCCCAGAATGTATGATCAGATGGCGCTTCAGCTTATACATGTCGTGGAATGACCTCGGACAAAGGTTACACTTGTAGGGCTTGAAGTCGGCGTGGGTTCGCATGTGCTTCCTCATGTCTAACCAGGAGGCGTTCACTTTGCCGCACACCTGGCACGTGTTCTTGCCTGTAGGGTCAGTCTGGCTCTTGGGCGCTGTCCCTGCCGTGGCAACGTCCGTGATTTTGGCCCCTATGTAGGTGAAGTAGCCTTCGAGCGTTGACTCGAGCTCGTCGAGACCTTTGTCGATGTCCACCTTGTTGTCCTTGTTGTTAATGGCCTTTGGAGGTCCTGCACAATGAGATGTGGAGGGAATGGAGGCTTGAGGCTGGTGCACGGATGAACCGCTAGGTGTCACCACCACCCCTGAACCTTCCCCCTCTGACTTTCTCTTGGCATTCACAGAACTCATGACCGATTCCATCATTTCTAACGTTAAGCTGATAGTTCATCAGATCAGAAGCCTCACACAGACTCAGCATAACCTGCAAACATAAAAATAAACCTAAGTATCTGAGCTAAACTATGATAATAATATGACGATTATGGTCATAGGAGATTCAGACTTATCATCGTTATTATTTCACTTCGGATTCTTATTTGGATAGGGAAGATTTAATCTTTCAAGTCTACTTCTAAACATTTTGTCAGGTTGACACTGATTTTCTGTGTGTGGCTTCATAATCGAACTTGGTTTTCTCTTCTACTGATTAAGGTATAATTGTTGTCTAGATGAAATGTGCTCTGAAACCCAAAACACAAAACAAGAACACTTCCCACGGATACGTATTATTACATATGTGACATGTTTTGTTCCATCGGCAACGATTCAGAATGGTAAACATAAGAGAGTTCAAATATGAGCCAAATATCATAAATCTGATGAATATATTTCATGGGTAATATCCTGTTAACAAATGAGCATACGCCTATTATTTTCCCTGACATTAATCCTGATGAATACGATTGTTTTCTCTCACATAATTATTAAGCGAAAAAATACCAGAAGAAATGGGTCAAGAAGCAATAGGACGACTTACATACTTAATTAGAATGATGAACTCAATTTTAAGTTTGGGAGACCGTTCTAGATACAGATACCATAATCGACAATCCTACAAAAACTACCAGATAAAAACACTCAAGTCTTTCCATGTTATCAATGAAAGTCTTTCCATGTTATCAATGAAAGTCAAAGCAGTTTCAAGGTTATAAAGAGAATAGCCATTCTATATATTTTAGTCATAACCATCATACATTATTAGCCCCCTATATCCATCTAGAGGCCCAAGCAGCAGGGAGGGTAGACAGCAGCCTGCAGACCAGCAGAGAGACAAGGCAGTGGTGGCGGCAGCAGCAGAAGGCATCAGACGTGGCAGACCAGGACCGACTGCTACATCACTAACACCAGCCACGGTAGTAGACATGGCGCACGTTTTTTATCAGGCCTAGCAGACAATATTGTCTTGGATGCTTTTAATATTATACAACTACCCAGGGGGAGTAGAGATATATAAGGTTCGGGGCGCACCCTTCCCCCAGCCCCTTCCCCCGAACATTCCTAGGTACAATCCCATCAATGACACATAGGTTGAGAAAGTATAACTAAGTTCCCCCTGACAGCTGATCGATCAATTAAAGAATGGAAACAGAAGACTCTGTATGTTCCCAAGTATTCCTTTTTTCAAAAAGAGTTGCGGTACACTAGATTTTCTGCTTTGGGCATACGTATAAACACTTTTGTCAAATCTTTGTAAACTCATTAACAGCACTCACGAGAAATGTTCACTATAATACAAATACACAAGAGAAGCTCAATACACATCCTCATGCTAGGAGCATAGATAATGGAGTTTCAGGAAAACATATGTTGGTTTTGCTCCACAAAACCAACATTTCTGACAATCAGAAAAATATTTTCGCCGTCGAACTCATATTTCCCCTGGAGAAATAGTATTTGGATCCAAATAAAATTGAGTTTACATTCCCACAAGAAAAGCCACAAAATGTAAATAAATTGAGTACTCAATATCCGCACGCCCCTTCAGCCGAGCTTTCCAGTGATTATTCTTACCCCACCAGCCGGCACAACACATAAACCCCTTCCAAAAAGAGTACAGCATTACGGTCAATAGTCTAAAAAAGACGTTGTTAAGCAGTTCTGCGAGGATTACGTGCAGGGCGAAGTGGCCACTTAAAAATTGTTGGAGAACCCTGCCAAGAGCTCAACGGGCCCCTTGTTATCGATCAAATACACTACTTTTTATCCCCTTTCTCTTTTATACACGCATCCTTTATCCTCGTCCCCGAACATATATATATATATATATACTAGATACTCACACCATGTACAGTATATTATACTACATTATCAAGTTATTATTAATCTACACTATCGAGTTAAATGGTAACGGTTCTAAATGAATTAACTTGATTATCTCACAATTAATTGACTTAACCCGGATATCTTAGAAGCATTATTTTTTTCAGTTGCCATGGTTTCAAGTGTTATCACAGATACTCCATTTACCGGATTGATTGGAGATTGTTCTCCCCAGGCATAACATAAAATGGGGAAATAAATGTTAAGGGCTGTTGAAAAATTCCCCAAGTCTGTCATCTTACCTTATCTAACGTCATATCTCGTCTGGCATTTTCTTATAAAAGTTCAAACAATTAAGTCACTGTTGAATTAAGAATGATGCACTTACTATACAGACTGTAAAGTAGCACAAATTTCCCGTCTCACGGCTCCCCTATCAATACTAGCACAAATATATTTAACATTTTCCTCAATACTTGCTCTCACCGTCTGGATCCTTTCAAGGAAACAATACAGGTTTTATTAGAAACCTCCCAGCACAAACCCTTTTATGTCCTTTCCACCACCCCATAGCAAGCTCTTCCGCTCACCCCCCCCCCCCACCTACCTCCTTTTTCCTATACCCCTAGCTTCTCCTACGCCTCCTCCACCCCGCAGGCGACCAGAACTTCCTCCCCCCGCTCACACTCACCCAGCCACCCACCCACTCACACTACCCACTGTCCGCCAGCTCCCCCTGCCCCTAATGCGGGCAACCAGCGCTACAATTCCCACCCGCCCACCCAGTCTCCCCACGTGACCCACCATTCCACCCACCACCCCCCGAGCCTGTATTTTAGACTCTCCTAAATCCGACATTACAGGCGAGCTCGAGTTGGGTAGTGATAAATGTATAATTCGACAGACAGCCGCTGACGAAAAAAACTGGCAATATTATTCGAAAATATTAAAGTCTGGAAAAGAGTCCAGGATGTTCATGGTTTATGGGTGCCAGAACTTTGGGAGGGAATCCACCGCAGTCTTGATGCTATCTCCCTGAAGAGATGGGAGGATCCAAGGGTGGGTGCTGTGGGGGGAGGCGGGGGGGAGGGTGCGGTCTGGTTTAATACAGGCCATACCAACATATATTGACCTAATTTACACCTTTGGATTCATCGATTTTCCTTCATGTCCATCCCCGCCCCTACCCCCGACATCCCCCATTCCCAACTTCCACCAATATTTGCATTGGGAGGGCGGGGTGAGCGCTGTGAAGGGGGAGAGGCCTTATCTAAATGGGGGGAGGAGGGAGGGCACATGGGTAATTAGAAGCGCTAGAAGTATGAGCAAAGGGGTAAGGTCAGGGGGTCAGCCTTCCCCCTGGACATGCAGCCTGCCTTCTATCTTCGTAAAGATAATATTCCCCTCCATCTTAAGCTTCCATCCTGGACGTAGCCTTCCTCTTATGAAAATATACAAACCCTGAATACATATACACGTATATAGACGTAAAATGAAATGATGACTTCAAAACTCTGAAGAAAAGCCTTTACAAGACTACCCATACGGGCTCAAAACAACAGAGCTGATAAAAAAAACCCCAAATACTGACGCCCGGATTTTTCTTCGGAATCTTGCAAAAACAAGTTCCTGGTCCTAGTCATTTCCTACAAATATAAAGTCTGGGTGGTGAGAACAAGGTCCTACATCCAGGAGACAAGCGAGAAACCAAGAAAATATTATCAGTTTCTTCACAGCTATGTTACACCGAAGTTCCCCTAAGTATAAGTTTATGTGTGTGTGTGGGGGGGGGGGGGGGCGGTTCTCACTCAGAAGAGGAAATAGGCGTGTTTTGTGAGTGTGAGGGGAGGAATAGACAAGGCTTTGGGGGGACAATTAGGCCAAATCGGAAATATTTAGTACACCTATTTTGTAACTGTGTGTAGGAGGACCATGGTGACAAAAGGGAATGATTATTCAGAAAATAACAAACGAGGGGGACCTGCACTGTTATGATTTATTCGCATACTAAAGCAATAATCACTGGGGTTATGATCCTTGAGCACAGAACAATGCCATGGACTGGGGTTACTAACATGTGATTCGTACCAACTCTGAAGTTGAAATCGATAGTGTATCTAAGCCACAGCCAAATTGGAAAAAATAAAATCTAAATTTTCTATGGTAGAAAGTCAACGAGTCTAGTCTAGACCTTCGCGTGTAATGAAGATACATACAATGTATTAATTAGTGTCTTTGTTGGCCAGTTCACTTTGGTAAACAGCTCAGCTCAGTGAAATGAAATGAGTGCATATGGCCATGTCAAATAGCTAAAGTGTAACACACATGGAGCGTAGTAAATTACACAAGAATTCACATTAAATATAACGAGGAATGAATGGTGTTTTATGCTGGAAAAGTTTGGGAGACCTGAGTTATATGATTCACAGCGAGAGGTCATTCCTCTCGAAACCTCCTGCAAATTATACACCAGTGCACAAAAACAAAAAAGAAAGATAAAATTATACCAATAAAAATCTTCGTTCAGACGCTTCGATGGTGTTTATATTCAAATAAAAAAAGATAAAATGGTGGTCTGACCCTGTGGAGGTCTCTTCCCCCCTCTCTGGCACCACCCGGACGTTTTTTGTATGTCTGACCTAGATAATATTGTTGTATTGTGGTGAAAGAGTTAAAACTTGAGTTTAGGCGCACCGCTTTATAGTATGATACTCGAGGCGTTTTATTTCAGAATAAAGATCTCTCCTCAGTACTATTTCCCTTTGGCAGAAACACATGAAATATAATATGACAGAATCAGATATTTGTTTTATACAGAAAGTAAAGTTTTCCATTCTTAATTTTAAAAAGCTAAATGCAATGGCCCAATGCAAGTTAGTAAGTGGTTGAAATTCGCAGGAGGCGGTCTGGGAAACACGAATGAAATATATTTTAAAAGCTTAGGGTTATAAGTCATATCATCAGATGTAGCATAATAGGCCTATGTGTTGCCACCTGTACAAGTAGAGCAGGGGCCTGCCAAATTACGTTCTCCAATGCACGTATCATGAATGGCGATTACTCATAATTCTAGAAAGTGAAAACATACACCCCCGCCCCTCACCATAATTTAATTAGCAGGTAAAAAATGGTTTCTGATATATCAAGTGGAAAGGACATATAATACAATTTCAACAGAGTAGTAGTTTGGGGGCAAGGAATAAAGATTTTAAGACAAATCTATGAAGATATAACAACAAGCCTATAGTATAGTAGATAGACACTGGGTGGGTGAATATTCTCCACTCCCCCACCAACCCCCGGTCCCCCTAGAAGGCAGGCAAGCTGAAGCCCATAATAACGAGTCGATAGTTGGGAGTCAGCACTAGCACCACACACAACCTCCCCCCGACGTGCCTATGCAGGTTTACTTCAACTTCCACTACCGCCGCCACCACCACCACCACTCCCCAAGCTAGGGAGTTTTTTTTTAACACACAGCCATTTTACAGAGCACCACTCCTCCTCCACCTCCTCTCTTCCTCGCCTCCACCGCCACCACTCGCCAGTCACATGGCCGAGTGGGGGCCCGGGGGCCTCCACCGCCGCTACCACCACCAAGCCACCACCTTCTCCTCAACTCCACATTCAAATTAAATGTAAAATGAATTCCTCTCTGGCGCCAGCCCCCACATTGTTATTATATCCGTACCCGCAGAATTCCTAAAACTCGGTATAAAATGTAGGACATGGTGGGTGAACGTTTCTGGGGACTTGGGAAAGAGACCGGTCAGAGTCTCCCTGGCAGCCGGCCTTAACCTACACACAATCGGGGAGGCCGACACCCCCTAGACCGAGGCCCCTAATTTGCATAAAATTTTGTCGATTTTCAGACTTTAAAATTAACTTTTACGAAACAACAGTACTATTGAAATTAATACAGATGTATAGAGAAACGTCCAGTATTTCACATTATGAGGTTGATATGAATGGTTATCGTCGGAAGATCTCAGAAATTGCACTGCAAATTTTCCATAAATGGCGGCCCACCATTTTTACCCCTCGCTGAGAATTCCCCCAAGCCAACTCAGAACCAGCCATTTTGCCGACGCCAACTCATACCTAAAATCTTTACCACGGTTTGTAGGAGTATTAACACCGTAGTATACCCAAAATTGATAGTCCATTAAATATTAGAAGTATCGAAAATACTTACGTAGATTGTGTTAGTCGACTGGAGTGTGTTTTGACGCTAGTGGAAGGTTTTTTTGCAGCTCGCCCCCAGGTCGCGAGGCTCCATCTCTGGAAAATACCCCCAACTGGGTCACTGTGACCTAGATCCGAGAACGAGGCACACCGGAATCCCGGGTGGGCTGAGCCATTTCCCGCTTCAAAGCTAGGCAAATGAATCTTTTAGCAGTACCACGAATTCGCATTTCTGTGCATTTTGTTTCCATTGGAAATAACTCGTCTAAATATTGATACGCAAATGGAAATTGATAGTCTTCCCAAGAGAATAGGACAATCCGAAGAAAATCAGCACATTAAAAGTCCAGTAGATTGAGGCTCACAGCTAGGAGCGGATTTTTGGTTGAGCGTGGTAGTGGGTGCCTGCATCTAGAATGAGGGACGGGGGGATTGGGTCTGTGTGTTTATGTGTGAGGGCCTGCAATTATGTCAGTGTGAGCGAGGGTGGGTGGGGTGGGGGTGGAGCTCACATATCGTTTTCATCGGTAACGAGTATCAAATATACCTTGTCTAATTGAGGCATAATTACTATAGTTCTAATTATATCTATTCGCACCCGGGCTATATAAATTGTCTGCAAGTGGACACGAGATTTGTTACCGTCACCTTAGTATTAAATTCACATTACAATGGCGAAATACAAACATAAAATCTGTTTGTCATGCTGTCTAAGGGAAGCCACAGAGCAATATATTTTTTGTCTTAATTAGATAAATGGCGTCCCAACATGTAACTCAATAAATGCAGTCAAAACAAACTCGGAATCGATTATTGGGTTGTGGCTATATGTATGAACATTCAAATGAATAATATTATGGATAATTTTAAACATGGGAAAAATGTAAGAGAATAAAGTTGTATGGGCTTTTAAGTAGGCCTACATTCTAGTTTCTGTGTATGAAGTAGCATATCAAATGGATTGGGATGATGATGTGTTTTTATAACTGAAATTCTAAATAATGTCATCAATTCTGATATTATTTTAATGGTGTTGTCTGCAATAGTTTTTGCGGCAGCGAAATTAAAGGGGTCCATACAATCCCCTTGGTAATTCACACAATACACATTCATACATGGAAACGTTTGAACATCAAAATTACCTAACCTTTGAACTGACACTAGACGGCGAAATTTTGCCATATATAGATGGGGAGAGGGGTGAGTCATACATGTATAACTATAAGGTCATACAAACTGAAAAAGAAACTTATTGAGAAAATAAAAGTTTTTCTTACGCTTTTGTTTCGTTGGAGAAGGTTGTGCTATCAAGAGAATTAAGATACGTGGATATACGGTAGGCCTAATATAGAGATATATATATAGAGAGAGATATTTGACGTTGATTACGAATATTTTTAATTATTGGTTATTTAACTTGGATTTTTGCCCATTTTCGATTTTCTTGTCCCAGCATTACACTTAAAAGTGTATGGACTGGAGGAATAGCCTCCGTCGATTCAGTCCACGATAGAGCTATATATGCTAATTCTTTGATATACCCCAGATCTGTGTTCAATTTGCTTCTTTTACTGCTTTCTTATAGCAACAGAAAAATTGACTCGGAATTGGGCCATATTTACTCGATCATTATAGCTATTGAATTTAATATTTGATTAAATATATGGGACATTTTCGTCATTTTGTCCCGGGTTTCTGAAAAGCTAGTCTAAGTAGGATGAGTATATGGTTACTGGCGTAAAACATTTCAAAGCTCACAGCTTATGTTGTTATTGGAAAACAATGCTATGTTAAACAAAAACAATTTTGCTACCGTATGTATGTACGTCATTTCTCTTCTTCCCAAAATTTTCAAAAACTGAACAGCGTTTACAAGGTAGCCTATTATTATACTAGTCATTACCGGGAGTAAAGTGGTGGATATTTGCATGGGAACAAAAGTTGTCTCTTTAAACAAAAATAATCACGATAAACATGTTATATTATATTATTATGATCCTTGAATACATACTCACTTAGGAATTTTATTCAGCGAGTGGTGGTGGAGATAAGGATGTGTTAAAACTGGGGACCGCGAGTGTGGTATACCGGGGGTTCGGTGAGGGAGACGCGGGGGGTTAGTGGGTCAGGGGGAGGGGCAGAAGACGGGAGGGGGCATAAACGAAGCAGGCTTAGTGCTGCTGCATCTACTATAGCAGGCTATAGCGTCCATTGGCGAAAGAAAGTGCATGCCTTATCTACAACAGAGGTTTAACTCTGGAGGAAAATGGTTCATGCTCTTCTATGCCTTGTCATGTAAACACTGTTTTTAAAATGAATTGTAAATCGAGGCATTATGCCAATCTAGGTTACTGTAGGGGTATATATTCCGGGGTGGATACAATTGCACTCTTACATTTCAGAGGACGTGTGGATGTGAGGGGAGGGGGATCAATATTGTACACCATAGCTAAGGTAATGGTTGGGGTTCACCTTTTAATGGGGTTACCTTTTGTTGTATGGGGGCTTCATATTATTCCCGGATTGTTCCTCTGTGCGTAGCGTACCTGTGGTCTGTAAAATATCAAACCTTGTCGCTGCCTCTTGTTATGGGGGGAGGAAGCAGGATGGAGGGAAGGGCGGGTTGTCGGTGGGAGGGGGCTGGGTGGGAGGGGGGAGGTAAGGTGGGTGGGCGGATCCTTTCGCTGCGGGAGGTTGAGGTGGGGGTCAGTTCTCCGAGGGGGTGGCATGATTTAATGGATGGTTGGGGTGAGGGGGGAGGAAGATAGACTGGTGGTGCCAATGCTGGGTGGGGGAAGCGGTGTCGGGGGTATTCATATTGAAATTATAAAATTTAATGGGTTTATCAAAGAACCATATATGAATACGTATGAATCTAATTCAGTAATGAAAGGGACACTAGAGTCGCTTGTGTATGTATGAATTATAAGTAATATTTAACATTTACTCTTTTCTTCAGCTTTATTTCTAGTAATAATATCTTAACATTGTTTATGCCAATATAATTCATTGCACGTTACTTAGTAGGATATATAAATATATACATGTATACAGAACTGCCAACATGCGGATACATCATATAATTTATTTTATTTATAATAGGATAGTGTGAGAGAAAGTGCATTAGAGCTCGCCACAGACTTTAAGAATTCTTTACAAAGTCATAGACTTTTTTTACTTATAAATCTAAGTCTTGTGAGTATTTTGTTTGCATGTTGATAGTGTTAGCTAGTGGTCACCACTAAGGTATGATTTGTGTAATAGAATAAACTTAAAACTTGAAACTCATGAGAATGAGCTTTTTTCTTGGTATAATGACTTTGTTCTTATGGCTCTTTAAAAAAACCCCACAAGAATGCCCCTAAAATAGAATTCACTTTGCTTTTTAATCCCAGGGGAGCTGGACCCTGAACCCTCCTATAGCTAAGTGCCAAAAGTACACAAAAAAGTCTTTTTGGCCCTCCCCAGGGCAGCCCCGTCTACATATTTATGGATCATGTGTGTACGTACGGGTGTACATGGTGATGAATCATCTATCATTATACATATGTACTGTCAAAGATTCTAAACCTGTTTATCTGTGTGGCGACATGTGTGAATGCATGTACATATTATGTTTTCCGTATGTATGTCCATGTCTGTGTATGCACACAATGATGTACACATACATGTTTATATCTATCTATCTATCTATCCATATATCTATCTATCTATCCATCTATCTATCTACCTATATATCAATCTATCTATATCTATCCATCTCGGATTTTAATTTCTTTTTTTTTGAAGAACTGGATTTTATTTTTTATGATACAAGTTAAAAGTTTCCAGTGATACATCTAGAACAATTTAGGATTGTTCTATAACATTAATTGTTTATTATGACAGCCTTGTGACTTTAATATGTCAATGTATTGGGAGTTAACATTGTTAAGACAAAAAACGAACATGGTGTCCCTTAGGTTAATGGTAAATGTTGTCTCGATCTTTTAGTATTTATAATCTCCTTACCCGTGCAGTCAAAATTCAAATAACAGGAAATGTGTCTTCACAGACCTTAAAAGTCTCCAAGAGTGAAAAACTAACTCTACATCAGTGTATAAACAAATGACAAAATAATTATGAACCCAACTTTATGTAGCCCTTTCTAGATGTTCGTAGCAAAAAAATGTAAAAATCTATCTTTCAGAACAAGACACAGATGAGAAGAGGGTCAGATGTAAAAATAGTGTTATCTACCCCGATAGAGAAGATGCCCATTTGACTGAATAAAAGTTTAAAAAAAAAAAAAAAAAAAAAAAAATCAAATAACCAACTGAACATATAAAATCGAATATAATTATGAGTCCACAGTAGTTTTTTGTTTGGACACACCACAAAGAAATGACATATATCACCTTAGGCCGTACAGAAAGAACACACACCATAGCCTTTTACATTTATATTGCTAAGATAAACATTACACGTGATCGTGGTGAAGGAGTCGATACTGGAGAGTTTGCAATCTTTTTTCGTGGGAGGTTTTATAAGAAGCTGTGAAAACATCCTTACAGTTACAGACCATCTTCGGATTTTAACTTTCCCAGGCATTTGTATAAATGCAGTACATTATAGACATATATATATATTTTCTGAGTGATGACTTATACAGAGAAAATATTTATGCGGGTATTGTACAAATTGCCCGCGTGCACTAATATTCTTCAATTATATGTGTACTCCTTCAAGAAATGACACGAAATGACATGAAATGGTATGACACTAATGTTAAATGGGACATGTATACCAATAATATCATATCATGGATGAGGATGAAAAGAAAGTATTACTGGGCACCATGCATTAATTGGCACATTGTTAACGTTCGAACAAGTCCTTACGGTGAAACATGAGAAAACTCAAAAAGAAATTTAATTTCCAAATCTATTACCATCGCGGACAAGTGACGTACTCAATCCTCGCCAAGAAAAAGATGACACCATCTGGCGAATAGCTATTTTAACAAGGGAACGCCCATTGTTCTACGCAATGGTAGAGGAGTATGAGCGCAACAAATCACAGTCGGTTAATATAGAGTACACATATTTATTTAGAGTGCATGTTTATTTGCATAGCCATGCAGTCAAGGTGTGACGGTTGTTGGCCAGGCAGAAACAAATTAATGTAATATTTATGTCCGATCATTAGAATTCACCTGTTATTTAACAAGTATTTAATAATGATTTCTGCGACTATGAAGTTTGTAATGAGGTCTAAGGGTCCACGTTCCTGATTTGCGGATTGAACAAATAATAAAATAGGAAATCGTCGACCCCGGGGCTAAATTTTCCGGTAAGGTTTAAGGTACCCCAAGGCGGCCCCGGGGGTGGGGGGGGGGGGTACACAAAGTCCACATCTTCCCACCAACAGCAAAAAATGAAACAACCACCGACCAATTTAGCAATCGTTTTAAAAATGACAGGTGCATTATATGAGATAGAAATACTAATCATAACCTCAAATAACGTAGTTCCTTGAGGTATGAACTCGATCGATAAATATAGATAATCTTCAATGTTGAAAGTGTAGTCACAAATAAAATAGAGTTGATTTTCAATGATTAATTTAGTTTATCGGCGATTCTTTTTTAAATCTAAACGGAAGGTATGCGTATTTATAGAAACATTATACATGTTTGATACAATTAATATCGTTATAGAGACACTGATGAGTTGCTATATTTCTGAGTAGATATCTACTGCACATATATGTGATACTCTGTATATCAGTGTTCATGAATACATAAACGATGAATTACCCATGGGATTAAATGGATATATATATATTAATTATGAGTAGTGTCGTCAAGGTATTATTAATACGCCTATGAAGTATAGTCCATGGCGTTGTGATTGGTGACTGGCTCCATCTTGTGGAAATTGGGTGAGTCGGGTGGAATACAATCAGAGCCATAGCCCCCTACCCCTACGTCTAACATCAATCTAACTCATTTTTTTTATTTAAAAAAACAACAAAATACCTTGCCACTTATAAAGATCGCCTTCAAGCTTTTCTTTGCAATTTTCAGTCCATATACTAGTTGCATTTTACACCAACCTCTTTAAACAATATAATAAGCACCTCGGTACATGTGTGATACAATACATGTGTGATACAAGGGTGATTGCCTTTGTCTATATATATGAATTTGGCCGGGTGTATAAAAACTTCATTACCTCTCTTTTCTATATAATTCATTCTTTGTTTTTGTTTTCAACAAATACTCCTGTGCAATACTCTAAATTGAAATCATTGCAATCTGACATCAAGTGAAGTCCTTTGGGGGACCAAAACGATCCCATTCCAATGCACCTCGTCAAATTCTTCGTGTGACATAATCAGAGTATTTTGTCATTTATCAAATTTCTTCCTAGCTCTGGCGCCCGTTGCATGAGGTATCGGTAACTTTAACCTAAGTGTATCGTATTGTTAACATATATCCTTATTGTATCCTTAACTATGAACGTATCATTATCACTACTAATTGCCCCATTGGATTTAGTATTAAAATAAGAACAAGGATACAATGCGCTCTGGAGCACCCCATATCCTTATGTTAAGGCTATCTCACGCAACGCCTTAAAAAATAAGTATAAGTCGTGTAACAAGCCCCAGGAAACATTAACCGGAGTCGGTGTTGACATAATATATCCAGTGTAAAATGCTCAACGCTAAAATCATGCAATTTCAAAGATTGTATTGACTTTCAACTTCATATCAAACAAAGAAACCCACCTCAGATTATGTTCCCGTGATATGTATGCACAATGACTCGTGTTAATTTTGTTTTGGGACTCGTGTTAAATTATTAGAGGATAAAGCATATACACGGGTCATCTCCCAGCATATCGAAACATTAGCCAAAATGATTTCACATTGTAGGAGAAACAAATTGGATATTCATTTCAAGACAAGAGATAACAAAATCTATAGTTTCAAGTGTCTTTATTCGGTTATTGTGCTCAGTAGCAGTTCCAATAGCGACATAATTTCCTTGCTAAATGATACATGTATTATTTGTTGCCTTCAGACAAAACATCGAGTTGATCATCTAATAATAATCGTCATTACATTTCTATGACATGATAATAAGCACCTCTGTACATGTGTGATACAATAAATATCGTTAGAGACAATGATGAAATGCTATTATATTCCTGAGTAGATATCCACTGCACATATATGATACCCTCTATATCAGTATTCAAAGACATTCAAAAACATAAATTACCTATGGGATTAAATGGATATATTGATGTCCCTGAGTACTATCTTTCTTGGTGTTTTCTCTTTGCCATCTTTAGATCTGGCACACCATGCATAGTTATACCACCTATTCACTATTGACCGCAAACCATTTGCGCATGTAACTGTTGCATCGGGAAATCTAAGGCTACTCCACATAATTGCTCTCCTAATGTAAACTTTACAGCCTTGGCCCAAAGCATTCTCTACCAATCCTATGAGAGTTTTGTTCTTTTCCAAAATCACTGTTTCCCAAGATTTATGAATCAGCGCCGAGTCTTTTACTTTAAAAAAGGTGGCCAGAGGGCTGTTATCCGCACAGGGCAAAGAAACAGCAAGTTCGTAAATGGTCGGACGACCTGGATGGTGTAGATCATCTTGAAATACGTTTTCATCGATAACACCGGAATGGCCCATTCTTGAAGCTTTGAATGTAGTTTCGCCTTTTGATATCTGGTCGCTTGGGCATATAGCCAAATACCACGGAGACCACGAGAGACATTTTTCTAAGGTGAACGTGCTGGAGTTCAATTCCTCCCGGAGATTCCGTTCCCTTTGTACAAGCTCCTGCAAGACAGCAAAGGGAACAATAAATTACTACCAATATTATAATTAAACCAAATGGAAATATATTGATCGGGATACATATCAAAGTGACTTGGAATAGATTCAGTCACTGTTTAGAATTGTAATTCATTCGGTAGCACATTAAGGCTTGAAGGCAATTTATATAAAGACCCAAATAAATTCTCACCTCATTTTGTGGAATTTCCTTTCCCGTGGATGGACGAAGGCGGTCCCTCAAACACCAAGTTTTAAGGCCTAGTTTCTGATTTCTTTTAGATATCCGCCTTTTTTTAATTCTTCTCCTATCCATGACTTTTGTGTCTGCGATCTCTAATGTTTCTGTGACGTCCTCCTCCACTAAAGTAGCAGCCACACGACTTTTTGATCTGAACGACCATGTTTTCTTAAACCTTGAAACGTCTTGTTGCGCTGTTCGTCTATTTCTCCTCCTATCTCGCATATCAGAGTCTTTAGAGGAGATATGAGTAACCACAACCGTACATGGTTTTACCATTGATTCGTAATTAGAATTGTCTTCTTTACGCAATCTGTTTGAGTCTTTAATTGCCTTTCGTTTATCCTTTTGCTGCTTTCTTCGTAGTTTCCTTTGCTTGACTAAGACGGATGGCGTTTCACAATGTTCTTCAAAACTTGAAGTGGGAGACAATTTTAAATCTCCAACACCAGAAGTATTGACTTTCACTAACTTTGTGAAAGAAACCTTCCTATTATTGTTCAGTCTATTTGGTTTTGATCCGGTGCACAGGATATTTTTCGGCAGTGGTTGAGCTGTCTGATTCCCAAGCGAATCTCCTGAAACTCTGGGACAAGATAAACCTGTCTGTTGATTACAAATGTCATGAGCTTTGCTCCTTTTTGAAGAATGCATCCTCACCAACCTAGGTTTTCTAAATGAGCTTTCGTCATTCAGCTCAGAAGTTGAAACTCCAACACCGGTCCCTCCTAGTGCCTTGGGATGTGTCATATTTGGTTCCTCACACGGGAAGACATCAATCTCTGCGGTGTCATATGAAGTTAACATCGAAGTTGACAAGTCAGGGTTGAGTGAGTTCAACTTTGAAAGAGATGGTATCAATGAAGGATCCACGATTTCTTCGGTGTCTGCGCGTGCCAGAGACATAGCAGTTTGTGTCTCATCGCCTGACAATAGGCACTCAGTGTCTGACTCACTAAAAGGTATATGTTCTGATAGATCCAATGTATTCCTTCTTGAAGTAATTACCGTAGGTGTATTATTCGATGACACTGGGTCCTCAAGTACAATATGTTGCACACCATCGGGAGTGAATGAAGAAGGTGCCATTACTGAATCAACCCAAGAATCGCTTGCATTTAAATGAGGTGGATCCAAACTTGTGGTATCCAATAACTCAAAAGCATTATCGTCCGTGACTGTTGTAAGACGGGTAAGCAACGTATTTGATGGTTGGATACAGGAATCCGACCCTTTTTGCTGATCATTTGATGTTGCAAGTGATTGAAACACTTGGGTTATCACTTGGAATGACTCCCTCTCGCGGAGGGGAGATAGGTGGGCGTTATCCGCACCCATGCTCCCACCACTGCTTCTTGGAACAGTAAGTGGCTCTTGCAGCGGTGATAAAGCCATTGGGAGTGGTCGAACAAATGGATCCTTGATATAATCCAAGAAATTAAGTTTTCCCTCAGTGGATTTTTCTCGGACTAGAAGCATAATACCTTTAAAAAAGAGAAAACAATGTCATGAGACAATTTTTCAAACTGAACATTGTTGTTCAATTAATACATTTAATGCAAGGTATTCAAGTAGTACGCAAAGTAAACTATCAATTTGTTTTATCGGAAAAAAAACTGGAATTAAAAACGTATCAAAATATTCGAAAACTACTTACTTTGTTTACGTGTACACAGTTGTCATAGGTGTAAACCCTCTGTTAGCAATGTTGGAAAACTGCCAATTGTCGAATCTGGTAAATTCCTCTATAGCAGAAATTTGGTCCTAGTACAGTGTTGCAACTTCAGCTCTCCTTCCTTGCAGCTTGGCCTTTCTCAATGTTCTGATCAGGTCTACTCTCTCCCCTATATATATGACAGAATCGTCATGAATATTCATGAGTCCTGGATACGTAGGCAATTGATCCAGGTCCAAAGCAGACAAGCCTGGGCAGGTTGAGGGATCCATGACGTCATATTCCAGGCGGGTCATGTGTAGACTTGTCGGTGGGTATTTCCCAATAATACCAGTGGTTTTACATGCTTGTTGGTAACACTATTCACACCAGAGGGAGACTGCATTTTATTTACAAAACATATAGTTTCTTAAGGCTCTATGATATTTACTCATATTTTTGTTATGTCGTCCTAAATAATGCTACTGCAATTGGTATTCTTCTAGTGCTGCCTGAGCGTTCGGCCGACCACATTGTTGTGATGATCTAACAGTAACAAACAAACAAATTAAGTCACACATCTTTTGTGGGATGGGGGTGGGTGGGGGAGTAATTGTCGCAGAAAAAAATCCGACTAAGTCTATAATTATAAATGCATTACTGATTATTGCTGACAGATTGGTCTTTCTTCTTCAAGAAAAGACAACATAATATTATGGCCGATATGGCGATTGTATTAAAATATTATATAGGCCTTTAATGAATAATAATAAACAAATTGTTCGTCCCCTAGATTCCCCTGCATGGTTGCGAGTACCGGGTTCAGAGACGGCCCGCTCCAGCTATATTAAGCCGGCTACCTCAAGAGGTTCTAGAGTCACATGGCTCTATTGATTACCCAGTGTGTTTGAATGGAACTTATGATTCACCTTAGAGTCCAAATCATGATAAGATATGATTTGAGAGGACTGGTTGATAGAAACTTAAGCCTTTGGTAGACTCACAGCTTATAATTAATACTACATAAACGTGACATAATTTCAGCCTAACTGGGCCTGACTTCTTTTAATACGCAAGATTATCCATTCGACAGAGAAAGTCCTTATCAGAACATTCACATAATTCTCAAAATACTCTAATCAGTAGTGAATCTATTTTTTGAATACATTTGTAGTTTTCAGTTATTTACATAAATAGCCAGTTTATCTAGTAAAATATTGTGGACAAATTATGACCTTTCATCTTCCCTAGTATTACAAATTTAAGTGAACATAGGTCTAATATTTCCAGTAAGATAAATTTGTTTATTACCATATGGAAGCATCCAAGCTGTTATAATTAGTATGAATTATGGGCATAACAATGTCAGAATAAGTGGCCTACATAGATAAAAGGGCGAACGTTGTTTCATACTGCGGTTATCGCCGGATTATTTATTCCCAGTCTGGTATGACTATATTATATCTGATCTCAGCTGTGCTCTACATATGAACGCCATGGAGGAAAGGCTGCGTAAGAAGGGCGTTGAATTATTGGAGAAAATAGAAACTTCTCCACTGTTCTGGGAAGTTTTGCTTCGTGAAAATGTGATAAGAGATGCTGAAGAATACACAGTGAGTAATTGTTTGCGAAATTAATCTGGCACAGATACAGTTTACTAGAGTCCAAATAAGTGTGAATCACTGATCACTGTATACAAGCGTTCTCTATATTTAGCTGCCATTTCTTTGGCTGCGTATTCATTCGTCGAAAATATGGAAGATCGATTCAATAGGTATATATTATACAATCTCACCAATCGTACGGATCGGTCTTATATAGTGTATTTTAATTCCGTGAAAATTTAGTACGAATTTAAAGAAATTGGCGTTGGTCAATGTATAAAATAATTGTTGATGACTGGATTCCCTGAATGGTTGTGTCTGAACGGAATCATCGACTCACCAATTATTATGTCCACTATCCCGATGATTCAATTATGTTGTATTCCCGATAGTAACAAAAGCTAATACAATATTAAACCAAGTTATCATTTGCCTAAGCTGCCCTGATTTTATTCAATTTCTATAACAACAGGCATCCCGAACACGGAGGGACCAGGTTTTCCGACTACTTGAATATGTCAAACGCGGCTCAATTATCCCACATTACCGTGGGTTTCTGGCGGCCTTACAAGAAACAGATCAGCAGCATATTATACGTGATGTTTTGGGAGAAGATATAGGCAACTATGCTAGCTGCGATGGTGGATGTTCGTCCCCTAGTGGTACACATTTTCTTTATTACTCCCCGCAATGATATGCAATGAACATGATTTATAACATTCATCATAGTTTCACATAGTTATAGGCCTAGTCTTTTGAAGTCAGATGGATGCACTCACCATGTACGATTTATTGTATATTTAAGAGCAGGGGTGTTATGTTTCCTTGGAGGGTTCTATTTGTTGATAACGCAATCCTATTTACAAATTCAGTAATCTATTTTCAGCCGATGATTTTTCTATTTTATCTAGTGTCCATCATTCATATGATTTATGCTATATGAATTATTGCATTTCCATCTATTTCATTATTAATTAACTGCGAATGAATCTCAGAAAGTTCATATATTCGATATGAATAGTTATATTTCCATCTTTCACATCAACACAATTAACTGCGAATACATCTCATTAACTGAAAGTGAGTGTGCTTATATTTTCTAGTATTTATAAGGAACAAAACGTGATCGTTTTCTCTTGTAATCTTTGTGCGTGTAGTGATAATCTCAGATGAATGCTATCCTTTCCGATTTAAAAAAGAGGAAAGATAAGATCACACTCAGCAAATTAGTATCATGCATGTAATAGATTATACTTGAAATCATTACTATTTCATCATCATTATTATATTGGTAACAAATTGTAAAACCAAAGACCTGCGTGTTTCCGATTTACCCCCAATGTGAATATCATTAACCTTGCTTTTATTTTAATTTATTACAAAAAAGCTAATTAAAGAAACAAGTCTTCCTAATCCAAAAACCATTAAAAGGTACATTTCTCTACAATACAATTGCTACGAGATGGTAGACACACTCATCAATTATTATGATAGTAGACGAGATAGTTCCTGAAAGGTGATTTCCTCAATAAAAATAATGAAAAAATCCTACCTAGTTTTAGGATACTATAATCTTTTTTTGACAAGTTTTATTCAAGATATCCTGCCGTCTTGGCGCGTTAGGATACTATAATCGGAAACACTGTGTGGGGGTGGAGTGGGGGTGGTGGTGGGGGGGGGGGGGCGCTATCATCTCCAACATCTATCGGTTTCCTCACTATGAGTTGCCTAGAGGTTTATATTAGGTTAAAGAAAAATATTTGTCCGATTTATATAGCTGAAAACTAGGTATAGGGAGGGTGGTAACTTTTTTTAAATCTTTATTTTTAGAAACCACCTCCGAGGATCTGAAAAAAATGTCTATTTCGTAAGAATAGTTGTTTTAACAAGAGACATATGTACCGTTTAAGATTTTGTTTGGTTAGGAAGACATGGTTTCCCTGCTTTAATTAGCTTTTTAGGTCCACAAATCACAAATAGTAATTAGACAAGGTCAAACAAACTTTAGGTGAGGTAAGTTGGGGGGCGTAACTCTGAAATACACATATTTTTTTCTTTGCATTGATTCTCACTGGTTTTGTTGGTGGATTATAGGAAATACTTCGAAGGAGGGCAGAGCTCGACTCAAAGAACTTCTATCTACCTCACAGAGACGAAGGGCAAGGGTGAAACGTTGCGCTTGGGACCAACACAAGTATATTGAAGTCGACGACGTCTTTCAGCCTTTGGTGCTTCAAAGGCGAGAAATGACACACATGGGAGTAGAAAAAACGACTGGCAGCATGATGGCTTTATTTGGTTCCACAGAAAATCTAAATAACGATTCAGATATCCTGGGTTTCCCATTCAACGATCTAATGCAAGACGGAGCAAGAATTTGCATCAGTGGACCGAGAGGTTGTGGAAAATCTACGCTGCTTACAAAAATTGAGAAAGACCACACGAAAAATCGAGGAGGAACACAGGACCTAATTTTCCACATAGATTGTGAGGAGTTGGGCCCTGATGAACCGATATTAGACTATATCAAACAAAAGAATCTGCCCCAGTTGAGGGAATCTGACGAATATATAGTGAATCAATATCTTGGCAGAGGTTCAGATGGAATGTTCCTGCTATTTCTGCTTGACAATGTGGATTGTCTTGATATTGTTGACGGAGAAGTGGTTAACATAGATGTTCGCAACTTGTTAAGTAGCAAATCCTTTCCCTATTCTAAGGTAATTGGAACAACAAGATGCCATAATTGGAATATGCTCCGGAATCCGCGGGACATAATCTTCGATGATACCATAATTATCAAAGGGTTTTCAAAAGAAAGCTTAGAAGGATATATCAAATGTTTCTATGAAGACACAGAAGCTGAGACGAAGCATGATCTCCTATTGAAAATGATTGAGGATTCACATGTATTCAATCTTCTAAGGTATCCATTACACATCAACTTCTTCTTGTTCGCTGCCAGGGATACTCAAATCAGAGGAAGAGCCGAACTTTACACGCATGTATTGAGAGCAATTGTTTCTCAGTCACTTGACAATACCGAAAGAAATGAAGACATTATTAATCTACTCTATATCAACAATGAGTTGCGCATGGAAATCCTCCCCCAGATAGGTTTTATTACGGCAGCTGGCGAGGTGGCATTGGCAAACATGATCGGGGAATGCTTTGATGTAAAAGGCAGTGGAGGACCCGATCACCAAAGGGCATTTGACGTGGGTATTTTGGCTGTAAAGACCACAGATAAAGACCAGAGAATTTCAGACGTATATATCGTCCAGCACAAGGAACTAACGGAATATCTTGCAACCATTTACTTGGTATCTGTGGCTTCATCTCTTGATCAAAAAACAACAGTGAGAAGAAAGAGAGATAGTCTTCTAAGGAGAATCGCTTTAAAATTGAACTCCGACAAGGTCATTGACAAAATCAAACTCTTGTGGGATGTGTCAGAAGATAAACCGATTCCAGCAGCGTTGTTTGATATCATTCGTTTTTCTGCCAGCATATCCATAGACGTCTTTCAGGACGTCATAAAGTATTGTGTCTCAGGAATCAAGGATGATTGTTATGACGAACTCCGAGCCACGAAGGAATGGCATTCGACAATCAAGTATGAACATTTCCAGACAATGAAACATATCATGGACGTTTTCCTTGACGCCTATGCAGAGATTCCACCTATATGGAAGGAAAGAGCAGGCCAGGTTGTAAGGATACTCACGAGCAAATCTTTCATTCTGTATGCAACAAAATACAATATCGCAAGTGCGACTAGAATGATGACCGAAACAAGCCCAAAATATTTCACTGAGGTTAAGGGCTTGCTGTTGGTCTACAGGCATGGCAAAGGGTTTCCAGCACTTCTTCAACAAATCCTGACAAAATGTCATGGTATCAAATACTTACACATTCTCTTTTATTTGGAATTTCCAAAAATATTCCCCAAAGGCTTTTCTGATTTTCAATCTGTTAGCCTGCCTCAAGGAGAACTGATCCACTTAGATTTGGTTTTACACGGTGGGAAAAAAGTGTTGGATTTGTACGGAATTCCTCTCCATAACATATACACCAGGTCCCTCCACAATCTTCACAGTTTACACAGTCTATGCTTGAGGGATGCTAAACTAAAAGAAGACGATGGCATGACACTGGCTTTAATTATCAAGGAGCATCCAAAACTTGAGGTGCTGAATCTTCACAACAATCCGAACCTGAAACAAGGCTTACGACCTGTTCTTGGAGTTCTGCAATTCAACCAACGCCTGAGAACCTTGGACATATCCAGAACTAGCATTACGTATGAGGCATGGTTTGACGTTCATGCTTTAACGGACAAGTTGAAGTATCTCGAATTCCTCGAGTTGAGCATGAACCAAGATTTAGGACAATTCATTGAGGATGGGTCCAAAGGGTTTCCACCCATCAAGACATTAAAGGAACTGCATATGAGAGATTGCGATCTTACAGTTAGGTCTCTCAACGTTTGTTTAGAAAGTCTCTGTTCATCTGCGCCCTCCCTCAAAGTCCTTGACATTTTGGATAACAACTTGGATCTACCGGAAGACAGCTGTGAATTTCCTCAGTTTCTTTATCACACCAAAGGCCTTCTGTCTATCTTCATCCATGGCAACTCATTCACCCAGGAATGGCTGGGAGACACCTTCGGTTTTCTCGGGAACCTCAAAGTAGATGCAATATCGGACCAAGATAGGCAACACTTTGAGACACGGTTTGTCACAGAGATGTGTATGCGAGTCGACCGGTCCATCAAGAGTGCCCCAAGTGGACACGCCGTCAGTCTCTATTTCCTGGATGATTTTGAGGAGGATCTCAATGAAGATGGATATATCACATCATGAAACGCTTGAAAAATCCATGAGCTCTGGCTTTTTCCCCTAGGTTAATTAAATACAACGAATACTCATAAGTACACAACACAACTTATGTACAACTGCATGGAAGCATACTTTTTCAAGAAATCTGATTATACAGTTTCTGACTTGGACGTTAAGTCAAAATGATTGGGATCGAAGACCAAAGAAAATGGGGACTCTCTGGAAATAAATCCACAAAACACAATTGATAACTTAGAGCTCGATGGATGGTATTGTTCCACATTTAGCGTAGCTGTTTATATGTCCTTATGATAATCTACATTTAAGCATCGCCATGCTTGGCATTATTGCGAAGCCTTCAAGATTCAACTTTTGATGTCATAAGTGCACTGTGCTAATCCATGATAAATAGACTTTTCCTCTGCGAGTTGGGTAAATTCCAATCCGAATATGTATAGATTAGCGTTATTGAACACAATTTAATTTACATTAAAATTATAATTTTACTTGTAACTTCAAACGTTCATTTTTCACTGAAGCCTCACAAATGCTGTTGATTCTGTTATAAGAGTTAGACATAGACAAACACTATTCTCACTGAAGTAATATAACTATACTTTTATTCACCAGATGCATAAACCTCGCGGTCCTCTTAGAAAAAGAACCCGTCTGTTGAAGTGTGCTTATGCTAAATATAAACAAGATTAGATCTAGACATGAAATAGTCCATGGATTCAACCATTTAAGAAATACTGATAGACAATATTCCAGTTAAACCGATCAATCGATCCTGACACACTCCCATAGCTGTTGGTTCTTAATTTGAGCTACAATAACACATCTTCATACTGAAATCCCAAAGAACAAGAAAAACTAGATTGCACAGAGGTATCATTTAAACTACAGGTTACAAGTTACCAATTGTTCGAAATCAACCAGGAGTAAGGCTATGGCACCAGTAGGATATCAAGCAATTTTATTGATATCTGCGGGGATATCCCCATTACAGCAGCCCAACAGATTTTGCATCGTAACCAAGAGTAATAGCTTTGCAAACAACCGAGGACCATTACATTGTACTTTTGAGTTAACTGCGTCAGATCTTAGTATTTTAGACTCGCTCGCTTGGCACTTCAAATAAAAACCCTTTTAATTTTGCATGGATAATAGTTCATATAGGTTGTAAGAGAGTTATTTTCCGTACTTTAAAAAACACTTGATTGTATTTATTTGATATACATTTTATTTCTTTTGATTTGGAAACATTCCTTTTAGTGTAACCGTCAATATGGACTTACCTTTCACTGTACCTTAGTCACCTTATTATCCAACTTCTTTTGCACTATACAGAAATTAGACATGTTTGAATAAGCAACATATTTTTATATTGAAGGTTATGCATTAGGTCCTCCTCATAACCAACACTCCTTTAGGCATATACATATGCTGACATGCGCGTCTAATTACTTATTTGCCAACTGAAATCCGATATTTGGAAAATTAGAATATTGTTTTGGAGGTGCAACCTAGTGCGATGTGAGTACATAGGGAAAAATTACCATGGGGAATTTCAAGGGAGAACATTCACAGACAAGGTAGGAGTATATAGAAATGTAGACGTGGTACGATGGATGTATAAAGGCGAATCGGATATTATTGCTGTTTTGTGCCACGCAATGTGGTGCCCAAAATATACACCTAAAAGGCAGACAGAACTAATTTTAATTGCATAGTGAAATATTTAGTTTTTGGAATATTAAACGACGAAGGATCGCCACTATGAGACTAATACCAATTTCTAATGATTTACTAAAGTATAGGGAGGGAATATCGAAGGACAGCTAACATTAACATACCACACAATATATATTTATGAAAAATAGATTTCATTATTTGAAATGGGAATTAGAGCAACAGGTAAATCGATTTCCTAATTTGGAAATGATTGGGGTTTTAAAACTGGCCGAAGGGTATCAACACCGTCCATATACACACATATATATACCGGTAGTTCAAATATGTGGTATGGAAATGATGAATGAGTGAAAGGAAGGACTGGAACATCAGGAAAATTTTGTCGGAATTGTGTTATTGGGATGAATCAATTTAAAAATTTGAACAATACATGACTAAAAAAATACTATACTTTGAATATTTTCATAAGTCGAACATGAAAACCCGAAGAGGATTGCGAACAGTTTTAAGTATTGAGTACACTTTATTTTGAACAATTACAGCAAAAGAAAAAGAGAAAGATTGCAACTCAACTTACAAATAACCATTCACACAATTATCTATGCAAGAATACTGAGCCAATAGTAGTAATGTAGATTTTGTTTGGTATGGTTTTGGAATATTAAGGCAGTATATATCGATACAAATTCAAGCCCGGTATCCAAAAGACTGTCTTTTCACAGAGGGGCAAAAATCAGAGGCCAAAATGGTCCATTAAAGTGCGAGGATCGGTTATTTTTGTAATGATGTTACAGAATAATAATACATTCTTTTCCCTACAGCTATTGCTTATTTATACATAATGCTCATACAAACAACTTTTATACGTATGATTAATTATTGTGTGATAATAATTCTTCAATGACGATATCATATATTCATTCGTATTTTGGTTTGAGTACACTTGACCACTTTTATACAAATACTCAGAATATCGGAACGACATATATGTGTTTTGTTTCATCCCTGCGTAATATGATACAATCAAGGAAATTCTTGCATTGGTGATTGAAATAGATGAACTAAGTTGTTGATACTGTACCATCAACTCCATAGTTGACTGTATGTCAAATGTATATCGGAAGAGAGAAATTGGTGTTGGATCCAAAGCAAATAATGTGCCCTTGTTTACATAATCAGGATTATACATGTACTACATACAGTAAAATCCCACGTGAGATAAATGATTTTGTAATGGGTCATATATTCAAATATTTGACTCTCCTGTCTAAGTGAGCCTATCCACTAGGTCCAAAGTATCATCTACCAAGACTATGAGAAAGTAGTTTTCAAATACAAAGGCAAAACAGATAATAATCAGTTTAACCTGATTTTATAAGTATTTACCAATGTAGTCCATGGTTATTTGACACTTCATAAAACCAATTGAGGTAATATTTTGGACTAATGTTATACCTGAATTTCCAATTCTAATTTCTACCGTCATAATTGGTATGATAATCATTTTTACAATTGTACTTTTAATATAATCTATACAATAATATCCTGCCACCCTGGCTGTATCAATAGCAGCTAGTATAAATTAATCCATAGCACAGAAAAATGAAAGGATCCAACTAGGTATAATTAATTATTTAATTCGCTTTCAACTGATTTCTACAATGTGATTTTACTGTATCAACATCAGAAATGATTAAAAAACAATCTCTAACCGCTTGGTTGCATCAAGCGCACTAAAAATTATCGTCCCATTTGAATAATTTTGAGGGGGAATATCATATAATTTTAAACCTGCTTTCATTTGATTAGCTTTCTCGCCTCCCGTCGTTAAAGAGATGACTTGATGACTGACACCTGATGTCCCAAGCCGGGAACATCGGTGCAAATATGGCTTGAGTCTCTGTCAGTAATTCAGATGGGAGGGAGATGGTCGTTGATGAACTGTTTGACGTCCTCCAATTCCTATAAAAACGATAACAATAAAAGTGAGCAACATATACAAACTCTCATAAAGAAAATCAGCAGTGTTATTTCAACAACTGAAAGGGCATACGCTGGAAGGACCTGGAAACAGACGCGCACCCCATTTGTTTTCTATGCTACAATAGAAAATTCAATCCATCTATCAACAAATACATTTATACGAATAAACCTATTAAATTAGGGATCAAAAGCCTTCGCAGACAGAAAGACCTGATTCACCGTGATTCACCTTCACTTGGAAGGCTACCAATCTACCTATACTTGCTTTGGGCAGTAAACACATATTTAAGACAAACTTCCCTTTTGAAGGGATTGATATTGCTCGAGAGACGTCATAGTCTATTCCGAGAGCATGTAAGAAAATAATCCATATTACAATTTTAATGAACCAGTAGAACTATTATGAGTGCCCTCTCTTCCATTCTTATTGGTAGTTAGTGAAGAATTACATGGAATTCCGAACACTTGTTAAAGAATTAATCTACAAACCTTCTCACATGAACTGTGACCAAGTTGTGGGTAAGATATGAATTTGTGGTTGGGGTTGAATGACTTAAGGATCGAGCTTGTGAGGTTACCAAAGTTGAAAGGAACGAGTGGGTCTGATTCACCGTGACACTGCAATGTAGGCGTTTCCTGATTCCCCTTCAATGCCTATAAAAAGAACCATATTAATTAGAATTCACCCAAAGATGAATCACCCGAGCACAGAACAGGCGCACAAGGTAAAGCAATTCAAAACACAGATATCTGGGTGTGTATCACCACTAGGCAAGTAAGTCAGATTCTATTTTGAGGGATGCAAACGCGATGACTCAATTTGTAAAACAAACCCTCCAAACAACACAAAGCTCATAGAAAAGAGATCCTACCAGCCAATAACAATTTTAGTGTTAACGAAAACTTACTCGTCAGTTGAGGTTTAAAGCTGTAAATATGTTGAATTAACAATGGCAATATCATTAAAGAACATGGAGCATAGCTCCCTGAAAATAAGAAATCATGGGCAGCGACGAGAGGTAGGCTTTACCATGGGAAACCGCCGTCTGGAATACATTTCCCTTTACCCCCACAAAACACTAATGGCACATTACCTTAGGGAAGGACCTGTGTAAAGGAAGCCAACAGCTAAGTCCTAAGATTCCACCTACAGGGGGTTTACTGTAGGTTAAAGCCGAGTATAGAGCTGCAGCTCCTCCTTGTGAGAAACCGCCTATAACAATACGGCTACGTAGGATTCCTTTCTTTTCTTCTTCACTGATTATATGTTGTACTGCAATGAATCAGCAACATGTTCACATTACATACACACATTATGTTCTACTTAACCAGGAAAAATAATATCATATATATATAGTCACCAAAGGCTGGATTTTATTGGTATATTGTAGTATAAAACATACGTAGTAGTTCGGATTAAGATATGGATGATCGCAATCAATCATTTTGGTATTTCAAATAGTGAATTCATGAGGACGATTGGGGCTTTCACAGTAAAAGGATACTATAATATGACAAAAGTAATATATTAGAATGGAGGGAGTTTTTTTTATTTAAAAATATCTGGAGTGTGTTAAGAAAATGGGATTCAAAATAATATAGGAAACTTACATATATCTGCTGCCTGTTTGATTCCTGCCTCATCTTCTACTGTATTTGGGTCTAAACCTTTTATATCAAACCTACAAAAATTAAGAAATGGTTTATAAAGTATTAGATTTAGATACAAATTTGAATACAATAAGATGGTGAATTTAATCCATCCCATATCATCTACAAAATGCAATAATAGCACTAGGGGTGTTATTTGGTCCAATCGACCTTTTATTTTATTCTGTAGCTATATTAGCGGGAAGTTGACATTATCAGATTCAAAGAATTATTTTAGATGATGCCTTTCCTAATCGGATACTCTACTCACCATGAAGGCATTCTCATTCCCATGTTTAATGATACTGGTTGAGTTGGGCTGAAATCAAAGCATTGAGAATAAGGACCGATTCGTGACTGATGAATAAGTCAGTGATGAATGGCTTAATGGAACTCAGTCAAAAACGGGATGAAGTTATCTTTTATCCAACTTTAGAACTGTAAATTAATTTGAATGGATTAAGTGAAGCAGGAAAATTAAATACTACATGGAGTAACGGCATTTCTAACGGTTTCGAAATTAAATTCAGTATTCTAACGATAACGAATTATCAAGAAGCGAGAGCAAGGGAATATTGGTCTCCCAGCCACCACTAGGTGAACTTAAAATAAATCATCTTTCATATAATGCGATCTGCAACAACTGAGACTAAACCTAAGAAAGCGAAGGCAAATTGTCCCTCAGTTTACTTTCTCAAATTCTAAGCATACTTATGTGAGTCTATGTCCAAGGACCGTTCACATGTATACTCAAATTACTAATTACATTATATACAGTTGTAAAAACATATAGGCAACAAAATAATGGAAACAGGTGGTCATCGAAGTCTATTTTTAGTACATTATTCGATCCCATACCAGTGTGCCTCGGTGTATGTACACCTTGACACTCATATACATAATAAATGAGACAATATTAGAGAACTTACGCATTTGGACAAACATATTTGATATGACTTGCTTTGATAAGGTCCATTGTTTGGGACCATCCTTGTCTGAAAATATACCAACAACATATATCCATTAGATATTGCGAGTATGCTATGTCTTGATGGACATTAAGTAGTTAGGAACTTTTCAATTCCTCTGATAATATCAATTTTAGTTTGGATAAACATCAATCAATCTGGTTTAAATACCTCCCTCGGAAATAAAGAGAAAAACTAGAGCTAGGTATGGATGGAAGCTCTAGTTTGTTGTGTGTTTAAGGATTCTATTCAGCGACACCTTATACAATAACACGTTTGGAGTGGAATGTTTTTATTCTAAATTTCCGTAGTGCAGAATGTCTAGGAATTGCGACCTTTTGCACTATTACAAAAAATGATATTCAAGTCTAGAATTTCAAAGAGCTTGTATGTTACACCAGTCGTATCAAAAGAGAGCTGCAGAACAGCAAACGACTAGGGAACTTCAATTAAGATTTGAAGGATTTGTTTCATCAAGCGATACTAGAGATTCCATTGGAGCTGAAGGCTTGTTAACAGTATCGTTCATAATACGTAACTCATTGCAATGGAAAAATGGACGTGATTATGATGGAAGTTACAATGCGTAAAATGTTTTTTGATATATAGGAATTAAGTGAAAACGACAACATTGTTCTACTCACCCTGTATCCCCGAGACCGTGCAAGAAAATGACCTGAAATGATAATAAGAAATCAGTAAAAGATGTATTCTTTATACGGTATATTAGATTGCTTACATTTATACATTTACTACTGAAAGATACTTTTCTCTCCGTGATTTGCTGAAGGCAATAAGGGTTGAAGATAGGGTTGAAGATAGAATTGACTTATGCTGCTCTCCGTTGCAACCACCCCTCTCAAGAACAAAAGTTTGTCATTGGAAATTATATTTTGATCATTTTTTTCTGTTCTAATTAGCGTTCAGTAGCACAAGGGAGGCTAAAAAAGAACAACAATTTATATATTCATATTTACATTAGAAATGACTACCATCCCATCTACTCCACTTGGTTCATGCACATCAAATTTAATTTGAAGTAGAACATTAATCAATCATTCGACTCGTACACATTTAATGTATAAATGGGCAAGGTTTGAGTCCTTAGACTTAGATCAAGGCAGTTCTATTATTGTATGAATATCAACAATGATTACTACTTTTTAATCGTTATTGGTACGTAAATAAATCCCATTTCATAGTACATCTGCGTGTCTATGGAATCAGATAATGTGATTTAGTCTCTCTTCTGATAATGAATGGCATCCATACATAAAACCAAGTAATAGAAAACGACCCATACAAAACAGTGTTCTCGGTAGCAGGCAATTAGATACAGCTATGTATGCTACACTTCAAATGGCCAATGGGCCCGCCTGCTATAATTGAATAATTAAAAAACATCTTCTACGATATGCATAGGGCAATGATTAGATCAATGATGACAAAGAGCACATATAAAAAGAAAGAAGTACTTTTGGGTAATGGAAATTAATCTTTGTCTTGACGAGAACCACGATTCGTTATGACATATGCAAGACCTTTCCTCCTGGTTGAAACATCGCACACTCCAAGTAATTAGCTTTTCATTTCGTGCTAATCCTTTCCGACCAGAAGCATTTTTTCCCCTTTTCTCGTTTCTAGTCGGCGAGTAACAAAGGCTAGAGAACAGTCATTATTGTGCTATGAATATGAATACGCTGCTTTAGGTTTGCGCCATTAAATGTCATTTTAAGCTTCAAAATTCTTAATGGCCTACATCTTCCAGTATTTCATCATATGTGTTGTATATATTATATATGCGATTATATCTATGAACGGATGCATGGTTGGATAACCGGAAGCCCCGGTCGCTAGGATACCAGGCGCGCCAAAGAAAAAATGGCATTATGATATATACATAAATTCAAATATGTATGAACACATAAAAAGTGCCATATATTTGAGGGTAACTAAATGAGACACTTGACACAACTGTATGACGTCAAAAAAAGCAACAACAAAAACAACTTCTATTCTTAATGATAACTAATAATAATAAAACTTCTTTTAGTGAACAACTTTATAACGTCAATTTCCCAATAAATAGTATGTCTTATTTCAATAAATGAAACACCAAAGCGTTTATTTCATATTTCAATGCGATGCATTTACCGATATCAAATGGACAATAAACAATCTAATGTTCAGTATTGAAACCGAAGAGGCACCAGACTCAAAAGTGCAAACCCAAGCTCCTTTCCTTCCGTGACAATAAACCTCACCTGGCGATATCAGATATGGCTGGGGAGAGGCAATAATTTAGCGGCAGTAGCCCGGGATATCAGGGATTAGCCAGACCGCCACCACATGATGCCAATAGGTCTACTCCAGTGGCCCACAAATGCCAGAGGCAGGTTGAGTAGATGTCATGTCAGGGAACTATCAATATGACTCTCACAGAGGGAGATTAGAGAGAAACGGGCGGCTTGCTGAGATGCCTTATGGAAAAACAAAAGAATAAATCGGGCTAGATAAAAGGCATGAAATTGGAAAAACCAGCCTACATCAATACATGTAGTACATCCTCAATGTGTGTGTAGGGGGCGAGGCGAGGCTAGGAGAGGCGAGGAGAGGAGAGGAGAAGAGAGGAGGAGGTCATGGATCCTAACTGCTACAATAGGTGAAGGGTTCCTCATTAGAGAATAACTTCACTTTAGAACGCAGTCTGAAAGAATCAAAATATTGTATCGAAAGAGGATTTAACGGAGAATCGCCTTAATATGGGATTCGGGAGGGTGTGAGAGCCTATGCTTCATCACAGCAGGGTATAATAAAATATTCAAATGTAATATACTAAAATGTAATATGCAGGGATACGGTTGCCAATACATTGCGTTTCTTCGAGGTAAATATCCTTATAAACGCCATGTAATACGCAATGGCAAAACGATCTCAGTAATTGTAGATTAATGAACCTAAGTTATGTAAGTTGCCAATTAAATTAGATAAAAGATAGTAGCTTATAATTACTGTGCACAGGTCTCTCGCACTGAAAGACATATAATATTTCAGTTAACCGAAATACTTACTTGAGGATTAACTGGGATTATCCCGAGGTAACACGGTTGTTGATGGAACTAGGTGAGTCTCGTCAACAACGGAGTGTTGCCGAGGGATAATTACTAATATTATTATCAATTTAGAACTATTATAGTCATTACGACCATTATATAATAGTAAATATATTAAATGTATATAATGTGCAGAAATGATGGCACTGTACTAGTACTTTAGGTAAAGACGTAGTTGGAACTGGTCATGTGACTTGACCACCATGACCCGATCAGTTTCGGGAACCAGCCAATCTCTCCCGCGCAACAGCCACACATAAACATCTTCACATTTGGAGGGACTCATTTTTTTTCGACATTTATTGATCGTGTTTGATTGCGTTAGAATCCAGGATACCCGCAGCTCAACTTTTGACTCGATTTTTCAATGAGCTCTACGATCTGTAGGAAAATTGGATTATTTCAGGGAGTGACCTGACATGAGGTACCGTATCTCAATAGCTGTATATATGAAAATACGGGGTCTTGATCTGAAAACTATTCAATATTAATACGTACAACTGTATGCGCACCTATAAACCGACTGCACTGCAAGGAGTTTCATACGCTTAACATATCTTCTCTACGATACAGTTAACTACAGACTTGGGGCAGATGAAACACCCCAATTTGGGGATCCTGTATATCAAGAATAAATCAAATCTTTAAAAAAAAACCTACCCGGTCGGTCACCACTATACTAAAGGAACAAGCATTATTGAGGTAATATATATTGGAAGCTGTCACAAATATCAGTCACGCCCAAAACAAGAACTATGTCCTTGATTCATTCCTGTTAAAGCAAAACTCGTTGCAGGCAAACTGTAGTGACCATGAGGTCGGTAATTGCAGCGAGCCTCAGGTGCTTATATATTGTCACCCGAGCTCTTCCACTCCATGTCACACGTGTGGAAGATTTCTGCATACTATTATTTACATTTTGGTACCATTTATATACGATTTAGAAGGACGAAAATTCATGTATATATTTTGTAGTTTACCTGACCGATCCAACAACAACAACAACAACAGCAGCAGCAGCAATTGTTAAGTGGCCTTGTTACGCAGCTGTATCCTCCATAAATGCCCCTGAGCCTGATACCCTGAAAAATTATCTTCCACTGAAGACTAGCTAGGCAGTGCCCTAAAAGTGATGCATTCCCTATTTATTCCCATATATCGGTCCTTCCCTATGGAATAACCTTCCAGCTAATTACCGTAAATTAGAATGGAAAATCCTCAAAACATCATTGAAGGTCAATAATGATCTTATATAGGTCTCGGATTGATATAAATGTGATTTTCAAACACAATGAAATTGTCCTAGTTCTGGTCAACGAGGGGCCTCAACGGACACAAATTGATTGAAATGTACATGTGAAATTGTGTGATATATGTCCTTCTATTATAAGGAACCTCCTGTAATAAGACAGGAAAATCTCTAATTTCGGAGACAAATATAACTTGCTGTATGATCTGTTTTTATGCCAATGTGTACTTTTATTCTATTTCTGTATGGTCGAAAAAAAAACAAAAAAAACAAAATATCAAAACTTACAATAATATTGTTAGTCAAGCGTATGAAAACATGTAATTTGTGTATGTCTAGAATGATATTGATCTGTCAGGAGTAAATAAACATACATGTGTCCTCCTGCAATGTAATTACTTAGAAGCTTAAAAAGTTAAAAAAAAAATAAAAAAAAAATATATATATATATAGGTATAATTATGTAATTTTTGAACTGTGTAACATGAGATTATTAGGTTCGCCTGAAAATGTTTACGCAATAAAATTTATTTTAAAAAAAACAACCACTACTAACCTAGGCTGTGTCAGGGTATGCAGCAGCGCTAGCTGGATTTATACGATGCACAGTGACACCGAAATAAAAATTGTAAGAGTCTGCAGGACTATGCAATATAATTAATATGAGGATATGTTAACTTTAATAGGCCTACTCATTATTTTGTCCCATGTGAACGAATTGTGGCATTTGTCAGGACAACCACACAATCTGGCGGGCCACCCGATTTGTTCTGTACCTTGCTGGGGAAACCTAATCCCCCCCTTATTTCGTCCACTAGACTCTTTATTTTGCCAGGGTAAAACATGGCAACATTTGTACGATTATTTCTAAACAGAACAAAAGAGAAAGAAGTGATGATCCATGAGCAGCTAGGATTTTTTTTTTACCTTTGTATAAAATAAGGTATACAGCATAAAGAATGCTAACTCCGCCCTCGCGTTTATCAATAGCACTAGGGTCACCAAGTGCGATAACTAAGCAGTCACACTATTGTATATAGGGGAGTACAAGCCAAGCATCTATATCTAATATACCGCTGCCGAGGCTATAAATGTTAATAAAGCCAACACAATCCATCACAGATATACTTTTCCAGGGGTAGTGCAGGCTGTTAAGCTGGACAGTGTGTACCATTTGGTAATGCTAAGTATTACAAATAGATGTAGGAGTTCGGTGGCGAAGTGAATGTGTATGTTATCGTTCATATTATATGCATGTACACCCTTGCAAGATCACTTATTCATGACAAATGATAGGACACAATTCAGTGGGCATAGATTGTCAATCCCACTCTTCCTAATAATTGGGATAGTTAATCATTTAAAATCCAAAATGGCACGTTTCCAATCCATGAACAAAATAATAATTAAAACCGTTATGTAAAACAAAATATATATTAGGAGGTCGTGTCCAAAATCTATTTGAAAAGTAAGTTACTTAAAATAAGAAATTATTGTCATACAGCAACACATTTTAAAATGCTGTATTCGCAAAGCTTGAACTTCCAGGAACGGTAATAGAATAGGCTAAAATATACTGTTTCAGGGATGTATACAAACGACCGTTGATAAAATAGGGGCGATATATTATTTTGCAACTACCATGCGTACATGTATAGACGCAAAATTATCAGCAGGAAAAACCTCCCAGTACAACCGCTGAATTGACTATGTCAATAAGAGGACAGCAATATAGGTATGGTGAACATATATATGATCCTAGAAAATCAATATATATGTAGCAATAGGAGACGGGTGTAGTATGATCCCGAAAATATCCTAGATGAAATAGGAATTGCTATATGCAATCTTCAGCTAGGTTTACATTCATAAAAGAAAATATTACTAAGTACAGTAATATATAATTATATTTTTGGACAAGTACAAACAATTCCTTACTTGTTGTGGTCTGTTTTTAAGAAAAGGGGATTCTTACGATAACAAACTTCTAGCATAGGAGGAATTTAGTCTTTCTTGATACATGAGTAGGTTCTTGAAAAGGCAGAATTTGGAGAATAGCTAAGAAAATTGAGATAGACAGTGACTGATAGCAGAAGATTGACACGTTACCACTTGCCTTCATATGATGGTACATGACCCCCCACATTTTCCGTATGCCTTATAATAATTACGAAAAAGTCAACATAGGAATAGCTGATATATAACAGCGAACAGAGGGAACTCCCCCAGCTTATTAGAAGAAACCCTCGTGTATAAGATAGAATATCAATATCACTAGATGAGGTGGGGAGACAGTGTTATACTATGAGTCATACCCCACGGGGATTTGCAATGCTTTTATCAATATTAACCGGAGGACCTAGGTTTCATACATGTTATACTCCGGTTTGGAGACTTAACGGCAGTGCGATGTGTACACGTAAAACAATAGCGTTATGAGGAATCCAATAGGCGTCCAATATTATATATAATAGAAGGCAGAATTGAAATAGTGAGTAGCCACCTGTGACCATTTTGAACATAAATACATGTAACTAGCCGTCTTCTAGGTATAGGTGAAACTAGGATTGAAGTGGCTTCGGCCTAGACAAATTGCCTCTCAACTGCAGCTGGATTTCAATTCCTAATCAGGGTATGTGATACATGACAGGAAAGTAGATTTTAACAAGGATTTAACACTGATAATAAGGTGGTGGCCATCGCAATAAACAAGTATCGTATTTTATGTAAGGTAACCGACCAACATTAGTAGTGCTCATGAGATCCATGTAAGTGTTCTGTGTTTAATAAGTATATAATATATGCAGCACCCTACTTCATATATTGATAAGGCGAGTTAATATTTTGTGCAAGAAATCAGAAACCGAAGAAATATCAAGGTAGTCCATATAAATGTTGCAGAACAATCTACATATATAAGAATCAAGAAAGGAGATATTTGATTCGACAATATTATAAAAATAGTGACAGTGGTAAAAAGATCTTGTTTCTTATCCAATATCGCTGAGAGATTGAGAGAATCAGAGACCGAGTAAGATATTTGGTTCCAGTTGACGTGGTGCTAGGATTCGGAAAATAGATTCTCCTTAACATTTCAGACGAGCAATTAAAGTGCATCAGTTTATATTGTTATACCTCATTGTGTCATAATATATTTATGTACCTAAAATTTTAATGATTAATGGCCATATGCCTATACCTTCAACGTAGCTCCTACCTGTATGGAGCCTACCTCTATACTGAATAATGCTTACCTGTCATTGGTTGGGTCGCCTCCAATGAGGTGGAGAGGCTTACCAGGTAGGTAAGCCTCCCCCTTATATAACCTGGGTTGACCCACTAATTAGGCAGTTACCTGCCGGATTCCAACTAGGTTATACCATCATATTATATACCTGTACCAGGAATAAATACTTCTTTAAACTTCATTACTTCGTCATCCTTTATGTTACATCCATTATAACATATTGGTAGAAAACCCTTAAGATTCTAGTACCTCAACACACAGATTCTTAGGAGAAAACACCTAAAACATCCTGGATTTCTCTCATCACAATTTGAGAAACATTACAGAAGACTGCACGATTGGTAACTATGGATTTGCAGTCATCCATGGACAGAACACCATCCACAGAAACATCAGCTGCCCACAATGAAGTACTGACGCAGCTAACACACCAACTGAGTTTTATTCTGGCCCAACAAGTGAACCAACTCCAACAGCAACTTCAGGAATTGGAAAATACGCCAGCCAAACTTCAGCTAAAGAAGCAGCAACAAGATGCTGCCCCAGGGCCGTCGCCGACCACTGAAGTCCCGTCGCCGATCTCTGAAGTCCTGTCGACGGCCGCCCAAGTTCCATCGTCCACTACCCCACTCCTACAACCAAACCCACAGCTAGTACCCACAGCAACGGCCCATGGCTCTCAACCACAGAGATACACCAATAGACCCATTACTCTACCTTCCAGTTACATCAATGTACAAGCATGGAAATCATGGGTGAGATCGCATTTGTATTTGCTAAAATTGAGAGAGAGTCTGTACTTGTCATTACCTGTATAATTATATATGTACTTGTATTTTCGTTATCTATCCATTTATTAATGGATAGGAAACATTAGATCTATACTGATCAGGGACCGTCTACATATTTGCATTCTATCAATTTTATATTTCCTTTTATTTACCGCCTGCCACTTGGCGATAATGAACACCTTTAAATCATGCAAATGATACTTGCCAAAGGGTCTAAACGTTTCGTTATGTACTCTTGAGAAACCTGCGTTATATAGAGTATCTTATTTTATCCCTTATTCAATGGTATATGAAGACACATCTTTATTATTCACATTTTCATCTTATTCTTTCAACATGCTGCGGTCAATGTACCAACGCATTTTGTTTTCATCTAAGTATTACCAGCTTGTCTACAGGTTTCTCAGGCGTAGAGTTTACAACAAGCTAGCCTCTCCAATTTAACTACAATTGTATAATTTACGACCAAGGCCATAAGCCTTTTGTTCTCTATAAACTTAGCCTTTTATTTTTTTTGCAATCTACTTTCATTAACACTTCTATTATGCAAACCAAAGCCATGTGGGACCACATGCTTTATCTTGGACGTCACCCCAGATGCCGTCCTACTAATTACTCTTCTTCAATGTTTTGTTTCAAATCATCAAAATATTAGGTCGCCGCTCTGTTCTAATCCTCCAGCCTTAACAGGAGATTCTGGCCAATGCGCCGACCTCCCGATTAACCTAACAGACGGACATGTCTTTTTGTATTGTTTTCACAGCTTACTAAAGTTGTTTCAAGGTTTCCCTTATCCTAGGGCTAGGCTCATTAAGCGCCTGCAGGCTTTCATGCCAAGCTAAGTTTGCGATGCCTTGCTATTATCAATTATGTATCAAAAGCCAATGCGCCCATTGTCTTTATCAGCACTGGTTTGTGCTCACTGTATTTACTATTGTACTTTGTTTATTCAACTTTATTATCAAGCCAAGGCCTAGACGCCGCTAGTAGGCTTAACTATTAGTTTTAGGCACAGATGCCTTTGTCCTAGCTTTACTTTATTCAGGCTATCATGCCTTTTGATTTTTGCATTTGCATTTGCCACATATGTTTAGTGTAATTCCCATGTAAATCCTAGGCCTGGGCTTTGTTTCTATAAGTGCTTCAAGGAAGTCAGACCTTTGTCACACCCATTTGACAGTAACAGCTATGCTAGCCCCACTGCCCTGCCGGGTTGCGCCATGCCAGCGTGAATGGGCTGGAGACACAATGTTGGTAACACCCACCCATAGTCTATTAATGACAAGCTTTAATTCAGACAGCTTGTCCGGCCTACCAAAGACAAGGTATAAGAAGGGAGGCTAGCCTCCAACCACGACGCTTCTTATAAGACACCTGTTTTGGGGAAGCCAAACCTAAATTGGGAGTAGTGACAAGCTAACCCCTGTGGGCGGGGAATTAGGCAGCAGCCCTCGTCAAGGTAAGCTGTACTTTCTGGGTAGGCCCTCCATACCTACATACCGCCCTGCCCACACGACACGCCCCAATCTTCACTTCACCCTCAAAATTATTTACCTCAGGTCATTTCCTACCTGGATCTGACCACCACACATACCAACATTGCTTATCTTAGGATATTCACTCGAAAGTCCATTCACTGCCAAAACAGTGCAGCGCAATCATTGGATATTATAGGGTTCATGTATCAGCGGTGTAGCCTGTTACTGTACTAACCACTGTATATTTTATCATGTATTGTTTTTACTGTATTTGACTACTGTATATTTATCATGTATTTTTGGTGACATTTGGTACTGGTCTTGTCCTTTCATGAATTGACATAGGAAGCCTTGATTCAAAAGATATTTTACTATTTGGGTGTCAAACTATGTTGGACCATGCATATTAATCTACTTGTATTTTGTTCTAAGGGACATGACTATTCCTTGGGTATGTATCTCATCACATATGAGATTGTTATCCATCAATTCTAATATTGACCAAACTCCAACGTTTATCAATCTTACTTATAATTTGTCATTTTATTTTCTATTCGTATTGTGTATACTCTCTCAATTCAAAGCTATACATTTGTGTGATTCACCTGAAAATGACACTATGACACTCTGCTATGTCTAATTATGCTTCCATATCATTCAAGCTTCTGTTCAACAGCTATACACCAACGGAGTGGTGAACTCTCACTGGGGAGGATACCCCATAGACTCCTTTTTAACAGAGACTTTCTTGGACTTAATTCGACAAGAACATTATTTATATTAAGAACTCAAAAATGAATAAATTTACCTGGAAGATCCAAGACTACACATAGATCTGGGGGATGGATTCGTGACCCTGGATCTGCCTGCCTACACTTGTGTATATGGATTCAATCATTGAATGTATATTATCAAATGTGGTCATTTCTACAAGCTCATTCTGAGTAACTTTCTTATCTCTAATTTTAGCGTTAATTTTGTTACATAGCTATTATGTAACCTTACGCAAGTTAATTGAACCACTGGTTTAAATAAATTTTATTTACCTTATCTTTTAATTACGTAACCTTATGTAACATTGCATAAGTAACTTAATTATGCAAATTTTTATAACTTTAATTACGTTTTATTACGTAACATTACACAGCACTGTGGTCTATGTATTTTCATAATTTTTAATTATTCATGAATTTTAATTGCGTAATTATTACGAAGGGTTATGCAGTAATGTGGCTGCATTAACAAACCACAATTTCATATTTTAATTATTCCTTTTTAATTATGTAATCAATTATATCAGATTACATAATATTATGCAACATCATGTAATATATTTTTTATTACATCATATCTGGGTATGGTGACAATTCCAATATGTCACCTCAATACTCATGTTTCCTATTATATAATCTTACATAATGCTTCCACCTATTACGAATTATTACATAACTTCAAGCCTTATGCCACAATCAGTGTAATTTAAATTAATATTTCATCGTCGGAGCGATGTATAGTAATTGGGGGATAATATGTTATACCTCATTGTGTCATAATATATTTATGTACCTAAAATTTTAATGATTAATGGCCATATGCCTATACCTTCAACGTAGCTCCTACCTGTATGGAGCCTACCTCTATACTGAATAATGCTTACCTGTCATTGGTTGGGTCGCCTCCAATGAGGTGGAGAGGCTTACCAGGTAGGTAAGCCTCCCCCTTATATAACCTGGGTTGACCCACTAATTAGGCAGTTACCTGCCGGATTCCAACTAGGTTATACCATCATATTATATACCTGTACCAGGAATAAATACTTCTTTAAACTTCATTACTTCGTCATCCTTTATGTTACATCCATTATAACAATATATTCATCGCTTACTCACACATCTACGCCAGTGCAATTACCGTATTTCCCCGTTAATAAGCCCGGGCTTATATTAATTTCAAATGGTGATAGACCAGGCTTATATTCGGGGTAAGGATTATAGTGCTTATTTTACCATAAGAATGCGTTTAACCTCCGGCTTATAAACGGGGAAATATGGTATTAGGAAAGCCAAAGATATGTAAGAAATTGTTAACAGAACATGATCTCTGAGATAGTCACGACTTATCAAGTACAATTATTCTGCGGAAGGAAGAGATGATGCCAGCATGAATGAGCAGTGTTAAAATGTATTTGAGAAGAAATGCAATCTAAATGCGATCATCTGGTTTACGTAATGGCTAAATCCGACGGCTACAGCGTTAAATCCAAGGTCAACCCTCCCATAAAGTTTTTCTTTCGCCTACGGTTCAATGCTTGAGAAACTGTAGGTATACTTTGATTGCGTAGCAAACAGTGATTTGAGGACCCAGCGTAAATACCCGGCCTTAACGGTTATCGATATGTGCATCAACAATTGCATCATATATTTATGTACAACATTTCACTGGTCAATTGAATACACAGAGTGAAGCATGAATTACAATAGGCATAGCATGTTCTAGCATGTGATTTCATCTGCCATTGACCTCCACTGGATGAATCAAATTTATAACATACATTCCTTCCCTTGCATGGGGCCAATCTACATTAATCTACGATTAGTTGAGATACTTACTCACCTATCGAGAACTAATCAAGACTGGGTGAGGATTCTCCATCCCTGACGGTTTCGACATTCCTGATTCTCCAGAGATATCTCAGGGAGACAGAGATAACCCCTTCAATGGGTATGTTGCACAACTCGCTAATGATTCTACTAAGGGGCCAGACATTAATGCTAATGCTAAGACCAGACATTGAAGCTGCTGATAACACCCTATGCTAAGGCCATTGTAAGTAGTAGTGTATGGAGTTGAACATTTGAATCAGGCAACTTCCGGGAGCTGAAGAGGTAGATCAATGACAGGCACTTTAAAATAGCAACATTTCTTTTCTTCATAGAATGTTCTTGCACAACATATCAGTATAGAGGATTATTTACTGATTTTGATTTGATACACGTTTGTTAAGACTAACACATGGGTGCATCTGTGCTAGTGTATTCTTTCAGTAGGCGAATACTACTGAGTTGGAGTTTTCTAAGGGCAATGGGTTACTTGAATGACCAAGGGCGCCAAGGAGAACGCCTAATACACCCTATGGTATATTATACATAGCGCTTGGTGGAGCATAGTCAGGTTGTGAAAAGGCCTATACTATCAGCTTGCGGCTAATAGGTGCCCACCCGCACCGACCAACAAACCAAGTTGCCTACTTCTGCTGACGTGAAGCGCTCAGGGCCAAACTGACTCTCATATTATAAGGGGATGACCTTTCCAATCCATACTCGCCAGGTTTTCCTTCCCCCTTCCCACGTATTTGTGTGTGATGTCCGACTTAGAGGGACAGCTCGTAAAGAAACCATGAAGGAAATAACTTGAGGCAGAATAGCCACCTTTGGACTGTGGTCAATGCAATTGTATTTGGCAGAAGCTATTTCAAAGGCCTTAATATGGGGCTTTGCCTGGCAGGCAGCAGTTAGTAAGGTCCCTGAAAGATTACCAAACATTGTCTCCACTTGAGGTATATTTACCAAGAGATATAATTTGGTTCTGTGAGAGACTGTCTGTCTTAGCCCGTCTGTCTGAATTAGTTTACAAACCACAATTAGGATCGTCATAGAATGCGAATTCCAGTTATATTAATTAAGTTATATTAATTAAGTAATATCCAGTTGCATTATTTTACTAAAAGTAAAATAATGCAACCACCTGAGTCGTCCTTTGGTTAATACAAAATCCACCGGTGACCCCCTCAGTGTCCACCAGTTCGTAGATTTCCACAAATACAGTTAAATTGTAAGTTAGAATCAAATATTTGATAAGTAGAGGTCTTTGGGTCGATGGTTAGAAATCGATAATAACGCGGGAACCATATTTTCTCACATGAACTAACTTAAAATGCCTACTGCTGTTCCCCTGATTAAAATACAGCTCGCTTCCTACATCATAAAAAGGGCCCGGATATTTATGACTGGCTTAATGAAAATCAATGTTAAAACATGGGTTCCAACAGTAACTAATGTTATAAGTAAGAAAAACTAGGATACACAAAATCCCTACTGGGATGGATTTCAACTCATCCACTTGTTAAACAAATGTATTTCGTGAAACGAAACTGGCGTCCCCATGAGAGACGGAAACACTATTAAAAAGTGGCATGGTCATTGATATAGGAATTCATCAGGACGGAAAGAAGCGAATCAGACATGGGAACGAAGAGGCAACACCCTGGATACTAAAGAAATACGATTGGCCTCTTCCTTATATGAAGAAAGAAAGCTTTAATTTGGAATTCTCCAACGATACCGTAGACAAAATTGTTCTATTCGTCCGCTGTAATGGACAGCCATATGCGGTGACGTGGTTAGTCAGTCTAGAAAACCTTTTTAAAAAGTGTTGATTACTGAATAAAAACGTATATATTGTAACCAATGAAGCCGGCCTTTCTGCCTTGCTCTAGTGCACGAAAAGTCGTCTGCAAGGAAAGGCCACAAGAAATGACAGAGCGCTAATGGTTTCTTTCAGTTTCCCAGTATGGCTCTTAAATCATTGTTGGCTTTCTCACGGCTTTTACTCTATAGCTGTAGAAAAGCCCTTCCATTCTATCTATCAACATTCATAAAGAGAAGCTCAGTCGAAACGAATCCACATGGGAGTTCATCCCCACAATAAAATATATTTACTGAAAAGCGCTTCATCAGTAGTCATGAATCACTAAGCATGATTAAAAGTAACAATTCAAATGAATGGAATCTCACACCAGTTCAAGGGGAAACCTGGCATATCCTAAGCAACAGTTTCTTGTAAATCAGAAGAATAAGAGGATGGGTGCATTTGGGGCCTAATAGAGTAATGGTTAAATAAGCATATCTATCTGTTTACTTTCTTTACGAGTCTCCGTCTCGTCTTTTCCTTTATCATCATGTGACATTAGTTTATAGCCAGCGGCCTTTAAGTCGATCATATTTAGGGATCATTTTATAAAGGCTATTTGAAGGCATGAAAATAGATGTTCACGCGTCTACGGGCTGTGAACTGACCTCCCCCAGAGCCCCTACAAGGGCATACTGCTTGATATAAATTTTAGCCACAGAATACGGTAATTCCCTTTCGGAGGGGTTTAGTTTCGTGAATCGTCTCAAACGCAATGACAACTATGACGCAATGTTGAAAGGAAAGCAAGGCCGGGCATCTGCCACATTATTTTAGATTAAGATTTTAGGTTTTAGATTTAGGCCGTAAAAATAGGTAAAGGGCATCAATGTACGATATGGCTACATCGTCATTAGGTCATGAATAAAGATATTTCCATACAGAGTAAACAAATAGAACAGACAATAAAGTTGATGCAAAAGAAGAACTGGGCGAGCGTCACAATACCCTCTCCCATAAGTGAACTGTACGGATGAGTATGACAGGAAATTGAAGGAGACTTGGGCAGGTTACACGGAGACGATGGCTGGTTATGGATTACCTTGAAGAGCCGCCCACCAAAGCCACATTAGAGACATGTTATACACTAGTAGGAGAGATTAGATAAACCCTATTGTGCTCTGCATGGAGGCAAGGGAAGAAGGGAAACGCTAGACCAGAGACAAAAAAACCATCACTAAATATTTAACGCTTAATACCTACGAATGGTAGAGGCTAAGAGGATTGGGGATTGGAACCTCGAGTTACGTCCTACATAAATTGAGTGTCCCCTTAGACAAAAACAGATCCCCGAGGGCAATCATATCTTGTTTAGCCTAACGCTGTCCAGAAGGACAGTCAGTCCAAGGTAGCGCCATAAATGGCTACAGGCATGATAAAAAGATGGATAAGAAAAAGTAGAAAAGCCATCTTTCAACATTATGCATTATGGTATGAAGTATAAAAGCAGCCAATAGTATCTAATTTGTTATTAGGAAATAGTACTTATATTGTACCTTTCCGACACAAGATATTAGAATAACATAAATAGTATTCATTAATGGCACTCCAAGCCTTGGGAGCACCATATCAGAAGTATGAGCCTGAAATATATGTGCATAAATAAAAAAAAAAAACGTTCTAGAGATACTTCCAACAATATCTAACAATCTAACATCACATATACAGCATTTCAAGCGCAAATATTTGCGCCGATGGATTGAAACGAGTGCAGTGTTAGCAGACTAGTGTTGGTAATACCGAGTTTAATTGAGAAGCCAGCTCTAATTAGAAGCTCGTACTTCTTCAGATCAGTGACTGTCTACTTATGATCGTAAATAAGCCACAAGTGCTCTGGCGAAAGGCAGCGACCAAAATAAACGTGACAATATAAAGATGGGCCTTCAATATAAGATACATTTCATCATATCACGTGTGATATCTATAAAGTGGTCTATCGAAATGTGATTTGCAGTCTCTCATCATCTGTATGGAAGTTATTGTTCCGCAGCGGGAGAGTCAGTGTTTGATCAATAAAAGATTTAAAACTGCCGATCTCAAGGTATTATTTTAAAAGGAAAAGAACCCGTTGAATGATACCAAAATGAGCCCACTTCAAGATAATAACTGATGGGTTTAAAGAACGATTCGGCCAAGGATAATCAATCATTGATAAGGAGCCTTCTTCTCTGGACCAAGTACTTGTGTTTCATTTCATTCCATTCCATTCCATCGATTTCAATACTGATCACCTTCTTATGTTTGCATTGCAAGCAATGATATCCATGGCAAAGGGTACGCTTCATGCTCCTCATTTGGGCCCAAAGCAAACTGCCGGTACTCACCATTACCTTTATGAGCCTTTACATGATGAATAAAGAAAATCATATTCTATACTATATAAGGAGGGGGTGTCCAAGTTAGGGGTGGAGCCATTGAGGGAGTGATTGGCGTTTATAAAGGCAGCTAAGGAGAGCAGCTGAAGCGTGTACTCGAGTTACTCCTGTTTAAGGGCGGAGGCATCGCTAATGGCCGACAATCTAATACCCAAGTTGTACTGGCTCACCCCACTGCCTGAATCCCACATCTTAACCAAGGATCCAATATGGGGTTGCTGCTCTATAGTGGGGGCTGATACACCCTGGCCACACCGTACCCCACCACCACATCACTATTTAATGTTGAATGGTGGGGGCATAAGTGGCTAGCCTTGAGCTGTGTGCGATTGAATACAGGTAAATAGATTACACCCCATTTACCTTGGATCAACGAAGGAACATAGGAACAGGAAATTCCAGTAGAATAATAATGTTGAAGCGGTAGATACCACCTATTCAGGTATAAACATCCTCCATTCAGCAAGGCTAGATTAGTAGAATCTCGCCCTGGCTTGGGAGGATGGGTATAAGTGCATATATTTGGACCCCTCCACGATGTTGAGACTTTTAGGTAAAAGTAAATGCGGCATTACAACTCATTTACTGCTTGAAAACTTCATGTTCTATATGAATGCGTATTCATTTGATTTAAAACAAAACCATTTAATTTCTATCCCAACTTACCACACAAAACGAATCGAATCGAAAAGATGTTCAGTCATCGCTCAATGTTGCGAAATGGAATGGTTTCATGTAATGAAATAACAATTAAGTGGAAGAGTTGTTTGACGACGACAGCCATAGAAAAGGATAACAGTATTTTGTAATTAAATACAAATAACGATGTTTCGGGAGCACAACAGTGACAAAAATGGACCATATTCTCGGCAATGGCACAAACGTCCTCCATGGTATCACTGAGCGCCTTGCAGAAGGGTGCTTTTCTAAACCTAATCAATATCCTCAGTGATCTGAGAGATGCTTTTCTCCTGCCAACAAACCCAATATTCAAATGAATTCAGCGACACACTGGTCTCAGAGAATCATGGCCCGCGAACAATAGATTTTGGAAGGAAAGGGGGATCCGGTTGGGTGACACCATCTCATGCAACATGAAAGGGTTGCTAGGATATTTGTAGTGCAACTCGTGTTCTTGATTAGAGTCCCCGCCACATCTCATCTCTCCCTTCCTCCGCCCGTCTAATTTCAACTGAATATAAGACTACCTCTTTGTGATCAATGGTGCACCACCCCAATAACCCCCTGCCTCCGTCTATTCCACCGTTAATAGCAAGCAATCGAGTCCAAAACATAAAATTCAGCACCCATAATAATCCATACGTTGCGGCAGGAAAACTTAACATCGGAACCTTAAGCAGGATTCACGCTCCGAGCCTGATTCGCTTTGAATTATTTACCTCCCCGTGGCAAAAGGAGGCAAACAATACAGGTACTGTGTATTCAGTGGATGGATGTAAACTTATCAATTGTTTACCCACATGCCCCTGCAAAATCCAATTGATACTAAAAGGGACCTCAGGGTTTTATGATAGGCGAGGCGATATGTCTGTGTATATCAATTTTCAATTCACGGGAGGGATGAATGATGTATATGCTATAGCGGGTAGCAACACATTCATATACAACAAGAGGTGGGATTACTTGATATGCGAACCGGCACACTATAACATTAGCAAATATGCACATTTTAGGTGGCCTTGTTTGGGATAAAGCCCAAGACCGCATGCCACTATAGGCTAGAGTCCTGTATAGACGACCTTGGCCGCAAATTGGGTTTGGCGCGATGACATTCGTTTGCGTCAACCAAGTACACCATCTTGGAATAACAATGCTGTGCACGGGAGGCGAGATCGTACCCCCCGAACCGCGTAATCAAGGAGATTGTGCCATAATTCCAGCGCAGCATTAATTAATGGATTGTGTGGGATAAGTGACAAAGCAATCGTTACTATACGGTAAATATCGTGCATGAAAGAACATCTATGTCTAGACGATATTAACAACCTGAAACACTGCCACTCCTGTGACTCATGGGCACCTGTATTAATTAGTAAATATGTGATCATGGGGTACCTTATATTAAGACCAACTTTGGTCATTAAAATTATTGCATGATCTCTCATGAAGAAGCATCACTCTGACAAACCGACTACTAATACTTTAATATTTTGATCCGGACTACATCACATAAGCTACAAACATCCAGCTGCAAGAGAATAACTCCAAACGTTAAAGTTGCCCTAAATAAAGATTCTGAAGTATCTTGAGAAATGCTGGGGTGGCAGCAAAGTCGATCGATGAATTCAAAATATCGCACGCAAAATGTATATATTATATAATGCATCTAAATCAGGGTAAAACTGAAATCCCATAGATGGGATTTTCCATTTTTTCTCTTTTCCCTGAAGGAGTTTGAAAATGTTTAGGTAAGTGTATTAGTTCCATTCTAAAGGCCCACATTATGGGACAATCTCACTTCATTGTATCGGCCTTTAACCGTCGTATTACACGTGGCAACGACCTCCAGTAGATGGAACGGGAAAGGACAGGTTTGCTATCTCGACTTCATGCCCAGCATCAGTGAGCAGGGCATTCATTCATCGATACAGCTCTGAATTGGGCATAAGATCTTCGAGAGGAGTCCTGAGGGAAATGGGAGTGGCAATTGGAAGTATCTCAATATGGAGGTAACAGATGCAACATCGAGAATAGCACAAGAGTGCGAAAGATTCCTATGTTTTAGTTGGTAAAACATCCATGCATCCACACTGGCCACTGGCTACTTTCTCACCCTTTTTGTTTTTAGATAATTGGACGAATGACAAATCGGTGTTATTAGCGTATAACACAGCACGGAAACAGCGACCAACCAACTATGTCAACAAACGAGAGGACTACTGTTTGCGATGGTCATTTTCGTGGAGCTATTGGACATAGTTCTGTGGTGATAAGCTGTTCCTCTGGGAATGGAGATGTGTTTTTAGCCATGTACCTGACCACTACAAACATTGTCCAGTCTGGGCGGCAGTAAATAAGAATCGCCACCAAATCACCATAACAAAGGAGCGTTATATTGACATATCATATTTATTATATTTAATATAACAGGAGCCTACGAATGGCTAACCCACACACAAATAATCCATATGATATATTTGGATAATAATTGATTAGGGGAAAAAATCACAAACATATGCATAAAACACATGATATTAATTTACATATATTATTTTTTCATATCATACTACGTCGAATGAAAAGTGGCGATCTCGAACAATAACTAGTCTGCTAAACGTGTGAGTGAATGAAGGTCTGTCAGCTGAAGGTCATACTGGTGTGAAATACATGAAAAAGACTCGTCCAGGGCTATATATATGTGAGAAATAAGGCTCTCGAGGTGCCTGATGCAATTCTCTTCTCACGTTTTTTCCCATATAACAAACTTAGCAAAAATACGCAAGTAAATGAGACAGCACTAACTGGCATCACAATAAATTAATGTGGACCTAGCAATACAGGCAAAGAAAAATTAGACATGGAAAAATTGCCAGCACCGATGTACACAATAACTCGCTGTGGTGGCTTATACCCGTTCCATTAACTAGGGATGCTGTAATGTAAAGTGCAGGCAGCAGGGCGGACTATTGGCTAAACCCTACGTAGACATTGTTATACCTAAGGTTAATCCCTGAACATACCTACCATTATAATACAAATAGGATCTTATATATGCAATCAATGTTGGCAGGCCTTCCGCAAGATTTGGAGCACTCTGCATGTGATGGTTATATTCTTAGCTTCTTTGACTAGATAAGCTTAATCATGATTTCTATTGTACACAGGCACAAAAGTAATATTTCGCCTTGTATATCTTCCTCGGGTGATATCAATACATATTGGGGGCATTTTACATAAAAGCTCCATTATTAACAACTCACGAACCACTTAAAGTATCCAACAGATAACGAAAGGTCCAGGCTTTTCGTCTTATACTTGAATGGGTATCTGCCAAAAATATGATGTCGCCTAGACTTGACATTTACAACATGGCAAGCGGATAGTGGCAACGATTGTCAGGAAGCTGGATACAGATAAAGTCCCCTCATGATCCATCCCCTGTACTTTAGAGCACGCCAAAGTTGGGCAGCAGGGGGCAATTTAGGGATTTCCTCGAGAGGGAAGCTGTGAAGGTCGAGTTAGAAACTTTTTTAAATGTTGTAATTTGAACTGGACTATTTTTATCAGTTTATCAGTAGCAAAGCCTATAAGTATATTGGATTTGTTTCGTGGTATGCAAAACTGTCCTTATTTCTTTGGGACGATTTTTATATCTAGATATCAGAAAATCATATTTTTTTCTATATTGAAGGATCGGAAGGTGGAGCCCCTTTAAACCCCCTGTTCCACCGTCATATGGTTGTTGATGGAGAAAGACCGCCCATTCGACCCTAATAAATAGCAGGCTATTTAGCTTCAGCTGGTACCTCGAATCGAAAATGTTGGTAAACCATTATATCAAGTGGCATTCAATGTACAGCATGGACCTTCATCAAAAGTCAAGGTTTAGCGGCAGGAAAAGGATGCCAACTGCTGTAGGGACGTACCAGGTCCTGAATGCATAATACCAGATAGTGATACTCACAATCAATACCATCTGTACACACAGTCCGTCTCCAGGTTATATTCATGGTACATGAAATTATAAAACCAGTGAAATTGTTCATGTTCACAGCCATTAGAAAACGCAGACTCACCTGCAAAAAAACAAAGGGGCATGGTTAGATGCATGGTAAAACACAAGAAAATAAAAACATGATAAATTTACACTGGCTAGACTGGAATGTTTTATGGTCAAGGAAGTATAGCTGAGTATTTACAATATACCAATATGTAACAGGCGAATGACTCATAACCAAGGCGTGCAACTTTACGTATGAAGTGGGGATTATGCTGTATCGATTGTCAACCATTGGCCTCGAATAACGTGAGGGTTGGTTGAAATTCGAGATGTTTTAGGTTTATGCAATACATATTTCGAGATGTTTTAGGTTGATGTAATACATATTCCGACCCACGTCCCTTCCTTGTAATCTTTAACCAAGTTTAACCTTCAGGAATATATCAATGCATAACATAATTTTCAAGACCACACGAAATAATGTTCTATTTCATGATGACTTGACAAACGGAATAATACTTTATAATACTTATTAAGAGCATTTTAGCAATATATCATTCAAACCAATCACCGGAGCATCGCCATAGAATTAGCAATAGTACGGCGTATGATGCAATTCCAAGAAATACTAAAACCAGCATGCCTACATATTTTGTTATTACATCATAACTTAAATTGCAATTGCTTCCACCTCGGAGCATAGGAAGTGTAGAGACGGGTAACATGGCCAAAAACGATTTTCCAAGTACAGTGGGCATTTTATAATATGTTTAATCTGTATGACAAGACAGGCAGGGGGTTGCTTGCTGATACAGGGCGAGGAGCTCAAGTACTATAAGGGCCAACCGAGCATATAATAGAAGGAGCAATGGGTAAGGATCCTCGGCAAGGGGTTATGAGAGCCCCGTCTGGTGATCAAGGTTTCATCCGCCAGGCACTTCAGGCCAGAAGTAGTTTAAGAGAGGATGCCTTAGAAAGACAGATTTACTTAAGATGAGATGGGGCTAAGGGGCTGACAGCGCAAATCATCGTCTATAGAAGTGATTAGGGCTCTCCCCTGTGTGTAGATGGAACCAGGCTGTGCAGGCTGCATGATAGTGGGGGAAGTACTTACAGCTATAGGTTCGGACCGCAAGGGAAACCCTGTTATGGGCGAGAAAAAACATCCTAACCCAATCAAGTGCTCCATGATATGCAGTGATTGATACCAAACAATAATTACATATTTCCTATGCTTATACTTGAATGGATATATATGTAAAAATAAATACATTGGAAAACGCGTTAGAATACATGTATGTTCTTTTGTTTCGATGTTCTAAACATAAATTATCAATACACCTAAATAGATTCTCTTTTGTAACTTTAATCCCCAGGGTAATAACATGCCTAGGTTAATTAACACCTACAACCTTGCACCAGCCCATCATTGTCTTATAACGTTTCACGGACTACAATTCTCAAAGGCTATGGCACTATAAGTGGAAACAGAAATGCTGACCACTTCTGAATTACCTCGCTCCAAACAGCTTCTTTCCTGACAGCTTTTTCTTCCACTTTCATTTTATCTTTCCCACTTTGCCGATAAAGTAGTCTCCAAAGAATAAACCAGGTAATTGTGGGACCTCGCTGTTGGATATTTTTCTCAGGTCTTTTGTGTCCACTGCAGAACTCAAAAGCTTTCGAACATTAAGTCTGATTTTAGCAATCGGAGGAATATCTCTGTCTCTCAAGAGAAAGTACGGTAAAGGTCTAAGTGTTTGGGGAATACAGATATGAGCGTGGTTCGCTGATGTCTTTGCTTATCAACAGCATACGGCAGTCCGTTTGAGGCAGATCTTAAAAAGGAGCTCAGGACCCAGAGGAAAGATAAGGATAAATTGACATCATTAAACGATAGCGTTAGCACAGGATTAGTGAAATGTAATCTCGGGAAAGATGACAGTAAGCTGGGAATGAAAAAACAATGATATCAGGTGCACAAAGCACACATATCAAAATTGGAGGCAATTAATTGCTTAACTGCAACCTTGAAAGAATTAAAATATACAAGGCAATGAAATAAATGGTTTCTTATTTTTCACGACAAAAAAAGTTTTAAGAGTAATAAAACATAGTGCCAAGGAGTACATCCTCGGCCGGCACTGACACAGGTCCTGACCTGCAGCAAACGCTACTTTTTCTCTGCCCCGATTGCAGTAGGTTTTCATGCGCCACTAAGACCATCCAAAGGTCTGCAGCGGGTCGATCCGGCTGCCATCAATCGTTACACCCTCAATTAATTCACGACAGAAACGACCATCACTCCCTCGTTGTAAGCCGCTCTCAAGGGACCAATGCTAACACAGCAGCATAGTTGCCTTACCGTGATACGATTGGAAAAGAATACCAGGGGCCAATTTCTCTCAATAAATAGTAGTCCCCAAACAATATGGAAAGCCGGAGAGATCACACACACTATATAGGACGACTGGTCAAATGCTGAGGGTGTTATACTTATTTACCTTAACGCGCCAGTGTAATCCTGACCTTGTGTGTGTGGTGTGTGTGTGTGTGTGGGGGGGGGGGGCATATCCCGTTTAGATTCATCCAAAATCGTTGAAATTACTTGAGATATTCTATAGCTTTATAGACAAATAGTCATATCTAATAATGGTCGTCCGACGACCATCCTCGGGAAAACTACAACACGTAATATTAATGGAAAACAGCTATATTAATTTGTTAGTAGGAGATTTTGTAAGAGATAAGGAGAATAACTCCTACAATTTAAGGGGGTGGGTTTTTTTTGTGTTTTTTTTAAAGAGAGAAATAGTGCACAAATAGATGGTCCTGATAGTAATTCACATTGGTAGCTGCCCGAGGGTCGGGACGTCTGTAGCTTCGTTTCATTATTATTGGTCCTGATAGTAAGTACATTTATTGCGTTCCAACTTAGAGTATGGGCATATTCCGGTTGATACAGGGCGCGATACAGAACAAAGCAATGCGGTACGTACATCGTTCTGTGTGAAATCACTAATAATGACAGTGTGCTAGGGCTATTCTTAGAACTGGCCATGTCAATTATGGCTTTTGCTAATGCACCTTAAATCCATCGTTACATCAATGCGTATAAACATTTATATAAGTATAATCCGCGACAGCAGGATTGTTGATAGTATGTGCATGGATATGAGTATTGTACAGTACTAACAAGCAGGTCAATTTCTGGTGGGGTCTAGATATATTTGATACAAATTCAAGGCTTTAATACGGAATTAATTAAATACTGGTCGCGGTGATTGATCTATGTGGAAACAGCCACAAAAGAGGCAGCACTGAACATATGAATATGCAATAGCATACTGTCAAAAGTATGTTAAGGTCACATTTTTCTAATGATCCTTCGATCCATCCATCGTCATGACCTTTAAAGAAGTTAATTATAATCTCAAGTCCTTTAAAGATATCCTGCTTGAGGGGACGTACTTCCAAGTCCACCATTTTGAATCTCGATTCGCATGGAATTATGGGAGTTGTATGTCAATGTAAAAGCTAAAAAAAATATCTTATGTTCAGAATGGATTATTCAACAGTGATCTCATGTAAATAGTCATACGTTTTACACGTTTTCATAGAACAAGACTTCGTCTTTCCCATCATGTATTTGGCTTTTATAGATCACTAGCAAAGTACCCGTCGGACGGGGGTAGGTTCTCTATGAAAGGCATGGTAAAAGAATGGGTAGGAACTGTTAGATAGAAATCTCTCACCCTCTTCCACTCACTCGGTCTCCCCTCTTCTCTCTCTCCCTGTCCCTACCTTCCCCCTCTCCCCAGCCCTCTCATCTTCTCTGCCCCCCTACGCCTCTTTCCCTATACGTTTGCTCCGGTGGTTTTTGACCCATCCCCAAGTCTCGCACTCAGTCTCTCTCTCTGTCCAGAGTATTTCCGCGAGATTAATTTGGGTGTGGTGTCTTAGGCTATGTACTTGTATTATAAAGTATGGAATCTTTTTCTCATTTTCAATGCTGCCCACCACCCCAACCCACGGCTGCCCTTCCCCCTCCCCTCCTACGCTTTTGTTTTGGTGTCTAATAACCTACACATGCCTCACCCCTGTGCGAGGCATGTGTAGGCCTATGCATTGGCGCCAGCGGCGGTATTGGGAGACACCATATCGGCGCTTGTTGTTATATTTCGCGGCAATGGCCGTCAATTCGAATCTTATCACAGGCCTTGCTGGTGGCTAAATCTGATTATATCTTCTTTTCTAGACAATATTGTTCCAGTAATCACTAGCTAATATCGTTGCTTACTAATATACGGTAGGAGTGAGCGTGGATACTAAGCTGAATAAGCATGTATTTGTTTGGCAGAGACAGCTATAAATGTCGTTCTCTGTATATAGGCGTTTGACCGTGATAACCGGTACGACTGCTTTCGGCCTTTTGATTCTGCCGTTGGCAGCTTCTGTCTTACAGAAGCGGTGGGTCGCGGGAAGTCTAGCTGTCTGTCTGTCTCTTCCTCTCAAGTGCCGAAGGCGCTTGTCTCTCTATAACCTCTGCTCCCTCTCCCTCTCCGATTCCCCCACCCTCTCCCTCCGCTTCCTCGCTCCCCCCCTCCCATTCTTTGAGACGGAAAGTCATGTGATTGCAGGTGGCGCTGCGAACCAGGGATTGACTTTTGAGCGGTATTGGGTGCATGTCCCATAGAGCTCAATAGTAAACTTTGGAGATTTAACCCCCCAAAAAATATAGAAAACATTCGTCAAATATTAATTGCTTTCATTGACTCTAAGTTTGATATTGTAAGTACCACACATGTTGAGAGCAAAACAATTTTTCATTGTTATCATGTAGAAACAGGAGTGTAAACTTTGGGATTTTAATATGGGAGCCTATGACCAGTATGGGGGCCGACGTCAGTATGCAATCCCTGCCGTATCTGTCACCCTTTCCAACGCACTTCATTCATAGTTTAAAACCTCATCTTTCTTGGACAAACTATGTTGAAATTAAAAGTTCTCTGGAAAGGGATATTCTTATTAAGATATGTGTAAAAGACATTGTCCTGATAGACAGCATAAATGATAGTAAGATTTAGAATTAGTTTTATGAAAACAGTACCCGTTGCACCGCTACCGGAACTCGCTTCCCGTCTCAAAAATCTGATCTCTCCCCCACCTCACCCTCTCCCTCCCTCGTTTTCCTTCTTCACTCTCCCCCTCCCCCTTCCCTCTTCTTCTTCCGCCCCTCGTCTAAACCCACTCCCTCCCCTCGTTTCCCTCCCCTTTTTTGTCTCTCATACCATTTTCCCCCTCCCCCTATCCAATTCCCCCACCCTCTCCCTCCCTTTTTCTCCTATCTCTCCCTTCCCCTTTCATGATTTTGACTTTGATCCATACAAAAGGCTATAAATATCGGGGATATCCCTATTAAACAAAAGATCCTTGCATTATTCAGTAAAAATGTTGCTAAATATTTGTATGCCAGACTTGAACTATATCCATCCCAGCATGCACTGTAATAGAGAGCGCGGTGAGACATGCAAACCGGCAAACCGGACCGATTTGGCTCATAGCAAATTTGGTGGTCATGTCACAGACGAAGGATAGAATATATTCCTTCTCCTTTATTTTGCAACTAATGAATGACAAGCTTGTGTTTTTCATCTTCTCATGGCGACACGATTAGATCCAACAAGTTCACTAATAAAGATTCGTCAAACACTAATATATGGCCAGTGCTCATACCACGCCAGATAAATAAGTAAAAATGATAACGGGCAAAGCAGATGGACTTCATTATACATAATATTACTCTCTTCCCCGTCTTTTCTTAAAAGTGTTGGATGAAAATCGCCCGAAGGCATGGCGCAGATGGGGAGCAAAACAATGAAGATAGCAATAGGTTGTCCTTTCATCCTGACAGAATCTCCAGCACTGGCAATTGCAGAGATTTGCTGGAAAAAGTAACCAAGAAATAAAAATGGCTAGTTCTTCATCCAATTCCCCCTGGAATTCTTAGGAACGCTTCCAAAATAAAAATAAATGTCTAAAAATGGTCCGCCCATGTTGCTGGAAATATTGGAACATCGGAGCGGTTGGTTGGACCAGGACGGACGTATTGATCGGCAGGGTACAAAAAATGGCTGTTTCAAGAGGAATCCACATGGAAGGAAGACCCAAGACTTGGCCAGCACAATAAGATTTAGTTGAGAGGTACTTATTTGCTGTTATTATATTACACTGACAATATCTAGCTAATAAGAAGGCCTTATGTGGTAGGTCAATGGAAGTTAAAGATACTAGACACTAAGAGAAGAAAGGAACCTAGACAGTTTAAGAGAAGCCTCCTCTTCATTTCTGAATATTTGATTTGACGCTCATAACAAAACTTCCTTCAGAATTCAGTAATTAATTCCAAAATGAAAATCCTCATTGGCGGAGATGATCTGCCTAATTGTGCCCATAAAACACAGCTAGCAATAAGCAGGACTTACAGAGATTAGATGGGTAGGCGTATCGGAGGGCAACGGTCTATTGCCAAGGTAGTGGCATCATGGAAAGCAAAGCCCGGGCCGACGAGGAGATGATTCTAGGAGCCTTTCTCAATGAGGTCATTACCCCGGTATCCTAGAACCAGGGCACTTACCATGTAATAAGCACACCAGGGCAAACACAACGGTGCTGGGATATAGTGAGATAGCATGCAAACTGGCAGATGAAACGTTTTGAATTGGAATATTTTCTCAACATTACATTTATGAAAATAAATAATTTGCATCTGTTTTGAATGACAGACACCATCATGTGAAGGCCAAATCTGTAGTCAGGATATTGGCCAGTTGGGTTGCAGGGGTAAGGAGAGGGCTGGTGATTCGATCGACAGCAATACATTCATAATTTATTGGTGTTTGAAATAAATCAACACAGGCTAGCTTGACTATCAGAAGAAGACAGTTGCATCGTCCAGAACCAAGTCTACGATGTAACTGGAACTAAATAAAATCGGTCCCAATTAAAATATAGATGTACATACATTCGATTGATAGTCAATCAAATATGAAATTGGTATGGATCAAGTTAGTGGCAACGCTTAAAATACAGATACCACGACCGGATATTAACTTTCATTGGCAATTTACATGGATCTTTACACAGGATATACCTTCATTTGTATCCATCGATGTTGGAATATTTTAACAGAATGGCTAAATAAGTTAAATATTTGAACGTTCCCCTCAAATGCTCTGCTGTTTCCACTGTAGGGAGCCTGAGGAAAGATTAACAATGGGAGGAATCAGAGCTTTTTATGGAGCAGGTTGACCTCAAGTTATTGGTCTGGCCACTCTGGTATGCAGGAGATGTGCACGTTTAATAGGTTAGGGAATGCAGTCATAGGCTCGCAGAAATAACTCCACTAAATGAAGAATTTATTTATAAACGGGAAATGAGTTTCATTGGCGATGAATGAGAGACTCTTGGACCTTTACACCTGTTCTCAACTCAGAAATGATCCCATACGTCACGTCACGTCAAGATTTGAAGATCTTCATGAAGTTAAGTCCCCATCCGAGCATAAATATTTGCCATTTCGGGGCAGCAAATTTGCCGTCATTGAGTATTCAATAAATTGTGAGACACTCTTTAAACTCAATTTATTGATTCAGTTATCGTCTTGGTCTAAACTTTGTCTAGGGCATTGGTCAAGTATGAAATGAATTTCAGTAATGAAATTCAATAAGAAAATAATTACATCAACAATTAATACCATGAATATACTTCTAGGTGTAAATCATGATTACTTTATTCAGATGACATGTTAAGTTCCACTCATGAAAACAAGTCAATTTTGATAAAAGAACAAAAAAGGGAAATAACCTTGCTCTGTATGACAGCATTACCAGGGATAAAATGCATGGACATACCGAGAATGCTTATTCATCATCCTTGTCGCAAATTCAGTTAAAAGGTTTACTGATTCATGATCGGGAATAGTCTTTGTGTATGGTGTCATCTAACGGAAGAGCAGCCTTCAAAAATACATCCATATACCATGGAAACTACTAGATGAAAAACGCCCTTTCGCATGTGGGGAGGTATTTTTCAGAGCAAACCTGCCTTTGCTATAGCACACTAATTAGAGGGTAGTAGCCAGACCATTTTCCGAGTAAGAGTGGCCAGTGAGAGCAAGCAAGCGTCTCATCAGATTAAAAAGCTGCAGACAAGGCTGTTCATTTGTTAGATGCTTGTTACTGGCTACAGCTGCTAATTCAGGCCTCACTTCCAACCTACTTCTGATCTATTCATTAATGCGATACTCTTCCGTAACCTTGCTCAGAATGGAACATTTAAGTATTAAGTATTAATGGTAGTTAACAGGTAGGGCGACGACTGGGACAGATTAAAAATGACACTTTCCCTGACACTAATTAATCAATTCATTAATTTTGTTCGATCATTCTTATTTGTACAAAAAGATTATAACTATCAATGAATGAGACGTGGGTGTAGTCTTCTGGACAAAATTGCAGCCATGGAGGGCCCAACAACAATAGTAAAGTAATTATCCTTCCCTTCTTCAGTTCAGAGAAAGAAAGACAAATCTAGGTATGTATTAGTGGAGTGACATCTAACTTCAGTTTAAAACACTCGGCTATCTCATTGTACAGTTGACTGAATATGTACCACTTCATGAGCTCTCAGGTTTATCACAGCAATTTATGTAAGAGGAATTCTGATATCAAGCAATACACATGTATGGCTGTGTGTATTACATAACGAGTGTCTGTAATATAGAGGCAAAGGCAATGTCAATGGGTGGCCATTTGAATACGAATTCTTTGACGATGTACGTATTGTGTGGTGAAGGCTGTGTGAGTGTTTCACATGAAAACAAGTTCTACCTGTATCGACTTCGCCAGATATAAACTAAATGCGTGGTATTACATCATGATTGAATACTTATTTCTTACTTTTAAACACATTTAACACTAAATTGAAATATTCAATCCAATGAATAAATCCAATAAATATGACAGAATGACTTGTGTTATTGATCGAATTCCTTAAAATCTAATAGTAATTCGTAAAATACAAACCACTGATTAGTTTGAACACACAAAAAGACAACTCTTCTTGTACTTTTTACAACAGTCTATGTAATCGCCTCATCCTCCCAGGTGGGAGAGGTCGGGGACGATACTTTATCTACTGTAATTAGTAGGATCTACTAACCTCACTATGTTCGGTGCAGTAGATTCATGATTATTGGAAGCTTCTGTTACAGAAGTTACAATACTCACGCCCCACCGATTTTGCTGGTAATTTTTCTCCTGCAATATATATACTAACTGCGTTGTCACTAACGTTGCACGCATTTGGTAGAAACACTAACAAGTAATTACCCAGGGGAGACATATGTGACCCTCAGCTCAGTGACAACCTAGCTTGCATCATTTGTGAATTGGACTTGGCTAAGGAGGGTAAGCTAAAGACTTGCTACATGCCAAGAGATGCGTAACAAAATAAATTTACATAAATACAATCCCAAAACCAATCAAAATTATATACTGGCAAGCCCGATTTTCATTTTCTTCACTCCCCGACCCACCTCAATATCTGTCCACAAATATAGCTAGAGGAAACAGGTCATTATAAAATGCAAGGATCCACTCTGAAGGTGGCTAAGAAAGATGGTCTTGATCTAGTTGATTTCAAACAAATGCAAACGCGTCTTACAGCTGGCTTTGATATCATCGACCGTCAGCTAGATTTAATGCATACCACAGAAAGGCCAATATAACGGGGGGAGGAGTGTATAGACACTGTATGTCCTGTTTATGACTACCACTCGTAGTAAGGAGAGAGAAAAGAGAAAAACATGAATACCACCACATGCCAAAACTGTCGGAAAGGGATCAGCAGATTCCAGCAAGCAGGCAAGGGCAAAAAGTAGTTCATGTGAGATGTGATCATCGCTCTTGTTTCAGAGGCAACTGTGTGAAAAAACTCATTATTTTTATAATGAAGACGAGACTAACTGTTCATATTAATACTATTACCCGGGAGGCATATAAATCCCAGCTATTACATATATCTTATAGGCACTTGGAGCAAAATATTGATTGTGGACTGGTGCACTCTGTTAACATTAGTGCCTGGCTCGATTGATGGTAGTTTTACATGGAAGTTCTTCATAAAGTTCTTCAAAGAAACTTGCCAAAGTAACTACTGCGCGAATTAGAACTGTTCTACTGTAATAAACTTCAGATATCACATCAGTTCAAGAATAGGTTCAACAAGACAACGTACTACTGCCATTTGCGAGTATCTTTTGATACTAGGAGGCTAGCTCAGCTGATTAGCTTAACTGTTCATTTACTTTCTGCTTTCACTATTGTTTATATATACATTTATTCCATATTTTAGTATATAATTGATTACTGATAAGTTGATAATAAATAGTGGTTTCTTTTTGCCTTTGCAAAGTCAAAATAGTCAATTGTAAAGTCGTAATAGTTGTTTGTAAAGTCAGAAAAGTCATTTGTAAAGGCGAAATAGTCAATTATAAAGTCAAAATAGTCGATCATGAAGCCAAAATAGTCAATTATAAAGTCAAAATAGTCAATTGTAAAATTAAAATAGTCAACCATAAAGTCAAAATAGTCTTTCGTAAAGTCGAAAAAGTCAATCGCAAACTCAAAATATTTCATCGTAAAGTTGTAATAGTCATTCATAAAGTCAGAATAGTCAATCTTAAAGTCGAAATACTCAATCATTAAGTCGAAAGGGTCCAATGTAAAGTCGAAAAAGTTGTTTGTAAAGTCGAAAAAGTTGTTTGTAAAGTTGAAATAGTACTTGAGTTTCATACCCGATCGGTTGGGGGAACATACTAGACCCCTTAAAATGTCCCCTGTTCCCCCCCCCCCCCTAACTCAGAGGGACAGAAGGCCCCTAAAGTCTTGCTAAGGGCCCCTGTAGTAGGGACCAAATGCACTGCCAGAATTTGCACTTTTGTTTCAAATTCCTAACTCTACATGTACAATACTCCCAATAACCCCATTTAATGTGGAAAATCGTACAGTAGATTGAGGGCGTGAGTGTCTGAGAAAAAATAATTAAACTGGAAACTATGCAAGATATTTTTTTTAACTTTATAATTCTTTTAACATTAAACTATATATTTTACTTGCTTCACATACTTGTGTTTGATGTAAAATATGTTTATGGTTGTGAGCACCCTTTTCCAGTAGGGCCTGTATTCAAAAAGCAATTTGAGCCCCTGTTTAGACCCACGAGGTGTCTTGACATGGGGCTCAAATTTGGGATGGTTTCAAAATTGGCATTCAAACAACATTTGTTCACAATTGTACAATTCAATATTTTCCAGTTAATTCCATTTCCCAAGAGAAATGATGACAGGGTCCAGTAAAATCTAAATTTTGGACAAAATAAACCTAAAGATATGTCTCAAAATTGACATCTCAAGAGTGTCTCAATAGAGACCTCCTCAAAGGGACTGTTAAATATAGTCTCAAGATATATTTTTGTCTTCTTCTATAGATTTTAGACTACAAATTGTATGAATTCAGGGAAAATTACATCATCTCATAATGAAATTTAATTGGAAATATTTTATTATGATTTTGTTGGACTTATATTTATGAAATTTTCACCACTCATGTTATGTGTCATGCTGTCACAATTGATAACATTAACTGAAATTCTAATCAGGAAGTCCCAAATAACCACTCTCTCCTAAAGGATGAAGTTTTCCCATAAAAATAGCTAATGGTAGATACTTGGTTTAAGGTATATTCTAAGGCCTATTTTAAGCAGTGACTTATTGTTTCTTTTTCATTCATATGACCAAAAACACATAATCCTAGAACAGAAGTGAAGAAAAATGGCATTTATTTTGGATTTTACCCAACATTGTTGGTCTTAACAGTATGATATCATAATGGGAACAAATATGTCCATGTTTGGTATAAAGGAGCACTGTATATTTCTTAATTGTGTGAATATTATCTTCTCAAAAAATATATTAGAGGGTTGCCGTTTTTCTTAGATAACTTAAAGTAGTGGAGCTTTATTTCATGGTCATTAATTAAATTAACTGTTATGCAATGTGATAGCATCCAAACAGGCAAATTTTGGAAGATTTTTACCTCAACTGTGCCCCCCCATGACCCCTCTTCTGGTACCGCCCCTGGTTTGAAACCAATGATAAACTGATGAAAACATTCTGTCAATGGGAAGCCTAAGGAACCGACAAGTCCAAGCAGTGGAACAGGCCTATTAGCGCACTGTGCCACATCTTCAATCATCTGTTCCACTCCCTTCCCTATCCTTTGGCAATATGGGTTGCAAAGAGAGTTATCTTGGGAAATTAGCAAGAAGATCTGAGCAAACAGATACATCAGATACAAGGCAGAGGCCCGCCAGGTTAGAGGCTATGTCTATACTAGTTATAATTTCTGCTATTACATAGCCAGAAGTTACAGCGATTAAGATAGTCCAGGTCCCAAGTAAATAAATAATATAACACCTCTCAGTCAATCATTTTACAAGAGCTATACTTTATTACATCTTCTATACAAACAGCGCATGTGAAGGTGAAGTAGCACACTTCTCAACGCCTGGAAACCTTCCACTAAGCTTAGCTTAGCTTTCCTCAAATACAAAGGTCACGAGAGCAATCATCACTATAATAATCTGTCTTGCTGGCCATGCCAGAAACAGTTTTATGTAATATGTACCCATGCAGGAATGGGTGCAAAGCTTTCTTCCATACCTAGGGCCACGGGGATCACAAGAATACCGGATAAAGTGCAATCAGATTTGTGCTTCATTCTCTACTATATTGGGCTCTCTTCTACCTCACATATTTGAAACAATGTTCTTCACCCAGTGCCACGACTTATAATTGGGGGTGAAAGTGGTTGAGCAGATATAGTATTTATACAGGGGTATATATACAGGTTATTACCACGTCCATGGCCATAACGTTTATTCAAGCACTATACAACTGCTTTTATTGACATAAGGTGGGCAAGCAAACTCAGTCTCACAACCTCTCAGATCAGATAAGAATGGTATGACATGTCAGGGATTGGACGACTACTGCTCTAATGGCTTTCCTGGCCCTGGAGTAGGCGTTCCAATGGGATTTTGGCGGTTTGGAGCAAAAGGCTTTTGCCCAGTTGGGAGGCACTCTCTCAACTCTGAGCCCAGGTCTGAGACTTTACATAAGTCATTCCAATGAATTATAGCAACTTTATTGTAAAAGTATTATGAAAATCGATTGCAGGTTATTTTTTATCAATTCAGAAAAAAAAGACTTCCTTCAACCTCACCTTGAAAAGAATTGTCCATTTAATATTCAGTATCGATTTTTTTGATATAATGCTAGTAATTCAACAAGAAGAAGAAACACAAGCTCTTGCTTACAAGTATAAACGAGGCTTTCGAATATTTAAGTATAATTTTTTAAATATAAGTATAAGTGGATACAAGTATATTTAGAAAGCGAAATGAGATCGGCAAGTTATGTGCGCGGGGTGGGGGAATAAGGTGTTTTTAGGCTCGAGGAGGAGGAGGAGGAGGAGGAGGAGGAGGAGGAAAAAAGAAGGAGGAAGAGGAGGAGGAGGAGGGAGAAGGAGGAAAAAAGAAGGAGGAAGAGGAGGAGGAGGGGAATAAGGTGTTTTTTAGGCTCGAGAAGGAGGTGGAGGAGGAGGAGGGGAATAAGGTGTTTTTAGGCTCGAGGAGGAGGAAAAAAGGAGGAAGAGGAGGAGAAAGAAGAAAACAGAGGTGAAGGAAAATAAGGAGGAGAAGAAAGGAACTGGAGGAAATGAAAAGAGGCTTTAGGGCGTAAAAATTAAAATCCTACCGCAGCAAGTGCGTCAAACACTGTCAGCTGCAAATGACCAAATAGGGATCTCAACAGCAATGGCAACTCGAGGTCGTGAGACAGCCCTCGAGACCGTCTTTGACTCTGACCAATTGGTATAAGCGAGGCAATAAGCCTTGCTAAAAATGAAAACATCAATTCTCGGTATCTCGATTACAGTTTGTGGTGTGCATAGTTAACACCAGTGATAATTGGCGCCCCCACCACTACCCAGAAGCTGTCAAAGAAGCTTCCGGTTTCAGTGCTAACACCAAATATTTGTTAGACAATGGACTCCTGTCTCGTAAATTTTTTATCAATTAGGAAAATTCTAAAGCCTGCTTTTTGCTGACATCGTTGCAATTCTTTTGGTGAATAATATTAGTTTATACCTCGAATACATACTTTTCTGTAAGCATTGGAGTACGCAGAACCATAGTGCGGCACCACCTCACTAGCATTTGACCATAGTTGGATGTAGCAGAGGAAGAATGCGCTGCGTCCAGATTAGTTCCAAATTTAAACATTAGGCGGCGGCTCGATTGAATAGTGGTATTCGAGAAACGGAAAATTTCTAAATAAACCAGTCCTAGAGGTATAATACAGCTCTAGCACTTTTGCATATTAAACCAAGAAATGATTCCACCTTTATCAATCTTAGCTTCTATACACAATATTAAAAACTATATTTGGCCAATAACCCAGTTATGGAAATGTCCAGCTCTGATTGGTAGCAAGTACCATTCTAATATTTATTCCATTATCTCCTCTTCTTTTTTCTCATTCGCTGTCTCCTTTTGATTCTTGGGCATTACGTTTGTAAATCTTTTTTGCCCATTTGTCAAGCTCCGAAATAACATAAGGGTAGTAACATAAGTTGTAGGGAAATGCTTTTAACGTGAAGGTTATCCACGCAAACATTACAAAATATCCAGCTAAAACTTACAGGTCTTACAGAGACAGAGGGAATATGCTTCTAATATATAAAGGCAATCACCACACCTCAGAATCAGAAAATCTCGTTGTAAATACACTGATAGGGATACAATCACCTTAAAGGCATGGGTTCTCAATATGAGATTTAATGGTTCAAATTACGTGTTAGACTTGGACCCAAGAATCAGGGTCGGGAGTTATGTAAAGACACTGATATGCATAATGGACATAGGTTGCATGCGTTTACAGTTATGCAATGGATGAGGTAAACAAATTCCGTTTAGGACACAGAGAGACAGATATATTCTAAGAAAAAGACGAAAGACAAAGGGATAGAAAGACAGATTCGTGTATTTTAAAACCATGTCGATGTCCTATTCAAAACTAGCCCCGTGCTGTAGAGACACAAATTGACATTGACAAATTGACGACTTGATGGTTATAACCTATGAACAAAGTGTCATACAATCCCTGAGATCGATCATTATAGCCTTTGCTTTGTAGGTAACTAATGATATATATTTACCACAACCTTAGCTTCCTCGTTCCCTAGCTGCGCTTCACCAAAAATATATCTTGTTAGTTACAACACCCAACATAGCAGACTAGCTATCATTAGACTTATTGAAAGACATTCTAAACTGGGAAATGTTCTGGTGAGTTTGTTAAACACTGGGAAGCGCAGTGGAAGACCTTAGATATTACAGTATTCAGCCAATTTCAGGTCGCCCTAAACCTATAAAAGAGTATCATACCTCGAGGTCCTTTAAAAAGCACTGGGTGCTACATCAATACATTGATTGGAGCGAATTAAGAGAATATCAATATTTATATAGACATCGACCTGAAAGAGTCGAGTTAGTAAGTTAGAGATTTTGATTCACAAGAAAACCTCATCTTTAACTGGTGATATTGTATAGTGATTACACCCCTGCCCAGTTGTGTCAACCCAAGCAATGAATATATATATGCAATTGCAGGATGTTGAATTATTAAACACGATTCAGACATCTCTACAATACATAGCATGCATGCCCATGAATGTTGTTGTGCCTGTAAGGGTGGGCCGGTGCTCAGGCCAGGCGCTACACCCTTGAGAAATTTAAACGAACGAATCCAATCCCATGACCCATGCGGACACCACATTCTGGGAGTACTGATACCAATGTAATGAATGGACTCTGACTCTCTATATCAGCTGATCAACCAAAGAGAGGATAGGACCGGTAACGCTGGACCATATTACTTATAGGCCTATATAATAATCTATGGATCAGTCTAGCCAACACATGCAGTGTGCAACATAGTGAATTTGGAGATGAGAGACCGTCGGTCTCTGCCAAATTGTAACAGTGGAGACCGAAAAGATTTTACAGAGACCAAAGATAAAGTCTGGTTCATAGATAGGGTTCCCGTGGTCCAGAGCAGTTTGAACATTTTATCACTTGGAAATTTCATTGGAGACCGTCGGGCCCTGACAATTATCAATTTCAGAGACCGACGAAAATTCAATGGAGACCTGGGCGTCGGTCTCTGGGTTATGTTGCACACTGCACATGCATTGTGCTTAAATAGTTGGGAGGAAAATAGCCCATAGGCCTATTGGTTGGGGATATTTGTTTATTATATTTTCTATGGCCAATAATAATATGAAATCATCACAACGGGAATGCCACACATCATAGGAAATTCGTTTACTGTAATACTACTACTTGAATACACGTTTGAACTGTAAGACATCCAGACCAGGATTATCGACATCAATTGATACATTTCTTGAATATGAGTAATAGGAATAGTATGATAGTAATACCGTATTTCACCGATAAAGCGCCGGGTCCCTAAAAAGGGCCTGTCCCTAAAATGCGCCTGGTATTTACCACCATGAAATAAACAAGCGCTGGCTCCGAAAAAGCGCCGGAAGGTGTGTGTGTGTGTGGGGGGGGGGGGGGGGGGGGTCGAGAGAGAGAATGAATCTCTGTTTTGCCCCATCTTATATAACTCAAATCAGTACTAATTAATGGCGGAAATTAATTGTCTGCTGAAACCAAAATGTAATTCGAGGTCGATAGCCTAATAGGTTGCCAGCATTACCAGCTCTATACTCTATTCCGCAATGAGTTACTTCATACATCCTCCATAGGCAAGCCCTCTATTCTGCAATGAGCTACTCCATACTAGAGTAGAGCTGTCAGTAGAGCAGGGAGCAACGGAGCGAATACCAACTGCATATGGGAGGTACATGTAGTCAACAACTACCGCAGGTAGGTCTACGACAGGCCAGGTTGGGCAACCTAACTAATAGTCCATTTGCTTATGTCAAAAAAATGGCTCCCGTGTGAAATTCATGTTAATTTTTGCAGACAAACATTTTTTTGAAGCATTTAATGAGCTGAATTCAAAAATCGATGTCTGCAATTTTTTTAATTATTTTATCATACCGAAATTCAAGATGGCGTCCAAGATGGCTACTTCGACAGTAAATGCACATAACTCTGGTTCTAATTAACATAAATGAATGATTTTGGTGTCCATTTCTATGTTTTCTATGTCAGGGAATCCAATGAAATAAAAATAAAGTTCAAGGCACATGATGCCTTTCTGCTAGGGGGCGCTATAAGTAATTTTTCACACATTTTCCTAAGAAATGGTAAGAAATACTTAAAATATCATTTAATTCTTATACACAAATAATTTATTCATTTTATTAAAGCAAAATATTCAATATCTTGTTAGTTATAACATTGGCAGTTCATTATTTATGACTTTTTCACTATTAGAATAATTGATAATTCCTGGGAATTCAGCCACAAATTTGGGTCCTTCCACATAGTAATTCAATCTTTAGTCCAGGCAATCTATGCCAAAAAAGGGCTAAACCTGGAACAAATTGCAACAGGTTTCTCAATGGTTTTGGATAGTATGAGTGCCCCTTATCAACATACTAAAAGTCTAGAGAAATCTAGGTGGGAAACCATGCCCAAAATCTCAAAAAACAAAATGGCCGCCTCTAAAACTTTGAAATGCGATAACTCAGTGTAAAATCAACATATATTCAAGTGTGAATACCCCTTTTTAATGTTTCCAGGCATTGGAATCCAATGAAACAATAGTAAAGTCCATATAAATAATATTTATCAAGTTAGTGTACTGCTACAGAGAAGACATGGGAAAATATGTCTAGCAAATGCATCCTGTGAAGTGAAAAAAAATCTCATTTTGTATGAGAGTACACTAGGAAATGAGTTTCTGTAATCAAAGCTGTTAGACAAGCCTTTTGAATGGTGTATATAAAAAGAATAGTATAATGTATAACTCTGATACTTCAAGAAATACTTAATATCAATTTCCCTCTTGCATGAGGCACCTCACATGGTCACAATTGGTGTAGATTCCAAGTTTAATCTTTTGAAGGAAGTATACAATTTGTAGTAAGAGCGAGAGGGCACTGGGTAGATACATGGGGGAATTAGGGAACTTCTACAATTGAACCCCCTTCCAAGTTTAAATCTAGTGGACTAGTCTATGTAAACCTTGCCTTTAGCATACAGATATACTGCATCATTTTGATGCAAAATTGCTGTATGTTGTATGATCTTCTCTAATATCTCTTTGGGGCACAAGATGGGAGGAGGAACAGCCTCAATACCAGTTAGTTCCCCCTTCTTACTGACATAGTTCTCAATACAAAACTAATGTGTGATGCTTTGAATATACTAGCCTCAATGAACTATATATGAGCAACAAGAGCAACAAGACCAATGAAGATTTCTGCCTAGTTGGGGAAATTACCCCTGGAAGTTGTTCTCAGCCGGGAGAAAGGAATGATCTCTAGTTCATATACTCTATATGATATATAAATTCTACAACCATTTGATTGAAGGGATTGGGTGGTCTAAGCCCCTTTTAACACTATACATTCAAATTCTACACAATAGAACAACTGGAGGATCAACAGATAGCAGAGGTTATTTTACCCTACCAACTATAATAATTGTTCTCTAAATGCAAAGATGTGGTGAGGATATGATGCAATGATTGGTAACTGAAAGCTTTGAAAACTTTAGCTGCAAGTAATATCATGAATCTGGAATAAATGTGTGTATATGATAGGTTATAAGAGGGTTTCCATGTAGTTACACAAGTAACTAACTATGCCCATGTCTGGTAATTTGAAATCAAGGGGAATGACCCAATAGCAGCATAACACGTCTCTTGTCTATACCTGCTTGTGCTGTGGTCAACTAATCCGTATCAAACTTTCCTATATCAGACTATAGAATCCCTGAATGCAGATATGCTTATATTGAAAATAGCAGTTGAATTTGGCATGTGGCACTATTCCCATTTGTGAAAACACAGACTTGATAATAACATCTTTCCACAGCTCAAAGAAGGCAAAAGAGCAAAGCATTTGGAGCATTTATGTATGAGGAAAAATCTAGAATACCAGGAGTGCAGAACACTGCTCCTATCCATGCAATAGCAGAATGTGATATAACATTAAATACTTTTAGTCTACGAGATTCAACAAATAACAAAGTACCCCTACTTGATATGTAGAGAAAGGTGGAGAAGGCTATATTCTACCTCTGTAACTTACTGTAGTACAAAAAAGGCTCCCTGTCCTCATCATGCATGTCCATCCACAATTCCTACCATCTATATCAGCTGCTAATAAGTACCCCAGCCAAGGAATATGCTACCAAATTCATACTTGAAAGGGAGATTGGAAATGGAAGTCTACTGACCTGCCCTTGACCAACTACTACAGATCATTTGCTACAGCTGTAGAGCTACTGCAAGTGTTCCTACCTGGTTATTATGGAATGCACTGCTGCATGTGGTCATGATGGTGAATGTGCAAAGAGTTCAGGCCCTATTTACCAGGCTTATGAAGTCAGAATGACATGTCAGATGCCATATACAGTGTATGGCTAATTGTTTTTTCCTGTGGAAGGTTCTTTATTTCTAGTGTCACAGCAATGCTTATGACAGCTTGTTTAGTGGAAAGATGTTATCAGATATCCTTGGTCATGAATGCTTTGTACAATCTCACTGTATGGGACTTTGATTTTTCACTTCACAGGATGCATTTGAAGGGCAGTTTTCTTGTCATTTCTTTCATGTATCAGTATACTAACTTGTTAGATATTGGTTATATGGATTTTTTCATTGTTTCATTGGATCCCCCATGCCTGAAAACATTAATAAAGTGTATTCACACTTGAATATATGCTGATTTTATACTGAGTTATGGCATTTCAAAGTTTTAGAGGCGGCCATTTTGCTTTTTGAGATTTTGGGCATGTTCCCCCACCCAGATTTTTCTAGACTTTTAGTATGTTAATAAGGGGCACTCATACTACCCAAAACCATTGAGAAACCTTCTGTTGCAATTTGTCCTAGGTCAAACCATATTGTTACTGGACTACTGTTGAAAATCATGTTTGTGACTGCATTCCTTGGAAATATAGGTTATTTATTATTGAAAAAAAATCATAGAAAATCATCTACCAATGTTATATTAACTACCAAGAGATTGAATGAAAGCATAAAATGACTAAAGATTTTGTGTATAAGAATTGAAAGATATTTGAAGTATTTTTATGGTTTTTTAGGAAAATATGTGAAAAATGACCTATAACGCCCCATAGCGGAAAGGCATTAAGTGCCATGGATTTTATTTTTATTTCATTGGATTCCCTGACATGGAAAACATAGAAATGGACACCAAAATCATTCATTTATGTTAATTAGAACCAAAGTTATGGGCATTTATTGTCTGAGCAGCCATCTTGGACGCCATCTTGAATTTCGGTATGATAAAATAATTAAAAAAATTGCAGACATTGATTTTTGAATTCAGCTCATTGAATGCTTCAAAAAAATGTTTGTCTGCAAAAATTAACATGAATTTCACACGGGATGACATAACAGCATAGACTATAATGGGAGGATGGCTCTATACAGGCTTGGCTTGAGTCTGAGGTGCATATTGTACCTAGGTAATAGGACAATACCCTACATCTTAGCCTTAGGTGCATAACTCTATTCTGTAAGTGTAAGTCTTTATAGTTATTCAAGTTATAAATTCGATACACATTTGACATTACTCGCTCTATCATTCCATTCACGCATCCAAAGGCAAAGCCAAAGCAAACTCGGAGCCGAGTCAGAAGCTCTGGGGCTCCTCGGGTTCAGGCGAACTTTAGCTTTCGGAATATATTCATAATATTATCATGGCGAATATACCAAGAAGATACGGTACCGTAGAACTACAACAAGGTTTAAGGTGGGGCATAGCATTCAACACTAACTAAGCCTAAAGCATAATTAATGGCTAATCAAATTGCAGTAGACCTACCGTACCGGTACCGTACTAATAAATAATATTAACAAACATACAACTGAAAGCCTGAAAGCCAGTCTTGCAATTTTGGATAAGGCACGCCCTCAAATCAATCTCAGCCTCAACCTCAAGTGTTCCTGTTAGCAAACGCCAGTTACAATGAGTTTGACAGGGCTCAACAACCCATCGCCAGTAATAAATATGTCAGTAATATCAGCCATTCCGATCGTCCCGACACCCCTGGGAATGGAGAGGGAACCCCTAGTAAAAGCTCCAAAAAGATACAGTTAAAAGGGACACGTCGAGATTGGTAGGTAAACAAATGTAATAAGAGCAAGCAATGTAGTGAGAGAAAGCTTGCACTTAAAGAAGAGGCACAGCTGATTTCAGGCTCCCAGCTACGGCCCATACCGGGCTGTCACGCTGGCTCCATCCCCGCTATCTCCCCGTGTACTTACCGTGGCAGTGTGCTTGGACGTGGCGTTGACGACGAAAGGTGCTGCCATGTTGTGCGATGACGAACCTCCCATATACCAAGTCGCAAAAAGCAAAACACAAATACAAACTGACACAAATAGAATCCGCTGAGGCGGGCAAAAGCCTATCCTAAAGCAAGAATTATCCAGATTCTGGGTGTAGGCTACTGCTAACCAAAGTCAACTCATTACAGACGGTTCGTTCCCGAGCATGCGTGCTGGTGGGTTCCGGTGGGATGTGTCGAGGGCAATGTTTGCCATCACGATGGATTGATTCCCGCGCAGGCCAAAAGAAACCTTACTCGGACCTTATTGTGCTTGCTGCTCCTTAGACAGTCATATTTGACTAACGAGTCTAACAGTGTCTCTAATATCGGAAAAGTTTTTTGTCTCAAATATTTCTGAACCAGCAACACCAGTCTGCAAGTAGTCTTCATGAGCTGACTGAGCCTGAGGTGCTCGTTTGCAGGCATGATTCGTCAGCAGATACGCGACTTGGGTTTAGACCCTCAGCTACCCTCGAGAATAAAATGAAGTGGTTAGACCTGCTGCTCTAACTCGGTATGATGTGAGTTGCACGATCGATATATAGCTATATATAAGTACACGATATATACAGTACATGTATAGGCAAATACATACATTTTTGAATGCCAAATATGCTGGACTACAACAATTGTGTGAGTTACAGTAATTAAGGTCAATGGAATAATTTTCTAGCCTAGGCCTATTGTAGGTAGGGCCTAATGGATCAATAACAAAAATGAAAAATTGTATCCATATGCAGATTGGTTGAAAAAAAGTAGTAGATTTAGAGTGGACACAGAGTTGTCACTATAGTAACTCTATTCTACACCAGGTCGCCTACCTGTCCAGTGCTTGTAGTGTATACCAACTCTCTACTAGAGGCACTGATGTAGATCATATCCTATGTTTTATCCAAGTCTATGTATCATCTTATTCCTGCTTTACAGGTTGCTGTTATATCTATTACAATTACTACAGATTGTATGTTATACCTCTTCTCTGTATGTACTACATTGCTATTGTAACCTGTCTTATACATTAGATCATATTGCCATGTTACTCTTGTACTACCCTTTTATACTGCTTGCCTTCAATGGTGAGTCTCCCAATGTACCTGACATTGAAGACTGATTACTGCACACCGCTGGTGTCACAGGATTGACCAAGAGGTGAATAAACCGGTGATACTAACAGAACTGTGTCTGGTTTTACTTTGCCATGTCGAGATTGAACCTGAGTTTGGGTGAGGCCTGATTCACTGCAATTGGTGTGGTGACAGGTTCACTACACTAAATATAATACATAGTATTCACATGACGTCACCCCAGTCAGCGGCTCTCCTCACTGGCAGCCATAATGTGTGGCAGCATAGATAGCGGGAGACACTAGATCGACAGGATTTCCCATTTCAAATGTTTGCTAATGGCAATTATACTTATTATTCCATCATGACACACTCCAAAATGACCATATAACCTATCAGCATACTTTATATAACATTCTCTAAAACTTTCGGAGGTGAAAACTGCATTTTTGAGGCTTGGAGCACTCATGTCCAGCTAAAGTTGACCCACATTATGGCAAGCTGCGGCTAGCGCCATGACGTCAGTGAATACTATGTATTAATGATGCTCAGGGCCTTAAAATTATCAAAATATTATCTTTCGATCATCACATGGTAAAATTTAAAAAATCGGCAATACATAAACTTATTCAATTACATCCCATAAGAAAATACATAAATATTGGTATGACAAAGACAATAGTGAAATCTCATATCCTATCACTATTGGAATACGGGTTAACCTTCATGAGTCTATCAAATTATAATCTAAGACTTAAGCTGCAGCGAATATTAAATCGAGCTGTACGTCTGATTTATGTAAATAACAACCGAAAAGTTGATGAATTGAGTCAGCAATGTGGCATAGGTAAATTAGAAAAAAAGAAGCAAAATATCGCTGTTTAGAAAAAATTCCGTCCAGAGAAAATCCCTTGAAGAAAAAGAAATAAAGCTATGCGGCTACAAGAAGGTATAGTAGCCTACTATCAGTATGTAAACCCTCCTGTGAAAAAAATCAAAAAAAATCGCCTCATTATATAGGTCCTGTGATATGGAATAAACCACCCAGTGACATCAGAAACAGTGAGTGGAAGGTTATTAAACCATATCTAAGATCAAATAATGAATGGTGGAAATTTATTCGAGAACTATATGTAAAGATGAGAAATGAAATGAAATCAAAACAACTAGATTGACAGAATATAGCTATGTTGTTTTTATTACTCGTACTCGTATTATATTTTATTTTGTGATGTTATGGTGAAAAAAAAAACATACAAAAAGATTGAACAATTTTTTCGACCATGCCTATTTCATTTTTAATCAAAAAAGCTAACTAAAGCAGGAAAACAAGTTTTACAATTAAATTAAAGTTACGGTACACCCCCCCCCCCTATTTTATTCGCACTCTGTTTGAGTCCAGTTAGCAGTAAACATCAAAGCGGCCAACGGAGTGTAGAGATACAGCAGAAACACTTAGGACTACTAAACTATTCCCACGATTACCATACAATTACAATTTCGCATCGATTTCGCAAACAATTTAGGACTGTGTGATACCAGTTCGTCTGGTGCTGCCTCCATGCCCTGGACAGGAGAAGTAATGGTTTTCCCCTCATTCTCCGTCAGTGCCACCTGAATATAAATATTATAACCTGCTTGGGGAGTGTTCCCAAGACGGTGGGGGAGCTACATCTATCCACCCCCCCCCCCCCCCGACTAAGACTTCCATCAGGGATGTAGGAAGCAATTTGAACATGGGGGGGGGGGGCAACTTTGTCCCACAAAGTGAAATTGTATATCTTGAGTTGATCATCATAAGTTGATTTGGGAATAGTTTTCCTATGACACAAGGTTTAAGACTGTGTGTCATCGCAAGTGGTGTGGTTGACAGTTGAGTTTGTATTCCAAATTTATATCTCTATTTAATACCCTGTCTCTGTATGGCTGTTTCAATGATGAAATTTACTGATTGTTTGTCCACTTCATTTTCAAGTCGGTTTATTCTTTAATTTCACTAATATCTTCATATCTTGGGCTTACTTTTCTTTTAAACTCACACATTTAGTTATTGATGTCATTCCTTGATTGGGGAAAGAATTAGAGATGCTAAGATCAAATTAAGCAAGAAAAGTGAGTTAAATGGGGTTCTGGGTTATTAGGGTATCTGTACCAGATGCATCGCTGGCAGTCCTAACACTCTAAGTCCAAACCCTCAGATCAGATAAGAATGGTATGTCAGCCTACTTTGCTAATTGGTATCTCTGCCTAGAACTTGGCGTTTTAATGGGAATATAATGATATTTTGCAGTCTTAATTGATTTATGAAGGCAATTTGTGGTTTGAGACAGGAGGCTTTCCCTTTGCTGGAAGGGACTTTCTCAACTTTGGGCCTAGACTACTAACCTTGGGTTTATTTTGGGTGAAAATGGTTTTCGCACGGGCTACAACTTATATAGTTACAGAAGTTTACTAGCATTTTATATTACTGATAGAGGGCATTCTCTCTAGACTGAGCAATTCCACCAATTGGTTGCCATATGACTATAAAATACACTTTTGAATTTATAATGAGAAATCTTGGTCTGGAGGTACTTTAAGCAATCAGAAATACCCTACTTTTGCATATCTGGCATAAATATTTAAAATTCTAAAGGAAAAAACGTTTTTTTGCCTTAAAATTAACAAAAATATTGCTAATATTAAAAGATTGGTGTAAATAGAAAAAAAAATGTCCACTCATGGTTACATGTTTATTCAAATTTCATATCATGACCCTGGGTACCAAATAATTTGAAAAATATATATTTCTAATATCCCATTGGTTAATGTGCAATGCAAAAATGTCTGAGTAAAGAATCAAAGAAAAGAAAATTTATTTCCACAATTAGAAAATACAGTTCTTGTAGTTCATAGGTTTTCACCATACATATTGAAGTTGTTCAAGAGTTTCATCGCATTGTGATGTATAGTTGAATTGGGCCTAACTTTACCCTAAAATATTTATGTACTCCAGTTTACAGAAATGTAAACAATTTTGTGATACAGAAAATATAGTTGGGGACATAAGCCAGCAAAGGCTTGTGCCCTTAAGTGAGCCAGTGAAAAATGGTGTTTGAATGGAAATATGGGCCTCTGTGTGATTCTAAATAGTCTCATGTTAATCGTTACAGTCCCACATTTCACCTAAACGGCCATTTTTCAGTGAAAATTGGTCAAATTTGGGACATTTCGATTCTTCACCCTGCCATTTCCACCATTATGATAGTACAGAGGTGACATAATTATGTGCCAAAAGTTGGCAAATTTAATTTTGTATGTGCAACATGGCTCCCAATGCTGCAGAACCATTTACCTAAGAGAAATTGCCATGGAAACAGTTGAAATTCAGGATTTTCATGACATTTCAGATGTGGTTACCATGGAAACAGCTGTTAATATGAAAAAGAATTATTGCAATTTTGCACGTGACAGTTTCGAATACAGATAGCCCTGAATCTTTTCTTTTATTTGACACATCATATATTATTGTATCATAAAAACTCATAAAGTTATCATGGATCATATGAAATAAGTCTAGGAGAGTATCGTGGCACCAGATAGGTCTATCGTCACAATTTGATGGGAATGAGAAGTCTTGGGCTATTTACGTTCATATATATAGATTGTTTTTGTCGATTAACACTATCAAGACCCTACCCGCTTCCCTCCCTCCTATGGCGTCTCCCGACGCCTTCCAAATCGTTTCGTTTTTTAGCTTTAATCAGCGCCGATCATGAATGTACATGATACGGCGCTGTGGATTCCCCGCTGCTATGACGTCATTACATGGGCCTCGTTCTGGAGAGGGTTCCTCTGGGGAATCACCGTGACTATGACGTCATTACCCGGGCTGTCACGTGTCACGCCGAGCCTACGAGTACGAGCATGGTTATGGCGTTTGAGTTTTCATCAGTCAGAGAAATAGGCGTAAGCATGTAATGCTGGAAATCCGTAATTATACTAGTAAGACGTTAAATTTTTTGCTGAAATGTCTCTTAAAATCAATAAGCTTGAGACTGGGACAGGTTTGAAGTGTGTGTACATATGGGAACGTAGGGATTTTTGGAAATTATTTGCAGATTTGCGCAATAGGTGTTGGCCAATGAGCTTGGGTCGAATTGCTGAGCTGAGGTTTTTTATGCATGGCATTGCCACTTGGCGACTTTTCGTCGAGGCAACTTTAAGTTTTAGTCCCTAACTTAGTGCGCACCACTATAGAATACAAATTGGTATAAACACCAAGAGGGATCAAGTGGATATGTCTTAGATAGCTTTCAATGTATTATCCCATACAATAATGAATGTATTTGAATATTTTAGTTTTCTTTGGAATTAGAGCATATAATATATATTTGGGAAGTGTCTATAATGACATAAAGTATGTGACTTAATGATTATGTCACATTATTTAAACATGTATTGTGTTGATGTGTTTCAGCAAAATGAGTCATAAGTCGCAAAAAATGGATTTTGAGATACCATTATATTTGAAAAGAGGACATAAAGCTGATTTCAATGATAGTAAACAGTCAAATAAAATTATAAGTATTTCTAGATTTTAAGTTTGAGATTTTCGTTTTTGTTAAAAAAAGGTTTCCAATATTTCTGGGGGTCAATAAACAGTAAAGTAACTAAATGTAGTCCATATGATGACCTGCAAAACTAAAGGATATAGTACATAGATTGTCCTCATATTTGATACATCGATTGATATAGCCATAAGTGATAAAGTCCCCAAAAATTAGAACATACCAATAAAGTGATCTTGTGAAAAAAACACTTTGAAAAATATCAATTTTGCGACTTATGACTCATTTTCCTGAAACACATCACATATAGAGAACCTTTTCCCTAATAATTTTGCTTCTAACTACTTAAATAGAATTCATATTTACCTTCCTAAACACCCAATACATACAGAGAGTGGAACCCGCTGGCAATAATAAAATGTCCATAAAATTTGATCATATGTCATCAGTTTCCAATTTCGTCTATATTAGCAGCAACATGTCTAGTTTATGTACGAAAAAAATCAATAGAAGCAATTTTTAAAAAATAAGAACTTTCAGTCCTGGCTGGCCAAATGACGACCAATTGGTGGAATCTGGAGGAGTTCATTTTCAGCATTCAAATTTTTAAATGAAGGTAAAATATGGGGGGGGGGGGGGCAAACCATACTCTGCCCCCCCCCCCACTTTCATTGGTGCGGGGGCTATGGCCCCTGTGGCCCCCCGATTCCGACATCACTGATTCCATGTCAGGGTCATGCCAGTGCCTTTTCGAGCTTACACCTGTGACTCTGTTGAAAAAAATCTGTCTTTGATCTTACGCGAAAATATTTAGTACTAGTTATGTCAAATCTAGTAGAGGAAAATTATCGGTGCGATGACGAAATAAATATTTTTCAATTAATTTATAATCAGCACATGTCTCCCACTATTATATTGTTTCGGGTAGAACTTAATATTTTACGAATTCTATTATATAACTTGTAGCTGCTCAAGTATACTCTTCAAGCACTTGAGTTGCATGTATGGTTTAGTCAAGAAGTAGTATATGGCCCTTACGATCGCTTCTTACGAGGTTGCCTATTGTATAGGTATACTTTTGTGTCCTCTTTTTGTAATAAAGGTAAACATTAGTCTCTACTTATGTAAAATCAGGCTCTGAGAAAATCGTATAATTACGAAATGTATCTGTGACCTGAATACAAGAATTGAAAATCAAATCTTCATGGGATGCCTATTATTTCCATGATAATCCATATTGCTAGCACATAATCCCGAATTAAGGCAAGTCAAATTTATGGTAACGATTATTTCAGGCGGTCATTTTGAAAATAGAAATTGATAGTCTACGTGCTAAGACTATATATCGAGATGTTGCAACTCTTGATTGATTGATTGATTAATATTACTTTGTAAATACATGCCCCTCATGGCATAGTTAATAATATCTGTTACTTAACATTTTCTAATAATGTGGCCCTATGCCAACAGCTGTATCTGGTACTTGAAGTGCTGGAAAGTATATATGTTAAGTTAATTCTATTATAGGCCGATGCGTCACAAAAATACCTATAAATGCCTTACCGTTATTAGGCCAATGCGCCACGAGATAAAACCATAATGCCTTAATGTCTTTAAGAGCATCGGCAGCTATCTTTATTCCATAACTCTCATCACCTATTCCATGTTTCATATAAGTTGTTATCTCATCTTACCATTCCATACCATACTGTTTTATTGTTAAATCTATAATTTATCTATTGTTATGTATGTTGTATAATGTTAATATTGATATAGTAAACAAAAGTAACTCAAGATTCGGGCACTCGACGGAAGAACTTCTTAGGCATTTGCCTAATTAGATTGTTGAATAACCTTATTGTAATGTCATCGAAACAATAAAAAATGCTTGAAATGAAATGAAATGGAAATTAGATGTACCTTAAAATCATTAGATAGATTTAAGATTACTATCATGTTAAAAAATGATGCATTAAATTATTTATTATAAAAAAACATTATTGATAGGGTGGTGAAAAATATACTTTACTTTAGACCTTGTTTTCCTGGTATATATCGATGAAATTCGATTTCAAAGTGCATACCGGTAGGCCTAAATAAGTAAATAATGGCTTCCTCACGAATGATAATTATAAAGTATGAAATGATATTATAAACATATGTCACGACATCCACACCTTTTGGGAGCCATTAGAAAAACACCTACACATGCAAACCTCCTACAAGAGGCATGACACTGACCACAAACTATTACAAGGTGTTTATTTTGACTCAATCTTTGATAAATAATGTTATTTCAATGTCCACTCTGGGTGATGTAATTGCTTTTAAGCTATTTCATCTAGTAACGGCAACACAAATATTCCCAAACAATGTTTTTCAAATGTATATCGAGTAGTAAACGGTCTCCTTGTTTAAAGATAGGCGATGTCGCGATAATAATAAATGGTGAGAAGTATTCGCTTTAAAAACCTCATTAATTGTATTGTCGTATTTCATCTGCTGTGTGATGGGAGTAAGTTAATATTGTATTACTATACTCAACGTTAACTGGTATACTGGAACGCGAAGACCGCATTTTAGGATTGTTGTGATTTGTATTTAGAAACTGAACTTAAGTAATGTGCTGAAGGCGATATAATGCGATGTTTCACAAACACAAAAATATTGTTGGTAAATATCTGTTCGCAATTAATAGGCTCTCTGGAGGTAACCTTACTGGAGGAACTAGTAGAGTGGATCCAGGCAAGATATATACAAAACACTATCCCCACCTGGTGGATCAGTCGGATACAACGTGAGTCATCATCCCGCATAGTGTTCACAATAATAAGGAAAAGTGCTGACTTGAGAGAAACAACAAGGTGACAGCACTGTTTGCGTAATCTATTTACGCTCACAAATTCTTTTTTGTTTTCGAAGCTATTTATAGCTGAGAAAACATATGAGTCACTATGAAATGTGCCAATCACTAATACTGGATCTACATCTGATAATATTCTTTAGCTGTCTGTGAGGTGTTTAAGGATGCCTTATCTAATCCTTTTGATCAGGTCCTATTTATCCCACCCAGTCATAGATTTCACACCTAGACGTTATTGAAGGCTGATTGACAGCCTTTCTAGGTTTAGCCAAGGGAGTTGATTGGCTGTTAGTTAGATGCTTCTCCAACCATGATAGGTCTGCAGAAGGCCCTCCCACCTCCCACACCATCCCTCTGCCCACCACCCCCCTCACCTGCCTGAGGTGCTCAAATGGACACTGCTGCCCAACACATTTTCTAAATTTTAAAAGTAAGTTACCAACTATTTAGCCTGGCCTAGCTTACTACTTTTTTATACAACCAACTTTTCTTTTTACAACCAACTTTTTTTTTTAACGACCAACTTTTTTTTTATGACCAACTTTTTTTAACGACAATTTTTTTTCCGACTAACTATTTGTTAACGACAATTTTTTTCCCGACCAACTATTTTTTAACAACAATTTTTTTTCAACCAACTTTTTACGACCAACTTTATTTTCCGACCAACTTTTTTGAACGACCAACTTTTTTTTAACAACTTTTTTTTCCGACCAACTTTTTTTAATGACAATTTTTTTTTAACCAACTTTTTTTACAGCCCTGGCTATTGCGTTGCACACTGTTTCCCTCTTCAAGAATCAAACTACTGTATAACTATAAGTTGACATCAGGCACAAATGATTGTGGCCGAGAAAATCGTTTCCAGTGGAAACGCCAAGTATATGAATTAAGTTGACACTGATTACAAAGTTAAATATGTTAACAGTTGATCAAATCGGTGCATAACTTGATAATTAGTTAACTTAGTACTTGTTGGTCGACTGAATTATAATGAATACACTCACATATATAATTTGTACTTCTCAAATGTACGTAGAATACCTTGATTGAAAAACTTTTGCACTTATTGATTTGATTTATTTGATTTGAAAACGTTTTTATTTCTTATTAGCAGGTACATTTTATGGTTTACACCATGTTTTCGTCATTATCATAAATAATCATGATGGTTACTCTTTTATCATATGTATGCATAATTTCGGATAGGGAATTAGGTCAAATTAATACTGCGTGTGACACATCGTGGAAGTAAATTCACGCAGTCTTAAATACTATACATTTGCGCTCAATTTGAGACCTCCCTTTATCTTCCTAATATTTTGTTTCGAGGGGAATCCAAGATGTACACATTTCGGTAAATTATTTAAATTTCAAATCCCTCCATATTTTGATAAGTCTTTTCGCACTATTATTTACCCTTCATTGTGCCACTATTTCACTAGTGCGATCAGGAAGGTTTTTTATATAGGTTGTTTTTTTATAAATTAGTTAATAAATCATATAAAATCAACAACTATCCACGACTACTTGTTTCATGGTTTTATTTTATATAAATCCCCGATAGGAAGTTTTCCCCCAATAATAATTATAGTAATCAAAAATGGTATTTTGTAAGTCACATTCTACATTTACAAGGTACGGGTATGGCACCCAACCACCTTCGGATTTGTATTTAAAAAATACATTGTTATTAAATGATTTTATTATGGCAGCTTGTTTGGGGCCTTTGCCATTCCCGCGTACAAATCAGGATAGAGCTTTTGCTCTCTTTTCTTCATGTCCCAGATCTCCACTTACAAAATACATCCATATGATATAAGCGCATGATATAAAGCTAGAGCGATTTCTACAAAAAGAGTGCGATCAAAAACAAAAAGAGTGCGATAGAAAAGAGGTGTTTTTTGATGTCACATGTTTTCGGAATTTGTTGTTTTACAAACCATTTTTTATCTGTAGAGGTCCGTCCATCCTCTCCAGAGGTCGTTGTATGTGGTTTGTGAAGGTATCTGGGGTGAAAATATGATTTTGAAGCCTTTTTTAAATTGCGATCTCTACACTCTATTTATAGCCTGGGAAAGCCCCTGTGAGATACGACGTCATTACTGCAGGGATGTCCTTTGTTGACGGATTTCCTTTAATCTTTAATCTCCTCATTACCAAAATGTGTATATTAATTTCCCATATGTCTTTCAAATTACCTATAAAACCCTTTGTAGGAGGGGAGAGTGAAGCAAAGGGAGAGGGTGGGGAAATAGAAGAGGGGGAGGGGGGGGGAGAAGAGGGGCAGGGAAAAGAGGAGGCAGAGGATGTATGGGAAGGGACAGAGGGAAGGGAGATAAAGTGAGGAGGGGGAGCATAAGGAAGAGGGGGGAGAGGGGGTATCAGAGATGGGGTTGGGAGAGAAAAACCGGTATGAGAGACAGAGAAGAGGCGGAGGGAAAATAGGGAGAGGGGGAAGTGTTTGGAGAGAAAAACAGGTATGAGAGACAGAGAAGAGGTGGAGGAAAAAGAGGGAGAGGGGGAAGTGTGGGGAGAGAGGGGGACCGGGAATGGAGAGAAAGTGAGGAGGGGGAGCATGAGGAAGAGGGGAGGGAGAGGGGGTATCGGAGATGGGGTTGGGAGAGAAAAACAGGTATGAGAGACAGAGAAGAGGCGGAGGGAAAAGAGGGAGACGGGGAAGTGTGGGGAGAGAGGGGACCGTCCAGAGGACGGGTACTTCGCTAGTCATATATAAAATCATATAAATATAACATCATGTATGAAGGATTTACACAAATTATCTAAATAAAACAAAGTAATATTAAGAAAAAGGCAAAATGGCATAGATTATGATACTATATATACTATATATGAAAGTAATAGTAATATTCCCTGTTGTTTATTTATCGATTTCGAATGAAATTACTACAAAGAGAAATAACTTTGTGAGAGATTTTGATAGTGAAAAGGTTATTCATTATTCAACTGCAGAATTAATCATTAATTAATATAATTAATTAAAGAAATTAAGAAGTATCGACATCATGCACCTGAGGACATGCTTTTCCGTGAATTTCCTAGTAAAGGATAATAAGGTAATTAGGTCAATTTAAACCTTTGTAATGTCTTATTAATGTGTTAGTTAATATAAATGACCATGACTCTGCAGATAATCGCAGTTAGAATTAACATGGTGCCTTTATACCAGTTATATATAACTTATATAGTAGACGATTGCAGCGTTGGGATGAGCTATATGATATATGACTAAGACTGAGGTTATAAAGTGTGTCACCGGGCCGTCATATATAGGACTGCACGTGATCCAGTTTTAGGGATACCAATTGGATCACTGGTTCCAGCTGACAACAAACCAAGTACAGGTCATGCATTCACCTAAAATACACACTCGGCGCATGCAGGCTTCAGTGGTTCCGCTATTATTAACTCAAAGAATTCAGCGAACCTAGACCGTGAACTGGCAGTAGATATATCTCCAAGTTTCAGTTATTGGTCAACATGCTATCGGCTCTAGTAGAATGGGAATACCTCCATCGTGATTAGCAAAATCCTTCGTAGAACAATGTACACTTATTTAAGTTGTAGTTAGAATTCAGTCAGTGTTTACCAGGAGTTTCGACAATGTGGACTAACTACAGTACGACGACTGGGACTTACACACAATTCTTCACCATACCTCCACTTGGAGCAGTTTATACTCCCCCACAGGTAAGACTTTACTACAAAGAGGGTCAGGTGCCCCGTACGTCAGACAGGTGTTATGTAAGATTAAACTTAACTATGTACGTATGGTACAAATGGCCTGACTCAGGGATATTATACATTAATTTGATATAAAATTATATCTATCAAATAGCTTCAAATGTGGAGATTGGCAGGGTGTAATTTACTAGGACACTGATGCATGTAGATATGAAGTGGTAAATACATTTTTTCTTGCATTTGATAATCGAAAGAACAGGTTTTCAAGAAGTATATCTAGAGTGGCATACCTTGTATGTATAGCTCTGGATTGATAAAGTGTCGGGGTGGGGAAGGGGTCAATGAATAGGCTTGCTTCTTACGAAGTATAAGAGAGACTATAAATAGGCACACGAAAATGCTGAATCAAGCAAATTCGTGCTCAGTATGATCTTTTACTGTAGAGTTTAGTTCATAGTTTTGTGAAGGCATCGATGCTTTCTTTTGGGGGCATATTCAAATGTTACATAGTATTTAACATCATATTTTGATAAGTGTTTTGACGTTGGCATATATATTTTTTACTGTAATTAGGTTCTGATTCATTTGTCCTGTCTTCTCTTCACAAGAATGCCACTCGATCATATCAACTCGATAGACCAGCAAGCATTTTTAGCTATATTTTGCGCCCTATTACAGCTAGCATGAATTATGGTGGCCAAAGTATACTTTAGAAGATTCATATAATCTGTGGAGCACGTATAGGGTCTAGTCCAAAAGCCGATTGCCATGCGATTCTCATAGAATTTGGACGGAAATTAAGAGTCCTCTGCGGCGCAAAATCGCATGCGAATCGACTTGGCACATGCACTCAGTCTTTATATTACCCGATGCACGTTTTGTTTACTTCATTTCCTGACGTACAATAATTTCACAGATAGAAGATTGGATGATCCTTATGAATACAATCTAATGGAAGTCTTTGCCAAGACTTTGGTAAATATGTCCACCCACATCATGTAGAGATTATCTGTTGCTTTGTGATAGGAAAGTAAATATTTGTATGACCCATTTAATTGACGGCGTAGAACTTTATCCACCTTTTAAAGGTAAAATGATGTGTTGACGGCAAAAAATATTCATGTAGAATAACATTATTTAAAATGGCCATCATTTCAAAAGTTCTTCCAAAATAACCTTTCGTTAAATATACTGCATTTCCTTTATTTTTCGTGCCCTGAATAGTTTAGAATATGTCCTAATTTGCCACTTTTCAATATTTAGATTTCACTCAAGAGTTTGGGTTATCAAAGTAGCGATAAAGTCGCCTCGATATCAGACTTCCTTATATCAATAGAATGCAAAGGACGCTATGCGCAATTGAGATAATTATAAATCACGCAATAAATTCAGTACTTTGACCTCCTCGGCGTATTTTTATTATGAACAAAATATTTTGCGCCCATTTGAAAAAATCGGGTTCTTCGGCCAAGGTATCAATTATTCATATATCCCTTATTATTTAGTAGGTGCGTGGGCAGAATCCAATGGAATAAAATCCGAGCAGATTCATTCCCAGCAATATAGGACAACATCCAGTAGTAGCAATAGAAATAGGACACAATCTCAGGAGAAATATTATTAAACCATTTTAGCTCTGTAAGTGGATTTCCCAGGAATGAGGTGAACACTAACAGGAAATTGTTCCTGTACAGGCTATTGTCCTCGTATTAATATGATTGCTAATATAACGTATCGAATCCTGGTAAAATAATGAAAAAAGGTATGTAGACATTAAGTTGATCAAGGTCGCCATTGAAAAGGATCATTAATCGGCACAAAATCTAGAGTATAGTAGACGGATGTTTATCTAAGCGATACATGTTACATGTAGTGACCGTTGTCCTTTAGAGATTCTATATACCCCATTCTAACATAGCACTATAATAATAGCAGGTCTGTGATTCAAATGAATTATGACCAGTATATTGTTAGGCCTATATTTATTTGGGGTGGATGAATAATTTTAATCACTTAGTATCTACTTAATCAGTATCTGCCACTGGTATCGTCGTAAAAATGTTGAAATACCGCACATCCACAATGACGGAATTTCTATAAACATGTGTAATTATTTTGTTTTGTTTGTTATCAATATGGGGTTAATGAATCCAAGCCAGTATTATATCCCTGGTAAATAATGAACCCTGCGTAAATCTTGGTCTTGACGTTGTAGCTTTTGTTAGTGCATGGTGACCCAGATGATGCCGAGACAAATAGATCTGGGGGATATTTGTCGGATTATCACATAATCTCGGCTAATCATGGGACTCGCAATGCCCCGACTAGGGATATTACACGGGAATTAAGAGCTATTTAGTGAGACTATACATATAATAGTTGAACTCAGCATTTAGACGTAAATTTACAACAAAAACTCCCACTTGAGGTCACGTGCCACAACTTGGTTTCACATTACATAATTCATTGCATAAAATACAAAATCACAGTTGCAACCAGCCAAAATAAGTCGGTCTATATGCTCAAAGCCTCTAAGCTCAGATAAGAATAGTATGCCAGTGATTGGACGCCTACCTCGCTAATGGAGTTTCTGGGCCAGGAGTGGGCATCCTAATGAGATTATTATGGTATTTTGCGCTCCTAATGGTATTATAATGGCATTTTGCGGTTTGGAGCGAGAGGCTTTCCCTCATTTTTACGGGACTCTCTCAACTTTGAGCCTAGACTCTATGATCTATCATATTTCGATGATAAAGCAATTCAGTCTGGAATATATCTATTGGACATACATGTGCATTCATATTCTACATGTACATAGACCGTGTCCTCGACCGATCGGCGTCAAACTGGCATATTCATATGCCTCAAGCATTTACCAAAGATATGTGCCACGCCCCCTTACGTATCGACAATACCAGTAGATAACCCGATGGTCCGCCGATCCTCCCAAAATCACATTTCCCGACCTCCCAGCCACCAAAACAATGTTCTGAGGCCTAGGAATAATGTATAAACTGCGATTACCTCCAATATATCAAGGTCTTTCTGGTATCACAACCGAGTAATCACCGATTTCCCGACCCACTATATACAACAGGCATGGCCTGATATGTTACCATACAAACATAAGCCAAGGGAACAAGCTCGGCTTCGCATCGGTAAAACTCGGGGGAAAAAATTGACCAATCACAGGGCGCGTTACATCAACCTTGAGCCAGGCTCTCAGCCAATGGGATCACCGCTTCCAAACGTTACTCGGAACGCCATGTTGACGGCCCCATAGGCGGCCGGCAACATGGCGGTGGGCAGTCGGCGGTCGGCAAAGCCTTTTTAAATAGCCTAAAGTTTCATTATCGGTCAAACGGTATAATATCCTAGTTAATTTAAGAGTTATCTATTGTGACGATTCTGGCCTAGTGCCAGTCGCCCTCTAGACTTCAAATCAATCAAGATCGATATACAAATTATAGTAATTCCTTTTGATTGAAGACAATCATTAAATTGAGGTTGATATACATACATCATATTGTTATACCTTATTGTGTCATAAGTATACATCCCTAAAATTTTAATTCATTATACCTGTACCTCCTTCCCCCACATATAACATTCCCATCGTTCTTGTATTATTTGCATCGACCTCCAAACCAAAGGATGATATCTAGAGCGTTAGTAACTTTCTGGATTTTACGGTATGCATCACGGGTCATATTAATTATAGTAATTCCTTTTGATTGAAGGCAATCATTAAATTGAGGTTGATATACATACATATTATATATAACATTCCCATCGTTCAACTTGTATCAATTGCATCGACCTCCAAACCAAAGGATATGGTATCTAGAGCGTTAAACCCGTTATCCACTTGTACGACAAAATGACCACCGACAAACTGGCAAACAAACTCTCCCATCTCTCCCATAACTGGGAAAATATTCGAAAGGCTAGTGAAGAAGCTAAATGAGCATCTTGATAATATTGGTTATCTGAGCCAGCAGCAACATGGATTTAGAGCTGGAAAAAGTATAGATACGGCTATTTTCGCATTTATGAATATTGTGTTAGCAAATAAGGAGAAAGGGACGGATACCATAGCAACCTACTTCGACCTCTCCAAAGCTTTCAATTCTATAAACATCGACATTCTATTAAAAAAATTGAGATTTCTGGGAGTGGGTGAAGACTTGTATAAAATAATAGAGTCATATTCGGTGGAGAGGGAACAGATGATAAGATTAAATAATGATGTATCAGATTGTTTAACCCTCCAGGCTGGCGTGGCCCAAGGGAGTGTGTTAGGGCCTTTGCTCTTCGTTTTATACATAAATGATCTTACTTCTTTGGAATTTAATGGCGAAATATTGATGTACGCTGATGATTGTGTTCTTCTGAACAAGGTATCAAATAACCAAGATTTAGTTGCTGCCCAAAGTGATATTAATAGATTTACTATGTGGACTGAAAAGAACGGTTTAACTATTAACACAAAAAAAACGAAAATGCAAGTACTCTTTGGGAGCAACAACAAGAAAAAGAGGGAATATGTGTTGTATACGAATGGAGATAGTATTGAAACTGTTTATACTTTCAAGTACTTAGGATTCTTGTTGGATAGCGGGCTCAGTATGTCACCGCAGATAAACAATACATGTGCCAAAGCAAGATTGTTATTTCGAAGGTTATGTAAAATACGTCACTATGTGGACAAAAACATCGCACTACTAATATACAAAACCTATGTATTACCGGTGATCGAAAGTGGATGCATTATAGTTGATATGGCTGTGCAGAAAGATGTTAAAAGGCTACAGCTAATCCAAAATAGTTGCTTACGTACTATATATGGCCCGAAGAGAAGAATTAGAGAGCTCAGAATCACAACGGTTGCACTACATTCGAACTACAATTTATTGCCTCTATGTTTCAGACGATTGAAAAGATTTATCTCATTGTTTAGGTCTGAATTCAAATTTGAAGATGAATTTGTTATACCATATAATCTTAGGGGGGGGGGGACGACTCGAAGTTGACAACTGGAGGAGGGAGAGTATCCGACGTAGCTTATTCGGAAGGATTAGGGTAATATGGAATGCTCTACCTCCAAACCTTCGAAACCTAGAGATTGACCCAAAATTATTTAAAAGACATATGAACAGTCTGTGTGTTGAAATTTTCCGGGACAGTGGTGAGCTATGGGAAATCCCCGACCCACTGTTGTGAGAAATATTATATATGATATGTATGGGTACCCTTATGTCTTATGTCGTTGAGTAGAGTGAATGAAATTATGTGACTGTCTTTGATTGGTCTAAGTTAGGATTGATAGTTTGATTGTCATGAATTGATGCGATACGGCGCAGGTGGTGGTATTAGGTTTTTAATAATTATAGAAAGTAGTAGAGTGAAAATTTTCAATTTCAACAGAGAATGTAAATCATCATGAACTGAGATAAAGTGTAAACTGTACATAATGTCGTGATGAATAAAGCATTTAAAAACAAAAACAGGTGACCGACAATCGGTCACCTGCCATCGTCGGTGGGTGCCGTCGGTGGCTGCTGTCGGTCGGTATTTACTTGTACGACAAAAAGTGGCTTTCTAGTGACCGACAATCGGTCACCTAGGGGTGACCGATTGTCGGTCACTGGTATCCACTTGTGCGATTAAGCAGAAAAACATATATTCTCCTCTATATAATTCTACAAAACATGGACATAGGGTTAGCTAAATGGCCACAGTCTTGCGAGATCTTCGTGAATCTGGATAGTTCAAACGTCTATGTGATACTAACAGTCATTGTTATTCATTTATCAAGTTTAAAGATTAAATACTATAATATTGGCATATATATGCTATTTCTCAGACAATATAACTCGATATATTTTATGTATAAGGGTAACATTTTTTTAGAATGTACAATTGCGATTTTGGGAGGTTTAGGAAGGTTGAAAAAAAATAATAAATATAAACTCATATATTACGCCCAACCTTGCGTTGGTCTTAGTGTTAAGGCGAGATTTTTCTATTGTCATTCATATAACTAATAATTATGGCGAAGTTAAATACCAATATTAAATGATATAGCTTAATATGGACATTATGAAAGAACAATAGCAAATATGTAAGTCTAAAAGTCTCACAAATAAATCCAGTTTCGTCACAGAATAACAAGAGCCGTTATAATGTTAGAATATAAGAGTTATAGCAGATATGAATCAAAATGACATTAATAAAGTATACATATTTCCACAGTGAGAATTAGCCCAAAGTTAAATAAAGAACAGGCAAATCCACTATATTACTTTAACATTATACAAAAAGAACATGTATGGAAGTATAGTAAAACCTATATGGTCGATTCTCATGAAATTCTCATTTTTTGTATTTATAATCAATGAAGAAGTCACTCTCACAGGAAGAGGTTATCTTCTATCTTGTCCTTTGTCTTGCTCACTTATTATCCTATGTATATAGTCACTCATAGCCCAAGTTGGGTCCCGCCGGAATATCCTACTCCTCTTGGAGGTGATGTACCCAGTGAAAATAAAATCTTTAAAAAAATTATGCACTAAAACTTTATATTAAATCCATAGAGGAGGACAGAAATTTAAACCTATTTTGGCCGTCACCGTCCGTGACGCAAATAATATGAAGTAGTTTAACAAAAAAATCATGCAAAAATGATTTCTGTATGCTTGATGGGTGCATTGAAACAGGAAGAAAAAAAATCGATCAATATTTCTAATTGTTCTAAAGATCTATGTTTCCAAAATGGGGAAGTTATGGGGAAGTCATAATGATCCTATTTCCCAAAATACCCATTTGGAACCGTTTCATGAGAATCAACCATATTCGGCATATTTAACTTAAGAAATATTAAGTTAAATAAGTATGCTACAACGTTGTGTAACATACTGTACGATTGGGATACTTTTGAAGTTGAAATATTCAAAATAATCACCAAAAAATACCCATAAATAATTATAAATCGACAGAAATGATAAAAAAATAAATGTCCAAATAAACACCAAACTATTTACCAAAATCAGGGACCCGCAAACCAGGCAAAAATCGAAATATTCAGTAAAAATGACTATAACTATACATAAATCGATAGAAATGAACAAAATAAAATTAATTTAAAAGTACAAATGTACTCCAAATTATTTGCATATTCCACCGAAGGTATCCAAAGTCATAACGACACTCAGTATGACCATAAATACATGTTAGAAAAAAAAATAAAATTGGTAGGTGACCGACAATCGGTCACCCTCCCGACAATAATGTAAATTTACATTATTGTCGGGAGGGGGTCACGACAACCCACCGACGAAATGTAGAGGGTGACCGATTGTCGGTCGCCCGGTATCCACTTGACCGATTGTCGGTGACCCCTAGTGACCGATTGTCGGTGACCGTTTGTCGTGCAAGTGGATAACGGCCTTCTGGATTTTACGGTATGCATCACGGGTCATCGTCTCAGAGTTCCATCTATAGTAATATTTAACCAATATTAATTATGTATCCGTATACATGTTAATGTGCGTCCACAACAAAATGGCAGCACATCGATATACGAGTTTTAAATTAAATTGACTGAAACTTGATATATGACACTTAATATAATTGTTTCCAATTTCATACGATTTCAGCACTTGTTGATAGGATGTTCACTGGCAATCGTTGGAAACCTTCTCATCAGCATATCCTTAAATCTACAGGTAAGTCGACGAACATAAAATAACTATATATATGCTATACTTAACTATAATATCTATATATACTAGAGGTGTTCTCTTGGGAAGAAAGTCCACCCACTTCGAACTAATATGTGGCAGACAATGTAAATGTCGCGGTACCTTAAGTACAGTAGGCACAGTCCATTACCACGACATAGTTTCATGAATAACCTGTGGAACTGTTCTCCCAATGGGATACTACCGGTATGTCGACGTTAATCCATTGAATATATATTTTTAATAGCTAGTTTAAAAAATATATTTCACTGCCTGGTTTAGATTCATTTTATTGTGTGTTGAACGAATTATCTGTGGATGCATTAAATTGGCTTGGGCTATGTTGGTGTGCAACCCCCCCCCCCCTCCTCCCCTCTCCAGCCCCCCAGCATCCTGCGTCTAGTTTAACTGAGGGGGTGAATCCTGCATCCAGCTTTTTACAAAAAAGCAAAACAAATAGGAAATAGGTTTTTTACCAGCCTGCATCTGCGTCCACTAGGGGGCTGCATCCTGCGTCCAGTATAAAAAAAACCCTGCATCCTGCGTCCATTTTAAGGGGTGCACACCCACGGCTAAGGCATAGCCATTGATAAAGATCTACTACACCTGCGTCCCCCCCCCCCCCGCCCCACCTCTAACGTGTAATCCCTAAATTACACTTCCTCTATATAGGCATAAGCCCTACTCTTCTACCCACCACCACCCACCAAACTCTAGCACACACCCTCTCACTCATTCAATCCTTATCTCATCCATTATTCTATCAATTACACGGTGCACTTTTATCCAAATTATTTTTGATAGTTTATCAATCAACAAATTTACAAGACAAAACATTATTTTTATTTCCCAAATATACCTTGAGTGTTCTCAATCACTAATGGAAGTTGTAATATGGTTCTCATGCAAATGTTGTGATACGGTGAATCAACAACATGTACATGTTTGTACCACGACTGATAGACAAGCTAGCATTTGCTGATTATTTGTTCAACTGTGCAAGTCCGCCTGACAATTCACTATTTCACAGTATTTATACACACACATGCAAGATATAATGCTCGACCCGCCTAGAATATGTGTTGCTCCAATAATTTACACAATTAACTTTCGACATTGCGGTATGATCTGGATATATACTGAGCTTACCTCTGGACCTCATCCAGAATATCATGAGGTCACAGGTGTGCTTACACGCATGATTAATTTTGAGCTGTCATGTATGACTTAAATTGAAGCATTTTGGTATAATAATCGGTATACGTCGAGCGGATGCTGGTCGACACATGCATGGAATTATGTGGAATCACACTTGGCTCCTGCATTAGTGTTTATTCCTTAAATGGCGAATTTTTTTTGGACTACGAAAAGTGCGAAAATTTACGAACACCTACTGTCTTTATCCTCATTCATCAACATGCATGTATACATATATGCTGCTAAACACGACTGCGATTCGTAACAGTAGAACGGTGATGATATAACCAGTCGTTAAACGCATTACCCAATCAATATAGGCCTCCCATGTTTCGTATAATGATTGGGTACATGGGCGATGTGGCACTAAATAGATAATAAATGAAATACACGTTCATCTAACCTCACAGAATTGAGTTTGGGTACGTACTATCACGTTATGTAAAGGCCTCCGGAATATAACAGAAGTATCGTGCAAAGGTTATCCAAAGTCCTTTTATACATATAGTCTCCCCGGGGTGAAATAATACTTCGTTGTACATTCTGCTCTATTTCTATGTTAAAAAATGGTTGATTGACACTTTCATTGGATCTAATTTTACAGATCTCACGAGAAGAGACTCCCATGAAAATAGAGGTTTCAATCTCTTCCATTTGCTATAATAGTTTCATCGATATAATTGGAATTGGAATTTCTAACTAATAATAAGTTTAAAGTATACATATACATGGATAATATAATAAGTATTATGGAATATTGTTTTTTAAAAGTTTTTATTCAGTCTATCAACAGATTCTTTCTTCATACGGGGTCGATCACACTATTTTACATCGTACCCTCTCTTTTCCTGGACATTGGTATTTATTTAAACGTGAAGCTTGAGGAATAAAAGAGAAAATATTAGCTTCATGTGCATAGAAATGGTCTTTTTTGTTAATAAAATATGACATGTACAGAGAATGACTATTTGGTAACGTTCAAGGTTTGTGTATGGAGTATGACACTTTGGTAGCCAGTCAAGACAAACTACTCTGATTTAAAATTCGTTGTCTAAAAGATTTATGTACCGGGAATGATTTCTTGGCAGCACATAGGCTATACATTTGTATGACACATTATCACCTTAAAAAAGGGGTTTTTAACATCGACATCGACGTACCTACGACTAGCTTAAACCTATAATTCTCATATGTACTGAGGATGACTTTTTGGTAGCCGTCTTAAGACATATATTAAAATTTGTTATCTAAAGGGCTTATGTACCGAGAATGACTTCCTGGCAGCAGTATTATGGAATATTTGTCTAGTGATATACAACATATTAGTAATTGTCAGTGGTTATCATGCCTTATGGCACGGGTATGGCATACCCGTGCATGAATGCTGTCTGGTCGTATTCAGCGGCATGTACCATTTGAGCTAGCCTAAGGTTAATCATGTCAGGTATAGACGTATAATTTGTTTGTTTTACTTTATTTGGATAATGCGCTATCAGTGAGTCTATTCTCCCCTAGTGGGAGGTTTTCAGACTCTACTGGACACGGTAGTTTTGTTTACAAAAGAAATGAGGGAACAATCCATCATTAAGTCAACGCCTTAATGGTAGCCCTAATTTTTTATGATGGTTCAATTACTGAAATGGGAGAAAATATAATATGGCAATAATTCGGAATAAACATTATAGGTTAATTTCATGATCATGATTCGATCAAATATAATCAGTTTAGAATTTACAAATTGCAAATTCTTTAAGGCGGGGAGATAACATTGGAATTGGGCTGAGGACAATAAGTGACTGAGTATTTCTCAGTATAGAAAGTTCTCATCCATCCAAACACATTTATTTCTATCCCCATATTATAGTCAATTTCTTCCTTTAGAAATGGACGCACATGAAAAATGAGAAGGATGAGAATGCTAAACACTACACACACAGTCCCACCTGGTGGCTTGGAATGGTACTTATGGGATTCGGGGAATTCGGCAACTTCTCAGCTTATGGTTTCGCTCCTGCCTCCCTCGTCGCCCCACTAGGTACCACCACTGTCGTCGGTAGGTCGCAACAGTTAACCCAAGTTATCCGCCGGTTATCCGCCCATATAGTTGTTTTGTTTCTAATGGAATTTCTATTCTATTTCTTGGATGCTATTTGATGGAAGCCTTTCTCTAAAGGTTTTGCTTATTTGAATATAACCGTGCAGCATCTGGGGATTTTCTTGTCATAAAGATATAGTTGTTACAATTGTTAGTTAGTCATGTCAATCAGTTCGAATGTATTCACCAATAGTCAGATGTAGACCATGTCGAATTCTTATTTACATCGTCAGACTCTGATGCAGTCTAGGCTCAGATGCTTCAAACTAGGGGAAAGCCTCTCAATCGCTCCAAACCGCAAAATGCCATTATAATCCCATTCGGACGCCCACTCAAGGGCCGGAAAATCCATTAGCGCAGTAGGCGTCAAATCATTCTTATCTGATCCGAGAGGTTGTGAGCCTAGACCCATTTCCTTGTGGAGATAATTGGTTCTAAACCTTATGAAACTAAGAACATATCTCCGTTTCAGCTAATATGTTCATAGCAGCGATAGCCCTTAAAGAGAAAATAAGACCAGCAGATATATTCGGTGAGTATAATATGCATATAATCCACCTGTTCTTACCATCATCTTGTTCAATCAAACACTATTTCTTTCTATAGATGTTCCGTTCATGGTATCTAAAACGTTTAACATTTTTTACAGGCTGTACGCTGGCAGCTGTTGGAGCATTTCTACTTGTCTCATTTTCTCAAAAGGTCTGTACACAAAAGCAAAGGGTTCGCTTGTAGATTCTATTTCACTGGGAAATTTTGAGTTCTCACATTTTCAAGCGATTTACTTCGTAATTTAAGCCCTTGTTGAGCTAAAGAATGGCGGTTAATTATGTGTTGAAATTACCTCCACAACATTGTGAATCAATACCTTAGCTATGAGTCTTACTCTAAGCGGATACAGGGTTCCCGCGGTCCAGAGCACATCATTTTTCATGACTTTTAATGACCAATTCCCACAGTTTTTAATGACCAAAAGAAGTCATGTTAGCAGATAATTTATTACCATGAAATGACACAAACGAGATACCAATTTTTGACCAATTCTTTCTGTTCTTTTACTCCTCAGAGCATTTGCTTGTGATACCCTTTCAGCCATTTTTTGCCCTTGAGTGGGTATACTCAGGGTACTGACCAGAAATATTCAAGAGTATAGCGGGGCCACACCCCATCTAGGGGGGTCTGGGGGCATGCCCCCCCAGGAAAATTTTGAGCAAAATGATACTGTTTTAGTGCGTTCTGCTGATTTTAAGGGCCATCAGGTCAATCCCTTAATCATTAAAACTTAAACTCATAGTTTACATGATTAAGCTTTATTTTCCTAGGCACCCTAACAATGTTTTTGAGATATCATTTTTTTCTAATAGCATAGTGTCATTACACAATGAAATAATTTGAAATAGAAGAAAAAATAGCATGCTTATCATTTTTTCTCTTTCATTTCTGTTCTGACTACTCTTATACGGCGCTCAGATAGTTTTTCATGACTTTTTAATGACTCACAGTGAAAATTAATGACTTTTAAGGCCCTTAAAAACCCAAACCCAGAATTCATGACTTTTAATGACTTTTTAAGACCCGCGGGAACCCTGGGATACATACTTTACGGTTTTATTGCGTGGTGATGTTACGGGTATCACCGCAGTTACTTACTGACCTCTCACGCAGAGCATAATATGTAAAATACGATTAAGCAGAGCTATACACAACATTATGCATAGCTCTGTTTTAAGTAAGGGAAAAATAGGCGTAGCAAAATTTTCTGGTAACAATCGAAATAATGATCTATCTGAGTACATGTATAGACATGGCTGGGATGAATGGAAATTAAATCTGCAGGGAAAAGTTCCAGGAGCCTTGTTTATTAGATGGAATTACGCGATATTTAAGATTGCGCCTCGATTTACTTTCGGGATACGAACATCCGGAGTGTCGAGCATCTTCTTAGTGATGCAGTGATACCAGAAACTTGATATACCAATTTTTTTCTTTGTTTGCGTTCTCAGCGCAATTCATAAACTCCCGCCATTCACAATGTTAATCATAACCGTCGTCTGATGATATATATATAGATAATTGAAACCTACATCATTTGTTTTTGTTTTTTAGGAAGAAGAAGTTCGTGATGCAGCTGAGCTTTTCGATTTGGTGACAGAAAAGGCATTCATTATATACATTGTAAGTACTTTAAAATTAATAAATGATAAATAAATGAGTAAATTAATGATATATATCTATAATTCTATTAATGAGAAATATGGGTAAAATATTCATGAAACAGTTTAGAAGAGTACAGTGACGTTCTGCATACTTATGAGGACTAGCTGTGTAGACACTATCCAATAATTAATTATTTTAAAACTTGAAATGTTAATGCACCCATTATATCAAATATCATTTCTTCGCATTTAGGTGGTAGAAACGGCAGCGCTGACTGCCTTGTTGGTGATGAAATATAAATTCCAGGTCAACAACGTTCTAGTACTTCTACTCATCACTTCATTAATAGGTAAGGGTATCTCGGCTAAGCATTCGTATCCAAATTTATGATACACGAGGAAAACAGCTTCTCCAATACTATTAACACATCATTGTATACGATTACCTTTTTTTGCGAAACAATTTTATTACGAAACTTGAACATTGTTGGAGCCAAGTTACATCGAGCTCAATGAAATACAAAAATAAATGAATGACATTAATGAATGGATGACATTAATGAATGAATGACAATATGAATGACAATACATAACAGTACCAGAATAGGTTTGCTATGGGTGATGAGTTAGACAATTTAAACCTTTAGGATCTCTATTTGATCGGTGATGTCTTCTACCCTTCGTGGTCATTAATTGTCTTTTCATTTCAGCGTCGTTAACTGTGATCTCTGCCAAAGCTGTATCAGGGTTGTTACAACTCACCGTAGCTGGAAATATGCAACTTGATAAACCTATCTTTTATATCATGGCAATTATCATGGCTGGGACATGTGTAGCTCAGATCAAGTAAGTGTAAAGAATGTAAGGAATCAATGTAAAGAAGTTGCACGAAGAAAAATGGCCTTAGGTTTTGTGCATGTTATTTAAGATATGAATATAGTTCAAACATAATTGCACATTGGTTCATAACTTTGGCTCTCTGATTTTCAGATTTCTTAATCAAGCTATGATCAGCTTTGATTCTACTGTAGTAGTGCCAACAAATTTTGTGTTCTTCACCATCAGTGCGATTGTAGCTGGTAAGTTACTTTGGACCGATTATCAAGAATCGTATTAATCATCATTCTTGGGATATTATATTCTTTGCGAAACCAAGAGCCAGAGATGAAATTAATTTGTTTAAATAAATTAAAATTGTGGCAATGAAAAATATTTAAAAAAAAAATGAAATTATGACTGAGATTGAGACTGAAACTATCACGAATCCAGCAGTCGGCACGTAACATTTTGAGAATAATTTGAACACGTGATTTCTATTGCAGGTATTATGTTCTATAAAGAATTTTGGGGAATGTCAGGCACAGCCATTTGCATGTTCTTGTTTGGGTAAGCATGAATTATAATATCGATCAATACATTGAAATGACATTTTAAAATCATTAAAAATGAGTATTGCAGTTGGCTTTGTATTCAAATATAAACAACAGCAATATAAAACAGACCAGCGAGGTCAAACCATTGGCTAACAATGAAGTGTACAACCAACCGGCTAGGAAGTTGTAGCCAGTAATACAGCAGGTAGCGCCCGTGATAGTTTGCTATAACTAAGAATTATAGAATCAATGTATAGTTGATGCTATGAAGATCCCCTTTGACTGTTTGTTGTTCTAATGGAATTTGAAATAAGGCAGTTGCGACATGTTGGCTTTACTTTTACTCGGGGTTAAGGGTTTGGCTCAAAAATCCTTATTTGGGGTGCTATTTCCTTTTTTCCAGCTGCTTGCTATCATTTATTGGTGTGTACTTCATCACTGCCGGGAGAAGTGATGCAGATAGCGATCTTCACGAGTCGTTAGAAGATGAAAGGGAGCTCACCGTCAGCCAGAAGATCTCTAGAAGAATATGTCCAAGTGAGCGCCATGATATGACATAACAAACATTCCAGATAAACTAGACAATCGGAATCAGATTCGTATTCTGCGAACATTTATTTCACAACTGAAGAATTTAATAATATTCTTAATACCTCTCCTCTACGATATTTACTTGGATCTTTTTTATAACCACATGTATTTGCATTGTATATATTTTCTCAGTATAATAAGTACTTTGTTTTTTGTATCCACAGGATGGTTATTCTCTTCAGTGTCTTCATATCAAGCAGGGAAACCCTCCATGAAATCGCCGTCAGATACCTCCCCAATATTGGATACAGATTCAGAAAGGGGACTACACAATTCTGCATTTGAAAGCGAATCTATTGCTAGTTCGAGGTCGGGATATAATGCAACTGAAAAACCTTAGATCAATATTTGCAAAATTCTACAAATCTAACAGCATAGATGTTTTAGTATTCAATGATATGGAATTGTATGTGAAATGTAAAATACCTGTTATGAAAGCTTAACTCCCACTTTTTGTGTGGGGTTTGTACAATCGTGAGTATGTGTATCTACGTTCATTCATCTGTTGCCCGTCCTGGCAGATTCACAGTTATTGATCATTGATGTTAAATGGTATTCAATGGATTGTGTTAGGGCATTATTAATTTTCTGATGACCTAAACTGAAGTAATCGTCGGGTTACTCGAAACATAAAAATATAGTATTTGTGTGAATAATCCCAGATCGGATTCACATTTATAAGCTTCCTTTTTCAAAATAGGTATGGGAAAAGTCTTTCATGTAAATATCGTAGAAATATTAATACATGCATCCTCATTATTAGGATACTGTAAGCCTATAATCTATGATAAAATTGATTATGATTATCTTATTTATTAGTGTTTTCTTAGTCAACGTCATGAGCCAATGATTATTTGGTGTAAAGACTAGGGGTTAAGGAGGCAAGATTGGCAGAAGTACGGTAATTCTTAGATATTCGAAGAAATGAAGGTGTTATATTGCTCAAATAACTTTGTACCAGTATTCATATTTTGGATACGAAATGGAAAGCAGCAGCAACAATTAAACATTGATATTTTAATCGTCCACATTTATTTAAAATTCACATAGTAGAAATAAAATTCACATAGTAGAGATGAGGAAACCTCTGTTATAGAAGCAATAACCAAAAACTTGGCAGTTGATCATGCAATACCTAGAGATACAAGCTTAACAACCGAGTTTTCATGGAGAGATTTTGTGTATCAACTTGAGGCTAGTTTAATATTCATGTGGTCATCATTCGAAGAGGTCACACTGAACTACCGTATATACAATGGGGGTAGTGTATACAAATGTTGTAGGATCCAATATCGTAACTATATTTGCGAAAAAATGTTACGAATGCTACAACATTGACTTCTGATATTGTCATAAGGGTTATGACATTGTTGTAACCCTTATGACATTTTTATGCACCTCCCCCAGTATTAACATCCCTTTCCGAAGTGATTACATTTACAACCACAGTGCGTCAGATCTGGACTGATTTTGAGAGAATTCTATACGATATTTGGAGTCTCACATCTATATCTTCAGAATCGTGTTAAAAAATATTTCATTGTAAGAGGGAATTTAACAGACGCAACAGCTGTAGGTAACCCAATGGGCCTAGGGGTGATTTCAAATAAAATTCAAAGAGAAATAAAATTAACATAGAAGAAATGAGGAAACCTCTGTTTAGTACAGTGTTGCATAACCATAAAGCAATAACCCAACTTGGCAGTTGATCATGCCATACCTAGAGATACAAGCTTAAAGACAGAGTTTTCATGGAGATATTTTGTATCAACTTGAGGCCATTTTGACATTCATGCAATGATTATTCGAAGAGGTTTCACTAAATTTTATACAATATTAACATCCTTTTCCGAAGTGATTACATTTACCACCACAGTGCATCTGATTTAGACTGAATTTAAGACAAATCTATACACCTGATTTTGAGCCCCACATCTTATATCTTCAGAATCATGTTTAAAAAATATTTCTCTGTAATAGGGAATTTAATAGAAGCAAGGGTTGTAGGTAACCCAATGGGCTTTGGGCTGGTTTCTGGCCTTGTCTGATGAGGTAAACAAAGATTTAAAAGCTTTGCTAGCTTTTGGATCTTCCTGGATACTCTTCACTTTCTTTTCTCCTTTCTCCTCTGGCTTCAAACCACTACTGCTGCCACCTGGTTTTATCTTAGATTTGATATCTTTCATCTTGTCACTGTCCGGATTTCCCTTGTGCTTTTTGGCGTCTGAAGGTCCGGATTCTGCAATTGGAAACAGAGACATTCTTATTAGACATCAAAGCACAGATGTAAGAATCCAGCTGAATGAGGACATTTCCTTCAAATTCCAGCTCGAATTATGCAAATACAACAGAAATCTTGATAAGTCTAAAGAGGTGTATTTGAATGGATGAATGATAGTACCATATTTTCTCATTGGAAAGACAAAGTTTGAGGAATTACATACCAGAGTCCCCATTGGCAGCTGAAGACGATGCGACTGTGGCTTCTGCTTTCTTCTTCTTTGCTTTCTGAAAGAGCAAAGCAATATGGAATTAGAGGAATACATATAGAATCGAGCAAGTAGCGGTAAATCTGGGGCTGACAGCAATGGATAAAGTTACGAGTATGGATGCTGACAGGTCCAGAGATAAATGTACAACTGGAACAGGTCTCGCCCACCGGCCAAGGATAGTGGGTGGAAATATTCGCCGCACAACGTCCCCTTTAGAAAAACAAGTAGAGTGTCCCAGAGCATGAGATGCTTATGACCTCTCTTGCTGAACAATAAATATTCTGAATGAGTTCTGAACAATTGTGGGGGTCCAACCGAGGTAAAATACTGACGCTTCTATAAAGGTTTATGTTCTACTTGTCGCTATTCTGGTCGTCAGAACTATTTTAGATTTCCGAAGCAAAGTAACCGAAAAGTTAAGCATATTCTCTTCTCAACAATATAAACCTTGTGATGTTCAGACACTTTTTTAACTTCTACGAAACTGGCATAACCCGGAGTACTATCTCAGTAGAGTGTGTAATTATAATTTGGATATTCAATTCTACCACAATCGGCAATAGTTAAGTACGAAAGTGCTACTGCAAAAAGGAACATTTGTATTTCCATCTTCACGATTCTCTTCTATTTAGCTATAGGGGATAACGGATGGGACGTCTTGGTTGGATTAACGATAAGGAAATACATGGTTTCATTTCCTCTTCGCTACAGTCGAAACCCCAAATAACTCGCAAATAGTGTTATCCCCGCCCCGGTACTTATATTTGATTTGGGCGCATGGACCACAGAGTCTGTTCGGAGGGCACATCAACAAAGGCATGCGTATTTATTATGAGTCTTCTGTACCAGCCGCTATATCCCCATTCAGATAGATTTCTAATTTAAAGCTGTACTCCCAGTTAAAGTCAGTCAAAAACTAAAGATTTTCTACTGTTAGTTCCATTCTTTTCCAACCCATTTAAAGGCCATTTGACCAGAATTTTGGAGGATTTTGTCTGGTTATTTTCGCTGCAGGGCCTCATAAAAGCCCACTGCATAAGTCATAATAATTATGAGTATAGACCGGGACCTATTAATGTGAAGCTATGTGAAAGGAGGTTTAAAGGGGTTCGAATGCAGCACAATGGGACATATGACAACATATATAGCTATTTTTAAAACATTGTAAAAATAGATATGCCGTCTTAAAAATAGTTTACGCACAACCTATTCCAGTCACAACGGTTCCATGTATATTTTTATCTACTATCAGGAACAAATATGTCGATGACTGATAGAACCTGTGTGGCACAGAACGTTTGCGTCTGCCAGGATTAAATCGATATGAATGGAATGAGTCTCCTGTCAACAGTCTACCCTATTAAGGTAGGATTGTTAACGGCAGAATTCTCAATGCACTGTTTTGACAATTTTCCTCTCACAATCGGTGGTTTAGTTAAACGATTCGCGACTTTTTCTTCAAGGAACATTCCATCCCCAACACTGGTGTCATCTATGATCTTACCCCATATAGACCCACCGTCCTACATGTAGGACGGCAGAAAATGCTTTTAAAATATTGAAAGAAATCAAAAAATCTTTTTCGAAACAGAATAATATTTCTACCAGTTATGCACATAGACGGATTTCAGTATTTATAAACTTTTGAGAAAGAAATAATGATGTGTTGCCATGGTAACATCACTGCATATGAAGGGGCCAAAGATGATTTGTGGAAAGTGTCATTTCTGAAAGTTCACCCCAGAAATGAACAAATTCATACCATTCTATTCTTGGGGAAAATGGAAGAAATGTCTGGCCGTCCTACATGTAGGACGCTGGATCTATATGGGTATAAAACATGATATTTAGCATTGAGTCTGTTCATTACGCTACAAACTTAGACCAGCAGCCATAAGCTGAATTCGAATGGGAACCCATTCCCACCATACAACAAGCCACATTTGATGTGTCTTATGTAAAATTACATGCATTTTCTGAATCTGAAGAGAAAATTTGCTGATTAACCCACAAACATTGTCTAAATGGGCCGTTTCTATGGTGACTGGTGATTTTTTGTTACTATAGGCCTACTTTAGCAGAAAACCGGTTTTTAGTGTCTCATTTCTACCCTGTTATTATGTGACCAAACCTGGGGTCATTGATGGTATGCATGAGGGCTATCTGTAGACTTCGATCCAGTGAGCTTGGCCAAGGTCAAAGTCACCAGATATGAACTTCAAATACAAAAAATAGCAAAATTATGGAATGTGACATCACATTTTCTCTTATGAAACTAGGGTAACAGGGGAAAATGATAATCTTATGTTTAGAAATAACAACCAACATTAGGGGAAAGGATAATGGCCCATACCCAGTGTCATTCCAAAGTGGATTGCCATGGTAACTAGGACTTAGTTTTCAGTTTATGATGCATTTTGAACAAAATTTCATGTTTGACCTTGAAAATGGTGACCTTGACCTGGACAAAGATCATTGACAGCAATTCTAATGGCAGAGCTCTTAGGGCCCTATCACTTGCTCAAATTTCGTAACCCAGGAATAAATACTTCCAGAGATAAGGCTAGTATAGGAAATTTTGATTTAACCAAAAATTAGTATAGAGTAGAAAGTAAGTCTTCACACTGTCCAATGAAACTGGGCATGCCCAATTTTTCTTTCTCTAATGTTGGTTCATATTTCAATAAATTAGATTATCAATTTTCCCATTTGCCCTATTTTCATGAGAGAAAATCAGTCACATTCCACAATTTTGCTATTTTTGTATCTCAAGGTCATATCTAGTGACTTTGACCTTGGTCAAGGTCACTGACTCAGGGTCCTCAAATAGCCCTTACTTACACCTAACATCAATATCCCCAAGTTTTGTCATATTCCTGATAACAGTGTAGAAATGGGCACTAAGAATCTATTTTTTTTTTACTAAAATACCAAAGAAATCAATAGTTACAAGCAATTTTGTTGTTCAGATTAAGAAAATTCATGAAATTCTACGTGGAATACTTTAAATTTAGCTTGTTATACAATAGATAGGAGTGATTGATAAATAATGGCATTTTGAGAGTTTGGTCTCTATGCATCCTGTTGGTTCCCTATGTAAAATACATGATCTAATATAAAAAAGTATCTCAAAAAGTCAAACGACTGGCTATAGAATTAGCAAAGTATTGTATATAACAAGAACAAGATGATAGATTATTTCTTCGGTGTGAGTGAGCTAATAGATGACAGATTAGCGAAATCTAGATGTTTTTATACATTACGGTCCAGTTCTGCATACTGTAACCATGATATCATGTTTTTAACCAGGGCATGCAAAAAATTACTAAGAAAAGGTGAAGAAAGTAGTCGTAATTAGGTAGAATTATAACAGCTCGACGACATAATAAAGAAAAGCGGAAAGGCAACTAAAATTTGATAAAATAAGATCAAAAATGCCTAAGTTGAGAATATAATAATAATATCATATAATGAAAGATCAGCGAATGATGTTAACCAGTAGAAGTAATGGAAAATCAAGGAAGGATGATGTTAAAGCTATATGTATAGGTAAATAATGACTGAAATATTGTTAAATGTCTATAAATCTTTAATTTGTAATAGATATCTTTATTTGTAAACATTTCAACGACATGAAACGTATCACGAATGTGAAATTGTCAATAAAATTTGTTAAAAAAAAAATATAAAAAAAAGTTCTCAAAAATGCATAGTAGATTGACCCACCGTCCTACATGTAGGACGGCTGGTATCTTTGGTCCTATGCTAGGTAGAGGTCTGAAATTTTTTGTGTGACGTCAGGTCTATGAGACTACATCAGATATTTTATATGAAATTTCTAGCAGCAAAACTACCATTTTGGGTCTAAGAGGGTTACACTATTGAAACATGGTTCAAATGCCAGTTACACAATGACTGGCCGTGGCCCGAAATCATCATGTCCAAATTGCACGAGGCTTTAAATTCCTTGGGTTTAATACAGGGCAAGGGCTGTAAGGCCAGTCATTGCAATTTTAACGAAAGATAAAGCCGAATATGAATCTAGTCAATTACAAGCTATTACAGTCACCCTCGCTGATCAAAGTTATAAAAGTATATACACTGCAATGAATATGGAATATCGGAAGTTATTTGAAAAGAAATTCCAAGGTTTTTGTTATTCATTTTCTGTTATTTCCACATTAATTATGATAGAACGAATGTATAGTTTTTGTGTAAGTTGAGTGGCAACGTTAATACATTTTCTTTTTCCTTGCTTACCTTAGCTAACTTTGCTTGCAATCGTCGTTCTTCCATATGCGCTCTCATCCTTTCCACTTCTTCATCCGCACCATTTATGTGAACCATGTCGTCTGTTTTGAACGGCTTCCCACACTAAAAGAAAAATGAATATTGAGTATGAGCATAATTATTTATTCATAAGATTAAAATATATCACTGCAAAGTATGATATAAATATGTCACACACCAAACGAATAAAACAATGGGATTCAAGGGGACACCCATTATACATTATACGTGGCAAAGCTAATTATGACAACAGACCTTCTACCTTTGGTAATTTCGTATCTTGGGAGATGCTACATGCTCAAAGTGGACAGTTCATGATTGGCCTGTCAAGAGGGAGCAGGCAGAAGGTGGTTTATACATTACAAACATTCGTCATGAGATGTATATATATATATATATATGCCGTATGGGAAAATCTATGCCTGTCAGCTGCTGTTTCAGGTTGATTGCTTACATTTGTTAGGAAGAAGCAGTGATTTCACCCATGACGGTCAATTAATTACTCAATCAAAGACTCTTGGAACATCAGATGGGTATACATTTATGTATACTTCAAAGTATCAGTGCTTATCAATTTACTCATGGTATCTACGATTTACTTCTGTTATTTTGTAATTTTTAATTGTATCTTCTCACTAAACACTTATCCTAAGAGTATAGCCACTATCAAATCACGATTGAACCGCATTGCTTCAAAAGACCTCTCTGTGTTAAACCTGTATTTTGACCTTCTATAGGGTCGTTGGCATCAACATTATCATCTTTGTAGTACAATTGTGATTGTAATTTTGACTCTTAATTATGTACATGTACGTCAATAAAAAAAATATGAATATAAATACAACAGTATAACTATACATTATATATATATATATATCAATATGGTGACTGTATCACTTTATTTATAGTTAAATACAAGGGTAAATATGGCACTAGATCTTCGGATCATAAGAATGAAATGTTTTGAGGTGATTACAATATCAATATGGGAACAGAGTCTCCATATAAACAACACTCTCTGAAAATTGCTCCTGTATATTATCCTCAGAGAAGCCGCGGTCGCCTTTGCCGCATACGACGAATCCGGGAGTACATTTTTTGTACAACTACTTTTCCACGGGCCTTTTTCCTCACAAGGCTGAGGGCAATTTGGTTAGAGAATAATATTTAGATATATAAACAATGGTACCGGTATGACACATGAGGGCCAGGGATTGCACGTCAGTCACTCTTCGGGGATACATGTGGAATATTGCATATCACTTGCAGGAAAGAAAAGGCCCGGACGTTATTACATTGCGAATGTTCCTCCAGGCAAGCCAGTTCCCATCATGACAGATAGGAATAACACACGTCAAAAAGTTAGCCAACAAGTGATTCTGACACGACATCGGTCCGTTAATATCGTTCAATTAAGTTTGCACAGTGGACATTTTACTTAAATTTTGTTGAAACAAGCCCACGGAATGGCTGGCTTCCGGTAACATGAGAAATGGTGCAGTCCCTGAACCAGCAGTGGAGCTCTTTATTTGAATTTTAGGCTTCATTTGGTCGCGCGACAAAATACCGCTGCACTGAGAAGTGTCTTATATCCCCGCTTTCAATGACACGACGACACAAACATTGGACGAAATTGTTGGGCAGCCACACACATAAAATCAATCGCACTTCGCAGGATGTTTTATCGTACTTAGACTCAGAACTGAATTGTCATCTTCTGCGATATAATACACATCATTCCATTAGTAATACTTTGAAGGCGCCCATTAAATGCAGTAAAATATAGCTCTGAGTAGTTTAAAAGAAAGAACCAAGGACTATCAGTTTCGACTGAAGTGGTGACAATTCGGTAGGCTTCGGGGGATACAGCCTTTGTTAAAAAATCAATATTCAACAGTAATTTTGCCAGATATAGGTAAACCATTAGATAAAACCGGCAGACTAAGCTAACTTAGCTATTGTCAGTTGAAAGTAATTTTCTCAAACAAGGGCTGAATGAAGGATGGGTCCTCTGACTCGGACAGCGCCATGATGTATGAGAGGACCTGAGAGAGCAAGGACAGTATATGGTAATGCACATATAAAGCATGTATAGAAGCCACATCATCGACCATTTTGTCTCCTCATTTTGAGGTGATCATTTAGAGTTGTGAGATTTTACAGCTTAGTTAACGCCGATGGTGACCTGATGGGACAACAAATCAGCCATAGATACCATCAATTACCGCAGGAGCCAGAGCCTCATGATAAAAACCGCGTTTAGGCAAGATTTATCGCCCTGCCCTTAAGAAATTCGCGGAGTGGTAATACTTGATTGGAACATGAAACATGCCCTATGTCAATTATTCATACGCACACCTGAAGACCAGACTATTTTTTTCAGATTACAAAAAAAACTCTGAAAAATTAGTGGAATTTTACACGTGAAGTACAACGAGGAATAGCAACATTTGGCGTCGTTAAAGAGCAGATGGTTTGGAAGCAAAAGTTCGGCCTAAAACAAAATAAGGAAAAGAAAATACCATATAACATACCATACCACGGATAAGTCCGTGACAGATAACGTAAAGCAAAGATATCTCTAGGGTTATGAAAGTCGACAATTAGGCAAAGATGAGTGGAATATGAAATGCTGCTGGGATTTTGGTTCTTTTCATAATAACTAGAAATCTCGGGTGGGGGATTTTGAGAGAAACAAGAGGCCAGATGAGCTAAATGTGAAGTAAACGCGCCATCTGTTTTGGGAAATGGTCCTGAAAGAATTGAAAGAAAAGGGCGTTGTCGATAGTCCCATGGGTTAAATCGACCTTCTGAGGAGAGCTTTATCGATTCACATTCCGTCTGCATGCATCAGAAAAACGTTTTTGAAACTTCTTTGGCGTCTTCTCATACACAATTAATGGAGTTTAAAAACACCTTAAATCACACTAATCTCAAAGCTGGGACGTTTGCGCCGACATGGTTGACGATCCTTTTATATAATCTTACAGGTTGGAGAATTTAGTGGAGCGCAGTGAGTGTAAAACGAGATTACATAATCTTAAACATCCTGACGCTGTAAATATGTTAATTAGCAAAATGGAGGCAGAAGGGGGAAAATAGATTACATAATAATCTTTTTGACATTAATAAGAACACAACGCTGACATATCCTAAATTTTGAAAACAAGTACAACTTTTTTGCGTATGAATTCACACTATCTGGTACCCTTTTCTTCGAAAAGTAAGCCTCCTCTAACGAAAGACAACTTCGAATGTCAAGAACTCAGAAACTGATAAACTGGGTGTAGAGGTTTAAAGGAACAGCAGTCATCGATTTCCAGTGGGTGGCTTAAGAATATCCCCGCTCGAGTCAATAAGGTCCAGAATGAAATAGACCTGCCTAAATAATAGATGGAACAGAAAACAAAATGGTTACAACTAACACCTGACTCTCTTTCTAGGATTTATTTGAACTCTCAAAGAGAAAAACTTTTGGAGGCGACACACATATATATACGTCAGGGAGAATGACCAGTAACGGCAATTGGGGGAAGGAGCGAAAACAAGAAAAGAAGAAAAGTGCCCTTATGCTGCACATCTATGCCTTTTGTATACGTATGATCTGTTTGAATCCTAAATACATCGTAATACATTGTAAATGATAATAAGTGTAAATATTACTTTTGTGAACAATGATAGCCAAGAAAAGTAAACACAGGTTGAAAGGTAAGCTGAACCCAGAGGACAGGAGAACAGAAGCCGTAAGTAGAATAGCGTCAAGGCCGATATAGTCCTTATCTAGGAACAACGATATTTTAGAAAACCTAACTTAGACAAGTCTCCTAGACCCAGAGGGACTTGGTTCCAAGGCAAATGGACATACAGGGGATCACAATTCGCAGTGTGACGATATTAGAAGACAACAAAGGCTTCACGACAATTCAGCGTACAATTAAGTGAATGTAACCACAGGATTAAATGGACAAACGAAACCCTTTCCTTAAACTTGCCGATTGGAATGGCACAACTAGAAGGATATATGAGTTTCATATATATAAATGATGGGAGATGGAGCTATATGAAATAGTGCAGACAGGTTCTTTGATGCAAAAGATGGAAGCAGTGTGCCCATACAAAGTCGAGACATGATTGAAAGCCACTGGGACTAAGCTAAACCTTATGTTCCCAAGGTGTTCAGGCTGATAGCATTCATGTTGCTGATTTTATAGTCCCACTATATCTTGTAAGTACCTTGAATATAAATCATTCATAAAGATAGGACAGTATCCTGTTTGGACAGGAAAAAGAAGAGAAAAACCATGACAGGAGATACGTATAGATAGAGCTAATTTTGTCGTGGGATGTGTATGATAAATGCTTGGTATACCGGTTTATTATAGAGGACTAAGAGTAAGATTGACGGCGAACAGCATGTTTAACAAACATTAATTACATATTTTATCCACTTGCATCATTATAGGCCGAATGAACAGTAGATTATTGACGCAATAAATAAAACAACAGTACACTTGCTCCTAAATTATTACTGGCATAGCAATTGTCGCATTTCGACGAAACAATGTCTCGTTCTAACCATTTGGAACCCTCATATTTGCACCAAGATTTCATTTTACCTAAAAGAACTAAGAGCGAAGAGTAATTGTTCCTTTACAATGGAAGTTATCGTGCAGTATGGAAACTATTTTTGCTGGTGGCTGAAAGCGAGTCTTTGACCGGCCATAGCTGTTTTGCCAGTTGGGGATGGGAGATAAGGCAACGATTCTGAGCGTCCGCCGATAAAACCTAGTCTCCCCCAACAGCAGAGGATGCCTGTCAACTCAACTAAATACTTACCGCTTCATTGAGCCATCATTTGGAAAAGATATGAAATTCTGACAGTTATTTGAAAAGATGCCACATTTAAGGCATCTATAGACATCTATGAAATTATGCTGGACATCATTATTAATAATCATATATTATATACACAAACTGTCCAATATCATGGATCCATGCATACTTCCCGCCTTAAATATTAGTATTTTTCAATGACCAGGCACTTTAAGACTTCAGAAGTCATACGAATTGATTGTATGAAAATATTTAATTCTCTGTGACTGTCTATAACCTGCATGCTGGTATGTTACTGCCCCGGAGAGAAAGTGGCTTTAAGCAAATAGAAACGCACTCCTGTTCTGGTGGGTCAGGTTGATTAGAATTTTAGAGAAGATTTCGAGAACTCACGTTTTATCCCTTTTCATTCGATATAATTATTTGTAATGTATGGATGCATGTTAATGCATGCATATCAATGACCAATCAAGTGAGGCCTTAAATTCGATTTGTTTCCCTAATTTCATAAGATGCATAAGCATATGACCTTATGCTGCACCTGCTGTATAATTTCATAGGATGCATGCATAATCTTATAACACACTGGATGTATGCGGGAGTGTTGGATGTGGAAGGTTCCAAGGAGCAATTCAACGCCATTTTTAATATTCTTTCAATGGAAAATGGACAGCCTACAACGACCCACAACAAGGAAAATGAGATCACAAATTAACGACAGGATCGTGATGCTTGTAATTGCTCTGTAAGGTAGGGGAGACTGGGCCCAAATGTTTAACGATGTTAAAAAGTCTTCACATTTTGATGCAAATTAGGATATAAACAATGAGGAGTCATTTCATTTCCGCCTCCCGGATCTGGATCAAAATAAAGGCGGATAAATCAAAACCCAGCCTTTGGGGCAAAAGTTGGTTCACTAATTTCTCGCCCACTCGGAAAATTTAAATAAATACCCAGTGAATAGAGATAATTTAAGACTCCATTTAACGACTTCATTATTATTATAATGGGTGGGCTACAACACTAAGGACAGACTAATCATAATTCTACACTGGACTATGTGAATGATGAGTCCACAAATCCATGATGAAATGTATGCATTTCAAAAGGAACCAACAGAAAGTAATCAAACACACACGTTTCTATTCTTTCCCTCAACTCTGTTTATTCCCAAATTCGTTTTGACCAGGTTAGACAATCCCTCGGTTGGCTTAACCTTAGGGATCAGAACGAGTAACCATGATATACGTTAGGTATTTGAAACAGTCCCTGTCTTATAAAGCTACTGATGACTAGTGTCCGAGATATATTCAATTAATAAGGTTTTAGATGATGGAACAGCGCATCAATGCATTGTAGCACTTATGACATGCTTTCGTGCAGTGTGCATTGTCTATGACCAACTTTCGTGCAGTGGTCATAACCTTATTTCTATGATCACGTTAGGGCTGAAAAACCGAAGAGCATTTTAAAGCTTATATTCGCAATCTAATGCATTCCTAAACTGAGTATGTCCCTCAACAAGGACTAAATAGCATATAAAGAGCCTGATAGCCGGGCACAGGTTGCTTCAAGAAATTAGATCATAGAGGGACAGGGGAACACCACTCTGTCAGGTGGTATGGCAAACAACTAATTCAATTAGTCGTCCCACGTGTACCAGCAAGGACCAATCAAAAGGTGGCTTGGGGCCGACCTCGGGGCAACCCACCAATCATATGAGATGTATTTTAAAGGTTTTTTTCCGGCCCAATGAAAATATCCCCGGGAGTATATATCACAGCCCAGGTCTTACTTACCCATACAGGCCTTAAAACAGTCGATATTTGAAACACGTTTTACACTGACTTGGACGCGATCTTCTCCAATATTGCAGCAAGCAAGACTGCCTTTATCATGAAATGTTCTTCTTCTCTGTTCCCCTCCTCATCACGAACAGGGATTTTATTACAGTAATAAAAATGTTTTTCAATACCCCCTTGGATATCCTTTTTCACTACCAAGCTAACCAATGAATCACATTTCTTAACACGGATAAAGCAAATTGAGGGGCCTACATATATACGTCTGGGATTATGGGGGATACTTGAGACATTTAGCTAACAGGATAGGTAAGAAAAGTCTGATTCCATTTGAGCCTCGTTGTGATGGAGAGGTGGTGCAGGAGGCAAGTTTCCTTTTGAAACTCATTCATTTGACTAGTTTAGAGTATACCCTTTGGCCCTTGAGATGGAATGATGCATTAATGCAGTATTCATAAAAGTATAATATAATGCCATCTATGTTTAGGGGCTTGTGAGTGAGCCTGTACTTCACACAATAAAGCTAACACCAGGAGGCACTCTCTATTAATTCATTAAACCATGTGTTAGTGCGGTCACTTGAGTGTCGCTGACCCATCATATATTAAAGCCAATCGTCAGCAGTATATAGGCAGCCTGGAGCAAAGGTTTGCTGTAATGTTATAGTATAACATCAGGAGTACATAAAAACTCGGACGTATCATGAGATATTCTCTTCAGGCCACCCGTTTCCCCCATGACAACAACTTTCAACTCAATATCAGACCATGGCATGTCGTCAGTAGCTTCATTTATTGTTTCCCCATCCTCCGCTTAAGGGTCCAGGTACCTGGGTATATGCACTGGCCAACGCATGCATGCGACACACATCACATGACTCCCATGGTAAATATAGTAAATAATCATGGCACAGAGTGTGGGAATTATGTAGAACTTTAATGGCTTGTAAAATGATACATGAAATCTTAAACTGGTTCGCCTCGCCTTAGTAATCCAGTCCAATAAAAATACACAACTGTGCATGGGCTAATTCCTTGGAGAAGATATCCGATCCACTTGACACTCAAATGAATATAATAATTATCTGCAAGAGCATCGACATAGATAAGGTATACGGGTAGATATATATAGGCAGTGCGATATCGTGTGCAATACTAAGAATGGTAAACTTCCATGAATCCATTGTAGCAAATCTTCGCGGACAAATAGATATCATTATGTCACATTTGCTTGGTGCGGAGGATGTTAACTTCACAAGATTAACACAGACATCTTGATTTAGCAGGAAACCATGGCAATAACGAGACGGGCAAGGTCACCTGCAGAGTATGGGTTGCGCATGGTCAGCATTAATATTTTCATACTGTTTGCAACTGCGGATGAGGCGATGTAAAATATTCTGAAAAAAATTCTTAAGTCTTAATCCATACATGACTGGCATCACATCACTATGTCAAACATCAATGTGGGCGAGAAACTTGACAATACAATGGCGTATTACTATAGTAAAGGCGGATAGATGTCTTTAAAATGAGACATTTGAATAATAAAACATACATCAAGGAATTTACTGAAGGTTAAGGTCTAACAATTAATATCCACGGCGCTTTGGACCAAGCGGAAAAAGCAAATTCTGGAGGGATCGAAGAACAGAGGTCAGTTACCTATTGTAACAAGTTTACTTCTTCAACCTACTGATTATACCTCAAAGCTCCTTCATCAAAACACTAACAATTCACCCTGACTGGCAATCGGTCACTTGTCCATTCTAAGATCCTCTGATTGGTTTCGAGGGACCAACAGGCGTTGGCAAGGGCAATATACATTGGAGAGAGGAGATAACCAAAGTGGGTTGCATCTGCACTGAGAACTATATGAAAATTATCAATATTACTTTAACAAAACATAGAAATAGCCTATATTCTACGGTTTACGGTTTGGGGAAAGCTTTTGCCTTGCCCATTTATTATTATTTATTATTTTTGTGTTAATGGTGAATATTGGAATATTATACTATAGTTGCTATAGGTTGCTCTTCTTTTGTAATAACTTGCTATACAAGTTCATAGATTACCAACAATGGCATGTGCCTCATTGCAACGTAAGGATATATGTAACAGGTATGATTATTAATGGTAATTCTGTAAGAGCACGGCATCTGTTTTTTTTCTGTATAATACTAGTTTTTAACCCACTCTGTCCTATCAATACATATTAGATGATATGTGACATGAGCTGGATATTTGTTTTTAATTTATTGGATGGTTAGGCTATTTTATGTTGTGTAATTTAGTGTGTAATGATAGATAAATATTCGCGAAATAATTCTAAAACTTTGTACATGTTAACATGATTTTGTCAATGTAATCATAATAGTATATTTATAAACAGAGCGAATGTATAAGATCAAACTCTTTTTCTATTGTTTAAAGCAGGCTGTCCTGAGAAAATTCATGCTTGTACGTATGGAAATGTAATAGACCTGAATAAAATATTTTCTAAATCAAAATCAAAATTTATTTCCGAATCATAACATCATTATAACAAGTAATTTCATCAAACAACTACTACTGAATATTTTGTTCTAGTGAGATATTCCTTTGTTATCTTTAAAGTCTACATTAACCTTCAAATACTAGAATAACACAAGTACATTAAAGTGAGATTTAAGTCAACATAACAAATATTTTTATTCTACTACAGGCATTTTCTCAACATAACACATATTTCTGTTTTACTACAGCCATTTTCTTATACTATGAACCTACTAGTGCCAGTTATAACTTGCACAACTTTACAAGGAGTTCTCCAGTCTCTTCCATAGAATTTCATTTTCTCAATCTTCTTCTTTAGAAATCTAACTTAACAAGGAACTCTTGAAGGATATAAGAAAATCGATAGCCTAAATTATTCAAGATGGACTTCTTATGTTGGCTTCGACGTTGGCTTTAAAATGCATAGAAAACTCGGGAGCACAAATTTCAATCAGTAACGATTGATAAAATACACCGGACTTGTTTTTATTATACGGATATAGCAAACATTCCATGCTTTTACTTTAGACTTATTGGCGTTCCTTCGCCATTTGCTAGTTTGCATTAAATCTACGACAATATAGATTTAGCCTGGAGTTCTGGATTCAGAGAGCTTAAAGAATCAGTCAGGGTAAGGGCCGCAGAAGGGCGCTGTAGATAGCTTCTGTTCTAAAGGACTCCGGGGATTTAACCCTTTAGGGGGATGCAGAGATTGAAATATCATAAGACTTAGGGGAGGTAGATCCTGTCGGTTACGTGCGGGCTGTAAGGCCCTTCCTACTTTGCCACACACACGTCTGGAATAAAGGTGCCGAAGCTCCGCCAAGTTTGCCAACATAGGCGAGGATTCTTCATTGACATGTAGGTTCCTAATCGGGGTCAGCTTACAGAATGTTTTGACTTTTATTTCTATGGTTGTTTTATAACATAATAAGTCAATTATTCCATGCCTCATTGTATTCTATCAAAAATAGGAATACAAAGTAAAATAAACTTGTACCATACCAATTTGGGTGGGAGTGAGGTGGTGTGATGTGGGGGTGGGGTGATAAAAGGGGTGGGGCACAACATGATTTATACTAAACTTTAAGACCAGTAATATTAATTTAGAGATGAAATTGAAATCCTCTTCAATATTTCTCTATTTTCGCTTGGGACTTTCAAATAGACATTGGCAAAGGTACACTGGCAGAATAAGCTAATATTATAGATGCATATTGTTTTGAAGCATACCTTAATATCACCATTATTATGTCCCAAAGATCATACCACCTGATCTTGCATGCAATCACTTTTTGCTGGGGCAATCAGTTACTATATCTGATAAGTGTTATCAAGGTTATCATGGAAAGTTTCAATCGATATACTTGGCAGCTATTTTACCAGTCAAATAGATGTGAAAAGCACACAATGGCATGGCCACAAAGCAGCCCTCTATATACAACCATACTCTGTGAACAAAGACAATCAACTGACGCCCGATACTGGGTAGCATAGGAAACTTTGCAATCTGAGTAACGCACTTCCTGATACAAAATGTCTAAAAACTGGTTTGGTGGAACTGGTGGAGCAGATGGAATGGGTGCATATCTCGATTCTCAAGAGACACTGCAAATATCGGTGTTATCTTTAGCCCAACTAGAATATTGCAGGACCATGCTCGACATTGATGTGCCTTATCGTCAGATCCGTGGTTTCACGGAAGGCTTTGGGGATAAACGATGGAAAATCCTGCAGCTGTTGGCCATCATCCCTAGTCCCAGCATCGTGTCAATTCTGAACTCGGTGATGCATTTAACCCCTTCCGTTGTCGTACAAATAAAAGAAGATTAAAGTATCTCAATCCTCCAAAGTTCTTTCTGTTGGATTTAGGTTGTTGCGTTCTGAGTTATCTACGGCGTTGAAAGGCCCTATAGGTCGGACAAAACTTACTGGCAATATTGAGTTGGTACTGCACAATTATATATAAATATCCACAAAGGTATTACTTCATTGACCACCACCCCCCGCCCCCAATCTAATTGTTAACACGTAGACACCCATTCACACATCCTATGTACACACCTTTGAGTGAGTGAGATTGGTTGCTTTACGCCCTTATCAACACTTTGCAGTGTTATATCAAGGGTGGGAGAGCTGAGAGGGAGGCAGTTTATGATGATATCCAGGAAATAGAGATAGAGAAGAAGGGAGAGAGAGACAGAGAAACATTATCCTAATTACATTAAACCTAGAAGTCCTTTATAATATAACCAGCACAAAATCACTGTTTCCTCTGCATCGTAAACCACTGGGATAACTAACTGTTGGGCCCGCTAATCTTCACTAAATCGTCAGGTAATGTTGGATGCATGCGAACGTCATGAGTCACCCCATCTTTATGCATGGTATTACAAATACATATAAAATTGTTATATAAAACAAGTGATGTCATTGTCATATTTAATATATACCGTGTGTGAGGGAGGATTATATCATCAATCAATCACATTAAATGTATATAAAGGAAATATTTGTTAAAACTCACTATTCCAAATGTCACATACAAGCAGCTATTACAGGCAACAATTATGGAGACCAAATGTCGTTACAAATAAAGATCCCAAATCAGGCGTGAATATAATTAGGGAGGCTTGCAGTAAATTGCCAGTCGATCAGACAAAAAAAACCAAATTATATTCGGGCACTCATTGACATTGCAGGTAATGCGCATATTCTCAAGATCTCAAGATCAGAAGTTTCGCTCTTTTTGAAAGAACAAGTTCGTGGAATAGGTAATTTATTCCAGCGGAGGTTGGCGTGCCTTGGCCGGGATAACTTCTACAGATCCAGGGACTGAGGATGGATAAAGACAAGCATAGCATGACTGAGACAGACAACAAATAACGGCATACATTAAGACGGATGACCCAACATGGCAACACCCATGCTGACGCCGGCAGGCATGTTTTCCCCAGGCTCAAATCTAATGAGGCTGAAAATTCGGGAGTACATTAAAAAAGTCGAAGAAACAATGTATTTTCTTTTCAACACAGAATATCCATCAATATTCATGATAAAACTTCTCACCCACTCTGTCACATTCTCAATGGGATTGCCAAAACCGGAAGGAATCTATACTGCCTTCAGAAAAAGACTGAGCCAGAAGAGGAGGAAATGTGTGACTTGCATGTAGCGGGAATTCTCAAATCAATCCAACGATAAATACCATTATCATGATAATACCTTGTGGAGGTGAGTGAGGAGACAGGCCTACCTATCAGACCTTCAGGTAAATATCCCCCGGCTCAGGATTACCTGATTTACCCACACGCAACAAAGCAGAAAACACAAACAAGAACCTAAAGTTAGATTGTTTGACGTCTTCATCCAGGGTAGACTCGGTAATGTAGGCGGTAACTTACTGGTATATACTTCGAATAGTGTAAAGTAAAATAGTTCCCTCCATATTATATTCGCATTTCTGGAATTATTATGTAGGACCCAATTCAGTTCCAATCCCCTTTCCATTTCACACAAGGCAACCGTCTATTTCACCTCCGCTCATTCTACATGCATGGTTAGGGACAAATCTTATAGCAAGGCCATAACTTCACTTTTTTATTGTTCTATCATCCATTAACTCTTTCATGGTCCACAGAGCCTAAAGTTACTACTGCTAGCTTGGTACCAAGAGGCTGATAAGCAGAGAATGGGTAGTATCAAAAGAATCAATTACACGTGTAAATTATAAAGTTCCCTAGATTATTGACGACCATCAAGGGGTTATGAACGATGGGAAGAAAACTAATTCAGAGGTACCACCCAATTGATATAATTGCGTTGCATCCCCTTGGTGGTTGGTCTTCGAATGATAGACGATAAAAGACTACTATATCCAGTTCCGCGAAGTTGAGAAGACACTTCAAATTGTGTGATGGTTCTAATATGATCTAAAAAGAATTACATATAGAGGCATGGTGGGAGCAAGTAGAAATAGGTCCACCAATACCCTGATATCTGCTGAGGGGAGAACAACCTCATATCCCATTAGAAGGTTTACTGCATGTCAATTAACAAGAAAGCAAATAACGGTAGGAATTTCCGCCCTGGTTAATGAACTTAATTGGAAGCGGTAAAGCTGATGCACAATACGAAATAGTGATAATTTGGCTTTAACTGCGGCGTGTCATACATATCAAAGCTTTGTGATCATGATTTTTGTCACGTTAATGAAGTTCGTGTGAGTGCATCACTGTTAGTTGGAGGCCATTTGTTTCCACAATTTGCTGTACAGTGATGCACTAATTTTGTGCAGTCATGCCCTAGGGAGGATAACATCTAAAGGTGCGTGAGGGACCATTTAACTGCATGTGTGGCGGCTAGTTTAACGTGGCGTCTTAAAAGGTAAGTGCTGCCGCCAAAGTTTATGTCAGTCACTTTTCCAAGTGTAGAAACTAAAATTGACTGGCGGAGTTGCATAAAGTTCTTCCAAAAATTGCTATATAGTATTCAATCTCTAATGTAACTGAAGGAGGAAGCGTCTGTGATTTGTATCTGCAGTTTAAGTGTTAACTGTTGAATTGAATAAATATACGAATGGTAAGACTTTTACCTTTTCTCATGACGAATATGAATATTCAAATGTAAACGACGTTGATCTGGGTTTCTGCTTTTGCGATAAACAACTCCGAAAGTCTATAGGACTTAAAAGCTAGAAGTAGCACTTTAAGGATGCTATTCCAGAAGCCCCGAAAAATGATTTACTAAGGTTTTAGACAGGCTTTTCTTTAAATTCATATGGATTCTACTTTCCAAATACTTTATGATAACGGCAATCAGTTTGTAAACCAATAGTACAGAACCATTTTAATTCTAGAATAATAAATAATAATAGAAATAACAAAATATTTTGAGCATTGACCTTTGGTTATAATGATAGTGATGATGGTAATAATGATACCAAGAGATTTTAGTAGTTGTCCTACTAATCCTAATATGGGAAGTGTGTATCCGAATTGAAAAATCACTCCATCCCAATAATAATTGTCGCGCATTGCCTCGGAAATGTCAGGAAATAAAGGCAAGAAGGCGCGGTATACTAATGTCAAAATTTAAGGTGAGCATGGCGCAGGATCACGTCCAAGCGCATTGGGTCCAATCTACAAGATTTACTTTGCAATGCGGTGAAAGGTCAAAACATAAACTGAAATGTCAGCTTCCAGTGACATTCTAAATACGATCTGACATAAGCCATTTTATCTTCACAGATACGATGTCTCTTAAGAACTCTTTGCCCGTTGGGTACAACTGGAGAATCGCATGCGAAGTATATAGAATCGTCAATGAAAGTCGAACAGACCCTTGAAATAAATTAAGTTCCGTATAACTCCTGTCAAAGGAAACGTGATGCATACTATTAATGTAAAACCGATCCATCAAAGAATCCTATGCCACAAAGAAATGGAAATGTATGTAGTGTGACCAAACACATAGGAATCTACTCCGAACTGGGGGCTGTGGATTGGTATCGATATCACTGATACGAACGATAAAAGTACATATTTTACCCCGATAATTTGCCGATGAATTCTCCTTTAGGTATGGTCTCTCATACCAATAACTGCTACGGTCGACTGCCAGGCGCTTCCCGTTTGGATGCCGAACAAATGGCATGTAAGGCATGAACTGACCATGCCAATCATATCTACAGGGGGCGTGGTTAAAATGGGTGCAATTCATGGCCAGAGCCACATGGAGGTTCATGTTATCTGTCCTTCTGCGCCTGCATGTCGCAATGTCAGTATGGAACATCCAGGTATTAAAGTATGTTACGTTACTCCTTAGAGTTTCTCCTACTCTAAGTTTGAGAGTTAGAAGAACTCTTATTCTTAGGTTCTTAGCTACCGGCAACTGTTATGTATATCTAAACGAGTTTTCAAACACTTAAGACGGATGGACTGGCATGTTGAGATCTTAAGTATAATAAATGAATATTCCTAGCGGGGAAGTGATACCCGTGCCCTTGTGAAATTAAATAGACGCAATGCATCCAATGGATGGCTCCAAAGAAGGGAAACCTTCCTAAGGGCATGGAGCAGATGGCAATGGAATAGAATATTGACCAAATCCAATATAATAGTGATTTAAATTAGCCCAAGGCTGCACGAGGTATATACTGAAAGGCGCGATTAGACCGAGTTGTTGTCTCGAGGGAAATACCAAGTATGAAAATGGATCTCCGTCAGTGGGGGAAAACGTCTGTGGATACGTTGTAGTTCTGAGCCTCCTAGTAACCAACCCACCAAGAGAATAGAGCAGGTTATTTGAGAGAAATATTCTCTGACCATGACGCAACCACCTAAACGATTTTCAGCTTACCACTGAGGCAATGAACTGGTACCATACACCGAGAACGAATTGCAAGGTCATACTTCTTCCAGCGTAAAATAAACTTTATTTACAACATATCTATGTACAATGGGCATTCGTAAACGTTCTATGATTGATCAGTTTAATTTGTTAATTAATTACCATCATCTGCAAAGGTAATCAAAGTCCATTGGGAGCAGAATGCTACAATGCATGCCATGCAGCCTGTATAATTGATGATAATTTATACTCAGGGGCAGGACAGAAAACAGAATCTGAGAAAGGCACTGCGGACCGGTAGTGTCTGATAAAGGTAATTATAAGACACATCTACCAATTAAATATTACCGAAATTGCCATCTCGACCCAATCACTGTATCCCAAAGTGTATGTATGGTGCGTCTTTTTCTGTTGCAACTTTACGTGACAAGAAAAATGGATTACAAGGTTCACAAGTTTTCAGGAGCAATTGGGATACATACGATACAAATAGATTATATACCACTGAAACGAGGTCTGTGATGCACCGGGTCAGCCTTAATTAATGTTTTGATTTGAGAATGCCGTGATTAAGGAGCAGGGCATTAATGATTAAATTGTTATGCGCTCGGTAGTAGGAGGTAGGTTCTTTTCTAGCTGACTTGCATGCACCAGTAGTCGTCGGAAGCAATATGGTAGGATGGTTAGTTCACCATTAACCAGACCCGTTATGGCAACAAACGGGCAGTAAGAGGATGTACGAACATAGTTGATTTGAAATGGGAAAGGGTAATGTTCGTTAATGATATGGGATCTGTAATTGGCCCGCACCAAACAGGGGCGCGCACGACTTTTAATAATGGATATTTTAATAACATCGCTTCCATACACAATTTTGGCCGAATACAATTGGTGCGGCCTTGAAACCAAAAAAAGCCCTATTTCAGGCATCATTCACCCAATTATGTTCTGGCAGTCAATCCATCACAGGGTCTTTTTCAAACACATTGTCTAGCGTCTCAAGACACCTACTCCCATCTTTTACTCTTCACCAACATCCTTCCAAGCCATCAATGTTCACAAAGATACCTGTACCTATTCCGACTCCATTTATCAGCAGCTAAGAAACCTTCCAGCTGATATATGATGGTCTTTGTAGTTCTCTCCTACCCCTAACCCCTGAACTTTCCCCTCCTTCGGATCATACATTCTGAATCCTCCCCACCACGCCTTCTCACCAGTCAAGCCTTCCACATGTTGGCATGGCTTTCCTGGGAGTTGTCCTCCATCCCCACCTCCTTTTACCTCGTCCAGCAGTTGCTGCTATAGTGCCGGGGAGTCTACCACCACTCTCAGACTAGGCCTCTCGCTCCTCCTCTCCTCTCCAGAACTGCATAGTGGAGGAAGGGGCGGGGCCCCGCGCCAATAACAGCTGGTAGGCCTGGTGTGGGGTTAGTGGGGTTAGTGGTTGGTATTGGAGTACAGGAGAAGGTAAGGAAAGACCACTATGACGCCTTTAACAGAGATGCCCTTTGCGATTATCTGCTTATAACCTAATATCAAAGGACAGTTGGGGGACGGAAATGCAATGGACTGCATAAGGAAACTTCAATAGTGAGTCTAGCTTGGAGATACCTGGTGACATTTATCTAACCACAACGTAGCATTTAAGTCTTCAGACTGTATCGATGCGTGGGAATTCGCCAGAATATAATCAAATATTCCCCCCAAAAAGGGCAACATTGAATCAATAGTTGATATATGGACTAACGTAAGGATAAATGAAACAGTGGATTATTTATCGTGACACGATCAATCAACTTCGGGGAGGGAGCACTGTCAGTACAATAAGGTAAGCGCAGAGAGGGAGGGGGTAAGGGCAAAGGTTGGTAGGTGGGACAAAAGTACAACCACGATGTCACACACTTAAATGGTTAGCAGTTTTTAGCTTCTCAGAAAATTCGAGAAGCTTAGTGAATTGCGTACCATTCTGTCAATCATCTTCATCCATCATGAATGTGTGAGATGGTTGTGGGGTAACAATCAGTGTGAAATCATCTGTCTGATCAGTTTGCATGTTTGCAGAAGGCTTATCTACTCCACCCATTTCCCACCTCCAAACCTCCACCCTGCCCCCTCTCTGGTTATTACATAATAAGACAAACAAGGTCTGCCCTTGCCTTCCAGCTCCCTCCCTCCCTCCCTTGCCTTTCACTCATTACCCCCATCTCTCTTTCTCTCTCACTCTGAGTGCTGTTTTAGTGCACTATCTCTATCCCTCCTTCCCCACCCCCTCTCTCTCTCTCTGTACATCCCTCTCTCCCCTCTGTCTCTGTCCCTCCCTCCCTTTAGTTGGAGAGGGGGAGGAAAGGGGGAGAAGGAAAATTGATAGGTGTATAGGAGTGTTTTTATTCTTTTGTTGGAAAACCTATTATACATGATCAATCTTTGGAGGGATTTAGACTCTCTCTCTCTCTCTTTCTGAAATTCTCTCAGAGAAACAATGTCACTGGATGGGGTGAACTCTTCCTCACACTCCACCTGCCTGCATATACCTGTATATACACTGTTAAAACTCCGCGTACATAGACTCGGATTGTCGCGGGTATGTTGGTGTTTTGTCGCGTTCTGTGTGGTTGTCGCGGTAAACATTCATGGCTCGAGACAGCTGCATTTAAGAGCGCGCTTGTCGCGTTTACTCAACTATACCCGTGTGCAGTCAAGCATGGTGCTGTAGCGTGGTGATAAAGCTTCTCTGCAGCGAGTTATATAATGTAGAGTCAGCACATGCAGTGTTACCAGTAATAAGAATGATCACTCTGGTCATAGCCCAAAGATTAAACTTTCTGAAATGTACTCTCTAGTGCCATATGTAAATGTGAACCCTAGAAGCTAAATTCACTATCTTTTACCTTGGATTTAGCAGATGACAAAATAAATTACCCTTTCAACAATTGGCAACGTGGTAGTCATAATGGATTTCACAATTAAATAAATGCTTGAAGAAACCTAATACCTGTGTTATGTCGAACACACATAAAAAATAAGCCTAGTCATCTCTTGAATTTTGAATTGAATATTAATCCATTTTCCAGAGTTTTTACCAAAATAAAAGATGAAATAAAAGATGAAATAAAAGTCAAAATGATCCGCTCCCACAAATTACTCCTAGGACGTAACCAATGAATTAACCTTAAGGTACATATAATATAATCGAATGCCTACGTCCAACCACTTTTCGTTAAATTACAAAAATAACCCTACTGCATTCCAAAATTCACCACTTGTCAACTAGATAATAAAACATGGTTGACAATAATTCCCATATAGGCCTATGTCTATGGGCCTTCAACCCATGAAAAAAACAGAGAATCGATGAATTGCTTGAAAATAAACTTTGCTGCTGGTAACATATTTAGGTGTCTCATATCTATAAGCAGTATTTCTGTCCTTTACAAAGCTTTAATATTCCCATTTCAGTGGTTGGCGACTTGCCTATTTTCGTTATGTAAAGGATATAAGCCTACCTACAAAATCAAGGTTCCATAACTAATCTATGTAGAAAATCCTAATCCTAGCAAAAACAAAACTTACATCAGTAGCCTAAATTAAAATGGGTTTGGGTTTACTAAGTTAGGAGGTCCTTTGGAGTAAATTCGAGACTCCCTTTTTTTTTTGACCAAAAATATTACTAAATAAAGTTGCTGAATCTTCAATTTAGGCCTAGGCTATACGTCGACCACACCTTTTACTAGTTTTAGGCTGGATCTGGGTTTCCCTGCTGAAAAGTATATATTCCATAACGTTAGAACAAGGCCAAAGATCATTTATTCCTTGCTAGAATTTTGAAATATGGTAAGCACACAATATACATGCATAGGTACATGTATATCTATTCGGGATCTATGCTATTTTTGGCATAGGCCTATGAATAGATGTCCCGGAGTTAAAAGCATTCATATATTATGTATCATATATGATTGGAAAGAGAATCACATGGCCTTTCTTTTTACTGATGTATAAAGTATAATATAATGTTGTTTGTTGCTGTGGTGAGGGTTCTGTATAAACATGCTCATTATGCGTGTATACTGCAACATTTCACACCCATAGCGGCGACCTCCGGGATACCTACTATAAATATAGTAGCTAGCTACTCCACTGCATAAGTCTTGTACCGCGAAAGTGTGGGCAGAGACATAGGTGGTGTCCACAGTAACTACACTTGACCTACTTGGACCGACCAGCTGGCGAGGGATTTTCTAAAGGTAAAACACATTGAATATTATTCTTATAGATTCGAAAATATCCATAGTCATTGTCCTGTTTTGTGGTAATTATGTACCAGATACACTAGAGTAGGCCTACATTCGTGGAGTCTCATGCTAGGTAGGCCTACATGTATGTAGATTCAAATCAGACAAGCGAAACAATCACTCCAACAGTCAAAATGGCTGCCGACTCGGCCACGATCACATGAGTTTAGTGCATACAACATCTAGATCAATTATTTCTATAAAACCTGTTTAAGCTATTGAAATTTAGCCCGAAACAATGAACCCCATACATAATCAGCAGCCCATTTCCTTCTTGTTTTCCCCATTACATTCTATTTTGTTAACAGATCCCGATGCAAGTACGGTAGGCCTACTGAGAAAGCCAAGGTCTTGGCCGGTATTTACAGCAGCAGACTCCACCCACCCATAGGGCGGAAAATGGGCACTAGCCTGGGAAGTGTGATGGGTGAGTACCACTGTGTGTACACTGACTGGTCTGTATTCTCGCGTACCAAAAAGAGATTGTTTTGGCTAACGATTAGATGCATAAAAACAAAGGTTTTCCTATACAGTACTGTACCTTACCAATATTTAAGAACATCATTTAATAGCCAATGGATGGGGACTGCATGGTTGTCTCACCCATGTTGTTATTGATAGGAAATTTCTTACAATATACAGAGTTCTTCATCTAAAGATGACAACTAATCAATCAATTTACAAAATACCATGAAGTTGTCTATTGCATGTAATAAAACCTGCAATAATATTTAAGTTTTAGTACATCATAAATAACATGTATAATGAGTATCTATATATATATATGAGGCAAAAAGGTGACCACCCATGACACAATTTGTTGATTCTGATTCTGATATTCCTGTGATATTTTTATTTTTCAGAAAATACTCCTGCCAATTTGATTCGGATGAGGATAGTGTTGGTCACAAGTACGAATTAGCTGCACCTGCATGGTAGAAGAAAACTATCAAGAGTGGAAGAGGTAAGAAAGAATACCTGATCAAACGAGTCATAAACCTATTGTCTCAAATCATCCCATTTCATATATATTATATATATGTAGATGGTAGAAGGGGAGAGTATCGCTGTACATGTATATCGGTTAGGGCTGGGGTTGAAATGATGAATCAATGTAGAGTACATTAAACCCATTCAAGGCGGGGGCAGTTTACACATATTTTGCCTGGCTGACGGGGCCCTTCCCCCCTTCTTGGGCTTCAGGATGGTGTCTAACATGAGGATTAGGGTTTAAAACAATTTAAGAATATTTTCTTCAGATAATATGTGTCATATGTACATCGTTTAATAGATGTAAACAGTTATTGATCATATTTTCTCATAATTTCTAGAATTTGGTCTTCAATAATTAAAATAATGGGTCCCAATCGGGTGCAACATGGCGGCAACCTTGCTCCAAATTCACTTTCCAGCATTTACGTATGTTATATATGACGTCAACATTATTATCCCCATTACAACATACAACATACCTATACAAATATTTCTAATGTGTTTGTATACATAGTGTAGACATGACGTCACCCCAGTCAGCGGCTATCCTCACTGGCAGCCATAATGTGTGGCTGCATAGATAGCTGGAGACACTAGATCGACAGGATTTCCCGTTTTGAATGTTTGCTAATGGCAATTATACTCATTATTCCATCATGAAACACTAAAAAATGACCATATAACCTATCAGCATACTTTATATAACATTCTCTAAAACTTTCGGAGGTGAAAACTGCATTTTTGAGGCTTGGAGCACTCATGTCCAGCTAATGTTGACCCACATTATAGCAAGCGCCGTGACATCAGTGAATACTATGTATACATATATTTTAAATTTCAGCAAAATCCGTTAATTTTTTATCAAGTTATGCCCCCTTCAATTTATATAAAAAAAAGAATGCTGTCAGGCATTCACCGGCCCCCTAGGCCAACTTGCCCTGAATAGGTTAAACGTTGTAGATAATGATTTTATTTATTGACTTAAATCTTTAAAAATTTAATCTATAGTATCATTTATCAAATAGCCTTAGAAGTGTCATGACGTTCTGGTCTTAGTTTAGTGCATGATCCTTCTCTGATATTCATTCATATGTATTTTTTCAGAATGGAAGGACAGAACAAGAATAATAATATGGTGAAGCGATGGATTCATGATGTCAGAAAATCCAAGGTATTTGTCATTTAGCATTGTGAAATTCACAGTTCTAGTTAACTATACAGTCTATAACGACCACATTTTCCCGGAATAGAAACCACATAATGAATCCACAACTACAGACAAGATCGCTTAGCTTTCACTCAGTGAGTGTGGAGGTGCTAAAAGCTACACAACCTCCAGAATTAAGAAGACTCACCTCTTTATTAGGCATGGAGGTTTCAAGAGGGAATAATTTGATTCACTAGAATTTTGTATGTTTTCAATGTTCCATTTAATTTTAAATATATTATGTAATATGTGAAATATTCCCCTCATCTAATTTATCAAGATTATTATTTATAATCATTTACCATAATTGCTGGAATTTTTTTTATTATTATTAACCATATATGGTTGGATTAATTAATAAAAAGTATTATATTATTTTAAATTTTATACAAAACCATAGTTCACCTGTCGATCTTCCACTATATATGGGTCCGCTCACATGTTATGACCTTCTGGGGGTAGAACTCTTCCACTAACATTCAATTGGATCACCTTATTCCCATACTTTGTCCAAAAACTTTGGTTATGACACTGGTATGTTAAAGCTGCTCTTTGAATTTGTAAAGAAAATAGAGTACCAATCTAAACAAAAGAAAAATAAATCGATGGTTAATTAAATAGTCACCTATATAACCTTCAGTGAAAAAGTAACTCCATCTTGCGTTGTATGATTTGTATATATATATACATGTAGTCTCCCAAATATTATTATTATTATTATTATTTGTTATCTTTATTTCCGAATCCTAACAGTTACATGTACGTTTTTAGTTTACAACATGTGGAAATAGGTGGTAGGCTCTACCGTGACAGTTCTTCCTATACTATCTATAGATACTATTTATTTATTTTTTAAAATTTTTATACAGCTAACATAAACGGGCATGCACAGTGTACACATAGTATTATGAACCATGGACGTCATCACCATCACTCATTCACTCACTCACTCTTGTCTCCAGAAAAAACCCAGAAAAACTAGCTAGTCACCCCAAATTAGTAAGGCATGTACTCGAAATCCATGTCTAATTTTACCTCAGCTCCAATCTTGCATTCACTAGTCATTGACAACAAAAGAATATAATATTAAAATGCCTTGTAGACAAGGCCTGATGAAGGTATGGAATACCGAAACGTAATCAAAAGTAAAAAAAATCAAAAAATGTGCACCCCCCTGTCTCAATCCATATTATTTAGCTTTCGAATCACATCAGGAGAGGAGGGATAATATTTTACATTATGGTTTTTCTTAAGCAGACTAGTTAATGGATGCATTGCTTTCTTGTGCATATCAATTGTATTCTTTAGCTAACTTAATTTTATTCTGAACGTTTTTTTCTTTTATTTACAGGACCTTAACCGAAGAATTGGAATGAAATCCATCAATGATGCCCTGCTTCACCACAAGATTTCTTCATACTACCAGCAGTATGGATCATTCGTTTCCGAGGCCAAAGATTGAATGATACAATAGGCAATATCTAACAGTCTACAATTATTCGCCTTACTGCATTATTTATGTGTTACATAAGAGCGGATTTATTATGAGATATTATTATGTTTGTCTTGTTTCCTTAAGGAACTAAGGACCTACCGTTTTACCTTGAATGAGTGCAGGGGGTGGAACATGAGTTATTAAAAAGCGTAGGTCCTTGACAAACCACTGGGATTAAGATTATTTATCCCAAAATATGATGCAATACATTCGGGACATGTCACTATATTTAAACTATATAAAATGATACCTTTTGCATGTATAAAAGCCATGTATATGGTGCTGGATTGTAGCCTATATATTGTCACAACCATTAATGTCAATTCTACATTCAATAAACGATAACGTCTAGTAACATAATTAGTTAATGGTAATTACTTGATGTTATTGATAGAGAGCATGCATGCTCATATACTACCTTTTGTCACATGATTTCCTAATATAAATATGATTGATGTTTTCAATAAAAACAATCTGAGAAGGACCAAATTCTTTTCAACATTCTGCTGCTCTTGGCTATACCTATAGCGATACTGATAATTTAAACAAGAATCTCAATGCTAAGTACCATTCATTTAATTCCCCGCTCATCCTAGGAAGCTTTCCACACTTTACTGAACCACACCCCCTCCCACCCATGCTAGCTTTATTATTGTCACGGTTCGCCGCCCCCCATCCTACTGGCGCCTGTGACGTCACACCCCTGTTTTCTAGCTTGAAATTAAACGCGACGCGGCGCGTACAGAAGGTACTCACTAACGCGACAGCTTAATAGTCGCGTCCTAATACACGGATAGTCTCGGCATAAAAGTTGACATGCCAAAAACAGGTAAATAAACGCGACTGCCGAGTTATTACTCGCCACAGTGTATATGGGACAATCGACTTTACAAGGGGGTACCTCGACTTTACAAGGGGGTACCTCGACTTTACGAGGGGGTACCTCGACTTTACGAGGGGGTACCTCGACTTTACGAGGGGGTACCTCGACCTCGGCGTAGGTGAAGGGTTCTTTCTTTTATCTCAGCAGGCTTATGTAAACAAACTGTATGCTACATATGGATAAATTATATAGGTCTGTACACACTTTTATCGATGTACCGAATAACTTGCTTCAACTTAGGTTTGTAGTTATTTCAGAACAAAAATTAAATCTATGTTAGAAATAATGAAACATTTTGTAACCTTAATATCAGGCTATTCTGAGAATATTTATACTTGATGTATAAAAATGTTTATTAGACCTGAATAAAATATTTGCAAAATCAAAATCAATAGTATGTTGTCTTGTTTCATCAACAGGTTAACCATTGTACATGGTTAAGGGATTGTGTATTTACACATATAAGCACTTTTAATTAAATATTCTGCATTTTCAGTTGAACAAAAACTAAATTTCTGTAACTATGACTTGACATTGTGCACAAATAGTTGATACTGAGAAGTCCTTTCCTTTGGAAACGCAGAATATATATACATTAAGTGAAACTGATTATAAAGTTAAATAGAAAAATAGTTGATTAAATCGCGCACAAATAATTGATACTGAGAGGAAACACAGAATATATACATTAAGTTAAACTGATTATAAAGTTAAATAGAAAAATAGTTGATTAAATCATTGATTAACTTAATAAACTTATAACTTGTTCATCAGTACATGTGTGAAAGTGAGACAATATATTTGTTACCAAAGAAATTTGTCTTCCAATATATCTTAGATATCGACACAATTGAGAGATCGTCAGATATGAGCACAAACATTTTAAGCTTCAGGACTTTCTTCAGATTATGACCTTTTACATAGTCAAAGAACGGAAAGAGTATAATATAACTACTGGCAGACATATCACGCGATATAAAAAGGAATAGTACATTTGTCTAGGAAGCAAAACAAGCTCCCAACTATGTTTTTCAGTTACCGATACACGCTTTGAAGGGTGAGAAACAACTACTGCCATGAATCTATTTTCCCTCACTGACTGGTGCACTTGAGAAAAACAATACCACGTGTACTAATGCGAAAACACGTAAACCATCCCGGGCGTTTAGAAAATACAGTGGGATGGGCCAAGTTTGGGGGAAATGTAAAGCCATTAGAGGAGATGATAGTGGTGAGGGCCCTCAAAAGTATAGGGTCATTGTAATGTAATGCAAGTGGTTGAGTACAAATTCCAATAAATGATTTGAATATGAACACACGAATTGGATAAAATCTCAAAACAAAAAGGGACACTTTTGGTATTCTTTCTTGCTCTTATAGCTCTAGCATGGTGTAGGATGTAGGAGTCAGGAGGTAAAGGTTAGCAGCTACTTCCTCATTAATATCAAGTTGAACCCAGAAACCTCTAAATGACAGAGCCTATATTTTATGTATGTGGGTTTTTACAAATTAACCCCTTGTCGGTGTTTGAGTAAGTAGCAGGGGACATTAAATTAGAAGCATGACTGCACCTCATGACAATTTCCACAGAGCAATGTTGAAACATTAGGAGTAGATAGCAGTTAAACAAATTATCTATGCACTTTTCTGTAGCTTTCAAATTGTTTGTTCAGATGCTTGAATGGTAAAGGCTTAAGCAGCAGTCATACTATTTTAGAGATTCATCTGAAATTAGCTATCGTCAAGTCTTTGCTTTCGTTCCAACCCACCAGTTCCTATCATGTTTATTTACATGTACAGGTATTTGTACAACGGAGGAAATGGCGCTCCCGCCCGCGGTGATAATATCGGTGCTAGCACTTTTAAGAGATACAAATCAGGGATATAGCTAAAAATGGGACTGCTGATTCTAGACCCATACATCATTCCCGATAGCAGCCCGGCGGGCAAAGCTCAGTGCTCATGTATATGAAACAAGAACGCACCATGGCCAAGGACCTGACCCGGCTGACCCCTCCCCGTTATTCGAGAGAGCACCATGGATCCACGATCCAAGCCAACCACCTTTCTCTGACCAAGCCACATCTGGTATCTAGCAACATGCATGCTTAACCCCCAACTCACACAGCTTAACATCCAGCCGCAGAATGCCATTTGTTTAGCCAAGGAGTTAGTTAGGAATGATGTGCGTGTGTGTTGTATATGGGAGGGGCGGGTGGAGCTTCCATTATGTATATTGATGGCCAAATGATGTTGCATATAATAGAGAATCATGTGGAGTGTTTTCTTGTCGCTAATGGTGTCCATCTAGATTTGGAAATAGTTCATACATTTTAGCAAGATGAATGAGAATTTTCCTCCATTGCAGGTTGCGGCATCCCAGAAGTCGGTTGGATTATCACTATTACTTAGGAAACCCCGAAGAGTGTACCATAAGGTATGTACCTGGATAGCGTTGGTGAATAAATGGTTCTTATGGATATAACTAGCTCTATACAAGTTGCATATTTTCTCATTGGTTTCCGACGCAATCACAGACAACTAATAGGTAGTTGACAATAATATCCCATTTTCGCAAAACTTGCTAGGGTGCTGATTCCTTTGGCTCTAGAATCAACGTAAAGACACTCTTCAATTAAACTAAAAGTGAAGCTCCAGTTTGCCTTGGTTTGGGTTATTCTCTTCAACCTTGATAAAAAATGAAATTCCCAACTGTTCCTTGAATATAATTGAGAACTAATAAGCCATTCAAGAAAGGAAGATCAGTTAGCTTCCCAATGTTTCACTCCAAGGGTAAAATGAGATGAAATTCTAGAGAAAATTCACACAAATGACTCCCATAGTTAATCTTAATTATGTTCTAAGTGAAGGTTCGTAAATCTGTCGGGACTCCTTTCTAGGTAACTCTGATAAATGACCCTTCCGCTTCAACTTTCTCGACACACAACAAGTCACAATGCAGTTTTAATTGATGACCAGTGCTAACGGATAGCATAAGTTACTGAAGTATAAAATTGTCCTGCTTGTTTAAAGTGGCCCCCTAGATTGGCTTCTGGAGCTAGTGGCTGAAACACTAATTTTTTTAGGGACTATAGACTATAATATGCATTGAATTTCAATGGTAGTTAAAATGGCATGAAGAGTTGGTAGGTACTAAGGTAAAATGAACATATTTGACGGATGTGCTAGAGGGTGGCTCTCTGTATGTAATGCAGACAATTTATTGATTTGACGTTGTGTATTCTATAGAAATGGGAAAGGGACTTTGGATGTGTATTCAATGAATCTGGTCCAATATTAATACCGGTACATGAATGTTTTACAGCTCGCCACGTATGCGAGGAACACAATTAATCATTCTCGGCAGGATGTATGGACTTCCTTTAAAAGTGCAACCTGGCATTTTTGTGTCATAAATTAAACAACAATATACCAGACCACCCAAACAGGGTCAAACACTGCTGGAGAATTCTGATACGATCGCAAAATAAAGAAATAACCTGATATAAACTCTGATGTATACTTGTATGTATGTACGTACCTACGTACGTATGTAGCCTGCATAAAAATCATCTATCAAACCATCTCATCATTACGTGTCTATAACACAACCACCATCCCAATTTGGTGTTAAACAAATTTCCTATATAATAAATCTGATATTAAATAAATAATAGGTTAATCGTAAAGTAATAGAAGCATACTCAGGGTAGGATGAAAAACGATTGAAAGATCGAGACTGTTTTGTAAAATTTACCTGAATAAACACATTTCCAATTAGATGCTAACTAAAGTATTCACGAATAAATTGCAGGAGAGCTGATTACGAACCGATTAAAAAGGTTACAAAAGCAAAGCGAGGCGCCAGCCCAAAGGCAGAGCTACCTAGAAGAGAATATCGAGTAACAACAGGCATGAGATAATGCTGAAGTTTTTATTTAGATTGTTGGCATAACTCGCGTGTACAAACTCTCTTAGTCATTCCTCTGTGAAGTCAGGTCAGCTTACCTTACTACTTCAATAAATTCTAAATGGGACTTATGATAGTGCAGATGCAGAAGTGAGCATAAGCATTGTTTTGTTAAGAATATTTGTTCAGTCACAGGTTATTTTACTTCCCCAATTCCGGTTTTCTTAGCTGGGTTCTCTCGTGTACATCTATTTTTACTTGTATTTAATCCCCTTTATTTAAGTTACTCCCATACTTCAGAACAATATATGATGACTCGACCAGCTATATATATAATTATATATATTGGTTACGCGATATGCTCGGGAGTTTACCTTGGATTGGGCGTGCAGCACGCCACTCTTCAAGCTGTGTTTCCTCTTGTTTCAAGTTTTATAACTTACCTTTTTCTTTTAGATTATAAGATTATTCATTCCTTGCATTCAGCCTTGGATAGCATGAACAAATCGTTACGATAGTACGGCATGGGAATATCACATTTGGAAAGTGCCTAAATCCATTCTTTTCTGCTCCCTCATATATATGTAAGATCACTTTGAGTTTCATAGAGCTTAGAGTAAAAGGGAGCATAGAGGAAATGGTGGCTTATTTATAAAGTATTTTCTTAGCCTAAACTGAAGCCATTTTACTTTCGATTCGTTTGAGCCAAAATCCCAGATTAACTGTGACACGAAATAAGTGGTTAACCGAAGAGGGGATTTGACCCGGCAACTCTTTTCTCAACAAACAAATCGTTGTAAACTATTCCGGGAGCAAGTGAAACAGTCTGGTAAAATAGATAGTAGCACACACTGCCGGATATCTTACAAGGGCGAAGGCTAAGGGGGCGTAATAGTGGTCTGTATTTAAATACCTGATCTATATGGATAGGAGCGCCCAATAATATCACCACTTTCACATAATTGTAAGTAATAATTATAACTCAACATTTTGTCAGTTTTTAATGATTAGGTTATATGATGTATCGGTTGTTAATTCTGATTAATTAATTCTGAGTGATCTACTAATATGCTATAGGTAATGGTATTCATAATAGAGTAAAGCAGTGCAGAAACGCGACTCCTCTACGTCTCTCTCGATTAACTATTAAACAAAGAGCTCACAATTTTGTTACATATTTTAGGTTGGAATATAAACATTCTTTGGTTTAGGGTACCACTGCAATCCCCTTTACCTCCCTAGGATACACTGGATACACTACAGCCCACGTGTAATAAAACAAAATCGATTAAGGTTTCCTTATCTAATATGGACATATTGTTCCCCGACGCGGTAAGAAAAGGAGAGGATCAATCTAATTTGTGAGGCGTTCCTATTACTCCATTTACGGTATGGGGAGGCACTTGGCTACGAGGATGCTATCCGTATTGAATCCTGGGCTATGAGAGGATTTTAAGTCATTACTGGAGATGAACATGATAGCCCCTTCTCACCCTCCAGCCCATCACACTTGGTACGGCTATGGAGGCAGTGGGGATCGGGCATTTCGCCAGGGCTTAGGTAAACACGGTATTCCATGAACTGACATAGCAATATGAATCAACTAAAATACCATGTATATAGAGGCTTACAGGTACAAAGCAATATCAGTCGTAGTAAACCATGCTCTAGACATGTAATAGAGTAACAGCTAAACATAAAATCATAGATTGATACATTTTCCACACACCAGCATCTTATTAATAAAAAAAGAGGAACAGCGTACTCGAAACTCCTTAAAATATCACGATTAAAAATTATGACAAGAAATTGCTTACATAAACACACTAACTCTGTTCGATTCCGGGAACATATGATCGGCGATTTCTATGGAAGTTACTAAGATCAACAGCCAATCAAATAACTAATAACATTTCAGAATAATTAAGAGCATAGAGTTTCGATTCACACTGATACATTTACCCCAAATGGGCGTCTTTAAATAGTCGAACTGAAACCATTTTGGCTGTGCTTTATTGTGAATAACATTATTCCAATGATAAAATTGACTAGCTTAATAGAAGTACTGTAACACCATTGCCTATAATGTTTTAGAATAACAACCGTGTTTGCTTTCACAATATCGACATTGCATAGCCTACTGATTTAAGTCTACTAACCACAGCGTCATTTATTTCGGTACTTGTCGATGTATTACAATAACAAAGGAATCCTGATGGATATAATTGACTCTGTGGCCCACAGCTTGATCAAATGTGTTATATTGTGATCTGCATAAATGTAAATCAGCTCTCCCTTATGGAAAAACATTGACCTAACCAACAGTCTCTCCCATCTAATGAATAACTCAACTAGACAGGGATAATCCAAGGAGTTTTGGAATATTATTCAAGTAAGCAGGCAACTAATTGACCAGTCTTTTCCCTCCCGAGTCTCAGGGAGAGTCTCAAGAGAAAATGAGGGCATTCTCTCACAATTTGCAGGGATTCAAATGGCCACAAATAAGCCGGACCCGCGCCAGGAAGTAGGTGGGCACTCATTACAGGGAAGAATAGTACGAGGTTTGCTGGAAGCGTACATTGTAACGGTGATTTGACGTGTGGTGAGTTCCGCCCAGGCCTCAATTACTCGATGGCACATTGCCTCAAACATAGAACCTCACTAACACACTTAATGAGACCTGCTGCCGGCATGGGTCTTGGGGGTGCTTGCAGCGGGTGCTTACCTCAACACCAACACCAACACACTTCCAAAGCAATTTTGATTATTTAGAGAAGGAATGACCTTTTTTTTAGTTCCTTAACACCACAGTCCGAGAATGGTCACTCGTAGTGTTGATTCCATGGAAAGAAAACATTGGAGTCGATTCGGGTATGGGCAATAAAAGACGTCCACACTGGGAAATGTTCATCGATTACCATACGAAACCTGAAGTTTAATGAAGATTAAAACTAAAATTATGTTTATACTACACCCTATTCCGTGGTCTTTAAAATAGAGCTATGCGATATGTGCCTTGTGATCAAAGGGGTACGAGAGACATATACACCGTATCCTTCTGAGTAGGCCTACTCATCAGCTCCAAGGGCAAACATTTTAATTAGGCGTTATATTGGAGGGAAATTGGGGGCAAGCAGTTCTTAATGTCAGAAATAAATTCCTTTGCCTTGTTCACCTGGGGAGCCACCTGACCCGCTGTCAGAGCTTTTGCTTGTGCTGGAACAAAGCAAAGAAACGCCGGATGCAGAACGATGGGGAAAATCTGCCCCTGGTCTGGTTTCTTCAGATGCAGTAACGATGACAGAGGGCAGGGGAAGGCCCGAAGGGAGAAGGACAACTAAATCACTACTCTACTCCATCCGAAACTTCTTTGTTGTACATTCACACCTTCCATCAAACAGCAGCAGACATCCTTAAAGTATATTGCCCTTTCTCGTTCCAGGGTAAGATTTTTGTGAAATATGCTCTCTGTACTCTCATTCATCACTAAGTGAGGAGCATCATCAGCGCGTTACATACACACAAGATCTGTCTACATCAGGAGGATTCGGTGCGAGACAAACCGGCAGGTGCAAACCGCTGTCTGGCATATATCATTGGAACCTCATGCGGATTAAAAGGCTTTATATCCAGTGTATAAAAGAAGTAACTCTTATTTCAATCCGGGATTCTGCATGTCTTCAAACCTGAGATCATAACTGACGATTCATTCGAGGACAGAAAAGTCAGTACAGCCATTGGCAACAACAAAAAATAGCACCCAAGGGGTCCAGGCAGCCCGTTTTAGATGTATTTGATGCTTTTCTCCGGCAAAAATACAGCCGACTATATCATGCCAGCACCCAACACGAAAGATAAGAGCAAAACTACAAACAACTCCATCGTGACTAGAATAAGACATTTTATCCGAGCCAGAGAGTTCTTCACCTCTGTAGCTCCTAGTGGTCGGTATTTCTTCCCATGATCAATTCATTCCCTACGAAATACAGAAACAGCATGGTCTAATTAAACATTGAGACTTAGGCAGTGGTTTTAAGACGATAAATCAAGGCACAGCCATAAAGAGGTTTCAGTGTATTCTGTGCATGGAACGAGTGACAAATAAAATCCTCAGTTACACGGTTGTCCTGCATTCAACTAATTCCCTTCCAGTTTGTATTCAACCTCCCCCAGACACACTGACTATAACCTCAATGAACAACCCTGAAGAAAACCAATCTTCTTTACAAAAATAACACAGTGCTGGAGAGGCCCCGGGTCTGGCATCGGACATCAAGTCTGATATTTGTCATTACAGCGGGCTTTCAAGAAAGTAGCACCAAAGTTTCCACCATCTCACTCAATTCCAAGAGACTTTATCCACACAAAAGGCATAGGCAAAAGAAATGGGACAGAGGAGCAGGCAGTGACAGTTGGTGTAAATGTACTACAAAGGAGAGAGATATTCAAGGACATTTTCGCCGGAAATGTGTTCACTGTTAAGACACCTGAAGTCAAAAGAAGATGAAGCACGAGACAGGATCAGATCTCTTTGCTTCATTAAAGAATTCATTTCCTCCGAATTATTGGCATCTTTTTATCGCATTAATCTGATCTAAATAGTCGAAAGTGCTTCATTCTTGCATAGTTACCACCGCAACATAATCAAGTAATCAAATACCGGTACTCGATGTTTCAACCAGGGAAAATGATGTATACTACTTTTCGAGATCTATATTCCTATACTAGAGCCGATTATAGGCAACATCAAAGCAGTCATCCAAGGCCTCAGAAGCCTGCCGCAGATTTGTATTTTATCAGTGATGCTACAGTTCCTCAGGTAATGCACGATGGTTACCAGCCGATTACATCGTGATTACGACCTTTATTTGCTATTTTCCCTACTACTGGACAGCAAGATACCTTAGATGTTCTGAATAATGTATCATGATCAGCCTATGTGTCACGAAGTCAGATTTATGCACATGTGCTATGCAATCCAGCAGTAGATAAATGAATCGGTATTTGGTTAAGATATATAAATGTACGTAGTCTTTGCCAAATGATTCACAAATTACCTACTTAGCGAGACACCTTATGGACACGTGGTGCATGTGAAATAAGTTATCTTGCGCATGTGCAGACATTGGATCGTATACAGTTTTGCATTGCTATAACTCGAAGCATATCGATAAACGCCCGGGCCCAATATATATGGAAATCTCACTATTTTGTCAAAGAGGGTTCGACAGAGAAATTTAGCTTCCAGGCGAAGATCTATACAATTCTATTTCCCTCATTGCTGGCGACAGTGAAAGATATGAATACGTCGCAACATCAACTCTATACAGGGGTTGACGATGTGGACGCTACAGCAACGAAGTCTCAATTGGCTCTATCAGCGAAATGCTCTGGAGTGTACGCTTCTATTGACACGGGAGATGGTCAATGACAGGCAATGGACCACACAAATAAATGACAAACACGACCCGACCGATCAATCAGTCAGTGCCATCTCCATAACCGCTGTCGGTAAGCTAACATCACAAGAAGTGCCATTGTAAAGAGGCCAGACAACACAAGGAACAAATTCCCGAGGGAGAGAAATGCCCCAATAACAGTTGTTCCCTCCAAATATTTAACACAGTAGATGCTTTTCAACATTGCTATAACTTGCACTGAAATGAGGGGCGGAGGGGCGATGTCCCTAAGGTCAGCAAAGATATGTAGTATACATAATGCAGCTAAATAAGAGCGGTAAACCTAACGGACAGAGTTGCAATAAATCCTAAATGGTTCAAGTGAAATCATGATATGATATTTCAATAACTACAGGAATATAAAACTCTGGAATAAGAAAGCAGTTTAATATCACCACTATAGTTATTAGATACTAATAATATAAGGAGTAAATGGTCCAGGGTCCTAGTTATTAGACACACGGAGCAAGTAGATTCATGGAATTCTAGAATGGGGAGATATAGTGTTAGTCAAGTAACTCTGATAAACAGACATAATAGTCGATGTCCTTAAAAAACCTAAGGTTTCATACACCTGTATTATAGACCCTCCAGTACCCCAAATTCAGTATTCAAGTGCTCACAAAACTGATAACTAATACAGGTAATGTAGCATCAACATCGACTGCAATATTATCAATCCTGAATGTGTATTAAGCAATTCGACCGAGAACAAGAAATTAACATGAATTCTGAATGAACGTAAAATGAGTGTTAATCTCAAATCCTCTCCCGAGGCTCTATGTTGTTGAAAGAGAATTAATCTGTTGATGTAAGCACGCAACTGAAATGAAAATCATTCCGTCCTTACGGCTAATGGTTACTTTTGATCATTTTTAAGGCAACTTTTTACTTTTCCCGATCCTCTTATTATATCCCGATTCAAATATTGATGTTTGTACGGAGTTATGTAGAAAACTTGTAACGCTTTGAATCGTTTTAAAGAAGTTATTCGAACTAAGTACTATAAAATGGCCAATCCAATTAATAGCAGAAACTTGATTTGATTAAAAGATCCAGACTTAACTTTGGTCATTGGGGGCGTGTGTTCGTCCGTTATTTAAGATTATATTGTATTGCATTGGACCACGGAGAATATTTGAGACAATCTGCGAGTTCTTAACGGCCTCGACGATTTGCACCAACAATTTCATGAATAAAATTACCATATTGTATCCCCCAGATGTACGCTGAAGCATATCGATCTTAATGCATTATTGCCTGTTACATATGCCATAGAAGCTCCTGTTTCAATAGGCAAGCAGTGCATGGATATGCAAATAGATTTTACGATAAGCAAATAAGATACAATTCATATAATTTCTATAAATATCGAGACACCATCGCCGCTGTTTGCATGAGATGGCTGGCGGTCAATAGCAGGGAATCCGTTTTGCCACAAACGAAATTGAATTTGAGACTTGCTGTAGAAATGGAATGTGATTTCACAACCGTAAATATCGGCGAGGGGTAGAGTAAGATCCAAAAACTCACGAAGGATGCGTTGCCATCCAAGAGCTGTTTTAGTCGTAGGCATAAAAGTAGTGAAACTGATGAATAGTTTATACACGGGATTTCCAAGCCCCACGCGACTGCACCATAAAATGGACATCGAACAATTAAGGTAGGAGAGGTGGCCAACTACAGAGGCTTAATGCGGTATTAGAAATGAAATATAGAAGACCGGCTAACTCTAAAAGTGCCAAGCCCGAACTAATACTGTCGTGGTATATTGAATGTGATGCAGGGACCTTTTAAATGGCATAAGCCTTATCAGGTTCCCGCCTTGACCTCCGCGCCAGCCTCGCAACCCGCAAATACCCCTCCCTGAATACACACACACACAATAGTGTTGTAACTTCTCCGGGACAAGCCTCCTTGATGGGGCTTAAGTGGCGCGAGCAAGATGGAGATACATATTCTAGATGAATTATGCATGGAAATGATGAATCTTTACATGTAATCGTTAAGGATGTACATCATTCATGTTCCTCGACCACGAGAAGCAAGCAAGCTAGCTTATGTACGACATCGTAATTATAACGAATGGAAGAACGATATAAATGCCCGACAACCAAGTCACTTCCTAAATCCATAGTCATCGCCAACAAGACAATCGATCATGGCCTGTTACATATTTAACGTTCGATTTTACAAATAGTTCAGCCTCTCTAGTTGAGATAGATGTAAGTATCATTATCGGGTTTATCTATGTCTTGTCTTAGTTCTAGTACAGTTGGTGAAGGAAAAAATGAAAGATAGTCGCCAGCAGACATGAATAAAAAACGAGTTCCGAATGCCCCGATGTACCTTGGACAAACGATACACCAAGACCTTTACACGGAATAACGTTTCTTCCTCTTGTCAGTGCATTTACAGCCTTTGCTCCGGGTTGACTTCAACCAAACCTTCATTTAATAGTGATAAACACATATTGATATCAACCCCAGCCACAGAATGTACTTCACCCGATAGCCCCCACCAAGGATTCAATAGATCAGGGTGAGGGATGTTGCTAGTTCCCGCAATGGGTGGCCTCCAGGCGGAGGGGGACGCGTCTTACCCTGTAAATATGGCCCATTGCCATCTACTACTGGCCGCCCATACCTTCCCACGGCCGTTGAGCTCTTTGAAGGCCCATCTCCGGTCAGACAGATACATGTTACCAAGGGCATGATAATCGATCATTCACTGCATGAAGGCGAAGGTTGCAATTGTTGTCTGAGTACACTTTTTTTTTATACAGAAAGGATAAGCAACAGTGAAAACTTGATAGGTATATGTTAGTAGTATATGGAAACATTCCTACAAAGCAGACCGAGTTGAGTCTTCTTTTGGTGCATTTTTATCTCGGAATAGTTGACCCTAGAAGACATCTAAGGAAAATTCGCACTCTAAAGTCTCCCCATGTGTTCTGTCCTTCGGAATTTCAATTTTCCCTGCCCACATAAGCGGAAGGTGAATGCCCATTGAATGAATGAAATGGGTACTACAGAGAAAGTTCAAAATTATGTAAGCATTTATCCATAACATCCAGGCAATCCAAGCTGGTACGAATCAAGGTTGTGGGATAGATCTATGATGTGATCTATATTTAGGAGAAAGAACCCGAAGTAGCTTCAGCCATTGCATAGTATAACGGTCCTTACCACATTGGCTGCAGAACTGATGAGCATCGCTCAATAATGAATGGAAATAGGCCCAACCTCTTAGGACTAGGGGACACAAGTGGTTTCGTTTGGTAAAACCACAGTAATAGTTCAACCACCAAAAGAAACCCCAATGCATATTGTAATGATTTTAAAGGGAGAATAAGGATATGTTTCCTTAGATTAGATTGAGTAGTTGCAAAAGAGCAGCTAATTATGTAATATAACCAGTCCTGCTGCATAACCCATGTCCTAGATGATTTGTGTGGAAGGCCTCCGTAAGTCGGCACTTTACGGGCCCATAGGGCTCCTGGAGAGGTCGGTCTTGCATGGCAAGCCAGCTAACGTTTTACAAAGCTGCCACCGGTCATTAGGTTCTAACTAGTTTCTCTGATAATGAGAGGGTCAATTAGCACTTGTTGATTAGAAAATCGAAATGTAGAGCCCTATAAATTGTAGTTCGTTGCAAATAGACCTTAAAATAGACCTTAATTTGGCACAGAATAGTAGCTTTACGTCACCATTCGGGCTAGAAGGCTACGGGGACAGTGGTGACCGCATCACAGAAGAGAGAGGCAGCTATCACGCAAAAGGCCAGTGGAAATAGTCGAATGAGCCTCATTTGGGCATTGAAATTGTACGCTATAAGCACAGCGAATATTTGTTCTTTAACAAAGGCAGCTTAATTATGAAACACTGTTGTAATCAAAATCAAACTCAAGCCCATCAACAGGTTTGAAACGTGCTGGTCTGAATGAGCAAAACAGAACTCTGTGCTTTTCATGACAAGCTGTTGAAAGGAAATGGGCATAATCACTTTAGCTAAATCCACAGAACTATATGGTTATAATTCTTTGGCTAAATCACAGCGAACAGGAAATAAGTTTTAACAGCAGAATGCGGCACTGAACCCTCTGTGGACCAACCGCCCAACAGTGTGACTATATGTCCCTAATTTGTCTGTCAATGGAACATATAACAAATAACAAATATCAGAGTAGTGACACATTGAATAGATATATTGCACAGCAAAGCCAAAAGGGTAAAAAGTATAGCTACCCTTCAGTATATTTTATGCAATATCATGTTGTATTTAACACAACTAATATAAAATGGCACACATGCTTCGTCAGAAGAATGATAAAGAAACCGAACGGCATATGGAGTATTCCTGTAAATTACCATTCAATGAAGACAAGGACTGAAGGTTGGTGTGTCTGAGATCTCTACAGCATGGACTACAAACAGCGTCTTTCTAGGCAACAAAGAATGACAATTGCCTGCTAAAAAGACTAGGTATTTCCTCAAAGTGCTTTCTGGTCTTCATGAATACTCGGTACATAAATGACCAGAAACTTGCTTCAGCACTGGGGAAACAAGCATTACTCGGGTTAAACCCATTGAGCGAGGTCTGGATCTCATGCTGATGGAACTTGAATGCAAAATATCAAAATATACTTTATACACATGTCTGAAGTGATCATTCTCTACGATATTGAAAGAACTGTTAGCTAATGATGTTTGATATGTTAGCTTGCCTGAACATCTTCAACCTACAACCACGCCTAATCATCACATGCAATGCTTGGAAGCGGATTTATAAGGTTGAATGGCTTTTGATGTTTGGAGCCTCTAGATTCTTTAGTTTGGAGGCTGACAGAAATACATGAAGTCGCAGTATGACCTTCTAATCAATGTCACTGCGGTGTATCGTCGGTGCGATCTATGGACCATAAGCAGTTGGGAATATTCATTCCAGTTCACCAATACAGATATTCATATTAAGTGGTATGGATGTACAAAAACCCCAGTTACTATTGTATTGTATTTTGTATTGAAACGGGATTTTATTAAAATATGTGAAGGCATTTCTCCAGCAGATTGGGAGGTTTGCTGGCCTTCTCTGGATTTACACTATTATAACAGTGAACAATACCGCAACCGTCAATGACTGGAAGCGGCCCACTGCTATTTGTCAGTTTGAGATTTCTTACAGTTTGAAACTAAATAGGTAATGGCGTACAGTTTGTTAACTTATTCGTAACACTCTCTCAAGTTTACAATAATTGTATTGCTGGCTATCAGAATTATGTGCAGTAAGCATGAATGAATTGAGTGAAATCAGTCTATAAAGTTGTTGTCGTTCCATATATAGGTTGTTTTGGCTCTTAATTTGAAAACAGATACGTCATTGGTTTTGTGGGCCTCCGTCGGGAGCGCGTTCCAGGAGAAAGGTATCCTATGCAGAATCGATTTACGGACTTGTTCAGTTTTTGGAATTTTTTGTTTTAAAGTTTTCCTGCCAAGTGCGAAATTACGTGTGTTTATTGCACGTAAATCAAGGTATCCTGGAATTTGCGCCAGACGGTGGCCCGCCTGCAGTAAATGTAATCGTCGCCTATGCTTCAGAGGAAGGATTCCCTTTGTGACATGGAGGTTATCCACATTGGTTCTCGCTGGGAGATTGTATATTGTTCGCAAAATTTTGTTTTGAATTATTTGTAGTTTGTGGGTGAAATTAGTTGTATGCGAATCATGGTAGATGTCAGATTGATCTATTAAAGGCAAAACCATAACTTTGTAAATTAGTAATAGGGTGGAGGTTGGAACTTTATTTTTTAGTTTTGCAATTTGCCAACTTTTATAATTTAGAGTATTTATTAGATTCTGAATTTGGGATTTGAATTTTAAGGTATTTTCAATTTCTATTCCGAGATATTTGTAGTTATCAACTTCTAGAAGCGATTGTCCATTGAGAACCAATGTGTTCTCTGGCTTCAGACCGAGTTCCGTCTTTTGTCCACCTCGATCTCATTACTGAGGTGTTTAGAAAAGTTTGGATTTTGGATTTTCCAAGGTTCAGAGATATTTTGTTTTTTAAGTACCAGTAATTCATGGCATTGAGGTCTTCTTGTAGTTTTATAGTTATTTCAGCTGGATTTTTTCCTGATAAGTATATTATGGTATCGTCAGCGAACATTTGGATGTTCGAGTTTGATATATAATTTGGAAGGTCATTAATGTAAATATTGAATAGTAATGGGCCAAGGGTTGTCCCTTGTGGAACCCCACAGGATATGTTTGTTTCAGGAGATGTTAGTTTATTAACTGAGACCATTTGCTGCCGACCTGTCAAATAATTTTTGAACCAATCCAATTCTTTATCTTTTATGCCAATATTGTAAAGTTTTTGTATGAGACACTGGTGGTTTACCATGTCAAAAGCTTTTTTGAGATCGAGGTAGACTGCCCTTGTTATGAGGTTCTCATTAAGGGCTTCATATACGTTCCACAGATACTTTAATAAAGCATCTTGGGTGGATTTACCTCGTCTGAAGCCAAATTGGTAGTCAAACAACAGGTTCCCCTCCTCTAAATAATTCATGACCTGTTTATGCATTATTTTTTCCATGACTTTAGCTGGTAGTGGTATGGCTGATATAGGACGATAGTTGCCCGGGTCAGTGGTGTCTCCTGCCTTATATAATGGGGTAACCCTGGAGGTCTTCCAACTTTGCGGTATGATGGATTTTGTATAGGTTAAATCAATGATAATTTTGAATTGAGGGGCTAGTATTTGTAACGAAGACTTTAATAACCATGACGGTAGATCTTTGATACCAGAGGATTTGCTCGAAGGTATATTCTTTATTATTGTTTTTAAGTCGGCTAAAGGTGTTGGATTGTATTTGAACGAGTTTCCTCCTAGATTAGCTAGTTGACCGTCCAGGGCACCATATTTTAGTTTTTGGTCTGCATTTGTTGCTGGGATCAAGTCTGCCAATTTGTTGCCAATTGAGGCAAAATAATCATTGAATTCACCAGGGATTTTTTGAGGATCGAGTGGAATCTTATCCTTTGATAATATAATTTCACTTGGGGCTTTCTGTTTTTTGTTGATGAGTGGACCTAATTGTTTCCAAAATTTCTTTGGGTTTTCTTTGTTGAGTTCTAGTTGGGTTCTAGTATAATTATTTTTTTGATTCCTAGCTAAGTGATTGACTCGTCTTCTCATTGCCTTTGCTTTATCTAATAGTTGGGGATTTTTTAGCTTCAATGAAGCCTTGAATAGTTGGTCTCTGTTTTTCATTAATTCGAGGAGGTCCCTGGTGATCCATGGTTTTCTTGCCTTTACATTTTTCATTTCTCTTACAGGGCAAAGTATATTGATTTTATCAGTAATGGTTTGTAGCATATTGATCCAGCAATCGTTTGGTTGTTGAGAACTCAATAAATTATCCCAGTCACAGTCTAAGAGTAATTCCTCCAACCTGGCTTCATTATAGTTTTTATATGAGCGGCACTTAAAGGTGATTTTTTTATATTCTTCTCTATTCTTTTTTATGATTAAGAAAGTTGCTTTGTGGTCGCTTATATTAAAATTCAGTATTCCACATTTGGAAATGAATTTGGAATTTGTATAGATTAGGTCTATTACAGTTGAACTTGTGGTGGTTAGTCTGGTTGGGAGGTGGATGATTTGTCTTAGGGTAGTGCTGTTTTCTATAGATTGCAATATGTGTCTTCCTGGGGAGTTTTCTGAATAGTTGATGTTAAAATCACCAGTTATTATAAGTTCACCTTTATTCCCCAGTTTATTGAGAGACAATAGTAATTGATCAATTGCTGCTGGAATAGATCCGCTAGGTGATAACTTTCTTGCGTTAGTTACGATAGGAAAGGTCTTGAATACTGAACTGCCTCTTTTATGTCATGTTTTATAGAACAATTCATAACGGTCAAAATGGAAACCATCTATGTCAGTATATAGACTCATCTTGTGATCCAAGCCAACTTTTTTTTAGCCTAAGTTCCTGGTCTGTTCTGACCCAGAGCTGACCAGGGGTTAGATCGCCAAGGGATATCCTCCTCTGATAGATAATGGCGAAGCCTGGTAAGACTTGAATGCATGTCTGATATTGATCTTAAAAGCTTTGCAAGAATGACAAGTCCCGTCTTCCTCAACCTGGCTTTGAAGCGCAGGAAACGCACATTGATTTGAGCAGACACAATGAGATTGTCAATACCTCAGAATCGGTTCCTTTGTAGGGTTTCAGCTACCATTGAAAAATGGTATTCCTTGATGTGTTTTTCTTGTGTTAGAGAAGGATACAAGAACATATCAGGGTATAGATATATTTCTTTGATGAATCAGTGAGATGATATGAGTTAAATAACATAACAAAAAGACAATTACGAATGAGAATAGCTTTAGAATGATGAAGCTGTGAAGGCAGTCTGAGAGGAATGATTTATATTAGAAAGAGAGGTCATAATTAGATAGGGCAACTCATGGGAATTCCAGGGAAAGATACATTAATGTGGCGCCTTTCAAATAGTTAAGTGATTATGAAACGCTGTCACCCAGTAAACTTGAGAACTATGAACTTGAGAACTATGAACAGTAGTCGATTTTGATTGTCCATAGTATTGTTTGTTTAAAGATTGTATTCAGCTTGGGTAATATACTCAGATTTACTGACCATTATTATAGAAATCTCATAGACAACTATATATAGTTGATGAGGTAGACGAATATAAGCCTGCATCACATGGATTATTCCACTCAAAGTATTACATAGCTAAAATCAATAAGACAACATATTACTTCCAAAAAAATGGTAACGACTGGAAGAACTGGGACTGTCCCAGAAGTCTGTAGACCAATTTGTCATTTTTCCCCTAAATTGTACCTGTTATGATACTACTGACAGATAAAAGATTTTTCAATTCAATTCAATTCAATATATATATTCTTAGGAAGTCCAGTTTAGTTAAACAATTTAGTTGCAAGGGCTCCAAGTGTGTATTCCCCTGTGGGCACCCAATATACCAGACAGACTGAGGTTCGTTCATACCACGAGATTAAAGCCTTAGGTGTTTTCGCTTCACTCGAGAGAGGAACATCGGTAAATTGGTAGGAAACCAAAGCTACCAACAACATCTGGATCCAAACATTAGAGCGTCTAGTCCGGTTCGCTTTACTTCACGCAGCATTCTACTAAGACAAGGAAAGTGTCTCAAATCCAACAAATAGAAACGCTGACGTCATTCACATTACAGAGGATAAAAATGATTCTATACCCGGACTCTCGCAGGTGATGATACCCAACCTAATGGCTTTGTGATTTCTGACTTTCTGTGATATTAAGCCTGCTGCATAATATATCATATGGCATGTTCCTAGTAGAGTGCAATGGTAGAGGTTTATATTCGCATACAGGCAATTATAGGATGGGAATTGGATTGCATTCCTCGATATAATCCAATAATTCCTAAGGTATAAAAAGTCTAAGACTGTGTTCTATAATTATATCAAAACACGACCGGAGACAGCAATGTCTGACTGATGAGAGGAATGCTCTTTAATTTGTGGCTAGCTTAAGATGTTTTCGTCCGACCACCAAGCAATGAGAGGTATTTCAGGAGACTGGAGAACGAGATATTTTAGTTAGCATGTCTTTGATTGAGGGAGTATCGAAAAAAAAACAAAGAAAACAATGGGAGTCCAGACGGCTGTCTTAGCCAAACCATTTCCTCAATTTCTAAGGCAGGCATGCGAATGAAAAAATCGCATGATGTTACACCGAGGAGACAGTGCATATACATCCATCTTATTCAATAATTTCCCATGAAATGTGATTTTGTGGATAAGATGTTGGAGCTGAAAAGCAGCAAACTATGCGGAATTGTCTAAGAATTTGTCTTTCAATGAAAATACACTAACCAAAATGTTCTTACACATTTATGGTTCATTCACTCGCAATCACATATTTTGTAGACAGTCTTTCTGTCATTATGACTTATTCATTTGCTCGCTCTATTTTTCATCCACGGTCCAACGTCTCACTACCAAGTCAATGAGTACAAAAAAGGACAAATCACAGGGTAATAAGACGCAGCAAAAGGCAAACGTCAGTAAACAGAGCATGCAGAAGCTGTGATCCTCACACGCAAACGTCAGAAAAACACTAATTATTGCTCAGAATGACTGGATCATTTGAAACTAATTACAGCGTGAAAGTAATCGTGGGAATAATGAGATCTTTGATCACAATTTCAAACAAATTCTGAGGTGATTCATCTGACAGGGTCCCCACCCGATGATGTCGATTCGCAGCACGTACGAAAGTTTTATAGCATTTACAGTGTGACAAAATATTAATTCGATCTCTGAAGGGAATGAAGAAAGGCGTTTTTTCCCATGGAGGCATCCACATTAAAAGAACTTTGATTAAAATCCACCATGAAGTAGAATATTTGATTACGACTTACTTTTGAAACCAAATTGATTGGCTTCTCACAAGAAAGAACAATCATATTGAAAACGCCGTTAAAGCGACTTTAAATCAGTAATGATTAACTAGAAAAGTTCTTCAATATAATTTGTGGATTTTGTCATGCAGGGGAACAATACCATTCAGATTGTTATCACTTAAGAAGAGTGATTATCTGTTAATATCTTAAAATATAGGGGATCTTTAAATAAACTAAAACTAACATATATCAAACATGCTTACAAATGTGATTCGAAACTTTATTTCACAACTTGAGCCTTTTCATGTGGAGGTCAGGGACAAAGAAAATCAGTATCGAACAATGCAGGGAGCCTATAACCTTAACTTAACTGCAGCATGTTAATTGTCTTGTTCGTATACAAAGACATTTACATCGTCGAACTGTGATGAGCTGTCTAAGGACATTAATACCGTATTTCCCCGTTTATAAAAGCCGGGCCCCGTTTATAAGCCGCGGGGGGGGGGGGGGGTAAACACATTCTTATGGTAAAAATAAGCACTGTAATCCTTACCCCGAAGGAGTAAGGATCACCATTTGAAATTGATATAAGCCTGGGCTTATAAACGGGGAAATGAAGTAATTATCAGCACTCTGGTATGAACACCTTTAACTTTTTCACCAGAATACATCTATACGGTGAAGTAGCATGTGTTATTTGGAACTTGTATTATTTCTTTGGCCATGATTAGAAAATGAACAGTGGTGCAGTCATATTTCATATCATAAGGCGAGGCACGAGGAATCATCGGGCTTTTCCCAGCTTTATGTAATTTCTAATGCCTTTCAGAAATAGCCAGGCCTTTCTCAAAAGTGACAGCCGTGAACACATAAACTATATAATATAGTATAGGAGAATTAAGTCTCTTTGTAATTATGTCTTCTGAAACACTTTGCTACAGATACCCATATATCATTAGGACATATCAGTTTCCAACCCTTTGTTTTCGGACCGATGAATATTTGGAGCAGCTGCTATCGCCAGTATTACCCTATTGGACCTTTCACTTGGTGTATTCAAAGATAATGGGTCGACTTCAGCATTATACTTAGCGCTTGAACTGGGTTAATGCCCACGTTTTGCCCGAATCCTTTAAATCACCCCTCGTCATTAATAATGAAGCCTTCATCAGAAGCGGTAACGTGTTGCGGGACCATTCAATCAGGGTAATGCCAAAGACGCAGGTGCCCCGGTTCTATCTAGGTGTACATAGGTGTTTCCTCTGGTCCATTAATTACTTCATTAAACGGAGCTCAAGGGGAAATGTGTTGGGGCAGTGGGATACAGTGCCAGGTGCTCCACGCTCTATGGACTGGCAGTAATTTTCCTGACACAAACCTGACTGTCTCGTCACTTAGAATTATACTTTGTACAATTGAATAGCTCTGATTAGAACGGTGCGAAATTGCTCCCCGAGGAGGAACAATGAAAATGAATCCTAGAAGTAGGACTCCACACGTTCTCGCTTCAGCCGTTGTGCAGGTGACATGGAATGAGTAAATCGCATTAATCGTGCCTGCAGGATAACATTCTTGAGCAGAGCTGTTATTTTCTTTTTATATAATTCTTGGCAGCCAATTATGTGTCAATAGGGGTCCAGTGGTCCAGGTTGATTAAGATTAGGGAAATGAGAAAACATTCGTAAAAACGAAACCGCTTTCCGATCATTTCCTTCTTTACCGAAATCGGAAGAAATGGATTTAAGTTCGCAGTGTTCAATTGAGGTGTTCCAGGTTTCTTATTTACCACTTAATATTTTAACACATTGCCTTCACCTGAATTGTTGCCAAGTTTAGGGCACTGTTCCAAATCCATGGAGTAAACACAAAACCGACAAAATCTTTACTGAATGTTCGCGCGCAAAAGTAAATTCTTTTCATCGCCCACACAACCAAGTCTAGTTTATGGGCATCAAGATATCAGGATTTAACAAGTGAACACATTTGAATGAGGAATATTGTACACGAGTCTAACCCAGAGACAACGAGCAGAAGTATCGATTTCCAGTATCAAAAGGACATCCCTTTATAATCAATACAAATGAAGAAGTATAAATTGGGAGGGACAGCATTGTTCAGCCATTAGATTCATGGATAAGGCCAGAATGTAGGAAGTATTGCAGTTTAAAGGTGAATTATCGATGCCCCTTAAAAAGATCAAGCATAATAATATGAAGTCAATCTGTTTACTGGGCATCACATTAATGAGTTAAAAGATAATGGTAGAGGACCAGGATTATATCATAAATATCTGCCTTGGACATTCAGCTATTACCAACAATAGAAATTGTCACATGTTACAAGTTCATGAAGACGAATGGAACCAAATACAAGTACAACCCAACAACTCGTTTCCGGTGACAGATTTTCAAGGGAGTCCAACCTCAATACATAGAGGAAAATTCATCGAGCAGTGCCAAATTTGATATCCAAAACTACATACAATCAAATGCACCGATTGAAAGGAGGTAATATCGTATATTTTGTATCAGGGTTCGAAGGAGAATTGGGAATAATTCAAAACGTGATAAATTAAGGCTCCGCGATTACAGACTAAGGATTGAGCAAGTCACCATCAATCAAAATGTATGTTGCTATGGAAACATCTCGATTGCCATTTCAAGATTCCATGGGGTCTCCCAAAGCAAACTAATCATCAGTGTTTGTCATCGTCTTAGGGGACTGAGCACAAGTGATTGCATTTGCGGTGAAAGGTAAATATACATCTTAATACGTCTCTGTTTAGCCAACACTACACGGAATGGATTTCTTGCCCCGAAGCACTACCACTGTTTCAATAAGTAGTACCGACGTCATCATTACACTGCCAATCTCACAAATAGCCCAGCAAGATTTTCATTCTAAACCGACCGTCTAGAAAGTTCAGATTCAGACAGGGGTCCATGGTGTGGGGGAGCAAAGGTCAGGCTGGTCGTTGATGACATTGATTCCACAGCAATCTGCTCCCTTCGTCGCTAAGATTTTCAAAGCAAGAATAATTGGCGGTACGGTGCATCTAATAGTACAAATCCATCACTACATACTGACAGAGAGACCCCCAACCCATGTGATCTACATGATAATGTCACATGGGTCAAACAAGACGAAATTAGTTCTGAAACAGCAATGCGTGTATCAAGCTTAATTACTAGCATGGTTCCCTCCTTTGACGTAAACAACGATTCAGTATTTCTCGGGTCATTCAATATATATGCATAGTCGTTTGAATAAGAGTTAATGGCCTTTCCTTTATCGTCAAGGAAAATGACGATTACATATTGAAGAAGGAATACACGGTGAGGCGCTTATTTGTACAGTAAAATGACAAACGAATAACAGCCTGTCATTATTTTCAAGCCAGGCTATCTGTGGATAATTTGATGAAAGGGTCGATGAACTCCCCGAAAAGGCACACATCGTTTCCCTAAGGATACTTCATAACGGCTGTCCTTATCATGATCCGTCATTTTAAGTGGCTTTTCACGTGGTCTTATTTCAACCTACTCCATAATACTTACCTTGCTGAACATCCAACTTATACACCCATAACAATAAATCATTCTATGTTTCGCCATATATTTAATATTAAATATTGTAAATATTTAGACCGCACTTTCTTCCCTACTACAACATCGACGATTGAAGAAATAAGCTCATTTTCATTCTAATGACTACATCATATTTATACAAAATCATTATATTTGTATGTGTGTAGAAAAGATAATTACTAATGACATACTTATGGCAAATTATTTTCAGAACAAAGTACACACAAATAAACGGCTAATTGAGCAAGACTGACGGATTAATCAAATACGATTATGTACCAGGGAAATGGTGAGTGTATAGAATTATTTACAATTCTATCATTTGACAAATAAAACTAAAACTGTCGTCTATATCAGAATCATGGGGGAAGTATAAGTATAGAAACTAAGGACATAATTAGTCCAACCTTCACGTATTTAACCTAGGCAATCTCCATGCAATCTCTTGACATACCTGACCTTTTGGGATACAGGTATTCTGTTTGGTAATTAACTGACAAACACATGAATTAAAAAATAGACAAGGGACGAGATAGGAAGATTATCCCGAGAAGACAATAAGAGTCTGTATAGGCGGAAGCATAACAAAACTTTGAGAATGGAATGGGTCGCTAATGCCACCTTTTTCTAATTTGATTTTACAATCACCGAAATAAATAACATATCACAGATGCGAAGAGTAGAAAATTTAGCATAGTAATCATACTGGCTTTGCAAGTTGCAATAAGAAGGATGGAATATGTTGAAAGGACATAAATATTTTAGCGAACACGAATGGGAAAGGCATTAGTGATAAACCATATGTGAGAGGAATTTACTCATGATATAAGTCGTCCGCTGGGAGGCTGTCTAGATCACATTTATAAACTCATAATGGGATTTTTTAATCTAATGCTCCCTGTCCCCATTTTTCCTTCAACGGCTTATTTTTTCTTCCCTACAAACTTTCATTCCGATTACATATACTATACATTGTATCGCGATGAGTATCTGTCATTCGCCACCAGTGAGTTCCCAACGACACATTGAGTTATAGAGATTTCCCTCAAATCACCTGGATAAAATCATCTGTAATGAAATAATTCACCAATACAGCTGACCTCAACAACCACCGCTACTTTCTTTCTTCAAACACCAGATGTGAGTGAAAGTCAGGGAATTGTACGTAGGTAGATCGATTGCATGGGAAAAGACGGATGATAACTTTTTACAAGGCCAGCAGTTTATCCTGGTTCGTGGGGAGGGGGAACCTGATTCAAATTTAACAAAAAGACTTTAAATGAGGTTGCACAATCCAGGCCCTGTCCCTAACGGCTCGTTATAACAACAGCCGCACAGAATTCTAATCAATTCACGAGCATTACTGGGTTTCACATATATGCGAGTATCTGCGCATAGCTGCTGTTTCCATATACTACTAACAATTCACCTCTCAGGGGCGTGACGAGTCGGTGTAAGGAGCCACAACTTTTTGTCTCAACACATACCCATCGACAGATGCACATTGCTCTATAGTATATGTGAGATCTATAGGGCATTGGGTTCCATCAATAGACTAGCATGACATCGATGTCTTTAAAACCTCATCGCCACCAGCATCTAGCCCAGTTAGGAAATCCTGGTACAGAACAAACCCAAGATAGAGCGTTTGTGTTCTACACCCAGAGTCTATTTTCCTCTGCTTCTCTGACATACATTGGGACTTTTTATTTCCAGTGGAAAAACTGTTTCCGATAAGTTGCCTCGTACAATTTAAATTGGTCCAGACGTCCATACTCCACTTTCTATTCGTATAGTCTGCAGACATCCTTTAAGGAAAGTTTCACATCTCAAACAAACAAGTATTTATTCCCCAGGAATGGTCAGCCACTTTTAATCAATAGAAATATAGAATTTTTCGGGACAACTGGTAGGTACGGTAAAAGTAATGTCCCGGTGCAATATATTTCAGATACCGTACTAAAAATATCCCATTACTTGTGAATATGTATAGAAGCAATTCAGAAGACCAACTGGTCTGATGGTTTTTTACTTGTGATCAAAATAAGAATTTCGCGGTTATTTTTTTTTTCTCAACGGGAATAAAAATTGCGCCAACAAGGAAATCACAGTTGAGAGAACGAAAATCACAATATAATAGCAGGCTCTCCTGTTTTCAGGGACGGTTCTAGAGAATTGCAAAGGGAGCATCTCTCCTGGGATGTGGAGGATCTCTATAATTATATGTCCTCACAACTCGCAAGCAGGCCCTAGACTCTCGGGTCATGTCAGTAGGGGATTCACTCTGCCGACCGCAGAAGCACTCTAGAGGATCGGTGCATACACATTAGAAAAGGTTAGAATAAAAAAAATAACCCGGTTCTAAAACCAACACTGAACTGCCGCTCTCTCCGAGGATAAACATGTATAAACTATACCGTGTTGGTATACATATAGTTTGGATACATGCATTGGCCCCAGTTATAACGACACATATTTAAGAGAGGCAAGAGGATAATATACCAGTATATGTAGCCATCTGTTGATAGGAAAGGACAAACTGAGTGAACCAATTAGGTAATATTAGGTAGGTGTTTGAGCCTAAGACGACAATGCTTTGGTCATAATAATTTTATAATAGAGATCTAAGAAATATACTGATGACAGTAAACTTGGTCTCAAGGACAACACCTCTTTGAGCTCATGCAATAGGCTTAAAGAAAGGGGTAAAATAACAGAAGCCTTTAATCCCTATGACAAGAATCGGCCATTTATTGTCAATAGAGGTATGAATTATTTAGGCTAGAGGACTTAAAAAGTACATTTCCTACCCATGAAAGCTGTAAGTCACCACCATCACACGCCCATACATAAAATTTCATTATTTTTCTAAATCTGGTTTCTAACATATACGTTATATATATTCACTGAAAACCCACTTTTAATAAGTATATCATGAACCCCTAAAACATTTGTATAGGAATTCCTGTTGTATAGAGCCCAGCGGAAATTGACATTGATTTGTTATAAAGGTTGATCCATCGCTTGCTATTTAAAGGAAAACATGTTATGCTTACAACGTGCGTGGATCAATTGAGATGTTGTGATGTTTAAGGTCACGTTCCTCCCCAAGTCCTCATTTAAGAATAACCCTTAACCAACTTGTTTGTTTCTTCATTCATTCCGGCCTATGGATGATGTAGAGGATACTTATTTGGTTATGGTTGGCAATATATAGGTATACATTACGTCAAATAGGGCATGTTGCTACTTTCGACCCCATGATTGGACAATCGTCTGACTACCAATCTTCAACAATAGAGAGGTAGGTCCCCAAGGAAATTCAAATTGGTATTTTAGTTTTCAAGGCCGACTGGTCTCAAACACCAAATTCCCTACAACATAATTTGCTTCTATTGACATTTACCCGAGGGATAATATTTGATTTCCTTGTAAGTGTCGACGTATTGCATCAAACAGTCAATATGACATCTTTATCTTTGACGGAAGGAAATAATGGAACAATTACCCATGTTTACCTTATCCGCATTGTATCTTGGGCATAATCAATAATGCAAGCAAAGAGCCTGATATCTAATGACCATTTCCCTCTTTACAACAATGATCAGTCCTAATACAGAGTGGCGTTTTTCCCTCGAGGTTCTTTCAAAACCAAAGTGTCAGCTGCGTATTTGTGGAAAGGAATTTCAACGATCCCAGAAAAAAACAATCATGCCAACCTAAATTTAAATGAAGGCATAACAACGTTTTATGGACATTCTGTACTGGAAATATTGGAACAAAGAAGAGGGATTTTATTGCATTCAGAGCTGATAAAGATGAATATGACCAAGAGGCTTTTTGAAGCCCATGTGATCCTGCGAATGTTGGGATCCTAATGATCAATGATCATGAATGCTCGTTTCAGGATAATGATCAATTCTAAATTTGAAACATTTTGTAACTTGTGAAAAGAATTCAAACTTCCGCATTCATTTGGTTCAGGAACTCGGAAACTATCTGAACGGAATTCTATTGCTTTGTGCAACGGCCATCACCTGGCTCACGACAATTTCCAAGAAAAAGTGATTTAACATCCTTTTTACACTGATTTAAAGTGCTTTTTACTCCCAAAATTTTCCTCCTTCTGTTGGTCCCATTTGTCGCTCTCTGATTTAAACGCAAGCGGACGCGAGCCCAATTTTCCTTTACTTCAGTGAATGGATAACCCAGGGAGTAAAATACAATTCAAGTGTGGTGCATGGGAGTTCTTAATCTCGAAGCACGCACTTGTAGGTGGTGTTGCCCACTACTAAACTGAATTTAACAGGATTTTAAAATCTTGACAATAATCCCGATGGAAAGGAAACTTCTCTAAGCCTACTCTAGCTCTTCCTCTTGATTCCTTTAATAAAATTTACCGAAGTCATTATCAATGAATGGAGATTTCGGCCAAGAGGTTCGGCTTTAGGATTTTACCTCATATCTTTGCAATGAAGAACAGACCAAGTCCTCTTCAGATAGTTTGAAACAGTTCGGTTCAATACGAGTAACCATGGTTACATCCTTATCAAGAGAACTTAGATCTGATTCAAAATGGGTGTAGAGGAATAAGAGTCTCTTCTGTCTAAAGAGGGTTTTTTAATCAACTTGCCTAATTTCTATCTACAGCGTTCCTTTGTCTTGCGAGTTTTAAGGTGGTTTTCTCCCAACATGATGCCTCGGTGATTGGAAATCAATACGATTGAATCTCGGTTGGAGCCGACTTGGTGCTGTCAATTAGAGAATCGCTTCAGACGGTCGTTCAGTATAAAGACCAGATTGAGGAATGAGAGTATGACTTGCCAAATATGTGTAGACTCCAATGTTAATCCCAGGCATGTAAATGGGAGGTGTATGTAATACGTCTTATCGAAATAACTTAGTAGTAAAATGAACTCCCCTTGTTTCTCAGAATGGAGAGCACGATAGGTAAAGGATGTTTCAAAATTCAGATACAGAAGTGAAGTTGGAACTGATGTATATGTATTGAATTTCAACTGATGTATATGTATTGAATTTGAAAGTGATGCATGTATTCAAATTACTCAGCCAAAGCCAAAGCCAATCCATGCTCTTAGTTTACACCAAAAGAATTCACACTTCGATGACATGTAAAAGTCATGAAGAGGATTGAGACAACCCAACCCCTCTTGTAGTCAGCAGCTCCCCCTTCCGCCCATGTGCTACATTGTGTACAATGTTGAAACATTGAGGTATGATGAAATAACATATATGTATGAGCACATCGAGGAAAGCAAAGCATCTTGATACTAGGAAGAGCTGCCACCTAACTTGGGGCTAGGGTATCTATATTGAACATATCGTCTCAGCGAGCACTTCATCAGACGGTGCACAAGAGTGATTGGTTCACATGGGACACTAGAGCATATCATATAGGCTGCGTTAGGTACTGTATGTCGAGATGACCAGCGTTTTCCATTAGCGAGCTTATATGGAGATAGAGCGATGGAATCTATCCTTGGCACGATTAAGCCTACCATGGAAGTTTCGTGGTGAGTAGAAATTTCGAGGGCCTCCGAGTGCCCTTTCCTCGCCATTTGTATATGGATGGAGAAAATGTTTTGGCAGCATTTCATTTCCACATGGGATGTAAAACTCGTAGAGAAAAAGCCTTAAATGAGAAAAAAAACCCACTTCAGGTTCACGTCTAGTGGTATCAGTCTATAGCTACGTATAGCTGGGAAATAATTCTGTTCTGATTCTTAATTCCATAGATTTTTTTTAACAAAACAAGCCCGAGGCAGTGAAAGCAGGCATGACAACAATGGGAGAGCATGTAGCACCCCGCTTTCCCTCTCCGCCCCCGCCCCCCCCCCCCCCCACCTCCACACAGACTCTGATCCACAACAGTATCATAACCCGCGGAGGCTTGATTCCATGTTCACAACACTACCGATTGATTAGGATCATTAAAAGCTCTAGTGGGAACTCATGCGGCTTTGCGATATCAATATCACTGGTCTATACAAACATCAATCACGGAGTAAACATTGATGTAAGGTCGGAAATATTTGTTCCATTTTACCCACACCTACGGTAGTAATATTAAGATTTATTAAAAGCTCTAGTAGTAGTATTAAGATGATTGTATACACTTTAACCAAATGGGATCACAGAGGAACACTAGACATGTGCACTAACAATGTAACGAGGATATTAGAAATACGCATTTAACATGGACAATACGCCACAATTCATGAGCACAAGAACAAGAATACTTTTTATTATGGAGGAGAAAGAAACAGATAAATGTAGACCTTAAGGTAGGCATTGTGTGACTATGTGGTACAGGACATGGAAGTCCTATATATAACTTAGATAAACCTCCATGTGAAACATAAAATTATATTGAATCTATAAAATATAAAAACAACAAATTCATCAGCATAGCAGCCAACAGTCTCTCGACAATGTAATTGACAAGATTTTTAACCAGAAAATGAATGCAAAATACCAAATTATCGGTGTTCACTTGCGCAGTCTTCAGAATTCCCAACTCTCATAATTAAACAAAAGATTGATTATCATCGTCTAATACAGACGTTTTCCGCTGCTCGAAACAAATACAAAACAGATGGCCGGAACACGAAGTTCCATGTTTCCATTCATTAATTCTGAGCCCGATGGATAAGGCCAAATGGTCTATTCCTGTTATTGAGTGGGAACGGATAATTTCTAAGTTTTTGTTTTTCTGAGATTGCTAAAGGTTTAATCGGAGAAGCCAACTATTCCTTTATTATGAATGAATTCAATAATTAAATGCAAATCAACAAGACGGGAGAAAAAACTTGGTTTAATAAGATTTCTTAAAAAATGTCGTTAATTTTCAACTTCAAAAAAGCTTGATCGACACCTTATAGGGTGTAGTTTAAATCCAGCAAATGTTAATTTTGAGGATCTACATCAGACAATAACAGAGAAACTTGAGGGAAGGGATACATTGCGGTACTTGTCCCCGATAAGCTGATTAGACCAGGGGCGTTTGCTGTTAATTGAATATAGAGCTTTACATCAAAGCTAAACTTATTATCCACTATCTCTTTTGGTTCTAAGGCAATTTCAGACCAGCTCTCTTTTCCAGTAAATAAATGATCTTCAGGTTTCACCAAAAGCTCCCCGATCAATGTCTAAATACCTAATATAGTGGTCGCAATAATTCAGTTAGCGTAGAATTATGCCAGTCTCATTAGTGAACCCCTGGGGTAAAGGGACACAGAGCTAAAGCTCTTAATATCGATAACCTCAACTAATATGACAGGCCGATGATGGGCTATTATACTCAAAGAAGTTGTGGCACGCTTTCTGTTGATTGATGGCAGAAATGCTAAGGCACACTAGAGAAGAGATGTGCATCACATACTACATTTGCTGCTGCCGACTGCCTAATTCTTCCCGAGAACATGGTGACTTTTCTACCCTAAATACCTCTGACGACGCAACAACACGAGCAATTTGAACCCATAGAATACCTAGATTTTCATTCAATTTAATCCATCTGCCTACATTAAATCAGCAGACACGTTGCCTTACGCCTGAGAAAAATATGTTTATCCACTCATAGCATAGAAACATGAACACTCTCAGCCATTTACCCACTAAAAGCACCCATAGGCAAACAAAGGTCGGCCTGAATATGTCAAAATCAGCAAGAATATTAGGTTATATACATTTTTTTCCTGATACGTATAGTATCAACATCAAATTCCCAAACCACAAAGCCTGATGTAATATACATAATTGATGATGGGAACCCATGCTTCGAACAATGTTAATCTCTTCGCTCATTCCAGAACCCAATATACGTTAATTGCTTGCAACCCGCTAGAATTTCTCCCTCATTAGAAACTACCCGTGTCCCTTAATGGCATCCATAATCTCCATTAGATTAAAAAAAAACCCACAAAGACAACGAATAGCTTCATCATAATGGACTATAAGCTCGGGCAAGCACCAACAGATATGAGGAACCCTTCCTAGAAATGGGGAATTCGGGTTTCCTAATATGTTTCTCTTCTAATAAGATTAGTCTATAGAAGTCTGTCCCTTAAAGACTTAATTTTTCAAATCGGATCTAAGGAGGTCTGATTGGTTTTTAGAAATATTGTGTCGAACATCGAGGGGCTTTCTACTAATATAACTTACGATATGACGCTGCAAGTCAATGATTTAGGGGACAGTTTTATAATTATTAGCAAAGTGATTCGGCCCTTGATAGGGAACATCTGATAGTTCATTATTCTATATGAAGTTATATTCTTTATATTGAAGCCAATGCCTCTATTCCCCATAATAGAGAAGTTTTAGCACATAAGTTCATAAATGCATCCCATCCTCGGTGAATATCGATCTTTGCAACTGTAACAATAGACCTATAGACTAAATGAACAGTAAAGTCTAAACATAACAACCGACTTGAATGAATGGAAACTTCATTGTAATATAAGAAATCAATGTGGCTCCGTTTTTCTATTCTACAGGAGTGGATATTGCCTGTGGTTAATATTGCTAATGAGGGGAAAAAGGAAGCGTTTGTATCGCCAACTACGAAGAACATGCACTCGTTGGTCCGAGACCCTCATGGAAAAAGGACGAAGGCAACAGCAAAGCTTCTGGGACACTTTGAATGGTATCATTATTACCTAAAGATTTATTCCAAAATTCATTTATTACCAACAATATGATTCATTAAAAAAAATATGTAAAGACTGGTTAAGATTATTGCATTTAGTTTGAGACAGTTCATGTATTTATAGAGAAATATGAGTAATTATTTATACACCATAATATTGTTTTGCTAAAACGATGTCCATTTTCATTTAATTGGGTGTGCAAGCTATTCACCTTTGCAGACTTGATTTCGAATATCGGACGCCAGAATATCATACCACCACAATATTTAATAATAAGATACAACAATATTTATTAACTCTTTTCCAGATTACTGTTTACCTTGCGTGGAGGTGTGTCGGATATTCACCCCAAGCATTCGAGTAACAAGACATTTAAAATACATCCTTCTCCTGCCGTGCCTCCTGTTGATGTCATGTTTCTATATGAAAACCGAAAGTGAAACAAGGCTACAGATGATGGCTGAGCCCGACCAACAGTTCTGGATCCCCCAACGTTTCCTCAATGGAATAATTCGCTGGCAGACCGTGGAGGAACCGAGTCCAGCAGCACCTACCCCCCTTCAGGTGCTACAGCCAGACTGTGAGGCTCTATTCTCCGGAGACCCAATAGAGGTGTCAGTCACCAGAGAAATGGTGTATAAAGAAACTAGGAAATATATAAGTGATAATGATATAAAAGACTTATATAGAAACTGTTCCTATCCAGATGGATTTTCTTTTATCAACTCCACCGAAGGTGGAGGAGGAGAAGTCTATCCAATAGCATACTTGATGTACGTGAAGCACTCAGCTGAGCAATTGCTGAGTGTATTGCGAGCTATATATAGGCGAGAAAATTTATATTGTTTATATTCTGATCCACATACATCAAATATGATGCAAGGTGCTACAGAAAATATTGCAAAATGTTACAAGAATATTTTATTTGTCAAGGCCAAGCCAGGGGAATGGGCTTTTGACGCCCAACGAGTGTGTCTGGAGGAATTAGTGACTTATTCCTCCGCCAAGTGGCAGCACTTGATTCACATCAGCGACCAGCACTTCCCCCTAGTAGACAGCCACCACATCATGTCTTCCCTGAGAGAACAGAGCGAGCTGATAGAAATCCCATGGATTCGACTCACACACATCCAGAAATATCATTATTTTCTACGGACACAGCATGCCTTCAATGCATCGAAAAACAGAGAACAGTCCGGGGAGTTCCACCAAGTGCCAAACGTCCTCCAAGACATCACACTTTACCGGGGAGATTACAATTTTCTAGTCACCCGTCAATTTATCCAGTATGCTTTGTATGACAAAGCAGCAAGAATCCTCGCCAACTGGACCAAAAGTTTTACACAATACCCAGATATCGTTTTCTGGCCCACCCTTTATATGGCCTCCAGGTTTTATGCGGAAAGAACAACGACAGCATTTCTGGTCACAAAACAACCTCTTGCTGGTGATAGTTACCATAGGAACTGTGTGGTTCTGGAAGACCCAGAATGTGTTTTCGGGGTGGAGGATTTGTCATGGCTAAGTGAACAACAAAAGTATTTTGCCAGTCGTTTTGATCTGGACGTTGATCACCTCGCACTTCGTTGTCTAGATATCCGATTGGAAAAAATAAGTAAATTAAGAAATAAGTATTCAAAAGAATTCAATCATTCAAATACCATTCCTCAAATGGTGTATGCTACAAATTGATAGGAAATAAATTTATATGGGAAAATCTCTCTTGAGTTTTGTTGATGGTAAAGATGAAAATGTTTGATAAAATGTTCTTTGGGCTAAAATAAAGATCAAATGAAATCTCCGTTGTTGACAGATACAAATATATCAATTTTCTTTATGCTACTCTCTATAACACGACAGGCCATAATATACAGCACTAAAGACATACCGTGGTTATTTTGGTCTACTTTAAATCCAGATTGGATGTCGAACAGAATGTTCGATCTCGCAAAATATAGGGTCCGATACCTCTAAGTGTATTTCATATTGTGCGAATTGCCTCATTAACAGTGAGTTTATAACAGTATAGAAATTGACTATTTCCCGACCTCGGCTAGAGTATTAGTTTGGTGTCTCTGCTAAGGCACCTACAGGTAGCCACAAGAGTTAACAGGCTACAGTTCAAAAAATTATATGCTGATGGAAGAACTTAGCTGTTGTCTAATGATTAAAAGATATAGCTAAAAGTGGTAGCAGGATACTTTGTCTAAATTCAACAGCACCGCAGCGCCACCTGGTATACAATAGCGATAACACAACCCTGATAATCATGGTCCTGTACGATCAGCCCGTGGCTTCCATTCCCTCTGTATATACCTCCCTGATTCCACCACCCACATTTAAACTGTCCATCATTGAATTCTAAGGTCCGCCCATACCATGTAGTCCCTCCCCTAGTCATGTGGACTGTCTTATTATTGTTGAATCCAGGGGAGGACCGGACATTTCTTGTACCCCCAGAAAGGAGTCTCAAAACAGAAAAACATGTTGTAATGGGTACCATTGCGCATATCAATGTTGGAGGAGCTGCCACCTGGTGATCACTACCGAATGCACGGCGACAGCAAGCAACTGAGGTGACACACTCGTCACTCCTCTCCAAGCAGTCGAACCAAACGGACCGCTTGAAAATCTTGTTGATATAGAAAACCAGAAATAGAAAATCCTTAATAAACGACAGAAGACCTGCACAACAACCTGCATAACAATTAATGATTGGTATCTCAGATAGTAGATGAACATAGTTCCCGGCCATCAAATCGGTGAGTATTAACCAGTAAATAAAAACATCAACAATCCGATCATCACAACGACACCATAGCCTACAAGCAAATACACAGTCTATCGAATGTTACAGAGGTGGTAATTTCTGGATTCCTGGATGACATAATCCTCAAAGGGATACATTTGGAGCATGATAAAATGCGGTGGAAAATTCACCAAGAACTTCCTTAAGGGGTATAACGTGAATGCATATGAGAGAGCACCATTGGTAATAACATATTGTAGGAAGATCGTTTTAGAGGTACATATAGTTGGAAAATATGATAAAACAGGCAATAAATGATTTGCTGGTCCGATCGCCACCATGCAAATATCAACTCAATGTAGTTAGAAGATGGGAAATTCAAGGTGGGGGTCATTCAACAATGCATGTGTCTATTTTTTTGTCGAGTGACCACGTCAATTAATATCCAACCAAAAAAAGAAATGAGAATATTAACGGGGATCCTACCTTGTGGCAAGTTACTGTCTTGACTTCTTTCATCGCACGTTCGGAGAAAACACAGCCACAGTCATAGAGATATATGAACCTGAAATGGCATAAATACATTGGTTAAATGACATGATACAAATTAGATTGCTATCATAATTTCAAACCTAAGATCTCGATAAGGAAAAATGCTTAAATTGTAATACCGAAGGACAGAAGACTTAGCGTCCGTCACCTTCCACTAAATAGAATAGACATAACAATAAATACAACAATGGAGCTATATTCAACGTTTATTCTATATATAGAGAGAACGAAACAAGCCAGCAGTAATACAAAATTTATTGGACGAGATGCGTCTGTGTAAGCATGATGCCGTAGGCAGAGCGCTTACACAGACGAATCAAGTCCAATAAATTTTCGATTACGACGGCGAGTTCCATTCGATATTTATTATGTGCATAAAATTTGATCATATGTCATCAGATATCACTGAAAAAATATTAAAGAAGTCTCAGAGAGCCCCGCTGCCAGCCCCGTTAGTAGGCCTACAATGATGCCCACTGTGTGATCATGCAATATTCAGGCCTACTGATATTAAAACGTTCATATCGCGGCCATTTCTTGAGCTACATTAATAAAACTTAATCATTCGATAGAGAATTTAATTCTCTATTTAATGGTGTGGTTCTTATGTGTTTCTATAATCATAGTACCAGAATCACGGGTGAATTACCGATCGCGAGGGTTCGCGCAGCTTTCACTTTGTTGACATGCTTCGCGGAGACGGAGCTATTTTTAGACAACTACATTTTTATAGTACGCGTACTATATGAATATTTTTATTGCACCCCACTTATATCACCCCTCAAGAGGGATGCACATATAATAAACCATAGTATGAATTTCAAAGAAAACTCACCTGTATTTTCCTCTCATCTCAATGCCAGTGACGGGACATATATATTCTGCGATCTGCTTATCGACGGAATCTCCTTTCTTTTCCTGGGATCCATTATAATCGGGATTTTCAGTGAGTTGAAGCTCCTTCACATCCTGCAACAAATTATTGTAAATACACAAATGATATGTCATGATGTTCTTATAAGAAATGTAGCATGATTCGTACTTAGTCCTGAAAGAAATGTTGTTAAACTATAAAATAAAAAACACCAAGAATAATTATTAGCATCTCTTGAATGTGGATAGGGATAGATGTATGCAAATGTGTCTTAACTGAATTGGCCCATAAAAAGATATGTACTGTAACAGAGCAAATGTTAAAATGCAATGTTTGTAAGATATCTAGGCGTATAGGACCAACACTGGGAAATAAAACAACTTTAATCTTTAAACATGAATAATAGCATTTTTCCTTACCTTTAAACCTTTGATGTGATCAAAATTGGAGGCTCCCTCAAATTTTGAACGATCAAGAAGTAACTCAATAACGGAATCTTTCTTGTATAGCCTAAAATTCAAAAGGCATTATGATTATAAAGATTGAACATCTGGAGTAATACAACTCTTAACAATGACATCAAAATTGATGCTGAAAAGGAAGTTAATTTCATGGAGTCGAATAAAGGTACAATATACATGTACATGTATATCGAACATGTAAGCCTATACTTACTTCCCAAGCTCACAAGAAACGATGGGCCTCTGAAGTGGTTCCTGCGTAATCGCACAAAGTTTCCATTTTGTGGCGATCACTGATTCTTTGTCTTTCTGCAAATAGCAAAATGCATACACTATATATCATTAGTATCTATCCAACCTGGCCTTGGCCGCCTTAGATTTGGTAACTAGAACGTAGCAAATGAAGGGACCACAACGTTAAATTGATTTTTATTGCGAGCCGACTGAAAATTCTGTTACCAAATTTCATTTGAAATAAGGTAATTTACAAACAGCTGCATTTGGGTCATAGTGATTTGTTCATGGCAAATTAATATTATGATACCATGTTTTAGCATCAATAGATATTTAACGAGACATTGTAAATGTAATGCCCTTTGAATAGGCTAGATAATGGCAAGAGTGAATGGCAATGAAGTTAACATGGTTCGGGTTGGATCAAATCAAGCCACAAGCAAATGCCCCCCGTGTCCACATTTGTGTTGTGCGGTGAGAAGGTTGGTTGAAAGATCATTCCTCTTAGTAGTCTAAATCGTCTAAAAATAATATACCTCCCTCAGTCTCTATCTCTTACAATTTGGCAGGGATAGCTAGGGATTTGAAGTGGGATGTCTACAGACTGAACAGAAAGTAGAACACATAATTTATATTTTTATAATGCTTGGGGAGGACTCGTCGACGTCCTAGGGTTAATTTAAGGGTACCCAATAGATATTTGCCCAGAAATATTTATTAATATATATCCTCATTAAATGACATACCGGTATAACATACGGTATAATACTATAAAACTATAATAATATTAAGCATTTAAGGCAAGGGCAAATATCAGACAGAGGGGAAACACTTTCTCAAACTGGTTATTTATAATGAATTATATAATTAAAAATTATAGTACCGCATTATACACTGTCACTCTGACCCTGGGAGCAAAAGCATTTTGTGTAGATCTAGACTCCCCGCGACTACCGCTTCTGTAAGAAGCTTGCCAACGGCAGAATCAAAAGGAAAACAGCAGGCGTACCAGTTATCACGGTCAAACGCCTATATACCTAGAACAACATTTATAGCTGTCTCTGCCAAACAAATACATGCTTATTCAGCTTAGTATCCACGCTCACTCCTACTGTATATTAGTAAGCAACGATATTAGCTAGTGATTACTGCAGCAATATTGTCTAGAAAAGAAGATATAAGCCCATTTACCACTTTCGATTGGTGTGTTATGATTTGAATCGATCGCGATTGCCGCATTTTAGTTCCGAGACAAGCCGTTGCGGCCGCTGCAGCGCCACTACTGCTGGCGGTACACATGCCTCACTGGGGCATGTGTATTATTAGACACCAAAACAAAAGCCTAGTAGGACGGGAGGTCGAGGGGCAGCCGGGGGATGGGGTGGTGGGAAGGATTGAAAATGAGAACAAGATTCCAATACAATACCAGTACATAGCCTAAGACACCACAACCAAATTAACCTCGCGGTAATACTCTGGACCAAGCGCAACCGACCCCGCCCCCTATAGGGCGGATTTAGACCACCTTTAAACCTCCTTTCGTTGCTCCATTACCCCTGGTATTCTCAGTTAGACAGAACTCACACCCATCGACCTGTTTTTTATGTTTTCCCATCTAAATGGGTACCATTACATTGTCTGTACGGCAAGTCGTGTTCCTCTTCATGCCTTTTTAGGGGACGACTTATGTATAATCTGGTACAGGAAAGTTGCAATTTTAAATATAAAGATTGGTTTAGAATCCCACCCCTGTCGGAGCTCTCACACACACTGCACCTTCACTCACACACTACACTCACTCACCAGCCACTGCCCCTCCCGCTGCCTGCCACTGCCTACCACTGCCTGCCACTAGTGTGTGTGTAGCCTTGCCTCAAGGCTACACACACACTAGGCAGGTAGGCAGTCAGGTATCAAACACTAACACATGGGAGGAGTGAAGGATGGGTGGTTGGTGGGCATGCAGTGTCATTCAAGGTGAGAAAAATGACAACTATAAGAACAAAAACAGACAATAAAATAAGTAGAGCAAGCAAACGTACTAGCGGGTAGAATTTCTGGATGTATTATTGAATGGGTGCCTACAATATATAGTATAGCGCTAGGCGTTGGCCGTTGCGTAATACACATCGAATAAAAACTTGAGTTGTGGATCATCATCCACTGGCAGTGGATGATAAAAAAAAACCCAACCTGATTAATAATACAAATAATTGATGTTCCATGATATATTTGAAGGTATTAAGTTTCCTTAAACTGAGGATTGTGATTCTAGGGCGCATAGGGATCTAAATTAATACTGAAAACGGAATCGCAAAAAGTTAACATTTCATTTCAGGCAGGCTCTCCCAACACTGCAACAGTCCGGACCGAGGTGTAGTAAATATAGACAGTTTCCGTCCCCGTATCCTCCCGCACCCCGGAGCGGGGACGGACAGTTAACCCTCATAAAAACACGGGAATCTGGCCCACAGGGTCAACATGGCTACATGCATGCGGAGGCCGCCAGTGCCTCATTCGGCTTACAAAAACGTGGATTTAAAGGGCACGGCATGGACGGACATAATAAATTAAGCGCATTTCACTTTTATTTATATTCATTAAAGACTTGCTGAAGGTGTGGGGGTGCACCGTTGTGCCCCAAAAAAGTCCGGGGTGATTTGCTGTTTAAATGATAGGCCTCGCTGGGAGTCGAGGCCTAGTATAGGCTATAGGGGAGTCCTGTGTTACTGGTGGCGGCGCCGTCGGCGCTAAAGCGAACTACGGTCAGCCGCCATTGGGGGACATGAGTCAATACACACACCAGTGTTATAGCATTGCGGGAGTGTGGCTTTGAGAGTTACTTATGTTGAAAAGACTCAAATGTACACGAAATATTTGTTTTACATACATGAAACCTTAGAGACATATAGGCATAGCTTTAAACTTTCTAAAACTGTATTTAATCTAATATATATATTCACCAGAGTCCGGTAAATAAGCAATTATAAACGTCAGGACTAGACAGGCTATGTCCAACAGTCCTATACTAGCTATATACAGGGTAGGGAATAGGCCTACCTTTTCTGGAAAAAATAAATAAAACTATATTTTCAATAGGCAGAATGAGGCTTGAATGCCATTACATGGTTTCTGGAAATGTTATAGGGCATAGCTTTGAGAACAGTCAAATAAAGCATGAGACTTTTCTTAAAGTATTTTTTTTTAAATCATACAGCTAAGAGAGTGTTAATCTAGAAAAATATTTATATGGCTAGTGGCACAGTTAAAAAATACGCCGTATGGAAAAGGTGGAACCTATTTGTTTCTCTTCTTATCCATGATTCAACGAGCTGTGCTGAGCCATGATTACATTTATTTAGGTTAAAGACAGAGCTAGACAGGGAGAGGACGACAGTCCGATTTTGGGAAGATCTGGGTATAAATCCTAAACGGTACCCAAAGGCCTGTCAACCTATTCGTCACAATAATTGTAAAACCATTGATGAATAAAAGATTTCTATATTCTATTCTATATCTAGTAAAATAATATCATTGATAATTAGGAATCATAGATCTCTGTGTTTATGTCTTTGTCTCCTGTCTATCTGTCTGCCTGTCATTCGGCAACAATTGCAGTGTTTAGTTTAGTTCATTAGTGTGTGCATGAAATAATTACTAAACCATCTAGTTTGCAAATACATACCATTTAAATATGTCTAGGCCTATATCTATGTGATGCATTCACACATCATAATGACAGCCTCACACCTACCAGTCGTGCACTCCTCCCTGGTACTAAGACTTATATGGGTTGAGTGTTACTCTGACTGAAGGTGTTACACCCGGGAGTTACAGCTAAACAACTGCGATTTTTACATGCCAAATCTCCAGGGCAGGCTCTTATATACTTGCCGAAGCTCTAAGAAGGGTGGAAACTGTAGCTTGCAACAGTATAAAACAATAAGAGCATAATAATTTAAGGCCGCCGCCCCCTTAGCTATACATAGCCAATGTTTAAAGGCCCGATTCTGTCCCCCAAGTCCACTGCGCATCGTTTTCGCGCACAATATGGCGGCGCCCATAGGGTAACACACAACTTCGGTATAGTAAATAATGTTTGAAGTTTTGAGTCGTGGAAACGGGCTTACCTGTTCAGGTTTTTTCTTCAAACGCACTAGTTCGTCTCTTCTCGGTATTGTTCCTCCATCACAACCCATTTTAAAAACACTTAAATAAAGACAGGGGACTAATTTTCTAGTGTATTGTTTCCTCCTAACTCTACGATCCACAAACGACTACTGGTTCTGTTATTGTGAGCGATAATAGCGGAGGGCCAAGAAAAGCAGCGTGAAGAGTATAAGTTGTTTTCGTAATTAGTTTCATCATCCTTGAATTAATTACCAAAAAAGTTAATATTGGTTAATAAATAAAAGTATTTTTATCGACCAACTTACAACATCAAAATTAATTCTAGTCTAACTAGAGAAATTATTACGAAACCAAATTAGATACCTGCTTTTAGCTTTTGGGCCTAAACAAAAAACGTGTCAGGTCGCACAACCACGCAAGCAGAACTCGAGGCCGGTCTTACGAGGGACTTTCAGGCGTTTATATAGATAACAGCTCAATATAAGGTAAATGTTTTATCTATTATAGTGTTTCTTGAACTAAGGGGATTGGCAAAGAATCATTGAAACCAGATATATCACTTCCGCCATTCACAAATACTGGCTTTCTGCCTTTAGAACTTGGACGATGGTCTGTTCATGTCTTTCCCCGCACTCGAACCAGTTTCCACGCAATCGTGAATCCGACACCGATCCTGTCCGGTTGTGTATCTATTCGATGGCTGCCTAGACAGACAGGTTTTCGCCATAACCCTTTATTTTCTTATCTGATGTATGTTTGTTTCTTCGAATCCTTTGGAATGATTTAAGTATATCTGGCCTAGCAGTGTACAGTACATTATCGAGGGGGTGTGGCACAAGCCGCCACAACTACAACTGCCCACCACCACAATTTAACCCTGGCCACAGAACTATAGTTTTGTGGCACAGTGCCCTAGCTAGGCCTTGCCTTGGCAATACGCCACTTAAGTCTAAGATCGATTTGTATTTAATTTTGAGGAATTGTAAAAAAACAAAATTAAAAAAAATGGTATGCTACGTTTATTGATTTATTCTTTTTTTTTAAATTTAAAAAAAATAACCCTAGCAAGGTTTATTGATTAGGCTATTCCTTTTCTTCTCTTTAAAACGTGTATTTGACTGAGCTTGTTCTACCGGATATTTTAATCCAAAATATTTAGTCCGCGTGGAATAAATTTCTTTAAAAAAAAACAAAAAAAATTATGAATACGGTACCACCAATTCTAGACAATTGTAATTTTGCATATTAGCCTAACTGGCCTAACCAACAACCTAGAAAAAGAATATTCTCATAGGGCAATTTCTTTCTCGAAATACCTACGGTATCTAAATGTGTGATTAAATGAAGTTACACACGGTATTTAATTGCTATAGTTAACATGTAGGTCTGTCTTATTATAGATAGCAATTAATGTAGATTCACAACATGCATGGCCGTGGGGGATAAAACAAGGCAAAACGCAAAAATTTTAAATTTAAATTATCGCATTTTCAGTGGAGTCGATGAACTCCCTTTATTTCTTTATTAACAGAATAATATCCTAGATACAACTTACATATATAGGCCTATTCTGTTATAACATTATCTCAATTGGACACCTTACTTTTTTATTATAGATTTTATATGAAAGGAAAATAAGATTGAAAAAGGTAGAAGGATATTGTAAATAGTAGAAGATGAGTGAAAAAAGATTATTGAGTCTACATAAGTTCTTCCACACAGTAAAAACGTTGGAGCACTTCATAAATAAATGGAACTACATGTATAACTTTTAACAGGAAAATGTCCCTTAAGAAAGCCGACGTTTCAAATTTATATACATTTCTATTTGTCCCCACGATAATGTTATTGGTATCAAAATGAATAAAGTCGCAATACAATGAAGGCCTCTATTCAAGCACCCTTCATAATTTGTCGTTATGTAGATTTTCTCTCACTTCTTCCATTTAGATTTAGTACATAATAATGATTGTGTTATTTGAATGGACTGCGTTCAAATATTATTGCTCTCTTATTGTAACAGCTGGTCTTGCCCAGATTATGACACGCGTGTTTCATTTTTGTCTTTTGTTTATCTAAATCATGTTGCAACGGCACGTGCTCTTATGTGGCATTATAACCACGACGGTAGAAACAAACAAATCAGTTTTGATTTGACACTAAATGACCTCATCTTTGCGAATCAATAATAATACGTGGCATATGTATGTGTGCCTCGACTTTCCAAAATCTTAATATCCCGCATTCTGTAATTAGATGTATATGCTGCCATCAAGCACACGGACATCCGTAGCATGTAATCCATATTCCACCACAATCAGGGTGATCTTTTGGTATAGATCGTGGATATAAACCAAACTGGTATTTTACGCAGCAATATTTATTCTATGATTGGACTAGTCTGAGCGTACATGATGCAGTATATAAATCGACTATATAGTACGCGCCGCTCACGAAGTAGACAGTATAATCGATGCTATATTATCGCAGTATCTAGCACTTACTCACAAAATATATGAAATCGTAAAAAGTCATGGAGTAAATGCAATGTTACCATAGTATGAAGTACATGTATTTGGGGGACAATATTCGCGCCTCATAAGCAACTTGGGCGTGTGTAGTTCACCTTGACACTTGACACTATATCTATGGTTATTTAACTTGGGCCTCCCTATAAGGTGTTTTTATAGGTATTCCTCATAGCGTTTTCCGTGTATACCATAAATATCATTTCACATGACTTGACTTTTACAAGTTTGCAATCATTAAATTTAGAATTAGATTTTTGACACAAACCTCTTGAATCTGTGACAATTAGTAAAAATTAAGACCCCGTCCCGAAAGCAACATAGTTTATACTCAAAACCACTCATTCTGGGAGTAGCCTACTCATTTTGATTGAAAATATTTTAGACAGGCTTCCAGAGGTTTAAGGAGAGTTACCGTATATACATAATAGAGAAAACAATATACTATACACTAAAGGAAAACAATAGACTATACACTAAAGGAAATACGCATATAAGAGGATCACTTATGGTAGCAAATAATGCCTGTCTTATTTTACATCAAGGTATCGAAATAAATAAAACTATGAAACTTAATATGACTATGATCGAGAGTATCACTTGTCGAGAGTTTTGTTTAATAATAGCAAAGATAAAAGGGCCGGGATGGAGTTTTCTAAATTCATTAGTTTTGTAACAATACTCCGTACTGTTGAAACTATTGAACTATTTAAATACTTGTAACGCATCTAAGCTAAACCACTCATTTATTATTGATTGGTGAACCTTGACCAACAATGTCTATATGCTGTGGTATGTGTTTAGCTGTATAGAAACAGAGCTATCAATAGTGATAGCTCTGATAGAAACAATATGGTAGTTGGCTTAAATATTATTCCAGTTTTGCTCTGTCAAGGTGTTGTCTTATGTTCCGGTTCCGTAGGTGTCGCAGTTTTTGATCTTTCACGTTTTCTTTATTATAGTTAACTAAATAAATGTATGAGACCACGGATGAGACTTTACTTTATTCACGCCTGTGTTTTTAGTGGAAATGGGGCTATGGATGTTCCAGATTGTTGTCTGTATCATTAATTAATAACGATCACATTCATATAATTTCCCTTAAACTCAAATAATTTAATTTTCTGCTTGTTAACGTCTGTTTCTTTAATCATGTGATGGCCAAAATATATAATCAGTTTTATGTATCCCCCTCATCTTCTATGAAAGCCGGTCCTATAGCTTTACCTATATAGGATCGTTGCGTATACGGCTTAAGTTTATAGCAAATGGGGCACAGTGATATGTTGTCACTTCCTCTCAATGTGGTTTCGAAGTACAATCTTATCTCGTTATCTCTGATTAGAGTTGATTAAGTCTTGAGAATAAAGAACCACTTGATTTTGAGTCTATGCCGCGTGCTACATGACACATTATCTACAATATACCACCACACTATATCCTTGAGCTTTGATTTCCACGTTTCCCAGGAGGACACTGCTGTCATGATGCGCCATAGGGGATGTAATTTAGATGTGTATGACCTGAATGTGTAAATCCCATCCGTGCTAAATGATAGACTTCTATACATTGGAATGAAGTCAATCTTATTGATATTACATGGTACATGATAATCTCATGATACTCAATGGAAAAAGTCAATTTAATAAATGGTAAGCAAAGGTAGTACAAGTTTTAAATCATTTAAACAGTTAAATTACAGTTTATATATGAGCAAAAAGGTCGTTCGACGACACCTGCTACATTAGACAATTATTCCTAAAATGTGATCAATAAAATTTCTTTTGAAAAAAATTTATTATAGATACAAAGAAACTCAGTATCGAAGCTAGTATGGAAGGCAGCTATCATAACATTTTATATTGATTTAACGAATATTCATTTCACGATTTTAAGAGAGTGTGTTAATATACCCACCCAAAAAGGAAAGGTGTAGGCCGGTTAACTTCTCAGATTTTTCAGAAAATACTATAAATCTTTAAAGTCATGCTACAAAAAAGCTTCCGCGTATGATTCGAAAGGTAAAGTGGTGATCATGTTATATCAATGGAGAATTCACAGATATTGGCTATGTATAGGCATAGTCGACCATACATGTAGTCAGCTTTAAAAGATGGTAGTTTTTCAAAATAGGGATCCGAGCGGAAAACATCTATAACCCAGGTGGAAGAAAAATTAAATAATTACAAGACATTTTCTGTTGCCCAGAGGAAAGCTTTGGCATGATCTAGGTCGAAGTAAATGTTATACGCCCTTGTAATCATTGCTTAAACCAAAGTTTTAATCATGCCTTCACTGTTGAATGCTTTGACTTTTGCAGGAAACATGGGGAAGTCTGTACTGGTAACGGGCGGCGCTGGCTTCATCGGCAGCCATACTCTGGTGGAGATGCTGGACGAAGGCTACGAGGCGGTTGTGGTAGATAACCTAGTCAACGCTTGCATGGGTACGAGTGCTGATGATATAGGTTAACTTTTTATCATCAAATTGTTTGTACTTTAATTTGGTTATCTAAATAATTGTTTCTGTGGATTCCTGATGATATTTATTTACTGTGAATGTTAACTCTTAACGCGTATGTCCCGCATCTCAATATTATGGGGCACCCAATTGGCAATTATTAAAAAAAAATAATGAAATATGAATCTTCTTATCGCATTGCTCGTTATTTTTTATTATGATTGATATTATGACAATTGTCATCTTTGTGTGTTAATAATACATTTTCCCAGCAGACCACTTTTTTTTTGTATAAAATGCAAATTAACATGGTTGTTTTGACATAGAAATGTTGGCAAGAACGTCCGCAGAATTCAGTGAGATGTGTTCCGTTTGAACTCATTCTAACATCTTGGCTGGCCCTGACAATTTTTATATTTAACAAATTGGTTTGTTTCCAGAGAGCTTGAAACGCGTTCAAGAAATTGCTGGAAGGAAAGTAACATTCTACCAGGTGGATCTCCTCGATAAAGAGGCCCTCAAGAAAATCTTTGAAAAAGTAAGATTAGTGACTATGTTTCCTTCAAATTGTGATTATCCGAATTCTTTCTTTTCTCACATTGAAACCGGCGATGAAGCACCCGAATAGTCAATACCATACATATTTTTACTCATCTTTATTGAATTGTATTGCAGCATTCATTCGACCATGTTGTGCATTTTGCCGGCCTGAAAGCTGTGGGCGAGTCTTGTCAAATACCACTTCGCTATTACCAGAATAATCTAGAAGGAACAATGACGCTTCTCGAGGTGAATTCAATATAATTATCACAAATTGAACCTAGCAAAAATTTGAAATTCTTTTTTTTTTTTTTTTTTTTCAGCAGGATTGAAGGGAGAGGAGGTTGTTCTAGACTCGTATCATATAAAAATTTGAAATTCCTTACGAGGGTGGTGGGTAGGTAGGCTGAATTCAGTTCAATTCAGTTCAATTCAACTGAATTCAGTTAAATAAAGGAAATCACAACCTTTAAGAATCTCAAATAACCACTGCTTCATTCGTGGGGCATATATTCACTGAGCAGTGGTCAGTTGTTCCCTGACCAATGTAAGTGTATCTTAATACGTATATTAGAACATAGAAAAGAACATAACCAAAGCAATTCATTCTTTCAGTTGATGAAGGAGTATGACGTGCGTAACATGGTATTCTCCAGTTCTGCCACAGTCTACGGGAATCCACAATACCTTCCACTTGACGAGAAACATCCCACTGGAGGCTGCACGAATCCATATGGGAAAACTAAATATTTCATTGAACAGATACTGAGTGATATTGCGGCCTCTGATAAGGTAATTTCAACCAATCGCTCTTCAGTAACTTTATTGAGAAGCTCTATTACGACAAGCAGAAACCATGGTGTTTCTAATTAATATTAAGAGTGTTTTACTTCCTTTTGTGTGATTGCTATGGTGTCATTTTCATTATGAAATTATGTGTTAAGAAAACATGTTTTTATTATTGATATTTTAAGATATTCTAAGGCAGAGGCACAGGTTTTGTCCAGGCATTTTGATAGGTTATCTTACTCTTGTCGTTTGTAAGCAGCCGACAAAATGTTAGAAAGAAGTTCGAACTGATGCAGGATCTACTGTCTTTCATACCTTGAACTTATTGATTGGCATACATAGGGATATTAAATCATTAAACAAATACTCAACCCTGTTTGTATTACGTAGACATCACCTGTGCCCAGGAATGGCCATCTCTGTCATTCATTTCGTTACTTATCTGATGTAGCAATGGTTCTGTATTTCCCCTTGGATGCTTGTCTTGTGTTTTATAATTTCACATTCCCTAGTTACATATTTTTTAAACTGTTAAGAGCCTTTTGCATCACCACAGTCGTCAATAGGTCAGTTGTTTTTGCCGGCATCGACATTTTCTTAACGTTTCAATGGAATGTATAACTGTGTCAAGGCTGATTGACTTTACACAGTTTTTAACATTTGAAGAGGGATACATAATAGCTACCTGTGCTTTTAAGATGCCCCTCTAAATTAGGGCTATTTAACATACTCAATTTGCGTTTAGGGAAATAGTCTGGAGACTATAACCTATTTTTAACATTACTTTTCTTATTATCATTTTGTTTTGTTTCTACAATAGCTTTTTTTAGGTTTTATATCGGTTACATTTTGGGGGCGTAAAAACACACAATTCAAAGGTTCTTCTATGTGATTTACATTCTTGAGTTATTTGTTTATATTAAATCAGCGTTACCACAATAAGGTAAGTTTCTGTAGGTTTGTGATGAATTACATCACAATATTTGTATTCCTGCGTAACTTGCTATTTCCTGTGAGAAAACGCTTATGGAAATCGAAACCCCATGCTAAAGGAAATTGCGTGCATGTGAATCTATACAAACTGGGTAAAAACAAATAGTCTGCCAATCTAAATGCTATTGTATTGGATTGAGTATATTTGTCAGTATTGGTATTTAAAACGGAGGTGAATTATAAAAGATTGAACATGGAATTGAATGTGGAAGCATGGGGCTTTTGAAAATTGGCTTGCTAGAAAAAAATCGTGTATTGCAGATGCTTACTAACCCAGGTGAAAGGCGTTTCAGATGAAAAAGAAATTGTTTCTATTGCAGACGCTACATATGATAGAAATATAATGTGTAATAAAAGTAGAGTCCTATTGATTCTTTCCGCAAATTTTATTTATTCAATCATATGTATATTATATAATGACTAGCGGATTACTATTGTTTTGCGAGGTCTTGGCGATTGTATTGAGAAGTCAATTGGTCATTGAATGCTTTGCCCAGTCCCTTCGTGAACCCAGATCCGCCACGGGTTCCTTTCCTTTTTAGTTCAGCTTTTCATCGTAGATATTCCACCTTTCAGAAATATGACAAATGGTTTCTAAGAATTTGCTAAGCTCCGATATTTTTCCGAACTAATCCATTTTATTTTGAATTTGGTGCTATTCTGAAAACTAGTACTTACTGATCAAATATGAAGACAAACGCTGGAAAAAAATTCCCGGCATTGCTATAATTGTTTATAATTTTTTCAGAGTTGGAACATTGTATTACTTCGTTACTTCAACCCAATTGGTGCACATAAATGTGGGAGAATTGGCGAAGACCCGCAAGGCATACCTAACAACCTCATGCCCTTCATCGCGCAAGTTGGAGTTGGCCGTCTGCCAAAACTGACTGTGTTTGGAAATCAGTACAACACACCAGATGGCACTGGTAGGTAGTTGACACACTGAATTGCAAAAGCTCGCATTGCGGGCCCATGCATACGGTATATTCATTGCTGTTTTCCGCCATGGCTCAGTTAATACTTTAATATAAAACAGCACCATGATTCTTTTTATATTGAACATAAGTCCATATGCTGATTTCTATTTGAAATATCCGATGAAGTGCTTGTATCGAACGATAGCTTGTCGTCATGTACCTCTTGAAAAAAAAAAATGAAAAAAAATCATGTACCTTTTGGTAACTTTGAACTCAACCTTTCTCCTATCTATTTTACTCAAGGTGTGAGGGATTATATCCATGTTGTTGATTTGGCCAAAGGCCATGTCGCTGCGCTTAAGAAGTTGGAAGAAAAGTGCGGCTGTAGAGTGAGTTTATTTTCTTTTTTTATCACTGTTGAAACCATTACCGGTGCTTACTTAAATATTTTTTACTTCTTATAAATGCCGTATATTTTATTGGAAAACTTTCCTGTTATAGGTGTACAACCTTGGTACTGGAAAAGGTTACTCTGTGTTCGATGCCATCAAAGCTTTCGAAAAGGCCTCCGGGAAAACGGTTAGTATTGCAAACATCCTTATATAAAAGTCAACACTATTGCTATTGCTATTAAACAAACCATAGAAGATCGTATACGATCTATGAACAAATATTGAAATCAGTGAGATATAAGCCATCGTTGAACTAATGTATGAATCTAAGATTATATCGAAATGCTCCTCACCAAACTATCTCTGTGATGCTGTAATCTCTGGAGAAATCGGGCATTTTATTTACTTGGAATAGTATCGGAATTCTCAAATAACCTATTGTTCATAAATCTATAGCTTTTTTTTTATGTTAAATTATCAGAAGTTGTTAAATTATTTCCCAACCCTCTCAAACTTGATATATTTGGCTAAGGGCCACCGCTGGAAGTCATTCATAGTGAAAATTGTAAGAAAAGTTGAATACAGATGAAGTAATGATGAGGACATTAGTAATAATATGGAATTCTCTCCCTCTTCTCCAGATCCCATATGTAATCGCTGCTCCACGTGCGGGTGACGTAGAGTCGTGCTATGCTGACCCCAAACTCGCAGAGGAAGAACTTGGCTGGAAGGCGACACGTACTATTGATGAAATGTGTAAGTATCACACCTTCATGTATTGATGTTTTGTTTTTAAATCTTACTTTACTCCTGGTACTATGTATGATAACTATGTGAGTCAAATTAGGGTTTGTAACTGTTTAGTAAAATTCCACTTAGTGGCAACAGTGTGCTTTTTGTACATGTAATATCCGGACAATTTATATTCATAAATTTTAGATCACGTACAATCTTGCTTAAGATTATGTTACATGTTAAGTTAAAGAAACGGTCTCTGTGGGGTAGCCTTCCATTCCCTCTCTTTGTAGGATATTATACATATAAAATATAAGTATTAATGTTTTTATTTAATAATTCACTAGTTGAAGTGACGGTCTCCCAGTGGGGTAGCCTTCCATTCCCTCTCTTTGTAGGATCTTATACGTATTTATGTTTTTATTTAATAACTAGCAAAGTACCCGTCCTCCGGGCGGTCACCCTCTCTCCCTACTCTTTTCCCTCCCCCTCTTCTCTGTTTCATACCTGTTTTTCTCTCCCAACCCTATCTCGGATTCCCCCCTCTTCCTCCCCTCTTCATCATGCTCCCCCTCCCCGCTTTCTCTACCTCCCCTCTCTCCATTCCCCTACCCATGGTAACGTCTGGAAGAACTGGATCTGATCTAGAAGTATGTATACCTATTTGTCTATTTTTGTAACTTCATAATGTACTGTGTGAGTTGGATAAATAAAGTAGTATCTTATCTTATCTTACATCCTCTCCCTCCTCTCTCTCTACCCCCCCCCCCCCCCACACACACACACACTCTTCTTTCACTCCCCCTCCCCCTTACCTATTCCTACACCCTCTTCTTCACTCTCCCACTCCTCTGCATGTAGTTAGGTCCCCCTGGACGTAGGTTGTGGGAAATGACGTAGTATCTCACAGGGGCTTTCCCAGGCTATAAATAGAGTGTAGATCTCGCAATTTAAAAGAGGATTCACATTTTCACCCCAGATACCTTCACAAACCACATATAAACCTCCAGAGAAGGTGGACAGAACTCTAAGATGAATAAGATGGTTTGTAGAATGACAAATTCCGAGAACATGTGAGACAAAGAAACCCCTCCTTTCCTTATAATATGGATTTCTACCTCTTTTCGTAGAAAACGCTTTTCCCATATATAATACGGATTCACTGGTAAATTACTCAGAGTAACCTTTCTCCCTGCTAGGTGAGGACGCTTGGCGATGGCAATCAAATAATCCTTACGGCTTCAAAAGTGTGGACCAAAATGGCAGCTCGGACCAATAGGCCTTTTGTTAGGGTCGCCGTATAATCATAACTTCTGCGGGCCTCAACTTCACGTGATTCCAATGGCCAAACTTACATCGTTACTTTCCTACCTGAAAGGGAAGATAACATAGGCCTTTACCTCAATTATTTCCGAATAGAAAAACTATATGAAAGGATTTTATTCTGATCTTTTTTTTTGTTATTAATCAGCTATAATTATGATGGACCATTTTGGAACATCCTGTAACAGTGTTTAAGTTTCTTAAATCTCCAAGTGTTATCTGTTGGGTTGGGTTGTAAAAAAGGAGGAGACTCTTCATTTCGAATTTTGAAATGTGTACCAACTACTCTTTAATTCTCCAGGCTGTTTATAACTTAAAAGGCCTATTTCGGCCTTTTTATCTGTGCCAATTTATCTGTGCCAATCTATCTGTTTGCATGCTAAACATCGAGGATGGCGCTTCTCATGGTCCTATGTCTTCCAGGCTCCAGGTTATGAAGTTGGAATTATAAAATTATGCAATTTTTATAATCATATCCTCTGTTGAAGGATGCAGTCAAATTTATCAACGATACTTGTTACTGTTTAAAATCTAGAATTGTTCCTGTAAAGAATTGCAAATCTACAAATTGTTTTGTCATGTTATTCCATCAGACGTAGATGAAATTTATACCACTAATCAGGTGTCAAATGCTATGCTTATTTATTGTAATGAATTTAATTATTTTGTTTGTATAATGTGCTCAATTGTTATCATACACATGTGTCGATTGGTTTGTTGTAATTTGACAGAATGAAAACTTCAAACCTGAAGTAACAGTGAAGGATACTTCATTATGTTATCTTTGTGAATTAATCATACACCGTAGTGCCTACAGCTGGCCTGTTTGGGATATAGATTACATTAAAAACAATTAAATTAGTTTGAAATTAAGTAATTTGTTGTAGATCCAACGGTCCTAAAGCTTCTTACACGCCTCTGCGTGTTAATTCCTGTATGTTATGAGTTCGCGTACATTTGGAGATTCAGTATTACAGCTTGTCTCATTTTGGCTTGAGAAATCATGGGCAGGAACTAGTCTCATTTTACGATAAATGTATTTGATTTTTCTTGCCGAGTTGTCTAGATATCTTATGTTGCGTACCTTTTATTGATATTCCATTTCGACATCTTTAGGATAATTTATTTCCCCATGTCCAAGGCAAGTTTGCAAGAATCAACATATGAAATCAAATACAATATGTTGGTAATTTTGCTTTTACGATCAGACTATAATTTATGTTTGGCGTTAGTTTTGAAACTATTCCGTTGAAAGTACATGTACTTCTGTATGCGTTGTATAATGCTGGGACTGGGAGATATTGCTGTAGTAGTATACGATCTTGTTTTACTAGATATTCTGTTGTCAGGTATGTTTCTTTCTTTGATGAGACATATCAACTCTCTTATATCGTGGTAATGAATATATGTGGTCATCTTTATTTGCGTTTGGTTATTTCAATGAAAAATATTATCACGGGTCTTTTAAGAAATGGGAACATGCGCGTATGTGGTTTTGACGAATGGTTTGGGTTATATTTCGGTCACAGAATTTAAATTAATGAAAATGAAAAAAACTTACACGTGAGTTTTGTGTATGCAAAACATTTAACGGCGGAGCTATGCGTTGGACAAGGTAATGGACCATAGTGTATTTCTGTTTAGCAGAATATATATTTATCTCAGCGTTCATGGTTTTCGAAATTGAAAATTGTCTTGATATACCTGAATATAGATTTTAGACAGCACAATTGTGTATATAAAAATACTTGAATGAAATGTGTTAAACTCCTTTCGGTACTGATGAGCATGTGTGATGTTTTAGGTCATAAGGTTTTAGAACTATGATTTTCTTGTATATTATAAATATTTCTTGTACTTTGATCCTGTGATTTTCATCAAATGATATGTGTTCGCCTGGGGTCAATTACCTTAGTCTAGCCTTTAAAGGTAACCCCAGCTTGGGTTGCCCTCGAAATATATTTCTAAGACAAATAAAAGTATATCACAACTATTAATATTGTGTCATTATGTTGAAATGAATAAAGTCGCAATTGCACACTTCTCGTATCGCATGAATTTGGCTGACATTGAAATAAAAGCCCCTCGTATCTAATATTGCATCGTCACTGAGTGCGAAGTTCGTAAAATATTCCCTATAGGCTTGTATAACTAAGTTTGTGATGCTACTAAATAAAATCCGAATAAGTGGGTATTTTCCTAAATCATGGAAAGGCGCTATCTGTGCCATAATACCAAAGAAGGTAGGTTCGAAAAAAGTAGATGATTTTCGAGCTATATCAATTTGTCCAATTCTTGGTAAAAATATGGAGACTTATTTTAAAAAAACCTAGAAGAACATCTTAGTGATATTGGTTATTTGAGTGAATATCAGTTCGGATTTAGAGCTGGAATGGGCGTCGATAATGCAATGTCAGCTTTTTTGAATTATGTATTTGGGTACAAAGACGTGGGTGTAGACACACTTGCCACATATTTCGACCTAGCCAAGGCATTTAATTCTGTTAATATTAGTATATTGATGAAAAAGCTGAAGCTCCTTGGTATAAATGATACATTACTAAAAATTACTTGAGTCATATTCGACAGATAGATGTCAATGTGTCAAGGTTGGAGATAATACCTCCGATATTTTACCACTAGCAGCAGGAGTGGCTCAAGGATCAATCCTTGGGCTGACATTGTTTATTATTCATATTAATGATTTAAGCGAAGTTGCATTCAATGGGAAAATAATTATGTATGCGGACGACTGTGTGCTATTACATCCCAGGAGAAATGAAAATGATCTAGTTATGATCCAAGAAGATATTAATAAATTCAATGTTTGGGTTGGAAAAAATGCTGTGAGAATTGTACTGATGTATCATTCTTGGGCATTAAAACCAACGTACTGCAGACTATCACCATTCCAGCACCATGTGACTCTCTTAGCCAATCACAGGCTCACCACTCCCGGGCTTCTCGTGCATGGCGGCAGTTAGTGGCTTTTTCGTTCCTCGTCGTCGACTAGCTTCCATCATCGACTTTGCCATTTACGGCTGCCTTACTTCTGCCCCTGCACTTATTTGTACTTAGAGATGGCCGGGAAACGCAAGAGGAACCCCTTGGTCGTTACTCCACCTCGCTCGCCTCAGAAGAAAGGACGGCCCGCGCCAAGGCAGAGAAACTTTCAAGATGGCGAAGGCCAGCAACGAGCAGACCAAGACGCTCAGCGTGACGCGCCTCAACGGCCGCAGCCAGCAGCCAATCAGCGCATCGCCCAACCTCAGCCGGACCCAGTAACGCGCGAAGACATGCGCACGATGTACAACGACATCATGGTTGCCGTGCATGATATAGCAGCGAAGCAAAACAAGGTTCCTAACCAACAAGAGCTACCGAGAGCTCCTGTTCCTGCCGTTCAGCCTGAACAGCATCCCATACAGCTGCTGCAAACTCCGCAGACACCAATGACTGCAAATCTACTGCCGGGTGCCTCTCTGACACCGGCTTCAGCTGCAGTCGCCCCACCGCCGCCGACACAGCAACCGCCGCCAACATGGGCTCGGTATCAAGTCCCTCTACAGCCAATGACTCCGGGCGCTCCGTCGAGGCCCACTGCAAGCGCGGCACTTGGACAACCTCAGACATCATGGACTCACTCGGCCGGCCAGTCTCTCCCGATGGTACAGCCTCTGTTTTCTGGGGAATCAGGGGCTCTCCCTCCGCCGAGGGACTTGGCGGCTAAGTATAGAGAGGATGATTTTGTCTTCGAGGCTCTAGATCGTCAGTTCCCGTCATACATGCAAGCCAAAGGTATGCTTAAATACGTTAAACCTTTCTCAACCCCCGAGGCCTCACTGCCCCCCCTCATGTATAAGGAAGGGAAAGAAGCTGCTGAAGAAATAAACAACTTCTTTGTTAATATTGGTCCGGATCTTGCAAAAAACATAGAAATGGTAGAAGATGAGTCTAATAGGGGTACACTAAAGTTTGATACGAGTCACACCGCAAAGTTCAATTTTAATAAAATCGATAAATTCCAGGTAGAAGGGGCACTGGCAAGGATAGGCAACTATAAAGCTTCGGGGTTGGAAATGATGCCAACAAAATTGCTCAAACCATGTATGAAGGCGTTAAGCGCACAATTTGCGTTCCTTTACAATCTAAGCTTAGAAACAGCCACTGTACCAGTTGAGTTTAAAACAGCTAATGTCACACCTTTATATAAGGATGGAAGCAGAAGAAATCCGGGAAATTATCGCCCGATTTCGTGTATTAACCTCCCCGCAAAAATCCTTGAAAGCTGTATTCAAGCCCAGTTAACCCACTACTTCGAAAGTAACAATTTATTGTCAGATTTCCAATTCGGTTTTAGGAAGGGAAGATCGATTATAGAGGCACATGACAAACTTCTGGGGAATATATATAATAACATAAATAACAAATTGGCCACAGATTTAGTATTTTTAGATTTCAAAAAAGCATTTGATACGGTTAATCACGATATTTTAATTTCAAAATTACAAAATTATGGGGTGGAGGGGGGACCATTACTTTGGTTCAAAAATTATTTAACGAACAGGTCTCAAAAAGTGCTTATAAATAGAGAATCCTCTTCTCTAAAACCGATAACATGCGGAGTACCTCAAGGAACAGCCTTGGGGCCGCTTCTCTTTTGTATCTACATAAATGATTTGCCTGATGTTGTTAATAACTGTAATATTCAATTATTTGCAGATGATACTGTTTTATATTCTAATAGATCACTGCAAGGTCGTAACATTTGTGCGTTACAAAATGACCTATCTAACATGGTGAAATGGTGCGATCGTAATAAAATTTCACTGAATATTAAAAAATGTAAGAGTCTCACTATTAGAGCTCGGAACGATGTAAACAACTCTACTCGATATAATATTAAAGGGCAAGAACTTGAGAATGTAGATTCATATAAATACCTCGGAATAGAGATAGATAAACAGTTGAACTTTAATAAATTCCTTACCAAGAAAGTAAATCTGGTACGAACTAAAATACGGTCACTTTCCAAGCTTTACAATATCTGTGATAAATCTGTTCTACTTTCAATATACAAAACTATGATTAGACCCATTATAGATTATGGAGATGTTTTTTATAACTCTGCACCGCAAAAGCAGATTATGAAACTCCAGACTCTACAAAATTCTGCTTTAAAAATAATATTACATCTTCCTAGACTGTCCAGTACCAGAGATATACATAACAAGCTTAATATTACTTCTCTTCAAACAAGAAGAGAAACCCATATTTTAGATTTAGCTTTCTTACGGACGAGAGACATAGTAAATGTTGACAGGAGGAAAGTCCGACTGCGGGGACTTTCGGAGGGAAAGAAACTACTTTACCCTCATCCAAATAACGAGTTATTCAGAAAGTCATACCTATATTGTATTCCAACTCTATGGAACAGACTTGAACCAAAAATACAGATGACAAATGCGAGAAAGGATTTTAAAATGTATTTAAAGCACCAGTATCATCTGGCATTTGATCCATTCCTTAAGTCTGAAGTAGAATCTAATTCCTCTGAAATTTGAAATCCATTGCTTGGGAAAATTGTATTGGGGGGAAAATTCTGGGATTTGTAAAAGCCCAGTCAAAGTTAGGATCGATATACCGATGTTGTAGGGAGGGGGGTCCTTATTGACTTTTCAGTCAATCCTATTAGTATGAACGGTGTTACTTAGAATTAATCTGAGGACATAGTTGTGAATGTATGATGCCCTACTAGTCTTTAAAGTAGGCATTGCTAATTTTTTGTACATGTAATTTTGGTTAAATAACTTGACCGTATGTCATGTTATACTGTTTAATGTTATATGTAAAAATAATATTCCTAGTCTATGACTGAATCAATAAGAACTAGTAATAATTTACAATTACATTCTACAAAAGTACATAAGGATGTACATAAATCCAAAAATGGATCCTAGTGAGAGGACGTGATCTCTATCTAACATGATGGACACAAAATAAAGGACAATATCGTCACATATTAACAAGTCAACGTAACAAAAGTCAGCAAACATCACCGACGAAAGTGAAAGTAATAAATAAACACGAACTATGCAAAAGGATGATAACGAAAGGACTATGGACAAACATTTACTATACATTACAACCTTTAATTAATTTATTTTATTTTGGGCGGTCTGGAAGACCTCATGGTAGAGGATTATTAATGCCCAATTCTGTTTTATTGTATTGACTATGTATGATGTGCAAAGTATTATATGTATGATCAAATAATTCGGAATAAAAATCTTTATATATATATATAAGTCAGGAGGGAGAAGCGTGAGCTCGAGTTTCCTGAATATGTGTGCGGTTTCGCAAGAATGCTAGCTCCAATTCTTGTAACAAACTCTCAGCCCTGGCATATGGCTAATCATCTCGAGCAGATGGCCGAGGACATGACCACCCGCCCATGGGAGGGCATTAGGTCATGGTCACAGGCCTGCTTGGCATTCATCAACGACGGTCAAGCTAACTGGGCTAGTGACTATCTATTCCGCTCAGAACGTGCTCGCTTGGCTTGGATGCAGCCCCCTATTAAACACCCTTCAGCATCTTCTTCATCTGCCTCTGCATCGACGTCCTCTAGAATCTCAGCCCCGTGCCCTGCATTTAATACTGAGACGTGCAGGCACTCTGAAACACACACGGAAGGCACAGTCAAAATGATGCACGTATGCGGGTTTTGTTTCTTCCTCGCGCGTGGGAGGGAGTTCCCCCACGCAGCTGCCAACTGTAATAATAGGAAGGCTATGCCTGAGAGAAACAAGGACTCCAAGAAGTCGGCCTCAGGAGCATGGGGTAAGCAAACCTCTTCATCCAACAATAAGTCATAATATGCCTGTTGACAATGCTGTTTACATATGACGGGCTGCAGACTATTCCAACCACCCGTATGTAAACAATATGGCGGCCCCCATGTTTTAACTTCCGGTTCTACGGAACCCTTCAATTCCTTCATGTTATCTCGCCTTATGGCCTCGTTACTTCATGTTCCGGGCTTAGTTGATGCTTGCCCCATCGTCTGACTATAATATTCATTTACTTCTATTAGAGGCTGGTCATAGCTCGACAATTCCCCTCTCGAGACAACTGTGTGATGATGCTCTGCATGATTCAACACCGGAGCTTCCTATACCTAGTTCCGTCGCCCATGAAAACACAGGACCTATAACCTTGCCTCTCCTGCAATCGAGTACCCAGTCTAAGGACCCGATTATTGATCTTGTGACTCAGGATTTCAAAGCCCTTGACATGTCTAGTGTTAGTTCGGACAGTCAATCGGCTCTTCTCCCGGCTGGTAGTGTTAGTCACCAGTCGGATTGTGTTACATTTCACCAGTTTTATTCTCCTCCACAGAGCGTGGATGCTCACTTAACGGAGGTAGTTAGTTCTACAGTTACACTTCGTAATGACTCTGATCAGTTGTGTCAATCTTCACCTCCCCAGAGCATGGACGCTCATTTAATGGAGGTTGGACATAGTGTGGACGATATACCACACCAGGACCTACTCCTTTGGGACATAGGTATCACCTCTCCCAATACTGACATTAAGGATGCTATGTTATCTCACCCTCCCAGCAGCCGAACATTCGTCTCATGGCCCTATCCAGCAATATGCATAGACTCGGAGACTGCACTTATATATGAAAGGGTGCGTGCTGCGGCAGCCCCTAACTGGTGTGGTGCAAGGGTTGTGCTTCCGTCCAAGTTGAATAGGCATGTCTGGGAGATGGAGAGGACTGGACACTCCTCTGACCAAATGATTATGGATGGCCTCCTTTACGGGTTTCCCATACAATACCAGGGCCCCCCCCCTGATGGATTCTACTGTGTATGACAATCATCATTCTGCGCTAGCATTTCCTCTTCATATCCGCAAATACCTTGATACAGAAGTTGGCTTTGGCGCACTGTGCGGCCCTTTTGCCTCTCCGCCGTTCACGCCCTGGACTCATGTGAGCCCTATGATGTCCAGGCCCAAGCAGGACCCGTCCGCTAGGCGGATTATAGTCGACCTGTCATACCCTGAAGGCGGCATCAACAAGGATATTGCGAAGAATTGCTTTAACGGCTCCCCAGTCTCTCACAAGCTGCCAACTGTGTCAGACCCTGTGACTATCATTAATACCTTCCAAAGTAAGGCCTTCATGGCCGTTATTGATCTTAAAAGGGCATATAGACCGTTTGCAGTCTGTCCTCTCGACTGGTGTCTCCTAGCAATTAAATTTCAAGATTCTTATAACTTCGATCGAGCCCTTCCATTCGGCGCTCGTATGTCGAGCTATGTCATGCAATCCATCGCCGGGTTTCTAGTGAGAGCCCTGGATAAGAGAGGTATTACCTCTCTTATGTATTTAGACGATTTAATACTATTCGGAGAATCTCAGCCCTCTTTACAGGCCCATCTCCACGACACTCTTGAGCTCATCTCATGTCTCGGACTGCAGCTTGCCCCAGACAAGCTGCAGCCCCCTGCAGACGCAGTAACATGGCTCGGAATAACTTTTGACGCCGCCAACAATCTTCTCCTTATCCCACGGGATAAGCTCCACGACATCCAGTCGTGCTTGGCCAAATTTTCTAACTTCTCTTCACTATCTACAAATCAGATGCAGCAGGCTATAGGCCGCATAAACCATCTCTCAAAGGCCGTGCCTCCAGCCCGCCTCTTCATGAATAGACTTCTCAGTGCGCTCCGTGCAGCTGCTGGAGGCCCCATAGTCGTCACCCCATCTGTTAAGGCGGACTTTGCGTGGTTCCTCAGATTCCTTCCGCAGTTTAATGGGAAGGCCATCATGCCCTCTAATATAACATCGATGACCATTTGGGTGGACTCTTCTCTCACGGGAGCTGGGGGCACGGACGGCAATCGATGGTATGCATTCAACTTTACACCAGATATGACAAACAAAACATCTATCAACCACCTGGAGGCATTCAACTGCCTAGCCGCTGCTAGGCTGTTCTGCTCAAGCTCTCAAGGAGGAACTACGGTTCAGATATGCTGCGACAACCAAGCTGCAGTGCAAGCCATGAATGGGGGTAGAGCTAGAGATGCAAGGCTGGCAGCTTGTGCTAGAGCCTTCTGGTTCTTGGCTGCCAAGCTTTCAATTAAATTCCTCTTTGTCCATGTGCCAGGCATATTCATGGAGCTCCCTGACGCCCTCTCTCGTGCTTTTGCTTCAGATACTCATAAATTGCTTGCAGCTGAAATTATACGATCTAACTCCCTTAAACAGCTCCCAGTTACTGCTAATCATTACTCGATATTACACTTCTTGTAGGCTCTGCAGCCCAGCTCCTTGATCACTCAGCTAAGGCTCGACAACACGCCTCACACAGACCCGGGACCATGGCAAACAGACGCTCGGCCGTTGCCACGTTCATGGGCTTCTGTGCCTCTCTCTCTCTAGACTACACGATGCTGCAACCCAGGAACATCTGCTGGTATATAGAATATCTTGCCCAGCACACCAAGGTTCCAGCGTCGGTGAAAAATTCAATCAGCCATATACACTCGTTCTTCAGGCTAGCTGGTCTCGACCCGTCTCCTCTTGACGCCCAACTTGTGTTCAACGCCTTAAGAGGTCTCGAGCTTACATTGAGACATACACCACTACAAAAGCTACCGGTCACACCAAGAATGTTAGCGGATGTGCTTCTTCACATAATTCCATCCCCGCAAGCCATACAACTTCGTGTTGCTCTTAGCCTTATGTTCACAGCCTTTCTTAGGCAAAGTAATGTAGCCCCTCTTACATCAGCTGCATTTGATCCTACTCGCCACTTGACTGTAGGTGATATTGTGCCTTCGTCGTCAGGATTACTTATATCAGTGAAATGGTCTAAGACCATGCAAACTGGTCAGACCCCTGTCACCATATTTGTACCAGCGATAAAGAACAGTGTCATCTGCCCCTGCAAAGCCATGTCTCTACTACAGGCCTTCTACCCTGCTCCAAAGACTGCTCCTCTATTGAGGTTCAGGGATGGGTCGGCCATGACCTCTCATTTCATCTCGAACCAATGGTCGCAAGCCCTGCGAACCCTTGGTTACGACCCCGCGATCTATTCTCTACACAGCCTTCGTCGCGGAGGTGCCTCTTATGCGTTCCACGATGGTAACGCATCTCTCACAGACATTAGGCTTCATGGTACATGGGCCTCCGATGCAGTTTTTGCTTATATTAACTCCCAGAAACTTTACAAGAACTCAGTGCACCATGCACTCTCTCGTATTTCTGATAATTAAATTTGCTACGCATTGGCCTCTTTATTATAGTTAATTCAACTGAAATTGACTTATCTACAAGCTAGACTTATTATCACAACATGTTAAATCGAATACTACAAGCAGTATTATATCATGTATAACTTTCCTGATATCTAATTATTACAAACTCTCATGTCTCAGGTTGCCATGACTACCCTTGTAATTCTTAACTTGTCAAATTCCATCTCAAGAATTGTATCATACATTGCTTAATATCTTGATATACGATGTCGCAAATGTGAAGTACCCCAAGTCAAATAAATGCTATACGGTAACTCAGCGTTGTGTCTTTAATGGTCTGAAAATTAACATCAAGAAGACTAAATTACAGAATTTTTTAGGATAGAGAAAGGGGAAAAAAGAATATATATTGTATAATAATGGGAAGAAAATCGACATGGTAGAAGAATTTCGCTATCTGGGGTATCAGCTAGACAGTAAACTTGAATATGAGTCAGCACATAAATGTTACTTGTATGCGTGCTAATATTCTAAAAAAAAACAGGTTGAGAAAAATTAAATGTTTTATCACTAAAATCTACATCTACAAAACATATATTCTCCCTGTTATTGAATTTGGAAACTTTGCTATAGATCTAGCGTCTGCATAGAGTGTGAGAAGATTGCAGATTCTACAGAATCAATGCTTAAGGATTGTTAGAAGTGTAAGAGTTAGAGGGAAGCGAATTACAAATTATGACCTGCATAATTCCTGTAAATTATTGCCTCTTTGTTACAGGAGGTTACAGGGAAATTATAATCTATTCTGGGCGGAATGGAGCGCGCAGGATCTACGCAGGCATGGATACGGCATGCGGGATCCTGTGCGCCTCCAAGTACACCAGTGGAAGAAAGAAAGTATTAGGAGAAGCAGCTTGGCTCGAATAAAAAGTTTGTGGAATTCACTTCCTATAAACATAAGACAGATATTAGAAAAAAAACCTTCTCTGTGGCTCTGAAAAAAACAATGAGGGAATTATATCATAATACTCAGGAAATTTGGACGGTTAATGAACAAGTAATGTGAAATTGATATGATAATATATAGGATTGTTGAATTGTAGAGGCTTTTTTTAGCTAAAGAGCTGTCCCTTGCCTATACATGTTGCACTCGCAATATACAAGACAATAAAATGTTCAAGATCCAGATTAAGAAACACTATTTAGAAAAACAGTAAAATACGCAACTTGCTCAGTTTGCTCCTCCACTCACTCTACACCTCATGTAAATTGCACAAGAGATTTAAATATATTTCCATTCTCATCATTTCTATTTTTTCATATGTCCATCCAATTACTGATGTAATACCTTTGACGATTATTATATAATTGTATACCTTTTCTAGTTAAATTTCAATTCATCATACAATAAAACACATTACTGATAGAGAAGTGTGCAGATGACCTATAAAAACGCAAGATGTATGCGGCGGTTATTTCTGCAGAAATTTTCCTGTTAATATTAAGTAGAAAATAAACACGTCCAAAAAAATAATATTATATGGATTATATGTACGGAGAATGACTTTTTGGTAACAAACCTGAATCGGACTGTTATATATATATAATGCTTTTATTCAATATAATTCATAGAGTTACATAGGTACGAAAATAATGAACAGGGTTTTGGTCCTCTGCCCCCTCGCAGGTCTTCCTCGACCGCCCAAGCTGTTGTAGTAGAGATGCGTCGGTGACGGTTTTTAAATTATGTACTGTTCTTAACATACTTGTATATGTGTACCTTTTGTAATAGTGATAGACAGATAGAAATATGAACGAACTAGGTATGATATATGTAATAATGATTATGAATTTATTGATATTAGCTTCAGCAACGGCTGAGATACAGTGTACCTGTTACATAATGTTTTTCGCTGAATAAAAATATTTAAATACAAATACTGATATTTGCTGGTCATTGCGAAATTAATGCACTAATTATTACCGCGTATAAAGTTGACCCCCCCCCCCCCTCCTTTCCCAATGTCATAATGTTACAACGAGGGTAACGCGAAAGGTAATGAAAAATGGTATAGAAAAATGAAAATTTAGTAAGCTAGTATATATAGGTATATACAAATATACTAGTAAATGACACTGAGGTATAACAATATAAAACTCGAGCTGTATCCTATATCCAGTCTCCGCGAAGCCTTGATCAGTCTTGAACACAGAAAGATAAATTCAAAGGCCTGGATATAATCTTGAAAATTGTCCAATTGGTTAGAAGACCTTGAATCTAAACAAATGCGCCTTGAAATAATTCAATGAGCCTTATATAAAGTAATTAATGTATTCACGCAACAGTTTAAAACATAATTCTTATAAAAAGGAACTTATAGGGACAAATTAAGCATACATATGCTTGCATTGACATAATGGACGGCAGTCCTGCTATTGTCAAATCGACTCACTCAAGAAATAGTTAAATGAATTTACAAGTGGTTCACTCGTGATGAGTCATGGACACGGATAGCCGGATAGGTCTGCATGATTTTAATATAGAAGGAATTTATTCTGCTACATGATTGCGCAAATATCTGATGACCTTTCATAATATTGAATATTGTTTAAAAAAATATATATCATTGAATGTTCCATTACAATGAAAAGCAAGAACTAACAAAGAGTCCCTAACTCAGAGTGCCATGTGCCAAGTGCCATGACGTGGCGCGAACTTACGCCCAGTAAATCATTCCCCGTTACAACGGTTCGTGGTAGCCGCCGTGATGCATTGTTACCATTTTCGCAGAGAAGACAACGCGTGGGGAAGGAAACCATTTTCCTGTCAAATTTATCGTGGAAATCTTCATTTTGTAACTAAAAGACACAATGGTAAGCTTATTGCACCTTAATATGCAATCGGTAGATACTCAAGTTATAATCTAAACTGTGTTTGGGTAGGATTTTTGCGGGGTATGTCCCTGAAAGCGCCTGTTAATCATTTATCAGACAACCGGCGATGATATTCATCATACCGTACTATTTCATAGCTCAAGTCCAGGCTCAGTCCCCGAGTTCCGCCGAGTTCAACTCGTGCAAAGCTAATTTATAATGAATTCACTAGGTGCTTCGCATCAGACATGCACCTCAAGCGTGATATTCTGCCACTCTTATCACTTGGCCGTCTTTGACTTTGTGGACAATCGTCAAATTAGGATTTTATACCGAAGCGTTGTCACTTCTCAAATCCCTGTACCGTATTGTATTTGTAATCTCTAACGTAGCTTAACGTACAGCAGGGAGGGAAATTCATACAAATAAAAGTAGTAATTTTTGTAATGTTTCATAGGCTGTTATCAGGGGGGGGGGGGGGGGGGTATTTATTGCGTATTGTCTGTGGTCCATGGATTTAATTTTAAGTAACGAAACGAGGGGCAGCTTTCTTCCGAGGGTTTCTTCATAAAGACACAAGTTCATTGTCTAGGATTAGTAGGACAAAATGCGAAAACATATCCAGTGTCCGGCAGTGATGATTGTGAAATTGTAATACCGGTAGCGACAATTGTAGCTTGCGCCTGGTGTCTAAGGGTGGGTGGGTGGGTGGGGGGCGGATATTAATTAATCCCTGCTTGCACTAAAATTGATTGATAATGTCTTGGCTGCATAGAATAGGCGACGTATTTACGGTATTACTTATTTTGTTCTTGTGCGTCGAACAGTATACAGATTCTTCCAATTATCCTTATAGCCTAGGTGTTAAGCTATGTACAATATTTATCACTGTATGTTGATGAGAGCAATCTCTGGGCAAGTTTTTTGTATGTTTGTTTAAGAGCTCGGCATAACTCAACCAAAATTCTTATTCGAAAACAGGTGTTTAGCATAGTGGGAATATTTTTTTCGGGTAGCTTAGTGCCGAGCTCTAGACTAAGACTTCTAGTGTGATTTAAATGAAGATAGGTTGGATAATTTAAGACTTAACATTAAATAGAAAGTCCATCATATTATGTCTATGAAATTAATATTTATGAATCCATCTCGTTTCCCCCTAATTCCTACCCCAAGGTGCTGCTGTTTCTCGATTATTTTCCTATACCGAGAACTTGATATATATTTTATTGTAAATATGTTGGACTAAGTTAATCGTTACGTTTTGCCCGTTTTTCTCCGTTCTCCCGTTTTATAAATTAGACCAGCTTTGAATAAATTTATTAATTATTACAACAAGACTGCTTATATATATACATGAGTGTTGTCGTCGATACCCCGGTTCGTATCTTATGGTTTACATTCTTGTCACCATCCCGTTTCTTATAATTATATATCTCATAACCATATACATGGCACAATGCTACAATGACTATTTAATAGACCACCATCTTCAGTGGAAACCCTCCGCAACAAAACAACTTGGGGACTAAGTAACGCTATAGAAACAATAATTGAGGGGACACTACCGTTTTAGTCAATCTATGATAGAATACAATTTTGTGTGATGAAAGTACGGTTCTTTTGATTTCCATTATTCTTAACGATCTCATTTTTTAAACCTGTGCTTTTCCCTGCTAAATACTTTGTCCGTCCAACTGACAACTTATAGATCGACATTTCATCTATAAAACAATCAATGTAAACTTTAAAAATAACTTATGTTCTAGTACCGAAATTCGTCGTCTTCATTGTTCTCAATTTACGAAACGCCTTGTCAATTATATCCCAATAATGTTTCATATATACTGGGGGCGTCATGTATACATACGGTGATTTATTTGTTATTTTGTTTTCCTTAAAAATAGTTATTAATTTTCACGACAGTTGAAAAAGTAAATTACACGAAGTTAAATACGAATTTTGCTATTTAGAAGACAGTTCATATAGGATTTCATGAATTGACATAAGTCTGTTTGTGAACTTTGAACCAGAAAGTAATTAATGAACATCACTTCTGTGGAGAGAAAGTTTAGTCAGATTATTTTTTTTCGGTTTCAGTGGCAGGGAGGTGGTCCACCTCCTTTAATGGCTCCTCCACCGCCCAAACGTGGACGCTTTGAGGAGGGGATGCGGCGGGGAGTGGGCCGGCCAATGGGCCGACCCCTTCATAACACTTCACAACTGGAAGATCCCTTTATTAGAGATAATTTTGAAAATGATGGAGAGTTCTGGGATATGGCCCCTCCAAGGAGGGATGGGTTAGTGCCTCCTCCCAGGGGAATGGCGCCCCCACGGGGGCCTCGCGGGGCATTAAGAGGCGGAGCAACAGGAGGGGGGCGGGGCATGCCCCCTCTTCTGCCACGAGCACCTTTTATTGAAAATAATTCTTTCCCTCCAACCAGGCGACCTCCAATGGCACAGAGGGGTCATGGTGGCATGGGACGAGGTGGAGGTGGAGGAGGAGGACTAGGAGGAGGAGGAGGGCCTCCAGCTCGCCCGCTCATGGCTGGTTTCAACGAGGGCAATGGATACTATCGAGAAGAGTTCCCTGTCCCTGACAATGAACCATTCAATGAACCATCATTCTTTGATAATAATTATGGATCAAGCAGGCAAGGCCCTGAAAGCATGCGAGGCCCTGAAAACATGCGAGGCCGAGGGACTCATCGAGGAGTCACTCGCGGAGGTGGCATGGGTGCACATGGTGGCATGGGCGCACATGGTGGCATGGGTGCACATGGTGGCATGGGCGCACATGGTGGCATGGGCGCACATGGTGGCATGGGTTCACATGGTGGCATGGGTGCACATGGTGGCATGGGTTCACATGGTGGCATGGGTGCACACGGGGGCATGGGTGTACAACCCCAGCGCGGAAGAACTGGACAACAACCCATGCGTGGCTCCAAACGTTCCCCTTTGATGAACTCTGACGCTCCTTCTGCTAGAGCCTTTACCCACCACCAAAACAATAACACCAGAGGACAGGGAAAAGGAATTCGCGGCACAGGTGGCCAGACAGGGAGAGGAAGAGGTCGCATTGCCTCTCTGGTTGAAAGAAATATGCCTTTGCCCACCAACAATCTTCCTGTGGAGAAACGTATGCAGAACCTCTGTGGCAATGTGAAAAACGGCCCCAAATTTTCAAATCCCGTTGTGGGGCTGGAGACTTTTACCAGTTACAAAACCGTCTGCTTAGCGCCCGCCTTCGTGTACAAAGGAGAACGACGAGAGGGTGACCAACCTTTCACATTTGACTGTAAAGTCTATCTAAATGGGATTTTCATATCTAACGGTATAGCCACTAATAAAAAGGACTCCAAGACTATTGCCTGTGAGAATTGCCTATACGTTCTGGCCTCCACCCCTGCTGAAATGATCCTAAACACACACGAGAGAGTTAACATCTCCGCTCTAGGGAAGCAGGACGCTGACATAGTGGAGTCTGCGGTCAAGTCTGGCGAGAGTAATATTGTCAATGTGATGAGTGTGGCCGACCCCAAGGAAAAGTCTTTGACTGACTTCTTCATACTTGAACCGGAGCAGGTGGACGCTGCCACAGGCATGAACTCCACCTGTATTCTTCGCCAGAGTGCCGACTTCTCTCACATGCTGCTCAAATACGAATTCGAATCAACAGCCTATGGGTTCCTGTAAGTATCTATAAGGCCCAGTTGCGCTATTTTTTTTTTTTTTTTTCAAATATTACAATGTGACATTGCTATTCTAAAAAAAAGTTAATACAAGAAGTTTACATAAACTGTTCACTAACATGGGTATGATAAATAGATACTTTATGATGTAGGTAAAAAAAAAAGTAAAACGTTAAAAGTAAACAATTACCAACAGTGGCTTAAGTGAAAAAAACACCCTAAAATAATCCCGAGGCACAGAAAGCCAACAGGAGACAACATGAGGTTTTGATTATGTTTACGAGCATACGACTCTCGGATTTATAATTATCAAATTTGACGTACTACCGTACATTTAATAGGTAGTTATTTTACTCAAAGATATTTATTCAATTTCCTATAACCCCCCGCCCTACAAATAAGTGCTTAATCCTGTTATTTGCTACATAGTTCTTTACTCTACTGTGATATATTGCAGGTGTACTGTCAACCTTGAGGGACAGGTGCTCGCCAAAGCTTCAGCTGTACAATCTAACCAAGCTAAGAATGCCGCATCCCACATCGCGCTACAGAACCTAAGAAAGACCAATTGGACAATCCAAGTAAGCCTTGCAGAACGTTGTTGCACTCCTTTAAACCTAGGCTTTATAACTTATATCAAGACTTTCTTATCGAATCTTATAGAAGTTAGTAACAATCTGTAGGTATGTTGAGAGAGAAAATGGAATTTAGGAATTTTCTGTGAGATTTAAAAATAATATTTCCAATAAAATTAGCAACTTTTCGGATCACAGTCTTTGTCATTTCATATTTTTTTTTTGTATATAAACATCTCAGTATGTATAGAATATCTCGATGCAAAATGAAATAGCTGGTTGCAATTCAATTTAAGTTTATATTAGTTTTGTAATGTACAGTTATTTAAAATCTTAATCTGTTCATGCTACTGATTATACCTCTACGAGATTTGTTTCAGTCTGGTCTTTTTTTTTAACCCTCAGATTATCAAACGTGATAAAGCTAAACCCAATGATGTCCCACTGACCTCAGTGCTCGGTCGGGCTGCCGATGGAATCTCTCGCCAACGCTTTGAAGAGAAGCTGAATGTTCACCTCACAACCGTCTTCAACAACCTAGATGACTACACTCGCTCTGTTCCTCTGTCCTCGGAACTCAATCGGGAGGAGAGAGATGCTGTCTACGCGGTGGCCAAGGACATGAGTCTCCGCGTGGAGACCAAGCGTGTTGATGGAGGTCGAGGGCCTCCCACCGACTCCGACCCTGTATTTCTGGTCATCAGCAAGAAAATGAGCTGTCAGGATCTCTTTGAGTACATCTGGAACAAAGGCGGGGAGACTTGGAGGTACAAATTAAAAGCGCCATTGGAGTTCAAAGTGCCCCCTACTAGAACAAAGGCCATGTCGTCGGCAGCTACTGTAAAAACCGAAGCCTGTTGAGACATTTGAGAAAGTGATTTTTGATATAATAATGGAAAATGCTCCTACATTATCTGCTGTTGATGGATGTGATCAGATGTAGTGTTGAGGACATGTGAAGTTCAGAATTCTCTCCCAAAAATATTATAGATGTTAGATACGGTGTTGATTATTTAGAAAATGTCTTGGGAACGTATACTGTGTTCTTTCTACTTGGGACGATATTTTTCTTGGTATCCATTATGGCCTTCCACTGTACTCTTGTTAGAGAAAAAAAATTACATTCCCAGTTTTGCATCATGCATATATATATAGATATGTATTACTAACATGCGTTAGCATGCAAGGCAGTTGGAGATGTTTCTCACTTCAGACCAAGGCCAAAGTTCACCTAGGGTTTCATGTTGATGTTAAATTTGGCGAAGTTTTCCCACATGTTGTATCAATTCCTAGATAGAAACATATTGTCTTCTAGCTTTTCTCTTCTGAATGTGTCTTATCAAATGTTTATCAAAGATTTTCAAATTTCAAAGTTGGTCGTATGTGAAAATGTCATTTTATGCTTAGACTTGGAGAATGAACTTCAAGCATACAAGAAAGAGTTACTAAGGACCAAACTAAATATTCCTCTCTGCTCAGAAGATTGTTAAGTCAAATATATCTCTTTTTGAATATAACTAATGAAGAATGCAATATATGGTCGATCCCTCATCTACTGTACTGTAATAGTACTTTAAAAGGTGATTTTGTTCAGACGTGTAATTGAATTTCACTAGAGCCTTTTGTCCATATACATCCTTAAGTTGACAATGGACCAAGTTAAATCTTTTAATTTAACATTCACGAATTTGATTAAATTACCAGATATTCATGAATTTAATTAAATTACCCGAAAACTGAACTGTGCTGCAAAGATTGAACTATTCCTATTTGTTCAACTTCATCTGTAAACTCTTGCCATTCTCTTGGTAATTACCCTTCACCTTCTGGTAATGCCGCATAAGTATGTCCCAATTCCATTGTGTTTAAGTAAAACTGGCAATTTGAATTTATTTGATTTGACAGTCGAGAACCATTCTTTTCATTGGGCGTTAATAATTTTGACTTGCAAGATCTCGGACAATTTACGCCTCATATGTGGGTCTTTTCTAGCTATGTAAAAAAATATCCTGTTGTATATCCCATTATCGATAACATTGAATATATTATGAATAGTTTGAGACGAGACACCGCTACCAGGTAATGAGGAATAGAAGGTCCCCATAGTGATGGCACCCGTCACCTCAACAAATACTATATATGAAGAGTAGTAGCAATGTATACGACTGTTCAGTGGTTTATTCAAGACCGTAGTTATTGTATATGCCATGTACCGGTCTCACATATATATAATGTTATTCATACACTGAGGAGCAATGTCCACTTATCGCATGATCCTCCTAAAATCGGGTTTATTTAAATCTCAATCATAGTATATCAATGCTGAAAACTTTTCAATACCAACGTACGCAAATGCTTGACCGGTTGATATGTGGAGTGAGAAAACAGATATAAGAGGACTTTCATGATTGATTGTATGGGGTGAAATTTGCTGCCAGCGGTAACTTTTATTTCTCGTGTTAAAACTGGTCTACAACCAAAACTTATTTTTGCTATATACACGTACAAATGTTGAAGTGAAACTAGATTGAGAAACACCTTTTCCATGTGTATGCACATATGCATACAGGTTATTTTTAGCGCCCTGATCGTTTGGGAAGAAATAGGTCATTGTGATAGCTTCTCAGTTTCATGAAAATAATTAGAGCTTTAGAAATCAGTCTTTCGTCTGATTAAGATGTCGTAGAGGTTGTGCAGTGATAAGAACAAATGTGTGACAAGTTCTTTTTCCTCCTAGCAAGCTTTCATATTTAAATATGCAAGTAGATGTGTAGACTGTGCGCATGACTTGACAGTTCGCTAGCGGACGTAACCTTGGCGATACCGGTTATATTGCATTTTTCATCACAATTGAGTAGGTGGCAATGGCTTGAATAGGCATATCATTGTGCAGCATATATATGACTTGATCGAAAGCTCTTGGGAGTCAGTTCTCTGGGTTTACTGTATAACTGTCTCATTAGTTTTACCGGTGTGTCTCATTGGTTAAGAGTTAATAGTTGTCTGTAAAAGCCAACAGTTTATTATAATATTGTATTTTGCTTGACTTATTCTAATGTAGAGACACACGCGGTGTCCTGCCCTATTCTCCTTTCATTAACGTGATATTTGTACATGAGCGATGTTGTCAGTTGATTACACTATGATCTAAAACATGATTAGAAGAATGATGTTGAACTCCTCTGTTCAATTATTTTTAACTTCTCACCCATTGAAGTTAAACATGGGAAAATAAATGCGCCGAACAACAAACTTTGATTCTGTTCCTCGTTTTTAATACATATATAACCTTATCTTATTATCTTTATTTGATAATCATAAGGCTCAATCGAGCCTGTTTCTGATGTCTTAATTTTGCATAGTTATAGTTATAGTATAACTAGTTCTGATAGTTATAGTTCTGATAATTGGTTGTATGCTCTTTTATTTAATTATCTAAGCGTTGTTCCAGGGTATTTCGTTTAAAGGCCCTTACTATTTAATATAATTGCAGGCTGATCCAAATAAACTGCGAGACTTCTATGTTTTGGATCATGAAGTGATACACCCCATTGGAGGAATGAACTCCACTTGCAAGCTTTGTCAGAGTGCAGATTTCTCACATATGCAGCTCCAGTTCGACTTTAAAGTTGCTAATGAATTCACGTGGGTCTAGACAATATTTTTACTGTATCAATCTCGTATAATTGGTTAGATCTAAGGTAACGATTCACCGGGTTCATGGTGTACTGGCTTAAAGCACAAGTGTCCTATCTTGTAAGTTTAAAAGGGTGTTTTTTAGGAAGATTTCGAGGAGAGTTGGTATCCTTAGCGACATACATGTACGTATAGCTCTGGTATCCTTTACCGATAGTAGTCATAATTTTCGAAGCTTTTCATTTGTTCAAAAACTTAGAAAATCAAAATAAAAGAGATTTTTTTTCAGATGTACAGTTATCTTGGAAGGAACAGTTGTCGGTAATGGTATTGGAAACAGTCGCCCTGCAGCAAAAAACGAAGCATGTACTGTAGCCCTTGATGAGTTGAGTCAAACGAACTGGACCGTCATAGTGAGTAGATATAGCAGCAAATGTTAGCATGTGTAGGCCTCTTCGAAAGAAGCAAATTGTCAAATTCTGAGAACCAAAATTTACCTGACTCAATACAGGGAAAGGATTCTGACATAGAAAAGTAACTAGTAATACCTCCAAATGATTGTGCAATATTTACATAATTTTAGTTTACTATTTGCTACCAGTTCTACTTCGGCGGAATGCTCATTCCAAATAATTCCAGAGTTAATCCCTCTTACAATTCTACATTGCAGAGAAGAAAAAGAGATAAACCTCGCCCAGACCCCAACAAACTCACTAACATAATCGGGCATGCTCTAAAAGAAAGCGATCGTCCTCAATTCATGTCGCGCTTCCACAACTATCTCGCAGAAGTTTTGGAGAACATAGAAGACTTAACAATGCCAATCCCACTTTCTCATGAGCTCAATAGAATCGAACGTGATTGTATACATACAGTTGCCTCGGAAATGGATGTGAAAGTGCTTCGAAAACGATTGGATGGAGCTCGTGGAGACCCCCGAGGAAACGACCCCATGTTTCTTGTCCTTTGTAAAAACTTGTCAAGTCATGATTTGTTTGAATATATCTGGAACAAAGGAGGAGAAACCTGGAAGTTCAGGTTAAAACCTCCTGGCAATCTTAATATACCTGCTGAAAAATTATTCAGATATGCAAATTCAGCCAGTAGCTGATAGGAACTTCTTGAATTCCTGGTTATGTCATCCTTCCTAGTATAATTCCCCTCAGTACATTGTCATGCATGTTGCGAAATAAAGTACATTTTCCGTCCTCAATGTGTCTCTTGCTCACTGAACAAGGGACTGACGCAGTCTGATAGTCTGCCGCATTATGAACAGCAGCAGTTAGCACATGCTTACATGATATTTGTTACCTCCGTCCAGCATTTTGTCCTATTTATATGCGTTCCGTCAAAATTGCATTAATCTTCAGTAAATTCTCAAATTTCATATCCCAGGTCGTATATTAGTTTACCTTTTTGTTCATTTACTTTTGTCTACGCTCGACATAGAGGAGACTGGATGTTATTTTTTTTATCCTTTCAATTTGTAAGTAATACTTTTTCTTACATATACTATACAAAAGAACTTAGTCCCTTTATAAACGCAAAGATCGCTCCTACTACAGTCAATTAAATACCTGTATCCTCCATAATCTAGAATGTGTTGGTCTTGTATCGGGTCGTATGTCCAAAATGTCTTAATCGAAAAATGAAATAAAAACTAAGCAGAACTACTTTAATACGGGTTCTTATCTCATGGACCTCACTCAAGGGTGTTTAAAGAGATAATGATGTTGCCTGTTGGTTGCTTCAAGATAATTTTAAAAAGATATTACTGGAATACTGCTATTATACTAGTCATACTTGTGTAGTTGGGAGTCTTGGATATTAAGGGTGCTGCTTGTGTACTGCTGTAGAGAGCTTCTGCTGATAATTTTGTATCTTGCTTATATAACGCCGTAATGTTTATCTTTCTCTCCATCTACTTTTGTAATGTAATATAATGGCAGGTATAATTGATCAAATTAATCCTATATCGAAGTATCATCCTGAATAAAATATTAAAAGTCAATTATGTATTGTGAATTTATGGTTTATGTTAATTGGGATGCTGGGTGAAATACATGGATACGTGTAGCTATCACGAAATTTGATTCTCGGCAATTCCTGTGTGGCTCTACCCTAAATACCTCTATCACAGATCTATACTAATAATATATCTCTCCAGTGAGGTATATATAAGGGAGTAGCAGCGACTCATTGACTGAACCAAAATATCCGCAACTTGGACTTAATTTAGACACTGCAGTACAGTTGTCGACAATAGTACCACATATTGCCCAGGTAGTTTGATTGCCCTTTACCAGGGAAGAGCATACTGGTGATGCACTTGGTTGGTGCTAGTAGTAGTAGTGGCATTATTCAACTATATGCCACCCGCGCATATTATTTGTTGCTACTCCCTTGTATATACCTCCCTGATCTCTCCATTTCGATAATATCACCAATCACTGGACTTTATGACATGGTGGAGTATGTGATGTACATGTAACATAGGGCAGGGGGTAGCACTTACCAAAGGTAAGGCTGGTCCATAGATCTTGGATCTCTGCCATATGTATAATCTAGAGTAATGGGTGGGACAATGCATATCAGGTGGTATATGTTAAAATGTATAAGGGAGTAGGTCCCGCCTCCACCTAGTAACAAAAAGGTATAAGTACCAAGAATAAAGGATATAATATATTAGCTCTACTTTGGAAACGATATATTCGTCTTGTGATATCCAATACACTCAATCAATATACCTATATCTCGCCCAGTTATAGACCCAAAGACGGAATACAAGTACTTAATATCGTTTGAATTTTGTGATAGAAATCGAGACAGCACGGCCCACATCTTTGATCAGGGTTTGTATTGAACAGCGTTAGTATACGTGATATTTATCAAACATGTTTGTCTGAATTGAACCAAGGGTGGAAATGTCTTTAATTGGATTTAATTCATATTTGAAGAACAATAAAACAGAAAAGCATTTTTCATCAATCTCTGTCTTGGGAATTTAATTTCCAGTTTCCCACTGTCCTGAATACAATTATACCGGTATTTTCTATAAAACCCAGACACCTGAATAGAGGACAAACTTAGGACTTTAATTTTCACGTTTATTTTACAATACCTTTCATTATCTCTCTTCTGTTTCATAGCTTTTGCGGCCGTTAGGACTTGGCAAGCAGGCCTTTCCAACTCTGTCCATACTTTTCAGGGAATATTAAAACAACTTAATCAAAGTTTCACCTTACAATGTTTAACTTATTCTGGATACTTAACGGACATATATGAAAAACTAGAAGAAAGTAACAAGCCGACAATATTAATAGCTTATAATACTTCATGAACAATTATCAGATTATGATACACAGACGGAAGTGGCACTAGCAAGGAGTCATGTATGTTATAATATCAATGAATTTCAAAATGTCCGAAAAATCCTCAATTAATGTAAACATAGGGAGTGAGAGAAACCCAGTTATTTTATGCTTAGTATTTCGTGAAGCATTTTCCTTTCATCCAGCGTATAGGTTGTAGAGAGATTAGCGTACAATATACTGATTAGGATCTGAGGCCCAAGTAACGATCTTTGGTAACCAGTTCTGATTATTTTGATCTTACTCATCCCTACTTATATGTTAAGTGGGTGGGGTGATCTCATTTTTCAATCTTCTAATGGCTAATTTCAAGTGAGTTTGATATTCCTTGCCCCAAATATAATACTCGGGGATTCTGTCAGTCACATGACTTAAATCATTCTTGTCCTGTATGTGTAGAAAAATATTTATGTATCAACGAAAATATTTTACTTTTTATAGAAACCATAACAGCAGTCTTTTGATTAGGCTTTAGTGGTTTTCAAGGTCAGGTGTAAATTTTTAATGCGATTCTTTAAGCAGTCTGTGAAAATTTACTTCGTTCCAAGATGCAAGAGTTTCCGTAGCGTTCCTGGACCGCCCCATAATCCCCTGAAAAAAAGAAACGCAATGTTCTTGTTAATGAGAGTTTTCATTCTCTTGGAACTTGAATATACTCTTTGGGTGAGGTATCTGTATCTATCATACCAAGTATATGATTACGTTACTTTATGACAGTATTCGAGGACATTTTCCCGAAGTAGGAGAAAGGTATTTTTTTTTAAATATATGGTTAACGTTAACGTGTGTTCTAATATAAGAATAGTATGCATACATCATCCAACTGGGGAACCACAAAAATTGTGTCTTTTTCTTCGTATTAATTTTACAACTTACTTGACTAGTCCTCGCCAGTAAATCTCAGGCATAATATCAGCTTTCATATGATACATGATGCGCCGTTCCTTCGCCTGATTAAGAGGGAATGTCTCTAGAACTTTACCATCATATCCAAATTCAGCCAAGATGCAAGCACCTTTCTTTGTCAGCAAGGGGCAGGACGTGTACCCATTATACTGTGAGAACATATTGAAGATCCAAAATATGTAGTCAATATTAATAAAGAAGAATAAAAGGAACAACAAAACAAAGTAATTGCTCCTTAGATTAGATCTCATTTAAATTGTATTTGTAAATTGTAACAGAAATTGAGGGTGAACGTTTCAATGTCCATTGACACAATTCCTTAGATTGTAATGAATCATTATGATTCAAATAGGATGAATTAGAAACATGGAATCCAGAGATAATTGTAACGTAACTTACGTCGGCGGAAAGCTCCTGATTGGCCAAGAACTCCTTAATTGACCGAGTAATGTGTTTGCTTTGAGAGGCTACAAATCAGAAACAAAATATAAACCATTCAACTCAAAGACATTCAACTCAAAGATTATAGCATCGTTGTTTTGTTCATGTATTGTAAATTGATAATATATTGCAAATATAATTTGTGTAGTAAGTATCCTTCTTATAGGACCAGGGAGGTATACAGAGGGAGAAGTCACTGCCGCTAGCTTTCCCCATGGCCCTTAATTTGTTTTTTTCTCACCTCTACTGTTAGTGGTGCTGCAGTTGTGCATTATCCAGTCAAAAATAAAAAAACAATGGATTTTAAAAAATATTAGGAACTGACACCAAAGAATATCTGCTTCAGGGGAAAAATGATAAGGCTATTCGATGAATACCTCGACCATCTTGCAAGGTCTTTACTTATACCCCTAATGCAATCAACATTCAAAGAGGTAATACCTCCCTGGTGCAACCATCAGCGAATCAGGCTATCCATAATAAAAATCCAAAGGGGGAAACGGGTGTAGAAGAGCCTTTTTTATACATTATTCATTAGATACTATATTTGTCCAAATTGAAATATGATTTCGTGAAATTAAAAGTTGGAGAAGGGCTGCATATATTTCAGTGACACATTATTATATTTCTTCTAATCTGCTACAATTTAAGGACCTACCAACGGCCGCCGCTGTCTTAGCAGTTGGTGTATTTGTACAGTCGCCAATACCGAATATATTGGGATAGCGGGAGTGCTGGAGGTTGCTTTTGTTGACCTCCAAAAAGCCAGACCCATCTACCAGACTAGAAGATTTCAACGCATCGGGAGCAGAACATGGCGGTCCTACGTGGAGCATGGAATACTGAAATAATATAAATTTGTAACTTAAGTCCATACATCTATCAACCCGGCCTGCCAAATAGACACATATTTTAACGTCCAAATGGTAGTCAGGCTTCGGATTTAGAATTAAAAATGCATTGAAATTGAAATCAAAGCCAAAAGCGATTTTCAGGTTAAAGGAGAGGATGCATGAACTTTTTTCTTTTATTTATTGGGAAGAGGGTCCGTTCCTTGTTCTAAATCTAAAAACTAAATCATATACAAGCAATATTGTCAAAGTTACAAAAGGTTTTATTCATGAAAACTAGAGCTAGGAATGAAACACATTAACTGCCACCTACCGTGACTTTCTGCCTGTGTGACGTCACAGGGGTCACTCCCAAAGCCCCATGCCAGCAGAGCTATGTAGTATTCATAGCTCCGATGGCAGTGCATTGGGCTATTTATGTGGAAAAACACACATCTGCATTGAAAATTAATTTGAGAGAAAGATTGCCAGACCCTTTTTGTAAAAGCTAAGAATGTGTGGACATGGAATTTAAAGAAATGGTCGAGTTTGTAGTCCCCACAGTTACAGTATTCAGGAGGAAGTATGGGGTATCATCCCTGACTTCTCCCGACCTAGAAAGGCACTGCTCCTTCATAAACCTATACCCATATTATTTGTAACTCTGGCGTTAATTAAGTCAATGTTTAGTAACTTTCATAATTTTAACTGTATTCAATTGACTATGGGCTGTAGAACCTTCACATACATACAGGGTGTGGGTGCATGTGTGTGTGTGGTGAGGGAACATGTGTGTATAAGTATGCAGGCTGTGGGGAGGGGAGGTAGGACCTAAGGTGCCTGCCGCTGCCCTGGCCGCTGCCCTGGCCGCTGCCCTGGCCGCTGCCCTGGCCGCTGCCCTGGCCGCTGCCCTGGCCGCTGCCCTGGCCGCTGCCCTGGCCGCTGCCCTGGCCGCTGCCCTGGCCGCTGCCCTGGCCGCTGCCCTGGCCGCTGCCCTGGCCGCTGCCCTGGCCGCTGCCCTGGCCGCTGCCCTGGCCGCTGCCCTGGCCGCTGCCCTGGCCGCTGCCCTGGCCGCTGCCCTGGCCGCTGCCCTGGCCGCTGCCCTGGCCGCTGCCCTGGCCGCTGCCCTGGCCGCTGCCCTGGCCGCTGCCCTGGCCGCTGCCCTGGCCGCTGCCCTGGCCGCTGCCCTGGCCGCTGCCCTGGCCGCTGCCCTGGCCGCTGCCCTGGCCGCTGCCCTGGCCGCTGCCCTGGCCGCTGCCCTGGCCGCTGCCCTGGCCGCTGCCCTGGCCGCTGCCCTGGCCGCTGCCCTGGCCGCTGCCCTGGCCGCTGCCCTGGCCGCTGCCCTGGCCGCTGCCCTGGCCGCTGCCCTGGCCGCTGCCCTGGCCACAGGTCAGTCTAGCTGCACCCTCCACCGGACCCTACACTAGCCTCCACTTCCCTACACTATCATATGACTATAAGCCATGCACCCTGCTCTGGGCCTTGCACTTGCAGCTCCAACGACAGCTTTATTTACATGTTTAACTTAACTTCTGACAATAACTAAAGCTATCCCATTCACTGACAAAGACTTATATACGTCCCCTTACATTATAATAATGTTTTGTCACCTTGCTTCTGTATTTCTGACAATAAAAGCCTAGTTACATGGATGATATATACTCTCATGTTGTGGGCAGAGCTCTCCCGGTTACCCCTGTGACGTCACGGCCTCCTTAAGCACTGCTTCTACTAGTACAGTGACCCCCTTATCTAAAAGTGCTTCTCACACTTTAATGCGTTGAACCAAAATTGTATAAATACTCACTAATGTTACTTTGACCAATTTTAAGGAGGAATAGCCTCCAAAAAAGACTTTTTCCGATTTCATGCACCCCATCCTTTAAGAAGATTGATCAGACAAAAGTTTTTTCTTTCAAAAATATATCACGGGTCCTCAAAATAGTAATTCAAGCCCACCCGCCTCGACCACATGAAACGAAAAACCAGTAACTCTTTATTTTATATTTTTACTAGAGAAATGACTCAACAAGATCTGATCGAGAAAAACTTACCTTAAATGTTGCCGTTTCACCGGGCTCGTCCAGTTTCTCAAATATCGCTTCTTTCGTGTCGGCATTTACTTCAATTAGATTGTGTCGGAAATTTACATCAATATCTCTAAAAAATAAATATAGACAAATAAAGTAGGCAAAAATAAATATAGGCAAATCCTTTTTTTCAGTTACTAGGAATGTTGTAAGCTGTTAAAAGGAATGGACTTGGGTGCCATACAGATAAGCAATTTCATAATCCAGTAAATTAAAGGAAGAAAATTTACCTTGATTGCACTACTTTCATAAGAGCTTCGGCGTATTTTGGAATTCCAAAAATTACTGGTAGAGCAGTATTATACAATAATTTCACCGAATCTCGCTGGCCAGACTGCAAATACATTTCAATACAAAATGTAATCTTAGGAAAACAGAAAAAGAGCGCATTTACTATTATATATTATATATACAGATCTCTAACCATTCTTGGCTATCTAGGGCCGAGATAAAAATAGCTGTATTTAAAATTAGCAACTATTAAGCATAGCTAGAGCTATCCGTGTCCAGTCGGCTCAGTCAGCATTCTATTTCTGGTGATAGCCTGACAAAAGCCTGACAGGTCAGAGAATGGTATCAGATGAAGCTTATAATTCGAAATTGCTACTTAAAGTTGCCAAAAACGGTATTTCTTTTTTTTTTTTTATATTTTTTTTTCATATTGAATTACACCCATCCCAATGCTCCAACTGGGCAAGCCAATCTGAAAAAGCCTGTTCACGACATTTTGGGGTTAATTAACAATTTAGCTACAGATTAATGAGGGCATACCCTTCTGAGATAATCATCTGTTAAGTAGAGGATCTTTTGGGGAGCTCCAGCACATTTAATGGGTTTCACTGGAAACGAGAAAATGGCTTGGTCACCAGACTTGATACGCTTCACGGCTGGGAATGTTTTCTGTACATATTTTGGCGAATAATTCGATACCACGTTGGGATCTGCTTCCAAAGCTTCGGGTAATCCTTTGATCTGCAAATGAAAAGTTTTGATATTATGGACGAATTGTGAAGATACATGCATCAAATACGTACCGGTATAGCCATTTTACATGCATTTTGAAACATTACACGCATTTGGCGTTCCATTCCCACGAGCAGGGATTTACTATTTACTCTATATGACCCTGTACCACCGGTTCACACATGGCAGATACTTAAGACCAGAGATAACCGATAACTGCATCAGATATTTTGATATCCACTTTCATTAATTTTACATTCCGCAGTGGTAATAATTCTCGGGTAGTAGTATTTTTGCGAAATATTATATGGGAACATCAAAGAAGAATATAACTCTTTCCTCGTGTAATCACTTCAGCAATCTTTTCTTGATTCATAGAAAGTCCGGGTCATATAGAATATGTAATCATTTTACATATTGAATACTTCTCCATCTTAAGTGAAGTTTGCATGATTCTTCCATTGTGCAATACAATTGAAATATATACACATGGCGGCAACATACTTATTTATCATTTATTCATTATATGCATCTATATTCTCTATCTATAAATAGCCACCATTTTGTTGTTTTTGATTCAGTGACCAACATAGCTTACCAAATCCAATACACACAGCTATCAAAGGTTGTGGTGCGACCTTAGACCTACATACACATGTAATATATCTCACCATACAGTGATAAACCTATGCGTAACGCTACGTAACTGACGTGTAAAGATACACAGGGAATTATATAGTGTAGACACATACTAACAAGCTTGCCTACCTGCAGCATTCGAGCGTTGACAGTCAATATTATATTGTATTACTGGACTATTAACTATGTTACGGTGCGATTTATGAAGGTGGTATTACCGTATACTAAAAAGTGGTGTTTATCACGAAACAAGCGTCATAAACACCTGCATGGTGTGGGGTGAAAGGTGCACCTTATACGGTATTTAAAAAATATATAAATGACTACTTAACAGCAACAACAGTAACAGTTTAGTCATATATAACAAACAAATACACGCCATTATTTGTATGTTTTTTTAAACAAATTTCAATCAAAATGCATTCCTATTAGCCTTGGGAATATAGGTTTTCCCTGGCAGCACAAGGATCTATAGGAGAGAAACCGACCTAAAATGGTGATGTAAGCTGGACTACCCAGGTTTGAATTTAAATGAAACTAGATTTCCTCAAAGTACAGAAATTTGATACATTATTACACCTCACGGGACGAATGTACCTGAAGTCAACTGATATGCTATGCATAAAGTGTTTGCAGCAGAAAAGCTAGGGATCTTACGTTCGTGACTCTATGATCGGCATCAGGGCATTATTGGGCGGTGTAATTGTTTGGCATAAAAACAGGTGAGCTAAGTAACATGTCTCCTTCTATCAAGGGAGTTGGGCCAGTCGATAAACAACTCATTTAGGAATTAATCGATTTATCAATAATTTAGCTTGTCAGCACAAGTAGAAGACATGGTTTCAGGTGCAATATCATGATGGTGGGAAAAGCAGTTGGTATACTGATTGAAACTCTTGGTCACCTCACTAACGACTAGCTAGGACTCCCATCAAATGGAAACCAAGAATACAAAATGAGGAAAGGGAATGTGAATTCTATACAATTGCACTCTCCTATATCCCAAGGTCGTGGGCCCCGAACGTTTTTGGATTAAATGAAAATTATTTTCCTTATTTTACACACTGGTATTTTAGCTATAGGACCCAAGTTATAAATTGCAGATTATATGATCGATTGGTCGATACAGAACGATCAGCCATAATTATAATAATTAATCTTCGCTGGCATTTAATGTAAACCGGATATAAACTTGAAATTTATTTAAAAGCAAAGGCAAAACGAATGCAAGAAGTATGGTTAGGTACACTTTCCCCTTTCTTCAAACATGTATTAATTTCTCCCAAGGACCTTGGCCATGTACAGAATTAGACAGTGAACTGAGAGAGGATCTCATAATATTATGAACTTAGGATTACAGTGTTTTCTTACTTTCTTGTGTGTGAATATACCCCCCCCCCCCCAGCCACACATAATAAACACACACACCATTTTATGGTCATCAGAAGCACACTCGAAATATCAGAATGACGACAGCACTTGCAAGACTAAAGTGGCTTCAAAGTTCTCTATATCTTTTTAAAAAGCGACAATTGGGACACTGAGCTTTAATCTCGCTAACTTCTGATTAAATACAAGTAACAGTTGAAAAGCCTTGGATTTTCGCCACATGGGCGAAAAATTGCTCGAAGAAGGGAAGTGGCGCCCCCTGACAGGAAGACGGAAGAACTAACGGACGAGGGGTAGGTGTGAAGGTTTAACTAAGTGGTAAACGGCGTCATGATTACCTTTAATATGATCAACATTTCGCTAAAATTTGGTTCAACATGCACCTCAAACATAACAGTAAACAAAATCTGAGCAAGACCCTAGACAATGTAGATGAAAAAAATTTTTTTTCCCCCGTCCTAATGGGATTTTAATGACATTTGCGGTTTGGAGCATTTCAATGACATTTTGCGGTTGGGAGCAAGACCCTAGACAATGTAGATGGGAAAAAAATTTAAAAGATTTTTTTCGTCCTAATGGGATTTTAATGACATTTGGGGTTTGGAGCATTTCAATGACATTTTGCGGTTGGGAGCAAGACCCTACCTAGACAATGTAGATGAAAAAAAAAATTTTTTTTCGTCCTAATGGGATTTGGGATAATTATTAGAATTAGTGTAGTATACTGACAAAAATCGTCGGCAGATCAGGTTACTAATTGATATTCCTGTAGATAAGAGACCCCCCTATTTATAGCCGCATGATTTGTCCTATAATCCTATAAATTTCCATGCAGTAAATACAACCAAAGCGCCACCTTTTGGTCTAATTTTCGGAAATTTAAATTAATTTTTTCATTTTCAAAATTAAAAGTCTTGTTTGAAAAATCCGCACTTTCCTTTGATCTACTATATATCTCAATCTAAGATGGAATGTTGATAATCCTGATAATCCCTACCCTTTCCCCTCGCCTGGGCCATGCAATTTTTAGATGAATTTTAATGCAAAAAATGCTCCCCCCTCTCTCTCTCTCCCTCTGCGCCCTCTCCCTCTTTCCTACCCTCTCCTCTCTATAATCTTAATTATATAGGCCTCAAATGATTGAAAATAAATAAATTAATCTGACTTACCAAATGGAAATCTAATTGAAGGCCGAGAGCAACAACTAGTACCTCGTAATGAAGCTGGAAAGGATAGGCATATTTTGACAAGTTGATTATGGTCAATACATATTAATATTTATATAACACATGTTATTTTTGAACACAAGATGACCTTACATAACGCGTTGATGAATCTAAATATATATATAATATATATTATTCCGTAGACAGTCTAACATTCAAAAATAAACCATTAATATTATACAGTCAGATTTTACCATTTACAAGTCCATTTCTTTAAGGTATCTACATGCCAAGATATAAACACAATTGGTTTGTCTACAAATCAAAACCTGCTTTACACTCCTTTGGTAGGAACAACTAGTATATCGGTAGGGCGGAGAATATCATTTGGAGGTCAAGAGTCACAAAAACTGATTAACTATCATACTTCATCTCCATTTTCTGTGGTGATAAAGTTCTCTTCGGGGGAGAAACTTTTCACTTTATCCTGCACCCATTTAACTTGCTTTGGTAGGACTCGTGACGTTGGTCTGCCCGTTTGCTCAAAGTCCTTCAGGCCACCTCCAACCAGAGTCCACATTGCCTGGTAATAGTGGTTCTAGAAATAACAATGATAAAATTGATTTGATTTGATGATTCTTCAGAGAATTCATCTCGAGATCAGGCTGAGTTTTCTCCATAAAAAAGATGCAGTTAATGAGATAAAGAAAACAAAACAAGAAAGAAAACAAGAAAACAAGAAAGAAAACAAATTCCATTGGTAGAATTCGAATACCAATATTTTGTTCCTAAATTAATTTTAGAATTAGGTAAACATTTGCAAACATTTAATGTATGACCATGACATCTAAAGATCTTAAACTTTAGATATGAAACCAGTCAGGTCCAGACGGCCACATTCCTCGATTCCATATCCAGCGATAAGCTTAACCACAAGGCTAAGACTAAGGCTACAAGTCTTAATGACCCCTAAAACTTAGGGGTCTAAAACTGCCTTCTGAACCTGACTGAAACGTGAAATTTACTAGTAAGAGTGTAATTTGAGCGATGGCATACGTTTTTTTTAAATGATTTGGAGATATCTTGAAATAATTAAATAAGTAAATATTTTTCCCGGGATTATCTCTAAATATTTACAGACGACCTCATATTTAATAAATGTCATCACAGCGTTCCATAGCGGGGTGCGGTAATTGGGACTTATTGGATAAATATACGATGAATAAGCAACGTGACTGAACATTGAGGAAACGTAAACATTTTCTGAAGAGGTCAATGCTCTTTCTTTAACGTGACATGAACTATCCGAACGAAATACAGTTGAGGTTATTCACCCGGCCCACAATTTCTCGCATGAGCAGTTGAATCCTAGCGAAATGGTAATCGAATATAGATTCAGCAAAGTCAATTAAAAAGCTTTATCTATTAATCGCATCATTGCTATATAATTCATATTAAAAAAACCCACAAAAATGTAAATCATCCCATCTGTTCACAGCATGTCAGACATAGAGCCAAGATGCCTAAATCTTCTGTGAGATATTCGGTCATGGCCTGACAGAGTTGCATATTGTACCTAGGGAAGACTATAGTCCTCGACCGACCGGCGACAATTGCATAATTAATTAATTATGCTTGCATAAAAACCCAAGCAAGAAGCATCGCCACATTCCGCCATCGGCGATGCATTAGCACTGTACAACTTCCTCTATGATCGGGGAACCCACTCTATTTCTCATTGTCCAACACCCAAAAGTTACATGACTGCCTAAGTTAGAGCCTTAGGGAGAGATTGGACCAAGATTTTTTAGCTCTTACAGGTATAATTAGTGCATAACAGACCTCTCACATTCACCCTTTATCTGCATGAGGACGTCGAAATCAGACATTGTTGTGGTCCTTACACCTTGTGGCAATGTGGTAAACTAACAGCAAGTGCCAGGAATGGTTTCTCACCCTCCCATGAGGTAGCGCCACCGTATGATGTGTAAAACAGCGCCGCGTCGGCGATTGTTTTTCACGTTGACTTAACATTAAAATTACACGATTTTGGAGGAGGGTGGGCGGGACAGTAAGGAGAATGGTGGGCGGGATGGTGGGCAATGTCTGACTACAAAAACAAAAACGTAAATAGCCCAAGACTTCCCCTCAAACTCTGACGATAGGCCTCGATCTGGTGCCATCACACTCTCTGGTCCCCAAGACCGGGTTGTTTCTAGCACCCTAGCACAGGTCCAGGAAGAGTGGCGATATGCTAGCGCGGGCATTGACACCCATTATTTCCTTTAGTTCTATCATTAGCCCAGACGATAGGTAGGCTATTTATCTGTTAAATTATATATGGGATATTTTGTTTCCCCTGCCCTTTCCCATCACCATCAACCATGCCAACCCATCCACCGTATCTGTCACGTAGAATGACCTAGCATCTACGTGACCTAGAGATAAAAAGGGAACATGTAGCAGGCTGAGATTCGAGCATACAACCTTCCAGTCTGCAGTCCAGTGACAAACCTACTGTGCTATGCTCCATAGTCTAGGGTGGTTAGCCTACAGAGTTGTTACAAACAAGACATGGCAAACATACAAACATGGCAGAGGAAGGGAAAACGTCCATTACTCCTTTATTCATGCTATGATGACTGTGTAACTTTAATACATTAATCTAGAGGTGTTTAGGGGGCGTTCTGTGGCAACAGAAATGAGTAGATGTATCAGATCAGTGTAAAAAGATGATCGTGTGCCGTTTTGAGCAAGTATCCTTTCTCTGAGTAGACAGACTGGCGGCGACGCCTCGGGATTAGATGTACCTAGCGGCACCTGGTGCCACTACTGGAGTCACCATGGCGTCTAGTCCTCTCCCATTCACAGATAAGTCTTTGAAGTTTGATTCCTCAGTCGATGGGGAAGTGACCCTAACATGGTAGTGACCATAATATGATATTTTTATTTTGTTTTGAGATTTCGTTTTTAAACAAAATCAAAGTATTGCGCAAGTCTAGGCTATGGGACATGTACACTCATAAACACTGTGGTCCTTCACCAACATCACGTTCGCAAATTAGCTTTGCACCAAGTCTCACATTGAAGGGCAACTTTAGGGATCGGTTCAAAACTGATGATTATCTTCCATCTAATCTATTTCTAAAAACGCTTTCGTTACCATGGACGATATTGTAATGCTTGGCACCAGTGTACCAACAGTTCATCTGTATGTACGTATTTTATCAGCAATTATAAAGAAATTCAATTGAGAAATTAGAAAAAAACTGGTGTAACGGACATCACCCGCATATTGCAATACAATGTCAATGTATAACGGCGATCAATTCTGATATACAAATATTAATGTTCGCAAGCATTAAGAGGGTGTTGATTAAAACACGTTATCCCGATAAAATCACAAAAAAGATTACATGATATCATTTCATTGCACAAATAAAAAAACATATATATAGGATAGTTAAGACCACAGATCTGTATACTGTACACAATTAAGCTATAAGCGATTCTAGTAATGCAAGATCATACGGTCAAAGTATAATATACTGATATTTAAAACTTAAATTCATGTAAATATTTAAAGTGTTAATACCTCATTGTCCTTAATGAATATATTTTAATTTAAAAATTTTCTCTCGGTAGGATCACATTATTTCTTAATGTTTTATCGCTATTTAATATATCTAGGTTTAATGTTAATTTTTTTAATTTATTTATTCAAGGAAAACTATGCACTCACAAATTGCTATTTTCTTTACTGCTGACATATATCATTGTTACATTAATTATCGTGTAGGTCTTAATCTAATGACTAATTCACTGGTTTAAATGCACGAGGGCCTCCTGGTCTTTTAGTAAATAAATATATGGATACCTCGCTTGGCGTTGTTTAATTTAATTATTTAACTATTAGGTCATCCAGGAGTATTTAATTATGTCTCAGATAGCACGTACGCGAAATCCCCTTTCCCAAACGGTAACACAACAAATAGAGGGTCTGATCCACGAGGAATCACCAACAAAGAAATTCATTGACAAGCAAACATCAAGTATGGCATATTTGCTTTGAAAGTGACTATTAGTAGAAAAGAGCTTACACGTGTTTAACCCGCAGCTTCACATGCACAGATACCAAGGTTAACACACATGGGCAATTGGACATGTTAGGATTCATAGGTGCATTCAGGGTGCACGATTTTTTTACCGAACGGAGGATGCATATTTGTACATAAATGGTGGACGCAGATGCATATATGTCCCAGTATATGTTTAGTCTTTACTACTCCAGAGACCTTTTTTCTATCTAGAGATTTTTTTCTATCCCATCTGAGATATAGAAAAAAATCTCTTGATAACAAATATACCCGGTAACCATATAATTTTTATAGCAGTTTCTGTAGATAAAGGTGGTTTTATTTGGTATTAGTAATTAGATTACTCTAAGGCCTACTTAATTATCTCCTCCCCCCCCCCCCCCCCCCCCCCCCGCCTTGAATAGCCTACTCTTTGCGATCCCTACGTCGCTAAATTGAATAAGGCTCTGAATCCCTTTCCCGAATCCCGTAGGCCCTTTCAGATAAAATTTGACACCCTCTATGGCTCTATGTTAGGCCTAGGCCTACATAATGGTCTTGCCCTTCTATAGATCTGCAGGGCGGGATCGCAGTTGGGACGCAGCTAGGGAACTATTAGAGGACCTTTGGAACACTGAGACACATGTCTTTTAAATTTCACCCTGGGGTGACCAACTGGTTTGAGAGGTTGACAAGCTTTGACTCACCTCATTAGGTTCAACGACGGCTATGGCATCTTGACCAAACTTCTTGGCGAATCTACTAGCCACAGCTGTCCCCCCTGACCCGCCTCCCACGACGACCATTTTGAAGTCCTTCCTTGCATCTTGGGTTTGAGAAGTAGAAAAACAATACTTCGAAAGTACCCCATGGGAACTAGCGGGCCCGAAATGACCAATGGATCCTCCACACCTTGAAATTCCTTGTCCCAAGGACTTGAAAACACATAAGGAAGCCATGTCTGTTAACTAGTATACCAGGTAGGCCTACCGCACGTCTCGCTCCCCAACAGCTGACTGGCGTACGAGTGTTTGACCCAGTCTGGATAGGAGCGTTCAGAACATGTGTATGGAAAGCGGAACACCTACTTAGGCCCCGCTTAGGTCCTATGATAAACTTCGTGTTGCGCATCGAACTGATATTCGCTGATCGGATATGATGGTTGTCAATATAGGCCTAATGTAAAACTGAGAAGGTTAATGATTCGGGTACCATTCTGTCAATCATCTTCATCCATCATGAATGTGTGAGATGGTTGTGGGGTAACAATCAGTGTGAAATCATCTGTATGATCAGTTCGCATGTTTGCAGAAGGCTTATCTACTCCACCCATTTCCCACCTCCAAACCTCCACCCTGCCCGCCTCTGGTTATTACATAATAAGACAAACAAGGCCTGCCCTTGCCTTCCAGCTCCCTCCCTCCCTGCCTGCCTGCCTCCCTTGCCTTTCACTCATTACCCCCATCTCTCTTTCTCTCTCACTCTGAGTGCTGTTTTAGTGCATTCTACTAATTTTAGAGAGATGCACATACAAAATTTCTTACTTTTAATGTCCTGAAAAACCCAAAATCTTAATTACTTTAACAGACCTTTTACTGACCTCAGGAACCCTGTATATGACAGTATATGTGATGTGTCACAGAGAAATGAGTCACAAGTCGCAAAAAATAAATTTTGAGATTTGCCCCCTGTTGTGCACAATCAGCTAACAGGTTGCAGACTACAAAGTAAATGTGCCAAGAGTTGAATTGAATAAAGTTATTTCTCAAAGGTTAATTGAATACAAGACAACCTACTACTGCCCAATTGCTATAGTATCTTTCGATACTAGGAGGGTAGCCCAGCTGATTTGCCTAACTGCTATTTTCTTTTGCTTCTAATTTTTAGTATATAGTTCTTTTTTTGTATTTCTTTTTTTCATTTGATTGCATAGGCAACCATCACTCACTTCCAAACCTGGCCTCCTCCACTCTGGGCCACAATCAGCAGGAGGCATTTCACAGTGATGTTACACTTCAGTTACATAACTTATCTGATGATCTCCTCAGATATTTCCTCTCACTGAAATCAGTTTACACAGATGTACAGATGACAGTCTACAGATCCAAAGATAAAGATCTTACAGGATGTAGCTTGTCAGATCACACTTGTAGGCCTGGCCTAGTAGGAATGCCTAGTAGCCAACCCCCTGCCTAGTAACTATTCACAAGCTTTCAGGGTTGTTCACTTATCCTCAAGCACCATCCTAGTAGCCAACCCCCTGCCTAGTAGCCAACCCCCTGTCAATCACAGCCAGTCTGTACACCTCCCTCCCTGTCCTCCCTCCTCCCTCCCTGTCACTCACAGCAAACAGGCCAAGCCAATACACTCCTCCACTTAACAACACCAGCCAACACAGTCAATACAGACCCATGTGGCCACTGACAGGCCACCCCTCCAATTTAGACTTAGCCAGGGGTGCGACAGAGCCTTCAGTATAGAGTATACCTTTCCTATAGTGATACTAAAAGGAGGCTGCGCCCATTCAATCGAAATACAACTTAATACAGAAAAGCACTCAGAGGCTACCCTCCTAAAAAGTAAATTTTTTAAAAAAAACATTCTAAATTTTACAAGAAAGTTACAAACTATTTAGCCTAGCCTAGCTACTACTTTTTTGTTTTAATAACACTTTTTTTTTTATACCAAAGACTTTTTTTTCAACTGTCTTTTTTTTACGACCAACTTTTTTTACGACCAACGTTTTCTTCAACCAACTTTTTTACGGCTAACTTTTTTTCAACTAACATTTTTTTCCTCCAACCAACATCTATCAATATGATCGATACAAAACTGATTCCAGTTTTTAAAATCACTGAGCTCCACATGCATTGTACACACATTGAATTTGGAACAAATTTTGCAATTTAATTACAATTATTTTTGACTATTTAACTGAAAGAAAATCTGTATTTTTGCTAATTCATATATTTCAGAACGCCCTCACAGAAAAACTAGACGGTGAAAACTATATTTTTTTCTTTTATAACAAAGACACTCCCAGGCAGTAGATATTCCTATCAAAGTTTTTCAAAGTGATTTATTCACAAAATCTCTTTGTTGGATTGTTCCTATTTTTGGGGGGTTTATTGCTTCAAGTCATATAGATATGTGTATTAAATCTCAAGACATTGCATTGAATATATCCTTGCGTTTTGAAGGTTATCATATAGAGTATATTATAAGATTAATCTCCGTCTGCCTCTCTCTTTCTGTTCCTGTCTGTTTCTCTCTCCCTCACTCTCTCACACACTATTATCATCCAGATTGATTTGTTGAGGTCTTGTTCATAGCTGGTTCTGTGGTGTAGTGGTTAGGATGTGAACCCCAAGGTTCTTAGATCAAACCCAAGCATGGGCAATTTTTTTTCTCAGCTTTGGCATCAGTGGTTCTGCACTAGTGGCCATCATGCACTAATGGTCGCGCCAGCTTGTCTGGCACTGGCCGGCGGCCTGGAATAGGGGTCTTAGGGATTAGGAAACTTCTAATCCTTTAGCTTTCTCAGGATATGATTTATTTAGGATGTTAGAAATAACGGAAACTGGTAGATTGGGTCCTTTTGAAGGACTATTTCCACTGTTTACTCGTAAAATTACGAAATCGGCATTTAGCGTGTAGGATAGACTACCCATCATTTCTACCATCCACAATTATGGACTGTTCATAATTAACCTAATTAATTGAAAGTTGGTGCAAAACGTCATGAACCCTCCACTCCCACCCCTACATCATTGTAGTTCTGAGTCTGTGCAAAAAAAAGATCCCCCCCACTACACACACACTTTTAGAGTCTGCACAAAAAAGGTGCCCCCCCCCCTTCAGAGTCTGTGCAAAAAGAAGGCCCCCTGAATATCTCCCCCCCCCTACACACACCCCAGTGGTTAAAAATGAAGTCCCTTAAAAAGTGGATTATCGCTCAGATGTGGCAGTTTCATTTGTACCATAGTTTAGCGTATGATCAATGTCCCTGCAAAAAACTGAGTTCCTAAGTATTATATTCTTGGAGAAAATGGAAGAAATGTGTGGTCATCCTACATGTAGGACGCTGTGTTTATATGGGTTTAAAACATATAATAGCATTGGGTCTGCTCATTACCCTACAAACTTAGACCAGCAGCCAGAAGCTGAATTTGAATGGGAACCCGTTCCCACCATATAACAAGTCACATTTGATGTGACTTATGTGAAATTATATGCAGTTTCTGAATCTGAAGAAAAAATTTGCTGATAAACCTACATACATTGTCAAAATGGGCCATTTCTATGGTGGCTGGTGATTTTTTTTTTTATCATATTTCAGCATCAAACAGGATTTTAGTGTCCCATTTCTACACTATTTTGTATAGAAATAACAACTATTAGAGGAAAGAAAAATGGCCCATGCCCAGTGTCATTCCAAAGTGGGTTGCCATGGTAACCACGGCTTAGTTTTCAGTTCATGATGCACTATGAACAAAATTTAATGGTTGACCTTGAAAATGGTGACCGTGACCATGTCAAAGGTCATTGACAGCAGTTCTAATAACCGCACTCTTAGGGCCCTATCACTTGATTAAATTTTGTAACCCACGAATAAATACTTACAGACATACAGGCTACTATATGAAATTTTGATTTAACCAAAATTTAGTATAGAGTAGGAAGTAAGTCTAGGTTACCATGGCAACACACTGTTCAATGAAACTTGGCATGTGCAATTCTTCTTTCCCTTAATGTTGGTTCATATTTCAATACATTAGATTATCATTTTCCTCTATTGCCCTATTTTCATAAGAGAAAATTGGGAGAAAATAGCATATACAATAGGTAGGGATGATTCATAAATAATGGCTTTTTGAGGGTTTGGTCTCTATGCATCCTATTTAATTGGAAAAATATATGATCTAATATAAAAAAAAGTTCTCAAAAATGTATAGTGGATTGACCCACCATCCTACATGTCGGACGGCTGGTATCTTCGGTCCTATGCTAGGTAGAGGTCTGATTTTTTTTGTGTGATGTCATGTCTATGAGCCTACATCAGATATTTAATATGAAATTTCTAACAGCAAAACTCCCATTTTGGGTCTAAGTGGGTTAAGTCGCCGATGTATTATTTTGATGCATGAGGGGGCGCCTGTCTACTTGAAGAAATAAAATTGTATAAGGGGGCGTCTGTCTACTTCAGGAAATAAAACTGTTAAAAAAATTGTTAGCATTGGAGTTTGTTATGGTTTTGAGGGAGAGTGCCTGTCAAAACATAAATTCATGTGGGATTTTCGGCGATACATGAAAGCATCCTTTAAAGTGCCAGGAGCCGTTTATATGGGAGGCACTTGATGGATAGTGGATATTGTGCTTCCAATATCATATATTTTGTTGACAAATCTTTATTCAGGTTCAGTGGGATTTTTCAAATATTTCACCACAGATAGCCCTTAGACGGTCTTCCCCTGCAACCTGATTTGTTCAAAGAACAATAGTATACACAGAGCTCCAATAACATGACAGAAAATATACAGTATAATATATAGTAGTAACGTTATAGGCACTAAAGCATGGAACCCGGTGTAACAGTTCTAAATTATCCCCCGATCTAATGTACCAAGCCCCGGGTAATTTAGACCTTAGGTTTAAATTACCCCCTCAATGTTAGAATTACCCCCCTTTGTTTCATTGATAATTGTACAATTCTAGAGCAAACTTTAATCAAGTAAGGTCACTGTACTAGAGACCTAGGTTAAGGCAATGGATATCTATATCACTGTCACAACCCATGAATACCTATCATAATGGAATTATTGCTAGGTATCATTAACAGATTTTACATGGCTAAAACATCAACAATGAAAATACCACAAAATCGTCATAAAACAGCGAACTTTTACAACCAAGAAATTAGATTCATTCTTTCCAGATAACCATGAACATATCGGACTATACAGTTTATCTATCTTTAACCAATCATTTGATTTCCTCGTTTAGAAGCACCGACATGCACTCCACCGCCACACTCTTCAAGGAACACAGTTCCCTCATGTATCTCTTTTTACAGACCTTAAGACAGATTCAAATACATATATATATGATATATGAATAATGAATGCTAAATCGTCTTCAGCCTCTAGATTCCTGGTTGGATTCTAACTTATTTACAGCAGAATTTAACACTATTCCTCAGACTGTCTCCTTCATCAAAGAACTACACCATGTAAACCTTTACGAACCATACACAAGCGAGTGGAATTTGGGCTTGCGGGGTGGGGCGTCAGAAAATGTACAATCGGCAGGTCAACACATTTAGCAAACTCTACTAAACTGGGCTGAAAAATACTAGGAATATCTGGTGTAGCTTTGGTTAATAAAAAAATAAATCTCCTCGGTTATGTTGAACTTCCATTGTTATCTTAAATTTCGGTTATTTGAGATGATTGGTGAAAGGAAATTGTACATACAACAGCTATCAATACAAGACAGCATGAAATCGGTTTTTGTACTAACATTCCTGAGAAGGGTCTACCGACCCAATTCGGGTCGACCATACAGCTGCCCTCATGTCATTTTTATCAGCCTTTTCCTCTGTCCAGTTCATATTCCCCTCATATCAATTGGTGTCAGATGTATAAGTTTGACTGCGTGGTACATGATACTAGTCACATTTTTTAATATGATATCTATCAGATAGATAGATCAGATCTACTTATAAACAGTTGAACTTTCTGAATTAATTGAAGCATGGGCTTTCAATCTTTTTTTGGGCATAAGTAATAGTATTCAATCGTTGTGGTGTTATGGAGTTAAAACGGAGGAAAATGATAACTTAAAGCAAGAGGTGAGAAGAGGGAAGGGGAGAAGAGGAGTAGGGGGAAGGATGAAGGGGGAGGGTAGTCGTAAAAAAAGTTGAAAGTTGGTCGTAAAAAAAGTTGAAAGTTGGTAAAAAAAAGTTGAAAGATGGTCGAAAAAAAAAGTTGAAAGATGGTTGAAAAAAAAGTTGAAAGTTGGTCGGGAAAAAAGTTGAAAGTTGGTCGGGAAAAAAGTTGAAAGTTGGTTGAAAAAAAAAGTTGAAAGTTGGTCGAAAAAAGTTGAAAGTTGGTCGAAAAAAAAGTTGAAAGTTGGTCGGAAAAAAAGTTGAAAGTTGGTCGAAAGAAAAAGTTGAAAGTTGGTCGAAAAAAAAAAGTTGAAAGTTGGTAGAAAAAAAAGTTGGTCGTTAAAGTCAGTCGTTCGTAAAAAAAAAAAAGTGTTGTAAAAACAAAAAAGTAGTAAGCTAGGCTAGGATAAATAGTTTGTAACTTTCTTTTAAAATTTAGAATCTTTTTTTTTTAAAAATTTACTTTTAACGTAACTTTTAACCCTCTATAATCCCTGGGTCTGGGATAGCTTCCTAGGCGCCCATAAGGGGGATTAACAATGCCTAGGGATTAATACCCTATGAAAGCCTCATGGTTTAATCCAGCTTGTTCTTAAACAACTTTAATAATCATAAAATTCCCTAAATCGAATCATTTATATTTGCTAATAAACATCTAAATATTTAAAACATGATTTATCACATTACTTTTACTTTCAACCATTTCTATAACATGCAGAAACACCAAAAAAAGTTCCGTTCCGTTTCCTTCATTCAGATTCCATTTGCCATTACTTTTACTTTCAACCGGCCGAGCGGAGAGCTGTCAACTGGCTTACGTCACACTGGCTTACACTGGCTTATGTCACAAAAGAGGTGCTGACTCCCAGAGCACCAGAACAAAGCTACCGACCAAGCTGGGTTTGTCAACATTGCCACGTGCAAAGTAATACCGTCCCCTGGGTTTGAGATGTTCTTCCAGAATTCAGGGTTCCCCATGCTTATCATGACTGTTACCGTAAATGACGTATAAACGTGTCTCCCCAAATAACAAGCAGAACTGACCGTACGATTCTTTATTTCGTAGTAATACTTGTAATATGTATAATATTAGGATGTGTATCATTATCATACGATTTGTATTTATATTATCTATTAATGGAAATAAGATTTTACTTCTAGACCACGGTAAGTCTTCCAGCTAGCATTTTCTGGCTATATAACTGAAGCGTTTAAGCCAGTGATTAGGGAAGGTTCCATGCTAACGTGATGCCGTGTACGTGGCCGCTAGTTAGGGGGAAATCCCCTATTGGCCTAACCACCAAAGTGCGGGACGCTTACCACTTCGCTCGCCTCAAAACAGGCTTAGAAAGTTGTGTTGCTAGACGCCCAACGCCCAACCTCTGCACAGTTCAGACATCTCAGAGGAGCAGAAGGGGGCGCGGGGAGAGCAGGAAGAAGAGGGGAGCAGTAGGGCGAAGGGGTGGTGGGGAGGGAGAGGGGAAGTGAGAGGGGAGGGGGAGAGAGAAAAAGCGGAGGAGGGGTGGAGGGAGAAAGACAGAGGGGGAGAGAGAAGGGAGAAGAGAGAGACAGACACAGTGAGACAGAGAAAGGAGAGAGAGGGAGGGCGAGAGAGAGAGAGATATGAGAGAGAGAGATGAAAAAGAGGGAGAGATGAGGGGAGAGAGAGAGATGAAGGAGAGAGGAGAAAGAGGGAGAGAACCCCATGATACAATACAACTTATACATGGACATGGACCAAATCGTCATTTTTTACCCACAAAATCACCTAATATTATTCCATCAAGAATAGTTTTAAAAGGTCTCTTATTCTTGCGTTAATTACAATCGAACATAAAAGGAACTTATTTCTTTTTACAATAAAAACTCACAAAATTCTTCTTTCTTTTAATAAAAACTCACAAAAAATACTTATTTCTTCATGGGTTGTCTAATAGTCGCTAACACTGCAGCACGCCTGTCAGTGTTCTGGAACAAGGCCCGAATGAGTTGCTTAATCTGATTGGCTGAGAACTCAGCCGCTAGGGGGCCTTTGCCCTCAGCCCATCTGTCAGAGATCTGCTGCAGACTGGCGTTAAGGAGGATGTGTAGCTCTGTCAGCTGACTCCATTTAGATACACTCTGTAACAGCAGACCCTTGGCCACGCTTCTACTTGATGGCAACTTCTAGAAATGGAAGACATGTGTATTTATTATAGTGAAGGTTTCTGATACAAATTTGGTAACGATTAGTAAGATGTACTAACTTGTTAATTAATTACTTATAATAAGTTAGCTGTTGGAACTCCGGTAGATGAAGAAGTAACGCCGTGTAGTATTGTTTCAGCTAAGAGCAAAGAGACCCTCTTTTATGGGGAATTAAAAATCGCTTAATATATATGATGTTAACCAAACGCTGAGTCTCTTGGCCTAGGACGATGCATCCGTCCGTTGTGATTAACCATTGAAACAACTCAGCTGGGCCAATCACGGGAGAGCTACTCCCTGCTGAAGCTGATCGCAATCGACCAATTAGCCTTAGTCAAAATAACTCAATATTAGTTTTAATTTGTTCTTATATTGCTACCGTTTAGCTCCACCATGTCCAACATGGGGCATGGAGGAGTCACGCGCTTCTGAATGGTGTACAATAAAATGCTAACCTGAAAATCATCTAGAATGAACACATCTAGAGAAAACAGTACAAGACACAGGTAGGACCTGCGCTTATATCAGACACACAATTATATCAGACACAAAGCTAACAAGAGCGAGCGCACGAGAACACAGCTGTAAGTAGTATATATAAAGTTCTCGCGTGTATCCACCACGTATACTACACAGTAAAGGCAACTATTCTCACACTTTATATGGGTCTCCGAAATGTAAATGCGCACTTTTATGAAGCCATGTAGCAGAAACAACCGGACAGACGCATCCAAAATGTTGGTCAATGATTTTTAAGAAAAGGACGGAACAAAAATTAAGAAAATTATAGTTCTGGGACGGTGAGTACAGACTTAAGGGAGATTGGAGGAGATTGGAATACTTTTGCCACTTCCCCATTTATGATTAGGCCTAGGACTGCTTTGCTTTTTTCAAATTTTGGCAAGGTGCAAGCAGGGTTGAACGCTCTGGGTACTTAGCCAGCACCTAAGACCGAGGTTGGAGTCCGTTTGCCCTCTCCCCATTTATGATTATGTGTCTTTTAGTTTGCTATGTTTTTATCTTGTAATTTGGGCAAGGTGAAACCTGAGTTGAACCCAGTTCTACCTCAGGTTTCTGGGGGTACTTAGTCAACACCCAAGACACCTGTATCTCTCCCCCTCTTGTGCCCTCTCACCTCCTCTGGAATGAACTGCCTATCAAACCCATCTCTTACCTCATTATCTTCACCGCCGTCTTTCTCCAGTTCTTCTTCCCCTGCAGACTCTTCAAACAGTGAAGGTGCATGTTCAATGAGAACACCAAGCAACATGACAAGCAGTGTGGCATCATCTGCCGAGATATCGTCCAAGGCTATGATGCTCTGGATTATCGCTTCCAGCACAGATCCAACTAGGGTACCTACGGGAAAATAAAGTGTTTTCTTTAGCAGCAATCTCAGCTAATTTTAACCAAAAATAGTTTTCTAGTTTAATGCCCATTCTTTCCATGTACATCTGAAAGTCTCCTGGAAGGAATTAGCCCTATTCATCCTAGCTAGTTTAGAAACTAGTATGAGTAATGGTTTCATCGCCGCGAACCAAATATCTGATTGCCTTTTTTTCATCTTCTTAAATCTAGCACGCCATAGATTTTTGAAATTTAAAGTTTAAAAAAAAATATTTTACTGAAATGTTCAATTGGGCACCCTGGTCTAGGACACAAAAATGATCTGAACTATTCGTCTTCAACAATTGACTAAGTCACTTGAATCATTCTAACTACTATCTTAAGTTCAAGCCATACCTATTGATTTGTTAAACACATAGTGGGGAAGAACCGATAGCCACACTCTGCTGAGATGATGCAGTTGGTGAAGACATTGTCGGATTGCTCGGTCGGCCGCTTTAGCGTTATCACCTTCTGACATACACACAAATCCTGAAAGCGAAATCACAGGAAACATATATATATTGTATTTTTATTCCGATCAATCAGTCATTCATTCATCTGCTGAGGCAATGACACACCAGTGTGTAGGTCTTGGCATTGAGCCAGGACTAAGTAGGAATGCTATACCACCACTCCACCTATACACTAACAAGAAATACTAACAGCTTACAATAAACGGGCCCTCAGTACACACTGGGATGCTCACGATGATACAAGTGTCTTTCTCTTCCTGAAGGATTAATACTAATTATTACAGACTCTTTTTCCTGAGATCCATTATACATCATAACTTGTCAGCAGTTCTTCCTGAAGATCCCAAGTGAGGATAAAAGAAAACACATCTATAGATACACACATTTAACTGTAGCAATATACCATGTACTTTGTTCCAAATTGCAATGTCACCATATTGCAAAACCTATCAGCAATTACTAAATCCATAAACAAAAATTTCTTCGAAGTAATAGTTTTACGTTTGAAATACGCTGTTAGCAAATATATACCCCCACTCCTTCCCCTTGGCCCCCCCCGCCCCCCCCCCCCCTCCCCAGCCCGGGGATCCCTGTAAGCTAAGCGAGTCGGGGCTCTCTTCCCCTCCACTCTCTATATCTCTATCAGGCGCTAAAGGCGTTCCCGTAGCTGGCAGCGTGCCAGCTGATGAGGTGAGGAGTCGGGTGTGGAGAATAGGTGGGCCCTGGGAGCAGCTCCCCCTATCCTCCCCGGCATTACCTAGAAGTCTAAGGGGTATTTCTGTATTTGAATGGAGTTTTCATATGTGTTAGTAACTGTATATCTGTTATTCAACTTAATCAATCCGTGCCATGGATTGCATATTAATGAGGGCTCTCTCTGGTAAAAAAGGAGGTCTGTCTCCTTGGGAGAGGACACATTCTGGGATTACTGCGTGCCGTCAACACCTATACTACCTAGACTAGACCTGTGGAGATGCGGGGAATAAAGGATTACATAGCGTCACTACTTGTTTTGGTTGTTACTTAGTAAACCTTGCGCTGGCCGGGTGGTTTTTCTCTATAGGGCGGAGAGAGAGAGGGAATTAGAGACGTATTGTGATTGGCTATGGCTTCGGCATTATCGGACGCTACCACATCCAGAGAAGCAGTGGTTCACCCAGTACTAATTACTATCAGGAAGGAGTAATTGGCCGATCTACTTCAAGCTCTAATGAAAATGCGACTGATGCTTTCAATGCATTATGTATACTTTGTTTCATAACAATGTGATAACTATCCCTAAAATATAACATAAATATCCATAGATTTCAAATATAATTTATTATATAATACAAAATTAAGAATTGTGTATTATATAAATTGTATAGAATATTTTAAACTGATTTTAAGACAAAAATTTTTGTCTCCCAAATAATAAATAGGATTTAAGAAATTTAGATTTTTGACGAAATGTAGTCATAAATGGTGGAATTTGTGGGGAGACTGACAACAATTTTTGGATGATACTGATTTTAGTACAAATACTGAAAACTTGCATCCCTGAGTATTACTGGTTCAATAAAAAAAATTACACTACCATTGGCAGCAGACAGGTATTCAAGAAGTAGGTTCTTCTGCGACGTCATCATTGTAAGGAAGCACCCGGTGCCCATGCGTCTGATCTGAGGCACCAGATCCACCAGGGTAGCAGCGCTAGTGCGGAGAGGTGTGGGGAGCCGAGGTTCAAACTGGTGCTTGATGGTCATCACATGGTGGGTGATGAACATACAGTTGTTGTAGTGCAGCGCTGCAAGGCAAGAACATATACCATCATCATCATTTTTTTAACGACACTGCTAAGAGAGCTAATAGGTCCCTTGTCCATTAGGCAGACTGCCCCCCCCCCCCCCCCCCCCCCGGCGCTCCAGCAGGTTTGACTAGATCCACTGAGCACTGGGTTTATTGTATTTCAAATTAAGCATTCATTCTTTATTGCTGAAATTGCTTAAGCAACAATGTGTCATGTTGAAACGTGAAATAATTAGTTTTGACACGATCAAATTTAGAGTCAAAATACTTACGGTTACTCATATTATGACTTTTTAAAGACCCAATTTATCAATATTCCGCTGCTGTTATATGTTCATACAAGAATTTGAAGTCGAATGGGCCGAGAGAAAACGGCCGCCAATGAGCGATAATAAGTTCCACAGGAAAAGATTTCGGCGGGCCTCCAACATATAATTGTGGACTTCTATGACAAAATCGTCCAAACTTTTGATCAAATGACTTTTAGTTGGATTGAAAACAAGTAAAAAATTGTTTTTTTGACTCATGATAACTGAGAGACTTAGTGCAGTTTTAAATAGTTAAAGCAGAGCCATACATACATATGTATAGCTCTAGTAAAAGGAAGTTCACCTACCAGCCAACTGAGGGATTTTAATGAGGCTCGCCTTGTGGAACACAGGCACTACAGTACCATACAATTCTAGCATTCGTCGCACGGTGTAGAAGAGTTGGAGAGCACACTGGGTGTCGGACTGACACGCCTCATGTAGAACCTCATAAGCCAGCTTTACTAACTTCTGACATGATAAGCTGAAAGGTAAATCAACGAAATATATATATTTTTAAATTTTCCAATTATTTGATTCTAAATATACAGGTCTTTCCAGAAGACTCCTATGCAAATAGGCATTTCAGTCTTATCCGAATGTAATGAAGTTTCTCAGCTAATTAAATAATTTCTCTTATTTTTCCACTTTTTTGTCGGAGAAAAAAGGCATGCAGGGGTGGAGTCTTTAAAACAAATTCTCCTCGAATGTGCAGATTTGATCATTTGGACAAAGCCTCTCATGCGCGTCGGAGCCAGTACACCTTGAAGAACCTGGATTCGAAGTGAGTGCTCTGACCACAGGTACACCCCGACCCCCACCAAACTTATTTGTTCTTACTCGTTTGAACTGGTTGGTGCTCTCTGTTCGTGACAGTTCTTCGGAGCTAACCCTTGACTACTTCCTAAGCTTACTTTACCTACAACATAACATAAATATATATCATTTCTTCGGGACCAAGGGCCGCTGCATTTATGGTTTTAATCATAATATTATGTGATCGGTTGGTATAGGGTTTACATTCCTATGTCCGCATTTGTACTTATGTCAAAAGTGATATTAAACAAAAGGGGTTTAAAGAAATGGCTATGGTTGGAGCCTCCACCTTTATCTCTATTTGTCAACAGCCCAGTTGGAGTACATGTACGCCGACCAAAACAAAGGGATACACTTAAGTTTGGATGCCTATATTTGTGATATTAAAGGCATGTACATAAGAGTTGATACCATATACAATTGGAGATAACTTATAGTTTTACTTTATGATATTAGAACTTTTACCAGCCAGATACAAAGAGAGATTATTCAATATCTAGGCCTGCAGGGGACATGATCCCCAGGAATTTGTTAGTACATTGAGTACTGTTTTAATGCATTCTGCTGGTTTTCAGGCCCATCAGGACAATCCTTTAAGTTTCAGAAGGTATATAATATCAAACTATTCTCACAGTTACCTTAAAGATATGACCAGGGTTCAATGATTAACCCTCTGATCTTTCGGAATTCCCCATCATCCTCTTTGTGGTAACTGTTATCACTTGTACATATACCCCACGCACACCTTTTACAATGCATGATTTGGGGAGAAAATTGTTTAAATAAAGTAATTATAAGGTAACGGCAGGGAGAGCTGGAGGTGATCTAGATGTCTGTTTACCTGTTTATCGTGTAATTAACCTCTCCACGAGCATCGAAGGTCCACCCACCTTACATAACCGATAGCCAGTCAGCGCGCTTGAAACCATAAACAGATGTGCCCCACATGGCCATGTTTTGCGCGCACTGCATGTTTACAACTCCAACCTCAGACACAGACGTCAACACAGCCTATACTTTAACATAGAAACGTACCATGTTTTGCCCCAAATATAGCATTTTTCATTGGATTTTAAGTGTTCTGGATTATTATTTCTGCAGCATGGACCCACCAATACCCCCTACTCTCATCAGGGCGGCTGATTTTAAGAAACATAAAGAAAATCATCAGAATAACAAATAAAACTTGTAAAAAAACATAGATCCCCTCTTTAAAATTTCCTTATACAGGAGACAAATGTAGATAACTAAGATCTAACTTATACCTTACATAAGTAATAATCTCTCTCCATCTCCCTAAATCCCTTTTTAAAATTTAACATTGATCAATTAAACATTCCACTAGATATATGTATACCTGCTCTTAAACACGGTATTATTCATCATGGAGTGTTACTATTTCATTACAATTATTTAAGGCCAAATATTCAAACAACTAACATTGTTATATCAAAGTTAAACAGTTCTTCTTGAGTTGCCAATCTTCTAGTATTCAGTATAGAAGTAGCCTGACGTTTTATCTGAAAATATTTAACAATAATCATATCATTTTATGCAAAATAATAATATAATATGCTTGAATACTGACTCACTCAATCTCCACAATGGATGTTAATTTCAATTCAAGCCATAAGATGATGTTACTGATCTTTGTTATATTAGCCTATACTACTGCCTGAACTAATCTCATACCAGTGACACCTTTCTCCAAGGTAAAACTTTTGCCTCTTCTCTATATCTTATGCTATCAAACATATTTTTCGTTGCCATTGACTTAGTGTAGATGTCTTTATGTGGTATGTTGAGAAAATATCAGAGAAATTTAGTATCTGGGTCCAAATTAAGATCAAAACAGGCCTCTAGATAGGCAGTTTTAATGCTATACAGTGGTCGTCGTGGGTTTGTTTGTCTGAGGTGGCACCGCGTGGAGTCCCGGGAGACGGTGGGCGGAGCATAGCCCCGCTCGTGGAGAGGTTAATTGTACTTATTGATGAATAAAGTAGTTCTTATCTTATCTTAAATGGGTTTGTTTACTTCTCCACGCATATGTATAACACTGGAAGCTGGGAGCACACTGACAGTGCATGCTCCCGGTAGCTAGGAGGAAGTTGAGGGTGGGTGTATCTGAGGGGGGCACTTGTAAGCCATAGGCCAGGACACAAGGGTGCCGTGCGGTAGGGGTGGGTGGTACTGACACAAGTGAGGGCGTGAGAAGCTTTGAACCAATCAGAGTTCAGGACACAAGGGTGCCATGCGGTAGGGGTGGGGCACGCAAGGGCAGTGAGGGTGTAACCGATCAGAAGAGGGCATCAACTGTAGAGGGTGGGAGGAGGGAATACCACGCCCCTGTCCGTGCCTCGTCGGGCATGGACAGACCAATCAAAATAGAGTTCCAGGAAAACTCAGTCACAGAGTTAACCAATCAGGGACAAACATTCCCAGAAAAGGTGCGAACATTCACACCTCATTAAAACCTCCTGTGGAGGCCCTGCACCAGAGTCTTTACTACGGTACCTGCTGAGCTCATGCTGAGACAGTGTACCAGACTCGTCAAAACCTGTGGTGATAACGAGAGGCCCCTACAGTTTCCTCTCCATTACACAGGCATTTCAGCCGAAAATTGCAAATCTTTCCTAAAAAAACTGGACCAAAAAGGTATAAAAAAATCAAAAATTCAAAAATCCCCCTTGTCAAAACACAGATAAAACATTCCTCCCCCCAGCAGTGAAAAAATCAGGAGCGTAGGCCTAACCAATTCCTTATTTTTTATGTTCGCGGCGACAGGTCTTTGAAGGTAGGAAAATTAGTCAAAATAGAAGGTTCGGTCCCTATAATCGTTTAATCCAGTAACTGTCTAACAGATTAAAAACCGACCCAATAATAACAATAATATACAGGGATTTTTAATAGTAGAAATAGCTTTTTCTTTGGGTGAAGTGGGGAAGGAGGAAGGAGAGTGACCCAGGCTTCTTAATCGCCTAACATATAATCCCTAAGAAATAATCTAAATTCTTTTAAATTATAAGACTTAACATTGTTTTGGATGCCGTTCCAAAGTATTGATCCTTTGTAAATGAGGGACTTTGATTTTTTCATTTTTGGGGGTTTGGTACTATCACGTTGTTTTTTTCCTGAAGTGAGATTCCTAATGTTAACGTTTCTTTTATCGAAGTTTTCTTCGTGTCTGCTTAATTTATATGCATATTCTAGTAGATGTGCTTCTCTCCTCTTAATGAGTAGAGGCATTCGAAGGTCTCTATGAAGCTGCATTACATTAGTAATTATCCTTAGTGCCGTGTTTTGAAGTGTTTGTAACTGGTCTAAAATGTACTTTGGGGCAGCATCATAGAGAGTGTCTCCGTATTCTACTGAAACTTACTATAAAGTGTCATAGTGTTTATTTCCCTATTACAAATTACATGGATAAGGTATTCAACTCGGTCAGCTGCTCACTCGGTTCCAATCTTTGCGTGATTTACTAGTTCATAGTTGTGGCCTCATATAATAGATTAAATGAATATTCTTATATGAATAGTAATTTCACTATCGATAAGACCACCTGTAGAAGAGTGAGGGAACTCAGAATTCGAGCAATAGTTCGACTTTATCTAAGCAGGGAGGTATACATCTCCAGACTCCAGACTTCATGATCAAAGTATTTGGCCACATATCTATATATTCGGCAACATATCTAAGTTGATTAGGGTATAGAATATGATAGGTGCTATAGACTATAGACTACAAACTTACCTGATTTTACAGGAGGGGAATGTGAAGGCCTTGGGATTGAGTTTACTTTCAGCGCTCATGGCTATGTTAGCCACGGTTTTCCCTTCTTTAGTGGAAGCTACAGCAAGTCCAGCCAGTAGATCTGGCAAACCATCCTGCTGTTCACCGCACTTGATGCTTATTGTCTCGTGCAAATCTCCCTTCATCAACTCACGCGCTTCCGACAGAATCCCAGTACATTTCTTATTGGCGAAGAGGACATCAACGTTTTGGACATACTTCACTAAAGTGTTCTCGCTTTCGGGGATGTATTTGAGCTTGATTAGTTTTTGCTGGAATCTGTTGATGCACTCGACCACGGCAGCAAAACCATTGAGGTCGCTTTTTGATGTGGGGATGGTCGACGAAAGGCATTTTTCCACCATAATTTTCAAAAGTTGTTCTGAGGTAGACTTTCCCAGCAGTTCAAAGACACATCGATCTTTTCCATCGAGTCCAGTTATTGTTATACACCCGATATTTTCATTGATAAAGGTGAAAGTTTTGATGAAAGCTTCCATGGTTTCTGCTAAGCGTTCTTTTGGATTTGATGTGCTGTTCTTTCTAGATTTCAGGGTGAGTTCCTTGCAAGGAACCATGTCCTGTATGTGCGTTTCTGTGACCACTCGCCTGTTCTTTGTTATCACTGGACCTGCGATGTGATCCAGGAAACGCTTGCCAAACATTTTAGTTTTAGGTTCAAGCAGGTCTAACTGTTCCAAAGCTTGCATGGTATTTTTCATTGATGCCTTAGCTTCATCCGAGGATAAGATTCTAAGGGAGATAGAGCCTCTGACTTCCCCATCTTTTTGGGCTGATGGGAGGTTCCATTTAATATTCTTGCGCCAGGTGTCTTCAAGTTGAACTTCAAGGCTGGCTCTTCGGTCTGTGTATGAATTCAGCAGCAGCCTAAATACTTTGAGATCGTGGTCCCTAAAGATCTTGTTTCCAGAAAGTTCTGACAGTTTGGTCTGCGTTTTCGTTAGATTTTTGGCTACTGTGAAGTAGTCTTTCAGCAACATGGCCTACAAGAAATATTTTTTAGATTTAACAAGAGGACATTTAAACGTAGCCATCATCTAGCCACATATAGCGGAGCTGGATTAAAAGGACTTTAATTGCTACATTTGAAAAAGAAATAATTTTTGGATTTAACCAACTCGTGTTGGTTTATTTAACAACTGAGAACTGTGAGGAGGTAGAGCTATAATAGCCCGGGGAGGGTCAATAGACGTTATTTACAGATTATAAAGAATTGTAATAGTCCAAAAATTGATTAAACGGACTAATCTCCATGTAGGACAGGAATCGGCCCTTCATGTCCTCAACGTCGGCCATTAACCATATAGTAAACATTTGACTTACATCATTGGCAGCCTCATCTAAAGCGTGTATATCCATGATTTTATGTAGAATCTCCGACATGAAGGTTGATTCACAGAGCTTACGTGAGAGGTCCTGAAACTCTGTAGTCGAGGTATTAAGTTGACCTTTAATCTGTCGATAAAATAGATACTAGTGTCGGTGAAAAGGACGACATGTTTATACTAGGTGAAAGGGTTTAATATGTATTGTACAAGCTTTCAGTAATATTAAATCATCTCAGCTTAATTTCCGAACCGGAATTCTATTTGAAATCTAATACAATTTTCAATAAATCTAGTCAAAGCTTGAACAAAAGCCTTAAATGATTCGTTTTCTTTTTACTTAAGTGACAAACGACTGTGACCTGAAAAAGATTTGATATTTTTTAAAAACCCACACAAAATAACAATTAATGCAGCATAATTTTAACTGTTTATTGTGTGATCAACTGGTGAATCCCAGTAATAGTACAGGTTTTTGTCTGAACCCAAACTGTTCCAATTCCTATATTTATTATGATTAATACATATTATTTTGTTTCAATATCAAACTTAGAAATATGATTAATATCGGACGTGTTGCAACCCCAATAGCGCAACCACTGAGGCAGAAGCATCAGAAACGAAAAGCATAGAAATATAATTAAAGAATCTTACATCAGTTTGAATCTTTTCAGTTGCATCTTTCACTTCTTGCCGAAGGGTAGTGACCCTTTCGGTGAGTTCGGGAGAGACGTTGAGAGTAGGTTTGAAGTGTTCATATTCATTCTCTAGAGCCTCGTAGACCTCAGATTTAACATCATTAATACGTCTGGATAACTTTCCAAGCTTAGCATTCAAGTCATCTTTCTCCAGACGCCCTTCAAATGCAAATAAACAAAGATAATTAGTTCAATCAGGAAAATCTTGAGCTAGAGATACAAATATATCCATACCACTCTATGAATATATACGATGAGAAGTGTATGGGTAAGAAAAGGCTGACTATTTTTTTGTGGGTATAAAGGCGTATTAAGGTTTATGGCCAAATGGGTCTAGTTAAGGACCTGCATCAAAAAGTCCAAAAGCAGCGTGATAGCCTATATCATTCAAGAAGATCACTGACACACATTACGTAAGTGGGCAGTAACGTTAGACAGTGTGAAGAATTGTTTAAGACATTGAAACTCCTATAGAGAAATTGAGATCAACAATGTCAGCTATAGAAAAAAGAATAGTTGGTGGACAGATACATGCTGGAGTTCAAGTGAGAGACAAGAGAAAATAAAACAAGCACCACCAAGTGGGCCGTAGGCTAAAAGTAAAAGGTCCCAAGCAAGGTCCATTAAGACTGCTCAACATCTTGAAGCAGAAGTCAGCTTTGTTTTTTGGGAGAGGCAGTGGTAAGTCCTGCCCAGGTAGACATACCACAGCTGACATCAACAACAAACTTTAAAGAGTGCCTGGAGGCAATACCTAAGAAGGAAGCCAACTTTGCACCACTTCATTCCCTGTATGAGGAGAGCCTCTTTGACATTGAAGCTTGGGAGAATCTTTGCACTTGCATGGCTGATATTTAATGGATCAAAATGTTGTTACACTATAGTTTAATAATATTTATTAGAGAGGTTTTGATGTAGTGTGTACCCACATATATGGAAGAGTATCGCTCCTAAAGTATCTATCTATGTAGTTTCCTGTGTTAGCCACAGGCGATTTAATGATTCAAATTATCATAAAAGTATATCTTGCATCTGCAATCTATTTGTATCAATCATATGCCAATGCTGGACTTCTAGGTCTGCAAGCTTCTCTAGACGATGACAACAATGTGAACCATTATAAAGAAATTCTGTTTCAGTAGTTAATTACCAGTGAACTGGTATTTTTTTTATTATTCCCCTTCCCCTTCTCTTTTATTATTCCCCATCTCATTTGTAGAGGATATAAGAAAATGCATGATAATTGTACAGGTCCAACCCTCTGATCCTGAATATTTTGTTCAATATGTTTTGGCCCTTTTTCTGGTCATAATCCCATTTTCCACTATTCCACTAGCAGGGAAAGGCAGTTTGAGCTCATTAAATACTGAAATGTACTAATAACTATTTTAGCTCACAGTAGAATATCAAAATTTAATGACTAAGACTCTGCATTGTCTTTAATGAAGGTGAATGAACAGCCAAACATCACATAAAAATCCAAAATTGTTCATTTAACTTCTCTATACGAAAGCATGCTTAAATTACAGAATACAGTGCTACCTATTACCGCGTTTGAGCAACCAAATTTGGGTGTTAAATTGGTCTGTGGTAAGAAGGGACCATATAGCGGCCGGTGCCTCGCCGGCTCTTAACAACTAACACATGTTTGGAGGGTGAGACCCTCTATGAGTAGGGTGTTTAGGTCAAAATTAGATATAGCTGAATATAATTAAGTTTAAACAATAATGCAAACTAGACACACAGTGGATTCAAATGCAAAAATCCGAATTAAATTATCTTTATTCAAAAAAAAGTTATACCATGTCAAAGGTAAGAAATTTGGGAGAAAATTACCCTCTTCAACTTCAGGAGCCCCAGTCTCAGTAACCCTACACCTTGTGGTGACAGCCTAAGAGATGTTATTGGTAAAGGGCGATCAAGCGCGCAGGGGGTAAGGGAGATCCTATCTGGGCCCTCCGGTAATAGGTAGGACTGAATATTCAGTCACATAAAAATGGTTTCCCCAGCGGATTTTTGTGGATATTGGATATGTTATTCTACTATGAATTACACTTCATTTGACACCAAAAATGTCTTTGTCAAATTTTTTTCAGGTCAGTGTGGCAAAAAAAAATTACAAAATCTTAAAAAATCATTCAAATGAACATAAAAAAAATTCCCCAAAGCGGATTTTTGATATGTTATTCTACTCTTAATTCCGCATCTTTTGACACCAAAATTGTTTCTATACCATTTTTTCCGGGTCAAAATGTTCAGGGACTGGACTATATAGTGAAACCCGATTTTCTGGAGTGGAGGTAACAGCCAAACCTCTAAAAACCCCTATCATCGCCCTGTCGGCAAAACACGAAGGCCAATGATTCGGACAGTTAAATTACATTTTGAGTAAACTAAAAGCAAGATGTCGGTACATACCTGCACTTGCTAATACTTCAGTAATGAAAGAAGCAGCTACAAGGTTGGTGTCATTTGACAAAGAAGATGTCACAGACAAATTAGCCATTGTAGACGTGGTTTGTTTTCAACGACCCGCCAACAGGACTGTCAATTTAACGCTATGCAAAGACACAAGGTGGCAGCTCTATTCATCGAGGTAACTACATAGTATGGAAAGCGGGACCCATAGGCTACATTATGGAAAGCGGGACCCATACATATCAATTTTTCCAAAAAACATATCAATTTTTCGGCCGAAAAAAAAATTCGCCCATACTTTACTATAGCGAAAAACAAATTTCAGCTATTTTTTTCGGGTACAGAAATTCGGCCGAAAAAAGTCACCGAAAAAATCAAAACAAAATCGCCGAATTTTTTGGAATATTTTTCTAAAAAACGACCGAAAAAAACAAAACGTCGGGGCTTTCCAAAAAAATTTCGAAAAAATATTTTTTTCGGACAAGATAATTTTTTCGGCGGCCGATTAATTTTTTTCGGCGGCATTCATTTTTCGCCAGAAATATATTTATTGGATATATTTATTTTTGAACAAGGGGGGGGGGGGAGAGAGAGGAGAGAGTCTAGGGCTAGAGACAGAGAGAGACAAGAGAGAGAGAGGAGAGAGAGGGAAGGGTAGGCCTACATAATTTAATTTAATACACTGCCCTAAATTGGCCGAAATAATGTCTAAAATTATGTCCGAATACTTATGCTCATTACTCAAAAACAATTTAAGCCCTTTACACAATTTAAATTGTATTAAATACCCCAACATATTTATTCGACTTTCTTAATTTCATATGATTATTGCGCAATTATTTGCACCTCTATTTCCAATCGTTGGTAAATAGCTATAAAATATACTCTATAGGATTAGGTATTCGCCGAAATAATTTCTTAAATTATGTCCGAATTCATATGCTCATTACTCAAAAACTATTTAAGCATTTTACACAATTCAAATTGTATTAAATACTCCGACATATTTATTCGACTGTCCTAATACCATATGATTATTAAGCCATTAATTTTACCTCTATTTGCAATCGTTGGTAAAAAAGCTAAATATACTCTATAGGATGAGCTTCGAAGTAGATAGATATATTTAATACATGATCTGGTCAGATCAGATTTGGTACATGTATTCATATTTAATATTAATATTTTATTTCACTTGTAACAGTTTATATTATGGTATTCTAGTATGATAGAGGAGATCATATATATGAGTTTTAAATGCCAAAATTTCGATTGACGACGACGTTCGTTGAATATTTAAAGATCAGTATTTTTAGTTGATAGCAACGATTAAGAACATCTGCTGTAACAATTCTTATGTAATCCTAAAATGCAACTAGAAATAAGGAGTATTGCGTAAGGAATTGATAATACCATTCGTAGATGTATACAATTAAAATTGACAAAGATATTGCATGAAAAGAAACTGTGAAACAATCTAGATGTATGTTGAGAAAGTTCCTAAAAAGAGATCTTGTGGACAAAATACTTTGAACAATATTAATTTTTGTGACATGTGACTCATTTTCCTGTAACACATCACACAACGATTTTATCTTAATATATTTTGAGTATTTGTCTTAATATATTTTGAGTATACTTGTATATCTATGCACGCACATGTATACATACTTACATGTAGACATCTATGTATGTACACACACATGTATGTATATGTATATATGGATTATATGTATATGGCAGAGTTGGATGCAGGAAAAGGAATGATTTATAAGCATTAAATTAATACGGAAATATACTTGGTTGTTACATCAGACCAAAAGCTATATATAACCATCTTCAATTCCTACTGCAAGAAACAATGCTAAACTGCAAGCCGATTGTGCAATATATTTAATGCTATCCGGAAACCTTAAACCTTTGTCCTTGATCATGAGTACTGACGTGATCGGCCATGAGTACAAACGTGAAATTACTGTGACAAATATGATTGGTCATGAGTATGTTATATGAAGGTTCGTCTATCTTGTATATGTGCATAGTAACAAGTACTAACATGATTGACCATGAGTACTAATGTGATTAACCCTGAGTACTAATGTGATTGATCATGAGTACTAATATGATTGACCATGAGTACATAAATGTGATTGATCATGACTATTTACATAATTGACCATAAGTACTAACTTGATTGACCATGAGTACTTACATGATTGACCGTAAGTACTAACTTGATTGACCATGAGTACTTATATGATTGATCATGACTACTTACATAATTTACCATGAGTACTAACTTGATTGACCATGAGTACTTACATGATTGACCATGAGTACTTACATGATTGACCATGAGTACTTACATGATTGACCATGAGTACTTACATGATTGACCATGAGTACTAACTTGATTGACCATGAGTACTTACATGATTGACCATAGGTACTAACTTGATTGACCATGAGTACTTATGTGATTGATCATGACTACTTACATAATTGACCATGAGTACTAACTTGATTGACCATGAGTACTTACATGATTGACCGTGAGTACTTACATGATTGACCATGAGTACTAACATGATTGACCATGAGCACACATACGATTGATCATGAGTATGAACTTGATTGACCATGAGTACTTACATGATTGACCATGAGTACTAACATGCTGGATCAATAAATCCACTTCAATATATTCATGGATAAATGCCAGATCAATCACTCCAATTCAGTATGTGCATGTATACATACTGCATCAATCAATCCAACATTGTATACATGTATGCATGCTGCATCAACACTGTATATGCATTTATACATACTGGATCAATCATTCCACTTTAGAATATAAATGTTTACATGCTAGATTAATCAATCCAACATTCTATATGCATACATGCTGCATCAATCAACAACACAGTGCATGAATACATGATGGATCAATCAATCCAACACATTATTTGCATGTATACATGCTGGATCAATCAATCCAATATTGTATGCATGTATACATGCTGGGTCAATCAATCCAACATTGTATATTGTACACTATATCCATTTATACATACTGGATCAATCAATGCACTTCAGTATATAATAATGTTTATATGCTGGACCAATCAATCCAATATTGTATATCCATGTATACATGCTGGGTCAATCAATCCAACAGTATATATGTATACATGCTCGGCCAATCAATCCAACACCATATACAATGTTGGATTGATTGATCCAGCATGTATAGTGTTGGATTGATTGACCCAGCATGTATACATGTATATACAATGTTACATGTATACATGTATATACAATGTTGGATTGATTGATCCAGAATGTATAGATGCATATATATCAATCAATCAATTGATTGAACCAGTATGTACACCTGTATGAAGTGCATTGATTGATCCAGCATGTATACATGCATATATTACTGTGTTGGATTGATTGAGGCAGCATATATATGCATACAATGTTGGATCGATTGTCCCATCATGTATACATGCATATACAATGTTAGATTGATTGATCCTGCATGTAAACATGTTTATACTGAAGTGCATTGATTGATCCAGAATGTATACATGCATATATAACTGTATTGGATTGATTGACCCACCCTGTATACATGTATGTTGGATTGATTGATGCAGCATGTATACATGCATATACTGTGTTGGATTGATTGATCCAGCATGTATACATGCAGGTATACTGTTATAGATTGATTGACCCAGAGACAACCAAGTATATTTTTCTATTAATTAACTGCTAATAAATCATCCTTTTTCCTCCATCCAACACAGCCACATACATATAATCCATATATATGTATACATATGTATGTACATACATGTATAGATAGATTTATACATACACATCATAGTGAGTGAGTGAGATTGGTTGCTTTACGCCCTTAGCAACACATTTAATATGGTTATATCAAGGGCGGGAGAGCTGAGAGGGAGGCAGTTTATGAGACATACACATTATATTTATATACATATATTATATACATGTATACATGTACATGTATGTATGTTTGCATAGATATATAGATCTATGTGTATGCTTGTATGTATATATAAATTATACATGTATTATATTATATATGTATATATATGGATAATTACATACTTGTATGTGTATGCATGTATACGTCCACGACGAGAGAAATGGAGGGATTGAGAGAGAGAAAGTAAGGCAGAGAGGGAAGGGGGGGGGGGGGAGAGAGAGGGGAGATAGAGTGGGACAGACAAGATGAGACAGATGTAGATAGAAAGAGACAGAGAAATGACATAGAGACAATCGGTCTGCGCCTAAGGGTGACCGATCGTCGGTCACTGGTATCCACTTGTAAGATAATCGTGTACCAGGCATTTAAAAGCATAAATAATAACATACAATTTACACAATTTTAAATTGTATCTATTCGACTTTCCTAATTTTATATGATTATTGCGCAATTATTTGTACCTCTATTTCCAATCGTTGGATGAGGCAGTGAGCTATTCGCCGAAATAATGTCTAAAATTGTGTCCGAATACTTATGCTCATTAGTCAAAAACTACTTAAGCTTTTTACACAATTTAAATTGTATTAAATACCCCGACATATGTATTTGACTGTCCCAATACCATATGATTATTGAGCCATTAATTGTACCTCTATTTCCAATCGTTGGTAAAGTAGCTAAAATACTCTATAGGTTAAAATACTCTATTGGTTATAATGTATTCCTGTACTCCCATTGGTTATCCATCCAGACACACCTGGTATTGCATTGCATATATGCCTATGTTCGAGAATAAAGAATTACTTCTCAGATTACTCTGAATCTTATATAACTCTTCCAGCTTATTATTATTCATATCGGTAACCAGCTCTACCATTAGCTCCGAGAATCGCACATATTACATGGTGGACATAGAAGAATCTTTTGATAGCATATTGTCGCTATCATAATCAATTGAGACGTCCATATTGGTACAATAATTAGCCCTACCGCTTAGCATTTGTTTTGCTTGGAATTTTTTTTTGTTTTTTAAAAATCTTTATTTTCCCTTATCCTGCCATCTTGGCTGTTACAATTCTAATGTTGCTTTGTCGAAGTGCTGGCCTGACAATCTCTGAAATAATAATTTATTGTTAATCTTCATTTTCCTATCTGGTTTCTCAAATGAGGATGAAAGAATTTTTAAAATTTAAAACATTTTCCATAAACTACTCTTCCATACTACACTCTATGTATTATTCCCTTAGCGTTATTCGCTTATTCCGCCAGATGGCGACTTGGCATGGGAACTGCTCGTCTATCGTTCTACTGATAGGTATATGGGTTAGACACCAGGTGGCGCCTCTATACTGGACTCAGATAGATTCGACACATATTCATATTTATCCCAAGTACATGTCTCTTGGGATTGGCTCATTATACATAACTAACATTTGTATTTTATTTTAACATGTTAATCTGTTCGTCCAGGTCCACTTTTAATCTTTTCCATATAGCTTTCTCTTCTTTGCTAGATGGTTTTAAACACTGTGAGAAGATATTTGTTGCACATCTCGATCTTAAATCATACAGTAACATTATATTTGTCAATACTCCTTTACCAAATAATTTTTGTCTATACACAAAGGCTTTTGTCTGTAATATTAACCAATTGATAACTTTCGTATTCAGATTTGTCACTGGTAGACCGAGAATAATTTCCACCGGGTTTATTTGTACGTTTGCTTTCATATGAAATATGTTTTCTTTTCTGAAATCACTGTTTAGATGTCCACTCTCATAAATCCATCTTAGTAAAAATCTCCAAATGTTTTTGGTATTTCTACATTCAATGAGGAAATGTAATAAATCATCACTCTTGGTACAATAATCACATTTTGTGTTGCTTTTGATATCTTTCTCCTTTAGATATTTATTGCAAGGTAGAGTTTTGTGCAAAATTTTATATTGCATTACTTGGAGTCTAGTCTCAGAGGTAACCTTATATGGAAGGCAGAAAAACATCTTCCAATCTATTTTCTCAAACTGACCATCATTCAATTTAAGGATATTTTGCCATTTATCGAGTTTTTCTCTGGTTACTTTTTTGTTTATAATTAATCTCTGATAGATATCCTTTGCTGAGCACTCAATAAGATTTATGCATTTATCACCTATGTAGAAATCCTCAGAATGTTTTCCTACCGTACACCCACTTCTTTTTACAACATTTAACCATTTTTTTGGAATTGCCAAAGCGATCTCTTGCCTATGATAGTAGGATGGTCTGAAGTGATAGGATAATACGATATCTTTGTATGTCATAATATTTCCATTCTCATATAGGATATCTCCTATTGATGTTATACCAGCTTCTTCCCAATCGGGTCTATAGATCATTTTCTTTTTATGGGTAATATACCTATTATACCATAATCGTTCTTTCTTGATCTGGTTCGCCTCTTGAGGCTCATGTTTAGTATATACCCTGTTCCAGATTTTAAATAGGTCTTTGTAGAATTCATTTAAAAATCTACTTGGACTGCTTCTCGCTAAAAAAACATGGTCTAAAGTTTTACCCTCGAAATGTTCAAGGGGTTTCCACCATTTTTGTTCCCCATTGCTTAGGAATCTCTTCACCCACATGATTTTGTTTGTCGTATTGATCTCTTCGATCAACCTTAACCCCAAACCACCATTCTCAATTTTTTGTGACAAGAAACCAACACTGATCGGCCTACCTGGGCCTTTATACACAAAATCAAGCATAATTTTGTTGATTTTCTTCATATATCCTCTGCATTCCGATAAGCAATATCTTGTTTGTAATAATTTTGTTGTCTGAGACCACCACTAGTAAGGGCCACCTGCGTGTCTTCAACGCAAAGGTGCTTTGTTACCCTTACGTATCATAATTGTAATGTCCGGCAGGACTTGAAATCCTCCCTAAGCAGGGAGCTTAGATCCGCCGACATAGTCATCCTGACTAAATAAAAGTCTCAACAACAACAACAACAACAAGGAGTCATCGAATGATATGCAAGACATAGTATGTTGAAAAATAGGTAGTAGGAAAACATTACATATTAATATACGCCCTTTCAAGGTAAGGAATCTGTTTCCCCAGTCATTGACTACATTATTAACTTTGCATATTAATTCTTCACTGTTGATCTTATATAGCAATTTTTCATTTCTTGGGCAAACTAAGGTAATTCCAAGAATTTTCATTTGGTTCACCCATTCGATTTGACATAAAGACTCATGTGAAATGAATATACCACCAACATTAAAGCCCTTAGACTTTGCTTCGTTAAGCTTGAGTCCAGAAGCTTCAGTGAACTTTTTTATAATCTTAATGGCATTCACCAGTGAATTTTCATCTTTTACTGTTAAAGTCAAGTCATCCGCGAATTGAGTGATCTTAGCCTCTACATCCGCTGTTTTTATACCTGTTATATTCTCGGATTTCCTTATCTGAGATGCTAGTTTTTCTATTACAATAGTGAACAAGACAGATGATAGGGGGTCCCCTTGCTTCATGCCTTTTTGTACACTAAACCATCTGGATGATCTACCATTGTTGGTAAATACCGCTTTAGAGTCAAACAATAAGGTTTCTATCCAACTAATAAAGACATCTTTTATCCCATGAGCTTCCAAAGCCTTCCTCAAGAAAGGCCACTCTATGGAATCATATGCCTTAGAGAAATCCAATGACACGACAATACCTTGCTCCCCCGAATGCTCCAGTAAGGAGATAATATCATCCAATTTTCTCACTGCAGATCCTATAAATCAGTTTTTTACGAATCCAAACTGGTCTCCGTCTATTATTTGAGGTAAAAATTCTGAAAGTCTTGAAGCTAAAATCTTTGATATAATTTTGTAGTCGACATTAAGTAAAGTAATCGGTCGCCAGTTTTTTATTAGACTTGGATCGTTATCTTTTTTAGGGATAACCGATACAATTCCTCTTTTCTGATTCTCTGTCATTTGACCATCCGCAAGGCATTGCCGCATCATTGGAATAAAGAAGATCTTCAATTTTTCCCAAAAATGTTGGTAAAACTCCACATTAAAACCATCGCATCCAGGCGATTTGTTTTTCTTCATAGCACATATAATATTTTTTACTTCTTCTTCAGATATTTCTCTGGTGATAAAATCGTTTTCAATTTCATCAAGCTTACTACTCTGAGATTGATTCGTGAAAACATCTGTTGCTATAGGGCAGCTATACCCTTTTTTATACAATTTGGAGTAAAAGGTTTCTCCTTCATTGAGAATTTCTGAGGGATTATTAGTTAATTTCCCATTGACATTCAATAAGCTGATAACCTTGCTCTCTGCTCTGAATTTTTCTAAAGAACAAAAGTATTTTGAGCACTTTTCGCCATCAATGCTCCACTTAGCCCTTGATCGGATAAGGGCACCCTCGGCCCGTTTGAGATCCGATTCTTTTATATTTTGCATCAAAACATTTCTTTCGGTTATTTCTTCTATCCTTAATCTTTTCTTACTAGAGAGAACTTGCAACCTTTCGTTCCATTTTTTCTCTTTGACATTTCTTTGCCTAGTATTTTGGCCAGCTATTTTTATAGCCACTTGTCTGATTTGTAACTTAAGGAATTCCCATCTCATTTTATGGGTTAGATCAATATTTTTTACTTCTTCACATATATTCTCTACTTCATTGTTAAACCTTTCGTCTCTTAACAACATTGTGTTTAATTTCCAATAACCTTTACCTCTAGTGACTCTGTCAGTTTGTAATTCTAGTCTCACCTCCTTATGGTCGGAATGAGAGTTATATCTCACCTCAGTAGCTATAACTTTACTAACAATGTTATTGGACACAAAAATATAGTCGATTCTAGATTCTTGGTCCTTCCTAAACCATGTAAAAGTTGGATTACCCTTGCTCTTAGCTCTGACAATATCATTCAACTGCATTTTGTCTATGCACAGATTCAAGGCAGAGGAGGCTTGAGATACAGGTCTATAATATAGGTCAGCATTAAAGTCACCTGCAATAATCAACTTATCACACTTGACATTTTCTACCATTTCTTCGATACTCTTAAGATTTTCATCTTGTTCTTTACTTTTATCAGCCGTTGGGGCATACACATTAATTAGCTAAATCTTAGCAAGAGATGCAGCCTAGAAGATGAGTTCAAAAAAATCAATATATTACCAAACGAATCGAGAAGAAGAGTTCATATATTAGAGTGTGCTCACTATCTCGCCACCAATAAAGAAAATCTAGACCTCAGATCTCTCCCCACAAGAAGCCATGCTGAGAGTAGGAGGAATTTGAGATTAACACATCCCAACTCGGCCTTATATCAAAATTGCTTTCTTTACAAAGCCCGAACAGCCTGGAATAAACTTAACAAAAATGAACAAAACCTTGAACTTAGAAAGGAATTTCGGAAAAGCATTCAAAAATTAATTAATGTGTGAGTAGTCAAGTGCAGCCCTGAGCTGAAACCTCCTTCTCACTTCTACCCTGAACCTGTATACCACTGTTTAACATTTCTCTCATCCTATGTATCTCGAGATTACATTGTACAAGTATTACCTATTGACATATTATTCTTCACTGTTTATTGAGTTCGACTGAATTGTTGATATCACTCTAATTGATCAAGGTGTTCTCCGCGATCGACCTTTTTTGAAATAATGTCTGTTATTTCATTCTCAGTATGTATATCGATCAAGAAATCTAGGTGTATTCCTCGATTTAAGATTACATTGTACAAGTACTAACTATTGACATATTGTTCATCACTGTTTATTGAGTTCGACTGAATTGTTGATATCACTCTAATTGATCAAGGTGTTCTCCGCGATCGACCTTTTTTGAAATAATGTCTTTTATTTCATTCTCAGTATGTATATCGATCAAGAAATCTAGGTGTATTCCTCGATTTAAGACCAAGAAATAGTGTCTCCTGTTTCTGTTGTTTTGTAAAGATATGTTGCTTTGCCTTGTCAAAGAAATAATGTTTTTTATTTCTCTCGCCGTTGAATACATATTATCTTAGTCTACCAAACCCTGGTTCAATTCAACCATGGCTAGTCGACCTGTAATTATAGTCATATATCTTCTGCCTGTTTCAGTAATACAGAAACTAAATGTAGCATTTTATTGTATTTTAACTTGTCATTTCATTTTCTCTATATTGCCTCTAATTGTAATTAGTCCTCCAAATTCGGGTAACCGCCGGAAGAAATGGTACCAAGACGTATCATAGGCATGTCGACCTATTCATCATCTTTATATTACTGTACCCCTTGTCGTACCTATCTGATGAATAAAAAACATCTTATCTTATCTTATCTTATCTTATACATATATCAGAATTATCAACCTGTAATTTAACATATTGAAATCTTCCGTTCTTATCTTCACCATGATTTTGTATTGAGCTTTTTAAATCTTTCGAAATTAAAAACATGACACCCTTAGAGGCAGAAGAGCCATGGGAGAAGAAGGATTCTCCCCTCCATTGCATCCTCCAGATCTTTTCTGTCTTCTCGGTGGAATGGGTTTCTTGTAAAGCTATGATCGTATTCTGTTCATCTTTGAATTGTTCAAAAATAGCTTTTCGTTTAGTCGAATTGTTCAGTCTGTTTATATTTAATGAAATTATTTTTAATGGGATTGTTGGATCATTTTCCCACGTCTGCTCCATTGGTGATTATAATTGTCTATGTATAATCTTCCATCGATTAAGGCTAGATTACCCATCTCTGCCTTCTTCTTCATCATCGAATCCTTGTTCCATGTCTGATGTTTCATCATTTGGAACCTCTTCCTCTTCGTCGTCTTCCTCTTCTTCACTTTCCTCTTGTTTAGCTCTGGATTTCTCTTGTCTGATTAGAGTTGCTCTAACCGCCATCCAGCATTTTCCCAATACGTTGCCTTGGGATGGCCACTGTGAATAATCCAACACCTCTGGGTGTTTTAGACCCTTCCCTATTCCCCAGTCCTTATTTGACGGTGAGGCTTCTCCTATTTTCCTGTTCCCAGTCATCATAAGATAGTCTCTAACCTCGTCATGGGCCCTTACTTTAGCTCTCAATGCTCTTTTGATTATTTCCTCCCTCTGTTGTATCCATTGGTCGTGGTTTCTATGGATTTGCGACATATATTTCTTGCACTGTGCTGGGTCCTGGGTGTTTAGAGCCAGGGTAGGTTTTTCTGGATCGTCGCCGATTTTAGCCCTATGATATAGGAGGTATTGCTCTACAATTTCATACCTGTTTTGATCAAGGATGAAGGGGGCCCTGAAGTGGTTTGACAAAGGGTTCTGTGCTGTAAAGAAGACAGTTGCCTCCTCATTTTGTCTTTTGGATAGCTGTGAAAGAAGTAATTCTGTGGGGACACCTGCGAGCTGATTGTGTCTGAACCTGGTTCCATTTATATAGATGTTTCCTCCGATGATTTTGGTCTTATAATGCATTTTCTCTGCTGCTTCAGCAATCATTTTTACCTTAGCTTTTCGTTGCCTAAGTACTAGAGGCGTATCCCTGATTAAGCCTAGCCCTTTTGGCTCCCCTGGCTTATACTTTGGCAGTTTAAATCTGGCTTTCCATACGGTTTCCTTGGTTTCTACCGTATTGAACTCAACCTTTACTGGTCCATCTGCTTGCCAGCTGACTCTAAAGGTTCTCTTAGTTTTGATGTCCTAAAGGTCCAGGTTATCCTTGAAGAAGCTTTGCACCTTTTCGTCTAGTTCTTCTTCATCTTCTATCTCCCCTTCTCCTGATTTTAGGCCGAGGATAAGAAGATTTTTTTCTAATTTTTTTGTTTCTTCCTTAATAAACTCATCGTCAGCTTTCTGTTCCTCACGTGCATTTCTCTGGAAATCAGTATCTCTTGTGGTATTAATTACTCTTTCATCTCGTCCTCTTGTATGTGCACTCTCCTTCTGAGGTCATCTCTTTCTTTATCTCTGATGATGTTTTCCTCGTGGTTGGTTTCCCAATTTTTTTCTACCTTATCAATTCTTGATTTCATGCCTTCGAGCTGGTTTAAGCCTTCAAACAATGCTTCGAAATTCTTTTGAGTTGCTTTATTTCTTTCTTCAGTCTCTTTAGCCAGAGCCTGAGCATCCTCCTTCTGACCTTTGGCCATCTTCTGTACTAGCAACGCTAGGTTGACTTCTTTCGACTCAATCTTTAGAATTTCATTCTGCTCAGGTTTGTTTTCATTCTTTCCTGATGAGTTGGCTATCATACCTTTAGGTCTTGTTTTAGGCCTATTGTTAACTGTTTCCTTCGTCATACCTTTATTTTTATCAGAGATACCCTTCTGCAGTTTACTAGGGGAATTTACAGTGTCACAAGGGTCGTCCGTTAGTCTCTTACGTTTCTCGCCAGCGATGTCTACTTCGCTCATGGCCTTGGCGGCAAACCAGCATTGCAACGGGTATAGGACGGCTCAGTACCGTACTAACACAATGATATTTTGTTGTTTTGGTTCAGATTCCAAGATGGCGGAAGATACTTCTGGTTTCTTCGATTCAAGCTTTTGTGCTTTGAGAAAAGTCTTCACTTTGTTAATTTAACGGTTTGATTTAGCTAAGAAGTCATTTGTTGTCATTTCATATATGGTTAACACAAGAATTTGGTTTGAATAAAGCAGGTACCACCTTGTTTGTTTAGATACAGCTTTTTCAATGTCTACCTTCGACGGTTGGAGGTTGTCGGTAAGATGGCGGCGGTGTTGCCGCTTGGTATTGGCGGGTGCTAAACTGGGCCAGCGCCCTGTCGATCATGTATTCTTTTAACTATTTTACCTAATGTTTGATACTTCCTACCATGGGAAAATATCCTGTTATATGTTCAAAGTCACTTTCTTGATGGGTGATTGTGTAAAAAACTGGTATTTTACTCGTTCACTGTCGATATTTTATTACTCCACAGTTAAGCTTGGGTTCCTCCAGGCGCCATTTTTATTCACACGTGGTTGGGTAGGGAACAGCAATTTATCCTTTCCAGATTATTCCAATATTCATTTAGACTGCTTGGCCTGGTACATATATGTTTTCCTCGTATATGAGAGTCACAATGTCATTTGTATGAATTTAAATGAGCTGCTAGGAGCTTCTCCAAGTATCGGTGATGAGCGACAATAGGTACGCGGTTGCCAAAATGGCGGTTGGGACCTACTGGTTCAATCGATTGGTAATATTGTCCAGATATTCATGAAAGTCTTGATTATCGTCACTTTTAAACACATCCAATGGTTTCTTTGCCTGTTTACACAGCTTTATGTTCACTTTAGGTGAACTGCTCTTTTCCGCCTTGCTGAAAAAAAGAAGAATTTGGAGGAGCTAAGCGCTCCACGTTTCTCTCTCTATCAGGGTAAAATCGTCTTGAATTTTTGAGAATATAGCAACAATTTGTCCCTTATCGATTCTGTATGGGGAAGAAGAAGTATTTAACAATACAACTGGACAAGAAGTCGCCAAGTGGCCATGCCATGCATAAAACACCTCAGCTCGGCAATTCGACCCAAGCTCATTGGGCCCACACTATTGGGGAAATCTGCAAATAATTTCCAAAAATCCCTACGTTCCCATATGTACACACACTTCAAACCTGTCCCAGTCTCAAGCTTATTGATTTTAAGAGACATTTCACCGAAAAATTTAAGGTCTTACTCGTATAATTACGCAGTTCCAGCATTACATGCTTACGCCTATCCCTATGCATAAGGATAGGATCAAAATCCGACATCGGTGGCTTGACTATCGTTGAGCTTCGTCTAACACGAGGCCCGGGTAATGACGTCATAGTCACGGGGATTCCCCACCGGAACCCTACCCAGAACGAGGCCCATGTAATGACGTCATAGCAGCAGGGAATCCACATCGCCGTATCATGTGTGTACATGATCGGCGATGGGGTCCACAAGATTAAAGCTAAAAAACGAAACGATTTAGATGCATCGGGAGACGCCATAGGAGGGAGGGAAGCAGGTAGGGTCTTGATAGTGTTGGGCAGGATGGTGGGGCTACAAAAACACTCCATTCTATGTTTAGTAAAGCAAATAACCCAAGACTTCTCCTGTTGTGACGATATCCTGGTGCCACATACCATCTAGACCAATCGGCGAAATGGCATAATTTAAATTATGCACTGCATAACAACATAAACTAGCAAATTCGCCTCTCCCGTACGGGGGATACTATAGGGGACAGATCTGGTGAGATTTAAAAAAAACCCTATGTTTCCCATTGCCCAACACCCAAAACTTAGCTGAGTGCCTAAGTCAGACACTTAGGGAGAGATTTGACCAAGATTTTTTAGCTCTTACTGGTATAATTACTGCATAACAGACCTCTCGCCTTGACGCCTCTAGGGCTCTATAGATCGGTGTTCCGATGCCATTGCTCCATGCTCGATCTGTCTCTCACGCTCGTTACACCTTGTGGCAATGTGGTAAACTGAGAGGAATGGTTTCTCATCCTCCCACTACTCACGAGGTAGCGTCACCAGCAGCACCAGCCAAAACAAACCTCTGGACTGGCCTCCATTAGCCATCGGCGATGGAGGCCAGATGGATTAAAGCTAAAAAACGATAGGCCTATTATTTTCATGCGTCTGGAGACGCCAATGGGAGAGGGAAGCAGGTAGGGTGTTGACAGTGTTGTGGGCGGGATGGTGGACAATAACAGTCCATTCGATGTTTAGTAAAGTAAATAAATAGCCCAAGACTTCCATAGGCCTACGGCTACACTGGTGCCATTATACTCTCCAGATGTCTATTACGTTCGCTGGGTCGAACCACGCTTCTCTGTACTAATAAGAAGGGGACCTCAACACGTCTAGCATTCCTTCTGTTTCGATATCATAATAACGAAGTAATCTTTCCTGTTAAAGTGAATTCAGATTGTGGCGGAATTGTTATGCATCTGGAAAGCAGGACCCATACATAAAAAAACGGAATTAATTGACGCGCCGTCGCCGAATATAAAAAAGCCGCCGAAAAAATATGGAAAGCGGGACCCATAAATATCAATTTTTCGGCCGAAAAAAAAATTCGCCCACACTTTACTATAGTGAAAAAAATATTTCGCTACTATTTTCGGGCAAAAAAAAATCGGCCGACAAAAGTAACCGAAATTAAATTTTATTTTTCGCCGAAAAAAAATTTATTTCGTCCGTTTTTACTCTTATGTCGGCCGAAAAAATAATTTAGGCGGGGCTTGGTAAAAAAAAATTGGCCGAAGAAATAAATTTTTCGGCTGATTTCTTTTTCGGTCCATTTATATAAGAGAGAGAGAGAAGGCGAAGGTACATTTCATTTATTACCTCAACATGTTTATTTCCGAAATAATGTCTAAAATTAAGTCTGAATACTTATGCTCATAAGTCAAAAACTATTTAAGCATTTTACACAATTTAAATTGTATTAACCCATTTAAACCGTGACTTTTTAAATGTATCTGATTATTCTGAAATTTTGGTAGAAAGGTACCAGAGGTCCTGTGAGTACATGGGGAAAATTTTGGAAATTTCTAAAAAAGGGTTGCTAAGATGCAGATTGGGTCGAAAATGACCCCTACAGGCATATATGGGGGTCAGGTGATAACATTTCTATTAATGTGGTTACTTAAGGGTAAAAACTGTGAATTTTGTTGCAGAAGCACCAAATTTGGTAAAAAGGTAGTTCTTTTGATTTCCTATTATTTTGGAAGAATCCACATTCTGAAATATGAAATCGGTTGCCATGGGAACCCATTTTAAGGTGGAAAATGGAGTTTTAGGCAAAATTGCCATGTAATTTGAACTAATAAACGTAAAAAGATAAGCAGATATTCATATGAAAGGTCTATTCATAGAGAATCTGATAATGTCTGTTTTCCAACTGTTTAATACATTGATATTGCTATGGCAACCATTTTAAGGTGAAAATGGGCTTTTTAAGGGAAAATGGCCAAATAATGGCCATATAATTTGCTCTATTGAACATACATTAGTAACCAGGACCTCATATAACAGTTTTTGTGATGCAGAATTATGTATCCCAGGGTTTTGCTAATTTTGTTACCATAGCAACCACATTTATCCTTAGATTCAACTGCTTTAGGCTTATCTAGCTTAATGATAATACAGGGGGATACAAGGAGTGGAGAGAAATCTTTGTCTAAAAGAAATATTCATTTCCATTTGAAAATGTAGTTAAAAGATGGATTTCATTTGTGTAGTGTTTTATATATAGTATCTGATTTCCATGGCAACCCACAAAAAACAGACCAAAATGTCAGAAAAACAGCATTTTAGTGTCCCATTTCGACACTTTGGTCAGGAATGGCACCAAACATGGGAATAATGATGGTACAGATTTTGTGGCAATTATATATTTGGCCATTTTCCCTTGAAAAGCCTATTTTCACCATGAAAAAGGTTGCCATGGCAATGAAAATAAGTAAAACGTTAACAAAATGGATAATTTTGAATTCTCTATCATTAGAGCTTTCATATGAATATTTTTATGAATTTTATGTTTATTAGTTGAAATTATATGGCTCTTTTCCCCCTAAAATGCTATTTTTCATCTTCAAATCAGTTACCATGGCAACAGTTTCTAATTTTAGAATGTGGAACCTTCCAATATGATAGATAATTTTAAAATCTACCTCTATACCAAATTTGATGCCTTTGTACACAAATTCACATTTCTTTTCTTGGTCAATGCCATGAATGTATGGACTACCAGTACCCAATGTATGGACTACCCAAACTGTTTTATACCCCTAGTGCTAAGTTCTGCATCCAACAACAATATGTAAATTGATCACAATCAAAGGTGGTTACCATGCTAAAATTCTATACAAAGTTATCATGAAATAGAACATAATATTATTTCATTGGTTTGGCCTCCAAAATTAGAGAACGCTACTGATTTTCAGGGATTTCTGCAATGAATGATTTACAACTTTAATGGCTAAACTCCAACATTTAGGGCAATTCTGATAATAATTTGGTTGCTATGGCGACTAAAGCATTCAAAACCATGGTAATCATACACCACATGATTCGGCATCAAAAGACCTTTCATATGAGGCCCTGCTTACTGATGTATGTCCAATAAAACAAATGTTATGGCCAATTTTTGGCCATTTTCCCATAAAAAGCCAATTTTAACTGTATTTAAACCAATATTTACAGATTCTCCTTTAATAGAGCTTTCTTATGAATATCTACTCATCCATCTACATTGATTAGTTCAAATTATATGGCTCCTTTAAAAAAATATGTTATATTTCAATTTAAATCAGTTGCTATGGCAACCGATTTCATTTTTCAAAATGTAGACCCTTCCAAAATGAGACAGAAAAAAAAGATCTACCTCGGTTACAAATTTGGTGATTTTTTCACAAAATTTGCATTGACTAACCCTAATATTAGCTGCTCAGTCATGGTCAGTAATATTGAGATTTTTTTACCCCATATATGCCCAGAGGGGTCGTTTTTGACCCAACCTTAAACAAACTTAATTATTTCTGATTCAAATTTTGATAATTCTAGTTTATGTGTGAAAATGGATGTCTGAGGTATTGGGTAGTCCATTCTATGTATGTTTTTTCTAAAATTACCTAGTATAATGCAATATTTAATCATCTTTAATCATCTTTTCTGCTTAGACATCTTTCTTTTGCAGTAAGCAGACAGCAGTGATGGTCACGTGACCTAAAATAGCCCGTTGTCAATGGCAACACTAGTTATACAATGTAGAGGGGCTAAACTTCTCACACATCTCATAACCATTACATATTTTATTTTATTTCAATATAATAATGCTCATGAAAAAAGCATCTTACATGGGTCGAAAACGACCCCTATAGGCATATATGGGTTAAATACCCCAACATATTTACTCGACTGCCCTAACATTATGCTTGTTGAGTTATTATTTGTACCTCTATTTGCAATCGTTGGTAAAGTAGCTATAAAATATACTCTATAGGATGAGATATTCGCCGAAATAATGTCTACAATTATATCCAAATACTTATGCTTATTACTCAAAAACTATTTAAGCCTTTTACACAATTTAAATTGTATTAAATACCCCAACATATTTATTCGACTTTCCTAATATCTTATGATTATTTGGCAATTATTTGTATGTGTAGTGAACCAGCAGCTTCCCTGGTTGATGTACCACCAATTGCCACCACTACCCCATAGAGGGAGCCACCACAGCAAGCAGAGGGACTACCACAGCAAGCAGAGGGATGCTTCACCCAAGTTCCACTAGGGTGGCGCCACCATTCAACACAAACCTATATTCCAGTCAGCTGTCATAGAACCCAGGCTTAACAGTGATATGACTGCTATACTATCAGTCAGGTAGAGTAGAGGTATGTTCAGGCGAAGCCAGGCTAGAGGATAGCCTATATGAATATTAATAATAATAATAATACGTAACAGCGTAGTCCCGTTTCTAGACTAATGAATCTCATTTATTCAGCTTAATTTATACAGCTGGTCAGTTGACCATGAAGCCCATTGCGCATGCGCATTAATTACATATTCCTCCAATCGGAAGGAATCATGTGATACATATTTACATCTCTTGAGTAATCAGCCAATGACAGGCCTTAGCCAATCACCTTGCAGGTGCCTCATTAAGGCAACCAATCAGGTGGTGTTAGTTGGTTCACTGTCCGTGACCTGAGGGGGTGGATCAGTGGTGACGTCACACCAGTCTGACCCCTGGCTCCCCCTTGTGTGTAGGTGCGATATTACCATACATATATTATGAGTAATGATGCATAATAGAGAGATGGGTAATTAATGCCATTGATTAATGTTGCACAATGTTAGGCAATAAATGTATATAAGATCAAATGAGACTTGAGTAATGTTATACAATATTATGTAATCATATGTAATCAAAAAGGTGTGATTTGTGGTCGTGACAACAGTACTAGTAGAGACACCGTTTTACACAGACCTCATTTGCAATCGTTGGTAAAGTAGCCAAATATACTCTATAGGATGAGCTCATTTTCCTGTAACACATCACATATGATTTTATCTTAATATATTTTGAATATATCTATACACGCACAAGTATACATACATATATACGTGTATATACATGCCAAGAGGAAGACAGTGACAGCCATGGATGTTGTCTATGCCCTCAAGCGTCAAGGTCCTACCCTGTACTGTTAAGGGACCCCACATTTTCACAAGAGTCTTTGTCCTTATTTCCATTTAAACTGCCTGGAAATCACTATTTATATGCAATATATCAATAATTCGGATCAAAGATGATGATAAAAATAGGCAAAGATAATGGAGTGATGATGCAGAAGAACAGATGTTGATGGAGAGAGAAGATGATGAGAATCGCCCACCACCCAACCACTCACCCCCTAGTAGTATAGGGAGCAGGGGGTAGCGGCCAGGGGCATTGACCAACATGGAGAGAGACACAGAGACAGAGACAGACAGAAACAGAGACTTGTTATGTATGTGTATATGTATATATATGTGTATATGTATAACGTATGTTTTGTATACTGTATACATGTATGTATACTATATGTTAAGTATATGGTATGTGGTATGTATATATATGGTATGCGGTATGTATAAGCCATTAATGTATGTATGTATGGTATGTATATGTGGTATGCATATATATGGTATGTATATATATGGTATGTATATATGGTATGTATATATGGTATGTATATATGGTATGTATATATATGGTATGTGTATATATGGTATGTGTATATATGGTATGTGTATATATGGTATGTATATATGGTATGTATATATGGTATGTATATGGTATGTATATGGTATGTATCTGGTATGTATCTGGTATGTGTATATGGTATGTGTAGATGGTATATGGGTGGGGCTCCCGAAAATGTCCATTTTGCAAAAATCACCAATTTAATTCCATAATTCATTCGGATTTCATCCCACACTACTGATTTTTCAGTATTTTGTACCTTCCCAAGTGTATTATAGGGGCATATTGAGAAATATATACAAAAATTCCTTTTTATGCAAAAAAAATCATATTTTTATGTTAGAAAATGTCCCTAAATGCATGTCCCTGGTGTAAATTCTTTTTTGTTTCAATGAAAAGTTATATAAAACGTATTAATTTGTTATTTGTCTTTAATTCTTCATAAAGCACATTTTAAAACCTCCTTCTGAATTTATTTTTTAATTTAATTTTGTTTCATTTATTTTATTATTTTCTGTCTTTTCATTCACAACTCTCCAAAATAGCTTATGAAGATTATTGATAAAATGATAAAATCCACAATAAAGGTTCTACCTAGAAAATATTTTGCTTTTGGTCTCTTGTTATTGATATAGTCCCATATCACATTAAACTTTGAATTCATATTTTTTTTTCCAATTTTGACCATACTTATGTTTCCATGAAGTTGAGACATAGAAATTCTGAGTTTGACAGCCTTTTCTTCTCACAGTGATAAAGTGCATTTTTATTCAAATATTCATGAAAATACAGTTGTGATTATGCACATTTCTTTGATATTTACCCATCTTATATGTTGACTTTGAATATATTAGCAGAAAACCCACCTTCTGTGTATGTGTTGTGTTCGGGGAGAGGGGTGTTGTGTTCGGGGAAACAGAGATTATGACCAAAATATAATGAAATTAAAAAGTAATGCAAAAATCGACAAAACCCTTCATTTATGAATGCAATTTTCTATATAACCCCTTGGTTATATTTCCATTGACTGCCTATCTTCCCTTAGAAAAAGGGGTTGTTGTGTTCGGGGAAGGGGTGGGGTGTTGTGTTCGGGGGCAGGGGTGTTGTGTTCGGGTACAAATATTCTATGATGAAAAAATGATAAAATTGAAAACTAAAGTATTCTATTCAATTGTGTATGCAATTCTGAACATAAATAATTGGTTATATTCCAAATGACTACTTTCTTTCCCTTAAATTAAGGGGGTGTTGTGTTCGGGGACAGGGTGGGGTGTTGTGTTCGGGGACAGGGGTGGGGTGTTGTGTTCGGGGACAGGGGTGTCATGTTTGGATACAAATGTGCTATGATGAAAAAATGATAAAATTGAAAACTAAAGTATTCGATTTGATTGTGTATATAATTCTGAACATAAATATTTGGTTATATTCCAAATGACTACTTTCTTTCCCTTAAACTAAGGGGGTGTTGTGTTCGGGGACAGGGTGGGGTGTTGTGTTCGGGGACAGGGGTGTTGTGTTCGGGTACAAATATGCTATGACCAAAAAATGATAAAATTGAATGATAATGAAAAAATAAACTATTCTAATCATTTCTCTCTGTAATTCTGCACATAAATCTTTCGTTATATTCCCATTTACTGCTTGGCTTTTACCTTATAAATGGGGTGTTGTGTTCGGGGACAGGGGCCTTTAAACAGCATGAGTAAATTGGTAATTAAAGTGAAAATATGAATAATAGAATCAAAATTAATCCGAAATAAGACACCCCTATGGGTATCAGATGAATACAGACATAGATAATGGCAATATAATAGGTATTTACAGGTATTTTTGCAATATTTGTGTGTCTGTTGTGTTCGGGGACAACCCAGAAAATACAATATTTATCATAAAATAGTAAAAAAATATAAATATAGGCCTGAGTTTTATCAAGTTAAATCGATATATCTAGTTTGAAAGCAGAAATAAAAGTTAAATTCCATAAAAAAATTACATGTGTTGTGTTCGGGGACTAGAATAGCATAGACTTCTTCCTTGGGCCAATAAATTCATGCTTTTTAAGGAGATAATTATAAAATAGGCAGAAATGGGGAGAAAACCCCTCAAAATTCTGAGTTATACCTTAAAAAAGCAGAAAACATGAGATATTTAATTTTACATTGGTTAGCAGGGAAAACTTTGGAATAGAATTGACAGTGAAGCAATAATGGTTGAAGGAACAGGAAATAGAAATGCATAAATACATGAAATATCATATGAAATATATATTTCTTCACTGAATACAATAACACTCGTCTAAGTCTAAGTGGATGAGGAGAAATTTCAACAATATAATGTTCTTTTCCTTTTTTATTCAAGTTTATTCATTTCCTCCCGAACACAACAGGTACTGTAGCCAAAAATGAACCCTATTAGTATAGGCTTTGTAGGAAATCAGAAATAGCTCAGAAAAATTTATAATTTTAGTATGTTTAAGCGTGTACCATTGGCTATGACCAGGAGAAGGCTCAGATAAATTAAAATAAAATAAAATTTTGACTTTATTTTTTTGAAAGTGGACATTTTCGGAACCCCGCCCATATGGTATGTATATATGGTGTGTATATACGGTATGTATGTATATATGGTATGTATGTATATGGTATGTATCTGGTATGTATATATGGTAGGTGTATATGGTATGTATATATGGTATGTATAAGGTATGTATATATGGTATGTATAAATGGTATGTATACTACATACAGTGCATGGTATGGATTTTGGTAGGTATACAATATACAATGTATATGGTATGTATATCGCTATGGTATGTGCATGTAGGTCCGTTTTTTAGGCATTTTATGCATGTAGAGCCACCGATTCCAGTCACCAAAATGTATTTCTTGGACCTTCTCTTATCTGTTCAGTGTTTGGTCGGCCATTTTTTCTAGGTTTTTCGCCTATGTATGTACCTACACATGTATGTGTATGGATTATATGTATGTGGCAATGTTGGATGCAGCAAAAGGGGTGATTTATTAGCATTACATTAATAGAGAAATATATTTGTTGAGAGAGATAGAGGGATTGAGAGAGAGAAAGTCAGGTGGAGAGGGAGAGGAGAGATAGAGGAGAGAGGAGAGATAGAGGGGGTAGATGAGAGGATAGATTAGCAATATAAAAGACATAGAGGAAAGAGACAGAGAGGGGAGACAGAGAGGGAGGGAGAGCAGAGACAAGGAGGAGAGGGAGAACGGAGAGGGAGAATGAAATCCTGTCCCATTTCTGTCCAAAATGGTGATTGACAATATTATAATAACTGACCATAAGAGTGTGTTATATGACTGTATCAAATATTTAGTGTGAATGTAGTATTTGCTCTTGACATGCATGTTAATACAAAACCAGTTCCAGTTTGTTATTGTTGATTTAATTTAACAAAAAGCAATTCTTCTAATACTTTCTTAATTCCAATTACCTACTATTAATCCTGCTAGATCAGATTTCCCCCCAGTAGCACACAACATTTGGGGAACATTGGGATTGGGTTCCCTCTGTGTTAGTTTGTAGGAAACACATAGAAAACAAAAAACAAATGTTTTTTGCCAAACGTCCTAGGAGTGTTAGGATTTTATGTTCCTGGAATGTTTTTAGCTAACTATTAGCTAGCTCTTGTACGAATTATGTACCAAATCTGTACCAAATCATGTATTAAATATATCTCTATGCTTCTCATCCTATGGAGTACATTTAACTAGAAATAATTTCTGTGTCCGAAAAAATAATTTCCAAAAAAATAATTATTTTTCGGGGTTTCGGCCAAATTTTTTATATGTATGGGTCCCGCTTTCCATAAAAAAATTGTCTCTGTCCGAAATTATTCCAGAAGAAGCCGCCGAAAAAATATTTTTGCGGCCGATAAAAATAACCGAAATATAAATAGCGCCATAGGTAAAGCATAGGAGAACTAATTTTACCGCCGCGGTTTTTTTATGTATGGGTCCCGCTTTCCATAGTAATGGCATATACTTCCGAAGTTAAAATATCCGGAGCCGAAATATCCGAAGTAATGCCGTATTTTAACCGAATTAAAGAAGCCGAATAATATAAAATTCTGAGTTTATGCCGAGTTGATCTGGTTTAATTGATGGGCCAAATCAAAATTACCCGAAGTTATTACTTTACGGTTCGATTTGGTTCGGATATCGGAAATTTCGCGAGGTTATAAAGATCGGTGATTTGGGGAAAATACCGAACTGAGGCCGAAATGAGGCCGCACAAAAGAAAATATTTCAGAATTTTTTTGTTTTTCGGTCAGAGTTGTTTGCTATGATATTAGATGGGGTAGTGTAATATATGGAAAGCCATTTATGTACATATCGCAAATCCGTAAAAAAGGACTAGCAGAAATCCTGTTCAGCATTATACAGCTCCAGTTCAGAGGTACACAGGGCCGGAGTAGGAGCCCAGTGCGGCCGGGTTAGGCTTCTGCCCTGCTGATCAGCAACAGGTCTCTAGTCTCAGATGCGGGATAGGAGCTGGTCTGCAATACTCATTCCTGAATAGCCTTTTTTTACGAATAACACATTTAGTAATGTCAGGCCTATGTTATTTAAACAAAATCCTAGATTTATAATATCATTGCTTTCCCACAAAACCGTCCATAGCACTATGCAGAGTAGTGCGGAATAGCGCGGAATGGGGCGGAACGGCATGCTGATCAGGAATACAGAAGGAAGAATAGCCATAGAAAAAGCATGCGGACTAGGAATTTTATTTCCTGTTTAGCTGCGGGATAGCCTCCAAGTCCTCCATTGTGTAATTATTCCTTTGCATGTCTTTTTTGAAATGTTTAGTATTGTCCTTGATGTGAACTGTATAAAGTGTAGGCCTAATGATCCTAGTTATAACTTACGAAAAATGTGTCATGACTTCATTATATCATGATCAGAATAAAAAAAATAACAAGAGAAGAGCAATGCATTTCTCGATGGTAAATTGCTCTGGTGAGAGGCGAAATTTTGTTGATAGATTGAATAAAGATCTTTTTGTTAAAAAGAAAAAGCCTTAAAATAATCCTGATCAGGAAATGCACAGGAGGAACAGGTGCAGGCTGGGGTATTTGAAAGCTTTACATGTCGTGGAATATCAATGAAATCATGGCTTGTTACGAAAATAACAAGAAATCTTTGCAATCTTCTATAACGTAAGGGGATAAGATTATTTCTTTGATGTAAATCAATATATTAACTCTATAAGCACATCTGTTAATCTTCACACCAATACCTACACATAGACAGTTTTTTTATAACTTATAACCTCTTCAACTCTTTCTGGCAACTGACATCCCCAAACTAAATAAATAAAATAAACTAAATAAACCCCCAAACTCTGGAACAGGCTATGTGTAAATTTTAAAAATCTAAGTCAACACATCACCAGGAATGTAATGTCTAATTCGCGCAAATCTTTTTAGATAAGAGAAAAGATTGTGTACAAACATTATTAAGAAGGGGGGCCATTTCTCTCTCCCTCTCTCTGTGTCTCTCTCATCTTTATCTGCAGCTTTCTCTTCCCCATCCTAGAATGTGACTTTTTGGAAGAATATAGGAAGAGTGCGGGTTGGGGCCTATCCCGCAGCTGAACAGGAATTAAAATTCCTAGTCCGCACGCTTTTTCTATGGCTATGCTTACTTATGTATTCCTGATCAGCATGCTAGTCTTCCCGTTTTAGAGTTATGGAGATATGTACATAAATGGCTTTCCCTAATATATACTCCTCAGGCTGAACAGGTGTAGAGTGGTGGTATCTGAAATTTGAAAGATTGCTGAACAGGAAAACGTACTGCGGAATGGCGCCCAACCCGGGGAGGAATAAGAGAAGCATGATGCTGTTCAGGAATTGGTCATGGCTGAACAGGAATTATGAAACTGGAAGACTAGTAAATTCCTAAAATGTAACTTTTTGGAAGAATAGGAAGAGTGCGGGTTGGGGCCTATCCCACAGCTGAACAGGAATTAAAATTCTTAGTCCGCAGGCTTTTTCTATGGCTATTCTTACTTCTGTATTCCTGATCAGCATGCTAGTCTTCCCGTTTTAGAGTTATGGGGATATGTACATAAATGGCTTTCCATAGTAATACGGGGTTCGGTAGCGGTTCGGAGTTCGGTTCGGTACGGTGCCAGGCATCTAATTTCGGCATCCGATGCGGATATTTGACATTGGATAGTGGGTAATTGGTCTTCCATAATATATAGCCTACAAAACAAATAGCTACAAATGATACAGTAATGTAACGCCGGAAAAGCCGGGTGCCTCTCTTCTTTAAACATTTAATTAGATCTAGTAATATTTAATGTAATTCAATTGGCCTTTTTGACATATGATATGGAATGACTTCGCAGCATTTTATATATAGATTTTCCTAATAATTTTTTGCCGATGCAATGTGTGCCTGGCACGACTTCCACGGCGGGGTGCCATGCATTGCCTGTCGCTATAACTTGTACGGCTAGCGGCATCTTGTGGGAAAGTCTAGAAGGGTATTCCTGCAGTCATACTGCTTCACAGTGCAACCATGTTGTTGACGTCCGCGATTGAGAGGATACGTTGATTATGTTTACGTTTTACGGGTCTGTAGACGGTCTGAACCATGACATGACTAGCAAACAACATGTCAGATAAAGGTAAGTCGCGCTATACAAAAATTACCCGGTCATATAGGTGGCTTCCGGATAAAATGTAGTGAGAATGATCGCACAAGATGGGAGCGGTTCCACATTGCACTATTCCCACCGACCACAACCCCCTCATTTCGTGGTAGCATTGCCTGCATGCCTATGCTAGTAGCCAAGCAGGGATTATTATTGTATTTCCCCGTGCTGCACACAGGTCGTTGTTTCAGGAACTCATAATCCCCCATACTGACTTTATACAGTCATAGTGTGAAGGTGATTGTAAGTATATAATTTATAACTCATCGCCTAATTTTGTACCTTTAGGATCTGCCCCCCCCCGCCCCCTCCAACGCCCACTTTCCCTTCTGCTGCATTGTCACAGGCTAGCACTGGGAATCATGCACTGTCCAGTATAAGGGTGTATTACAGCCATTTGGCCTACTGTGGACCTGGTCCTTGCCCTTGGCTTATAGGCATACTAATGCTATTATAAACCATCACGATACTTGTACTTTTAATAATTGATTAATTCCCCTAGGAGATTCCGGCGTATATCTCCAGATATATTATAGATCCCTCTAGAGTGCATCAGTTTCCCACCTGTCAAATTCTTGGAACATCACCAGATGGTTGCACTTTGCAATGGGATATCTGCATAATGTTAAGATTTTATGTGATAACTCAATTCACTTGCTGGCTATGGTTTATATATAAAAGTATGCTTTTCTGTGTAGGAAAATTGTTATCAAATGAGAAGATACTTGTCAAAACGGTATAATGTAAAACAACTCTTCGCATACCATTAATCTATTTTGCTCAACCTCTTCGGATGTTGGCCTATTTCTATTGCACCACATTCCCATTTCCGACTGCTATCATTATACATTTATAACTGATAAAGGGTGTCTATGATATGTAAATATCCCGGAAGTACCGCTTCCACTGACAGAGATGCCGGTAATGATAAGATGCTCCTTAATTTTATTGTGCTTTTTAATCAATCTTCTTTTATGTAATGATATTAAATATTGATGATAATGATAATAATTACATACTATAGTACGATATGGGCAAGGATCTAGGATCTCCCTGTCAAACCATTCAATATTTCTAGCCCATTTATATAACAGTCAACCAAAATTGATTTACCACTCTATAATCTATAAAAAAAAAACAACCATCGAATATGTCATCAACATATATATAGTCACCAACTCACACGCTGCAGATTCTTTAATTCTTATCGTATTCAAGTATTTGTTGCAAACTATGATTCTTTTGTCGATTTTAAATTGGAACGCCGGTATTCTTTTGTTCTTTGTGCATGTGTAAGGAATTGTGTACCATCCCGCTGCTTCAACTTTAGAGATATCAATTCCCTTTCTGTCGAAAATCACCCATTTACTGTTTCTGTCCCCACATATTAGCAGGACGCCCACGATCGCATTATACAACTCCTTTGACCTAGCACACATTAGTACGGAGTCCATTATAGGTGCAACTTGTTTTAGATATAATTTCAATTGGCATTTATTCATTTCCAAGCCCCTTTTCCTCCTGGCCATAGGATTTAATTATTTTGCAGATCTTACTTCAATATTGTCAGGACAGGAAACTATATGGCATTTGATTTTTACTGTCACGACTATAAATAGCTCATCTTTATTATTATGTAATCTTAGGTAATCTCAGGTAATCATATCATATCTCTTAAAAATTATAAACACGCACACATATATACTCCTCACGCAAATTCGCCGACTGGGTTACCAAAGGCTGGCCATGTGTTTAGTTGCCTATGGCTATTATATTCATGTAAACGAACCATTGCTGATATTCGTAAATGGCAGGCTATCACATCCCGTTATACTTTCCTCAAGGTGATTCCATATGATCCGCGTTCTGATGATGTAATAGGACCATAGTTACACATGCTTGCAATTGGAATGTCAAACATATGTCATTATGTGCGATCATAGGGGCAATTACACTCTCACGGCAATCCCATTATAAAGATTATATTTTTGTGATGTGCAGATATTACATGGATATTTTGAGTCTAAATTAGGAAGAAAGGAATATCGGTAAGGTGAATGTTAGTAAATAAGTTGGATAACATTAAATAAAAAAGGTTACAAATGAAAAAACAATCGGCTTTGGTTGTGCAATCGATATCGATCATCCCTTCACTCATTCCCATTATGCAATATCCCTGTCAGCAAGGGAGTTAAATTTGTTCGCATTGATTTTTCACTTTCTTGGTTTTTCCTGCATTATACGACTACCGAGTACATTCTTCCTTGGTGTTATAGCAACTACAGCCAACAGGTTTCCTTGTAAGATGACTTTGTGGATGGTATTTCTATAATACGTTCAGCTGACATGTGAGATACGTGGATAGTTACTTATACTATATACCTCCTATCATATGCCGCAGGCGCAGCTATACTGCTATCTGTTACTTATAATCCCTCGGGAATCCCGCACTTACCCTTTCTCGGAGTCGCATTATTATCACAAGCTAGATTTAATGGTGGACGCCCACGCGACCTGCGACAGTGTGGGTTCAGGAACTTGTTGCCAATGTGATTCTGTTTGTTTGCCGGTGCTTCTGGACTCAATAGAAGAATCACGCTTTATCCTTACCTCTCTCCTTATTGAACCATTGCTGTGACGAGGAACATTCATAAGAGCTCCACATATTATGATGCCTGAATTGTTCCTTTATTGCGTCTGTTCATGTTCGTGATCTACTACTTAGTCTTAGACATCACTTTATTGGATGGGTCATTAACTTCTGCTTGTAATATAATTCTATTATTTTCTATAATACTCATATTCTTTATTCTATAGTTAGTATTGTATTGCTTCCTGAATTGGGACCAATTCAAAACCCTCCCCCGAGGGCATTGTGACCCCATTGTAAATAAATCCTCCAAAGATGTGTCCACCTGCCGCCCCCTCCCACGCTCGCATCCTCACCTACCGTTCCTCCCACACAGACAGCAATAATAGGCGTTCTGTGGGAACTCCGAAGGAGTGGGAATATTTACTGAGAGACTTATACCCTGAAAAATTCGTATGGGTGCTTATTTACCCAGGTTTTTTGAACTGGTAGTACTAATAAAAGGATATTTTCCTTCTTCATACCTCATCACAGCAACGCGATTATATATAATCTCGTTGATCACAGTAATCTCGTTGATCACAGTAACGGTTTTAAAGTTAAAAGTCAAAAGGAATGCTAACTATTAATTCTAAATTCATACAGTAATTCTAAATCTGTCATGTCATGTATTTCATTAATAATATTCTACTGGTGAATTAGGAATAGCTTCACTCGACATTACGAGAGTATCAATAATGCATACAACTACATTCATGAATCGTATGAAGAAATTGAAATTCCATCGAAATAAAATCTGTTTAAAAAAATAATTCAGTCGGGGAGACAATATGCATCGCTGTTTATTTTAATAACATAAATGAATACATGTTCATTTCCATCTTATAGTGATACCTTTATGTTCAGTGCCTGCATAAATTATGTAATCATGCATGCATTCATGTACATATTATAAATGTGTGTGCATTCAAGTTTATATTAACCGGTATTCAGGTAAGCCCCCCCCCCCTGCCAAAAATATAGGTTCTCTCCAACCCAATACCTAGAAAAATCTTACCTACCCAAAGATGTCTTACCCTGCTTAAATATATAATGATTGTTTATCCCAAAAGTTAGTTAAAGAAGGAATACAAATGGATGAAATACACGCTAGGTGGCAGGCAATGCGTTTTTTCCTAGGTCTAATTTTCATGAAGAAAACTGTTTGTAACTTTGAATTGGCAATACTGTTCGGATTCGGTTCAAATTTTAAAATTGAGACAAAAACTGACCCCCTACCAAATAAATGGATAAAAAACGAAATAAAACGGGCTTTCAGTTTTTTAAATGTTTTTTTTTGTAATTAAATACCCCCACCTCTCCCACGATACACATAGTTTTAAGGTGGTCTGAACCGGTAACTCCCTTTTATATCATAATTATGTTTGGCCCCAGGTGCTGCGTTTCCAATATAATCGCCCTTGGTCTATAAGTAACTTTCGTTCCCCAGGTATCCAGATGGCCTGTTTACGTACTGATTAATTAGGTAGCTAGATGTTCCTATTAGGTTCATAGGGGGTCGAAGCCGAAATGGCTCACATGCATGTATATTTCCTAAATCTAGCTGAAATGTGAAATGTATCACCTTTTTCAGAAAGATAATTTACAAGGAAATCTTGTCTCCTCAGTTATTTATCAAAATATCATCCAAATCGCGGTTTCAAACTTAACGAAAATGTCAGCTCAGTCTAGGCTAAGATCAGATAAGAATCAATGGCATGTCAGTGATTGGACGTCTACTACGCTAATGAATTTCCTGGACCTGGGGTAGGCATCCTAATGCCATTTTAATGGTATTTTGCGGTTTGGAGCGAGAGGGGTTCCCTCAGTATGGAGGGACTCTCTCAACAGAGTCAACTCTGAGCCTAGACTAAACTTTAATTATTCGCCTATTTTCAATGTCTTCTTTTTAAAAAAAACCGTTTCTTTTCGTGGTCCCCAAGAATGTTCTTCACCACCATCAAGCCAATAGGTACGATTATCCTTCTTAAATTCAGGTTACAATATAGAACTTCTATTTGTACTTATGTTTATTTTAGCGTGAATTGGAATGCTCTAGGTCGACCTGATCCCAACATTTGTTGTAATGTTTTATTAAAATGTATTATAAACGTGGGAGCGCATTATATTATGCTAAACATGTTGGCTTCAGATTACCTATTTGCCACCTGTGTCCAACGGCCTAGACTTCCACTGTAGGACCTGTTGCTGCTTAAAAGGTTTAAATTACGGGACGACTTGCTATCATTTTCCCCAGACGTTGATATTGGATATATCCATTAGTTCGCGAGATGCAGTACTTATTCCCAGCCGCCTTGGCAGTTTCATAATTGTTTAACTTTTAGTTCTGGTATACTGGTCCCGAAACTATACTAAGGGATAGTTCCACTGCCTTGACGGGAATCGCCCAATCTGTACCTCTAATTTTCTGGGTCCTTTATCAGCAGTTCTTAGTTTTCTTTATTCATATGAGCATGCACGGAATGGATGCAGGTACCAGTACTGGCTCATAAGTGAGTCCCTTCCCTTGGAACCAAGGGAAGGGGACGCTCAGTCGTCATGCCTCGCCGCAGACTTGTCTCAAGTTACAGTGTGGACCGTTGTAACAACGTTATCAATGGAAACATAGTATAGACTTAGAAGGTTGGGGCTCTTTCCCTGGTTGCTGTGAGTAAAACGGGCCTTGTGTTTTGACTCGACAGGGCCTGTTAGAGTCATTAGATTGATATGCTCGGCTACAATTTCGTCTGCGCTCAATCTGTGAGCTTGGACTGGTACACTTGTACCAAGGATTCAGGCTTCCCACACATTTATTGTCCCCTCAGTGACTCCTGAATGCTAGGCTACCATAGGATTAGTCGGTATTTCGAGGCATTAGATGGATTTGGCAGTCCGAGGGACGGGCAAATCCACATAATACCTGAGACCCAAGGAATACCGAGTTGTCTAATATTTTTAGTACACATTTGAAACGTTTTCTCACTGAATTTGATATGTTTCCTAGTCAGTCAAGCTATTTGGGGGAAAAGAGGGTGCATGTAGCTATGTGAAATTAACCTATGGTACCACAGAATCGTCCAAAAGTGTACTAGAGGATATAATATGGTCAATTCTTCCGTTGGGGATAATTTGGCCAAAATTTAGCAACAGTGTTATACCTCATTGTGCATATGGCAGGCCTACCTCTAAAATGTAATTCCTTTACCCTAGCTCCTACCTGTATGGAGGCTAGCTTCATTTTGAGTCATACTCCTTTCCCATTGGTCGCGTTGCACCTGGCAATCAGATGCAGAGGATTACCTAATGGTAATTTTAAATTATCATCTAGTAAATACGAAATGGTTCTATGTAAAAATGTTTCTAATTATCAAAAAACTTAGATATTCATATTATAAGATCATATAGGTTACAGTATAGGACTATATGAGATGATATATGAGATCGTATTGGTGTTTTCCATTATCATGGTGAAGGAAAATAATTATTAAAATTTAAAAATTGAGAATGAATGGCGACATAAGCATGAACGGCGACCATTTGCTTCATTTCATGTCATAGCAAAGCAATGTTATCGTAGTTGTTGATAGGGATACATGCAGGTAAACACACATAACAATTATTGCTATCAATCTAACTTATATTCTGAGAAAATAGCAATAAATATGCAGCACGAACGGCGACAGATTTGCCTGCCTCACACCATTTTTCTGATCTTTCTCATCTTGTGTCTTGTGGTTAATATACAGTGAAAAGACTAATTCAGGTCCAAGGGGATAGTCACACCAATGTTTTCACGTAAGAATATAAATATTTACATCCGTATCTATTTTTAATTTCATTGTCTAGCTGTTATGTCACTGAGCTTGAACGGTGACATTTTACCTTCCCCAACAGATTTTGAATCATCCATAACTTAATAATATCAATAAATGTATTCCAATGGGGTTGTGAAAGTACATCTCTGCGATTTCCAGGAAATCGCAGGAACTGTCACGAATACCTATAATGGCATAGGTATAGTTAAAAATTTCCTTTGTGGGTTGATATTATGGGCGTATAGATCTATATTCATTGTAGTCAACCCCAGTTAAACGGATGTGGTGAACAACAGTTTTCCCATTCATAATATTTCAACTTCCCTGTTTCATTAGCATCACAACGTCAACACTTTTACATATATAAACAATCATTTTTATTAGGCTTGTTTATACTACTTCATTGTCACGATACATTTTTCTTGGTCCCTAGTTCACCCATTCAGGGTGGGGAATGCCTTGGGGCACAGACATGTTCCCTCTTTACAAGACGGGGAGTGCCTAGTTCAATGCTAGATATTAATTTCTGATTTAACCAAGTTTTTTTCGGGGCGTTATCTATAGCAACATGCACATTGGAACAAACCATCCATTCCAATCCTTGTGACAAGTCTCCTATTTCATGTTCTCTTTGTTGTTATCCTTTTCTGTAGACACAAACCCTTTTGTCTGAATGTGAAGTTTTTAAATACGAACCTTTTAGCTGGGAGGAAACTTGCAAGTATTTCCCAAAATCGAGCACTTGGTGACAAGTTTTTGAAATTTGGTGTGGTATTAGGCATGGATATAAGGTTTCCAAAAAGCACTGCATACAAATTGGGGTAGCCCCCTGGTGGCCGGTATGTGCAAAAACCAATATGGCCACCACCAGGTAACAGGAATGTCACATCTCAGCTTCTAATAGCACTAAATTAATGTGTAATACCTCTTTGTCTATGTTTTAAGGCACAAGGAATTCATTTCTGATCTTATTATTTTGTTTCAAGGTCAATTTCCAGGTCAAAATGCAATATGGCTGCCGCTGGGATACAAGAATGCACCCTCAGTTCCTTTTAGCACTATATTCACATATAATACCAGTTTGTCTATGTTTTAATGTGTGAGGAATCAATTTCCAAAGTTACTTATCTGTTTCAGTCATTTAAGGTCATTTTCAAGGTCAAAATCCAATATGGCTGCCACCAGTTTACAAGACTATGTTATTTTTCAGTTCCTGTTGGCAATATATCAATGTATAATACCAAATTATGTATGTTTTAACATATGAGGAATCCATTTCCAAAGTCATTTTGCAATTTCAAGGTCATTTAAGGTCATTTACAAGGTCAAAATCCAATATGGCTGCCACTGGGATACAAGAATGTCATGTAACAGCTCTTGTTTTCCCTATATCTATGTAAGATACATGTTTTAAGATGTATAGATTCATTGCCATTCCAGGTCATTTTCAAGGTCAAAATTCAAAATGGCCACTGCTGGAAATAAAAAATGATTGTTATATCTCAGCTCATGTTTGAAGGTGTGAGAAATCCATATTCTAACTCTTTTCCTGCTTCAAGGTTATTTTTTAAGATTGCATGCTATTTGGTGAGTTTGACCCTTTAATTTCAATGATGCCCTGTAAAATGTCCAAATATGGCACAATGCAAATTTTCGATTGCATTATTTAATTCTCCTTTAATTCATCAATTATGGCATCTTGAAAAGCTATTTCTGTGCTTCAACAAAATCACAGATTTGTGGCTGTGTCATCTTTAAACTTTATGACATTCAAATTAATGGTAATGAAAAACCACAGATTTGATGGATGCATGAGTAAGTTGACAAGTGCTACAGGGTGCTTTCCTCAAGTTATGCAAGAGCGGGTCAATCCCCTATAAAAAGCTGTGATTGGCCTGATATGTATGGTGATTAAAATAGTAAAGGTTTGATCATTATATTAAATCAGATGCTTTGTTGAAAATCTCAATAAAACTTGTCAAGCATACATGATATGCAGACCAGTGCACTGTTGCCTGACGAGACATACTCAAAGTACAGCCATAGGATGAGTACTGCTGTAACAGCTGTGGGCCACATGAACCAACCCATGGAGATGAAATGCTTCAGCAATTTGCTGCTGGACAACTATGAGGGACAATATGCTCATGAACTTTGTTGGAGATCAGGATGTGGGTGATTGGCCACTGCCACATATGACATGTGGCTATGGATGATTTTTCTCTTTTGGATCCCCAGATTATTCCAGCTAGATGCCAGCCTCCATGAAGACATGGCAGAGTACCACTCACCAGGGCATGATGGTTTGAAAATAGAGAAGTATTTTGTGCAATTCAATTCAATTCAATTCAAGTATTCTTTATTATGCTGATCTTGCTGCACAAAGGATTTCCATGTCTGGTTCATACAAAATTATACTACTTTGAATTCGCCAGTTCTTCCAGAGAATGCCTCTACTTGATTGGCAACTTGGTTACAACAGAACGACTTAGTTTGCGAATTATAAATAACAGGAACAGGTAATATTATGAGATGAAGATGTGAAAGAACATAAAATGAAGGAATCCATACATGATACATTGGGAGTGATAATAAATTCTAGTCTTAGAAAACAGTGTTGGAGTTTATGAATTGTAAGATTTTCATGGAGTGGGGTAGAGTCACTGGCCATTCGACCAAGAGAGGGGTCGCAGGCACTAGAGAAAGTTACACTGTTGCCCTCTCTTTGTCTCACGGCACAGGTTTATCTGTCCCCTGGACGGAATGATATAGCATCGAGAGAATGGATGACAATAAATGATGATTAAGCTATTAGACATTCATGATTCAATGTAGGTAGAACATTAATTTCTTGTTTACATTAACATTCGGTATGCAGTTATAGTCCGATAAACAATGTGTATTATTGTGTCTAGTTTTCAATATAGTTTTCACTATACCAAGAAGTTCCCAAGAGCCTAGTTTTTAGTTTCTAAAGGAGGATGGTGGAACAAAAGGCCTCCATGGTCAACAAGAGGAGACTCTATAAAACTGAATTAATGAAAGTCATGCATCTATGCTTTTGAAAAAGTTTGAGTCTCTTAAAAACATAAGTTTAGTCTTGGTCAGTATAAATCCCAAGGAGGGTATAGAGGGTATAGTTGTTAAAACCTTCAAGGGCACAAGTCCAGAACTCACCACATTGGACAGTGGTGAGGTCACAAAAACTGTGACATAGCCAACTGCCTCAAGGTAACTCAATACTCCAACATGGTATGATTTATTCCAATAAGGTTGACCTACTCACTCCCGAATTTGTCCGTAAGCAGACAAACTGCAAAATTCCAAAGTTTAAAGTTTCGGAATTTAATGACAGAATTAAAGAGTGACTGCCATATTGAACAGATCTGGCTAATGTCACTCAAACATGCCTTTCCCACCACTGTACCTGTGTGGTTGCCTGTAAGGGGGCAGGTAGTGTGAAAGGGGCTCCACTAACAACCAGATATTCTGATATTTCCACTGATTGTAGATGAATTTAATGTTCAAACATATACATAAATCAAAGTGAAGCAGGTGAAATTTGCCCATGAGAGCATTGTGGCTCTTTCAAATGGTCAAGGATGCTATAATGTAGCCTTTGTGATGGAAATGGCATTGGAACAGGAATATGTCTCCATAAATGGTTTACTCATACACTACAACATAGAAAGAATGGCATCATACATGGATTTAATGTTAAAAGGAGCCAAGATATAACATAGCCAGCAGTGGCCATTTAGGATTTTGACCTTGAAAATGACCTAGAATGACCTGGAAGCAGTACAATGATTTCTGAAATGGATTTCCCCCATCTTAAAACATCTTATATCTATGTGAGTATATAGTGCCAAAAGGAGCTGAGGTGGCATTTTTTTATCCCAGCAGCAGTCATTTTGAATTTTGACCTTGTGAATGACCTTAAATGACCTTGAAACTGCAAAATGACTTTGGAAATGGATTCCTCATATGTTAAAACATACATAATTTGGTATTATACATTGATATATTGCCAACAGGAACTGAGAAATAACATAGTCTTGTAAACTGGTGGCAGCCATATTGGATTTTGACCTTGAAAATGACCTTAAATGACTTTGAAACAGATAGGTAACTTTGGAAAATGATTCCTCACACATTAAAACATAGACAAACTGGTATTATATGTGAATATAGTGCTAAAAGGAACTGAGAGTGCATTCTTGTATCCCAGCGGCAGCCATATTGCATTTTGACCTGGAAATTGACCTTGAAACAAAATAATAAGATCAGAAATGAATTCCTTGTGCCTTAAAACATAGACAAAGAGGTATTACACATTAATTTAGTGCTATTAGAAGCTGAGATATGACATTCCTGTTACCTGGTGGTGGCCATATTGGTTTTTGCACATACCGGCCACCAGGGGGCTACCCCAATTTGTATGCGGTGATTTTTGAAAACCTTTTGCCCATATCTCACACCACACCAAATTTCAAAAACTTGTCACCAAGTGCCCGATTTTCCTGAGTATCCTCCCAGCTATTTTGACTCCTCAATTCTACATTGTTTAACCAAATTAATTGATTAAAGTTAAATAGTTGGCTTTGAAATATCCAACAGATAAATCTAATGATATGCGTTGATGCACGGGTGGAAGGCATTTTTAAAAATTTTATTAAAGGCCAATTACAAATATTTAATCAAAACAATTGAAAAAACGCAGGTATTACTCGGTGATGTCTTCGTTGCCTTATAAAAGTCTCAATCAATGTTAAAGTATATTATAATTACTCTACAAAGCTCAAATCACAGACAATCAAATAATACACGTTATATCCTTGATAAATTATCCTTGGACAAACAAAAATACAATAGGTTCATCATAACCTCTTCTTAATTATTTTATACTTCTCATATATTAATACTACACCACTGATTCTTTATGTTTGTTTGTTTGTTTTATTCATAAGCTCATGTATCAAGTACAACATTTTCAGCCTATATAAACATAATTAAATAATAATAATACAAATTACTTCATGAAATCATACATTCACTAGTCAAATTAATTACGTAATTAAGTTATAGTCAAATAAGTCAATCATTCTGATGCGACACATAATATTATACAGGTAAACTCTTTTCCTTTTTGGGTATAAGGCAAAACAATGAATGATTTGAGAAAGATGATGTGAAATTTTAGATGATCATTGACGCCGTGCCTCCATACACAGAGTCCAAAAAATCACTATTTGTCTACAACCTTACACAAGAATCACTGTATAATAATGGTTCCTCCACAAAACCTTTCTTTTTCCACAGCAACATAATCAGAATGAAACAGAAACGTCCCTTTAACTCTGGGGAACTATGGTATATTATATATTTGGTCGTACCACAAGTGACATTAATATCTTGATCTATAAGATAATAACAGTTTCGATCTCGCTTGATGAGCATGGATGGTTATTAATCTAACACCCACACGTTGAGGAACCGTAATATTTAGATGATAAAGTGACAGTAGGAAAATCCGCTATCTGGAGCCTAGATTATAATCAATATACAGATGAAATTTTGGTGATTTCGGTTAGTTGTGGCTATAAAATGATGTAGCTACAGCAGTGAGTGGCATAGACACTGGGACATCTCTCACTGCACCTCTTCAGGTAACTTTTCTTTCCTTTGGCTCTATTGTTAAGGGTGTATGGAAGACTCAAGAGGACCTTTGCTAAGATTTCTGCATAATGGAATTTGCTCACGGTTATAACGGTGGGTTTCTTCTCATGAGCCACCAACTACTGGTTCCTCCAGGATCCGATTGACTAACAACATCGACAGGCAATTGCCATCGACTAGAAGCTAAATCTTATTCACTTCTTGTTATTATCTCACAACTGCGCGAAACGGTCGCTTTGAAGAAACCGATTTTGTGTCAGGAAGTAGTCATATTGTGTAATATGATCTGAGTACATTTTGGATGGATCTACAATCACATTTACACATGGGATGTGCGATAAGGACACTCAGTTCGACCTACATGGACTACCAAATTCCCCTATGTATCATACCGTACACCTACATTATAAATGTCTTATCGGTTATCTTGTCACAGGGATCACATGCAGCCACTTGCCCCCGTGTAGCAGCAATTTACTCTGTACTTTTTGATTGATTGATTTTGCATGTTCTTGAAATTTTACCGAATCTGTAACCATGTACATATAATTATAGAGAGCATATTAACATGATTTGGAAATACTTAAGGCGATGTAGTAAATGTGATATACTTAACAACTGATCGTTTCAATAAATCGATAACCACATGTATGGGAGACTGGTATCCTTATCATGTGATCTCATACTTATAGTATAGGCACATTATCCCGTTGTCTATTTTACAGAAAGATGAAGGACCAGGTGGCAGGCATGGATGATCCAGCGATTAACGGATCCCAAGTATCATCCCCACCAACATCTCTCCGCCTTAAACGACCGCTATCCCAACAAACACATGGTATGTCTCATTATATTCTTGTTGGCTTTTTTTCTATCTAGGTGTGTTTACTATACATTGTGATGTATAGGGAAATATTTGCCCCGGAAGCATACCCACACACTTAAGATAGGACCTTTTAATAATAAAAGATAAGAATGTATGTGGTTTGTATTTGGTGTAGGCCTACTTGTTGCAGGAAGAGAGTTATGACGACGTCCTCTAACCAGTGAAAAACATTCGAGAAAAAAATAATTAGACAACATGTCCCAAACTCATCTGGAAGCAATTTATTCCTGCTCGGAGCGTATATTCAAGATACATTGAAAGTTTGTTGTCATGGCGATGGTTAATTCGGTCACCATGCTGCATGGCTAGGGGATTTGTATTTATGACATGGGTCATATTTAATTATGAATGAACTACCGATGAACTATGTATCACCGAGTGTGAGGTTGTTGTAATAAATGAGTATTCGCTTATGGGATTCCTATTGAAACTATTCAATTCAATTCCTATTCAATTCCTATTAAAACATATCTATAGACATCCTCATGGTTGATAGTTGACCCTCTCGTCCATGACGTCCATCACCCATCCTTATTCTCCATGTGTGTGCATTGAACAATTATTATCATCGTTCACTACTTCCCAGAGTAAGGAGCAAAACTAATTAAAACATTTTGATCTGACTATGCACGCCTAAAAGTAATTTATATATTAACGTTTACCTTGTGTATGTTGCAAATGGTGCTTCAATTACTAACTTGCCGGTATATATCTTATATAGCTATATGCCTTCGATGTACCCCGGAAAAAGGGGCTTGAAGCTGGAGTTGGGAGTAATTCATTTTGACAAATGTTAATCATAGAATATGTTTAATCAATTGGTTAAGAGATCAGGTAAATGATTGGAATAAGTGTTTTGGTGAGGGAGTGGGTAAGAAAGATGTGGTGTCGCACAGTATTGGAACGTGAGTAATTGTAATGAGTAGGTCATGGTGTGTGATGAGTTGGGTGGATATTGAAGGAGAGATGAGAGCTATATAGGTGAGTGAGAAAGCATACCTATGTACCGGATGATAGATGGTTTTTTGTTTCTCTGCTATTTATAGCAGAGAAACAAGTGTGTTACTATGAAATACGCCAATCACTGATACTGCATCTAAATCTTGATAACTTGGTTAACTGTCTGTGAGGTGTTTAAGCTTAGATGTGACATCAGGCGAGGATGCCATATCTAATCCTTTCAATCAGTCATAGATTTCACACCTAGATGTTATTGAAGGCTGATTGACAGCCTTTCTAGGTTTAGCCAAGGGAGTTGATTGGCTGTTAGTTAGATGCTTCTCCAACCATGATAGGTCTGCAGAAGGCCCTCCCACCTCCCACACCACCCCTCTGCCCACAACCCCTTACCTGCCTCAGGTGCTCAAATGGACACTGCCAAACACATTTTCTAAATTTTAAAAGTAAGTTACCAACTATTTAGCCTAGCCTAGCCTAGCTTACTACTTTTTATATGACCAACTCTTTTTTTTCCGACCAAACTTGTTTTTTACGACCATTTTTTTTTCCGACTAACTTTTTTCCGACCAACTTTTTTTAACGACAATTTTTTTACGACCAACTTTTTTTTACGACAAACTTTTTTTACGACAAACTTTTTTTTACCAACTTTTTTTAACGACAATTTTTTTCGACAAACTTTTTCCGACAAACTTTTTTTTACAACAAACTTTTTTTTACAAACTTATTTTAACGACAATTTTTTTCCGACCAACTATTTTTTAATGACAATTTTTTTTTGACCAATTTTTTTCCAACCAACTTTTTCCAACCAACTTTTTCCGACCAACTTTTTTTAACGACAATTTTTTTCCGACCAACTATTTTTTAACGACAATTTTTTTTCGACCAACTTTTTACGACACTTTTTTTACCAACTTTTTTTAACGACAATTTTTTTACGACCAACTATTTTTTAACGACAATTTTTTTTTCGACCAATTTTTTGCGACCAACTTTTTTTTACGACCAACTTTTTTTTAACGACCAATTTTTTTTCAACGACCAACTTTTTTAAAACGACAATTTTTTTCCGACCAACTATTTTTCAACAATAATTTTTTTTCAACTAACTTTTTTTTACAGCCCTGGCTATTGCAGAGTTATTCATTATTGGTAACAGTTACTGAAGTGGAAATAAAAGTCAAGTGTATATATAAACCCTAGTCTAGTTGACATTTGTATGTCTTTTGTGCCATATTAGATTTTACCTTCTGGTCTGTGAGGACTAGTGGAAACTCAGGAGGACTAGTGGATCTTATTTCTACGTAGGTATTTCCCTAAGTTTATCATTTTTCTCCCTTTCTCTACATGTTTCAGAGTTCATGATTTCAATGGTCCTCAGTGACTGGTCATAAATTCAATTCAATTCAATTCAAGAATTCTTTATTGCAATAGATGTCTTTATTGCAATGAGGTGGTCCAGCATTCTAAATAGACAGGTGTCTAGGGTAGGTCTTCTGCCTGACATTGGACATAAGTAATTGAGGCTGAGAAATCGTTTCCATTGGAAACGCCAGGTATATAAATTAAGTTGACACTAATTGTAATATTAATTAGATAAACCAAATTTAACTTGATAATTTCTTAACTTAGTACTTGTTTTTTCACTAGGACGGTGCCGACTCATGTTAGTTTATTTTCATTTCATGCTTTGACTAAGTTATTCATTATTCAAAAAGAACATTTTTATAAGACGAATTCATATGCATACACATTGGCGGAAACCACCCACCATTCATGAAATGGAACTGGAATACTGAAACAACTGATATCTAAGCATGCTATTTGCATGGGTTTCCTTATGCCTTACTTTACCTGCGTGTCTATACAAATAGTCTATACTTTTGCGGGCATCGTGTGACTATTATATGTCACAGGAATTATGTAATTGAAATTAGTTATAAGCAGAAAATTTGGAGGGCAAAGCTCCAACGTAGCTAACGCTGGGACAAGAGCTCCCCTAGCTGTAATAATAATTAGAATATAATTTGCGAGCTAGAATACCATAAACATCATCCAAAAACATCATCCAAAATCATCCCATCTCATGACATTCCATACATCTGTTATCCTAGTATTTTGATGTTCCTATACAGTATACTACTCAGAAAAGAAAAAAGCCAAGGGCAGTGTAAAAAAAACAGGTAGCTTTATACCTGATCCCTGTAATGTGGTACTGGTAGTGTTGCTTGAGCATAGACCAACAATGTTTTGTATCACTTCCTTGGATAAATGAAATCTTTTTTTTAAGAAATCTATTCATCTTCATTAATGGTCCCAAATAGTTCTAAATGTATGGCGTTTCTAATGAATAATTCATGCAGGGTTATTTCTTCTAATGTCCAATGGCCTGTTCGTGTGCATATCGCTCATTTTTACGGGTGCGGGTGAGGTAGGAAAGAGCTAGCTTCCTTCAGAAATCTCTCGCCCAGCTTCTGCACCCTCCACTCTCCCTATGGAGTTGTAACCTAGTTTTGTTTATTTGATTTTGCTTACAAATGCATTTTATATACTTACTGAAGTGATTAAGCATTGTCAGATATACAGAAGCGTGGGGGCGGACTAAAATGCGACCTTGCATTTAAATAGCTCTTTAAATCCGTTGGTATATCCGACCTGTTTTCCTCTCTCACTTCCTCTCGCAACAATGCGTGACCGTCGACCGTGGAGGTCTCAGTGCACGTGCAAGTGGGATCTGCCCATCATGCGATATCTTCTTAAAGGCCTAGTCCACTATAGCTGATTATCATGCGATTCTCACAGAATTGAGTGTAAAAGTGTCCTCTGCGGCGCAAAATCGCATGAGAATCGGCTTAGTGGACTAGGCCCTTGACTTATATTTTGATTTGAATTGATAAACCATATTTTCTATCACTTGATCGCTACAAGACGGCTTCTCCTGCAAAAGGGAGGTTTTCAAGCTGGCTTAATGTATATTACATAACAGAGTAGATAATATTACTTTTTTCAATGACTGAAAGTGATATCTATTAGAATTTCAATTTGGGGTATAATTAATACAGTTTGTCTTATTTGGCATTAAAGCACTTACAATTTGCTTCTCTTTTTATCTCCTTTTAATTGCTGTGAAAATTAAGGCTTCTTTCTTCATACCACCAAAACCTTAATTCCTGTATCTTTCGTCGGGAGGATAATCTATATATATATCATCTATAAAAATCACTTTGAGCATTTATATAAATAAAGAAAGTTTCCTCTGTCTGTATACATATTTTTTAACATGTTTTATTCAGGTTTAACAATGCAGAACTTTACACTCTCACTTGAACAGTGTTTTAGTCGTGTCCTGATATCAATCTATCAAGGAAATAGGCCTACATACATGTATGTAGAAAGAAATTTGGTGACTTTCCAGACTGGTATTATAATTACCGTGTTCGACAATCTAGATAATGTATGATTAAGAGATGAGATGAGTTTATGAGAGATGAAGGCTACGTTCTATAAGTAGAATCAGATTTATAGACTTTTATGGGAGAACTTGGACGTGACGCACTGGGAAGTATATACAAATAAACAGGGGTACTCAGCAATTACTTAATGTATTTACTATAACCTATATATATCGTATAACCGCCAACCTATATTTTATATAATTGCCAACCTATATTTTTTACTGAAGATAGAGTGTCATGTCAGGTCTGAGTCACCATGAGATGTAGTAACTTAAGGCGAATCTCTCAAATATGTTGGCCAAAACATCAAAATTCAAAATAAATCCCTCACAACCCCTCAAAATAGCTACTATTTGACTTCTGAATAATAATATTTTTTCCGTGTAATAAATAGCGATCCTTTGTAGTCAGCTATAGATCTAAAGCCATTTTCCAACAAGTGTGTTTTGACCGCAGTTCTATGACCTGTGGTATGGCTACTAACTGGTACCTGTTGAGCAGTAAGGTTGGTCCGCCTTCCTTGTTAGCTACGAGAATTAATCTCAGGCGCAAGCTGAAGTCTATCGATCTCCCTCAGCTCGAGCAGCTCCAGTCTATTTTTAGTAGCGATGTGTAAATGTCGCCTTCAGAGCCTCTCGATCTGTGTGTCGCCGAGTGTTATGCGATGCAAGAGACTAAAGTGTTTCTTTTTTTATCCTCGGTGTTGTAGTAGTGGATTAAGATGCGGGAAATTGGTATTGATTTTGTCGCCTTGCGACCGTGCTGATCCTATGCAATATTTTACGTTGTCCTATTGAAACCCGATGAATTGAAATGTACTTTTTAATTATGATTGGCCAATGACGTTTAATTTCTGTCCATCTTTTATAGGTTATACGTTAAAGACATTTCTAATACTTTAACTTCATTCGAGTATTGAGCATTCTTGTGTCTCCTAAATGATAATAAGGATTCCGTTTCTCGGTAAAATAGGGCGATGGGTGTTCATAATTCAGTATTGTTATCGTTAAGATTTAAAAGAAATTAGCACACCTGTCGGCACCGTTCGTAATTACTGGTCTAAACATAGGTTGTCAACAATGATGGGGCATGAGGAAAGCCAATCTATTTTCTGTAATGCTTCGCCGTAATGCCAACAATGTCTGCCACGAGGTATCGAGGCAACACTTGCTATTTGATCGCATCTATCAAAATAGACCGACAGCGATCTTAGATTTCAATTCACCTCGTCCACATTGTGAAACGTAACTGTTTCTATTTAAGAGCAAGGGCCATCCTTTGATAATATCTATAAGACTTAGTTATAAGCTATTTATGCTAAAGAATAGTATTATACCAAGAAGGCAGGATATGATGAATAAAACTTGTCAAAAAAAAGAAAGAAAAAAGAAAAAAAAAAAAAAGAGAATAATATTATTAATCTTCGTATATATATATTGATATTTAGCAATAGCCATTAGACGCCATTCTATATTTAAATCGAATAGGTAAATAACACTGGTCTTTCGCGCGCATCCTTTATATTTCATACGCCCACCCCTGTAAGAAAGCTTGCAGAAGAAGATTACAATGGTGTAAGAAGACATGATTTTTAGATTCTAAAAAAACCCATATTATACCCTTTATAGACTTCTTAATTCATGCCACCCTATCTATTCCTAGGAAGATTATTTAATTCTCACTAAATGAAATCCAGACGATCTCCTTCCTTTTTTGTATTATACACGTGGTATAATGCATATATATACACTGGTACATCGGTGCCATGTCATAGACCACTCCTTTCACTCGGGACAGCCCCGAGTCGGAGATAGGTACATACATACATTATAAATATGAGGCACATGGGCACCAGTAGTCAGTCTGCTTCACGCCGTGTTCACAGAAGCACGCAGCTCCGTCAACGATATCGCAGTACTTAGGGATTATATTACATTAGTGATTACAATTGGAACTCTATTGATAAAATCAATAGAGGAATTCGTATCTGATTTATTTTACACTGTGAGTATACGCTCGTATAAATATCTTTTGTTTTCGTTTGGAATTAGATTTAATTAGATCTAATGAAGAAATCAATAGAAAGATTCGTATCTTATTTCCATACAGTGAGTATGTACTCCTATAGATATCTTTTCTTTTAGTTTGAATTTAGTTTAAATCGAACATCATTAATAACAGACATATATATACATTGGGTCCTTATCATGTTATTTCTACGGGGATATTTAGAAAAAGGACACATACTTAGTATAGTAGTGGCCAATTCAAACTCTTCGAAGTTTATGATAATATAAAGTGTTTGAACTCAATATTTGACTTCACCTCTAATATCCCACTACTGTGAAACATTCGATTGGATTTTTCGTTTAATATGGATTTTTGTTCCCTGCTGTTGCTAGTGCCCTTCTATTATGTTGCCACACGAATCACCAACTTCAATCTTCATTGAGCAGCCGTGCATACAAAAGGACCTTATAAGACACCCTGTCATGATATTTCCTCCAGGTAAGGAGTTTGACCCGAGCGGCGCATCGCGTCACTGAATGAATTAGTTTTGATGTTGCCATGGAAAAATAATCATTAAATGATCCTATTACAATTGCATTTAGCATGGCAACTATTAAGGTTTGGTTCAAATTGCGTACATGTAGGTTACAAACCATGAAGTTGTTTGATTTTATAATTCATTATCTAACACCTCGAATTAATAAACTGGAAGCCGTTTGAGGCCAATTTGTTGGGATGGACCACAGTTCTTTCCCATTGTTTATGCATTTATAACTATTGAATGGTTCAAGTACAGCTTTAATGAAGAATTTCAATAATCTTTGCATATCAGTAGTCTATCTTATGGCCATTACCGATCAAGATAGATAAGGTATTCGGTGGTTTGAGTCCCACGCCCTACGAACTCTTTACGACACCCTTTAGGGAGAGCCCTTAACTGAGATCATACCTATGTACGTGTGCTTCTGGACACATTTGAAAGAAAACTCATCCGAGGAAAGCCCAAAATTAACTAACTTTAATTTTAATCCCCATTGTATCGTTTTTTTGCCACTCACAACTTGTGAACAGGAGAAGCAACCTCAAATATTCTCGGAAAAGCAATCGGAACGTTAAAGTGCATTCATGGCATTATTTACATGGTGGATCAAACACCCTTTCCCATATACCTCTTGAAAGTTTTATTTCAATGCTTTTCACGTGTATGTTGTCTTTTACATTCAGGATATTTACTTGCACTTACTTTTGAAGCTACATATCCTAATGCGTTTGTTACAATCGTTGGAAACATTGCTTAATGTGGTATATAAGTTGATCATTTCAGAGCAATTTAGAAATGATTTAGATGTTTTGGGAGACTAATACCGGCCATTATATATTCACGTCTTCTTTATATTTACAATCGTCTATGTGTATACAGGATTAATGGATATATCCCGACTATTATATAGTATTGTACTTTAATCCCTCGCGATTACAACAATAATTATTTTACATTCAACTATGTCAACAACCAAACACGTGGAGGTGTTCGTGGCGGACATTTCATTTATAATTTTACATTCCTGTTCTTGCCTTTGCAAAAGCAATTAATACCGTTTGAGGAAATGCAGTGCGACATTATTCAACCAGTAACAAAGATAATGCTTCATATTGTAAGCTTTATATGATATGACGATACGGTTATAAGAATAACAAATCTTTGTTTTCATCGTCAATAGTGTCATCATTATTTAATTCAGTTACGAGAAAGCATAATCCATCTACTGTGTGTGTAGAAATGTGCGCGTCTATTCAACATGAGTAGTGGCTCATATTGCATTTATATCTTTAATTGAGTTGTAATTTCTAATAAATGGTATATTTCCATTTTCGTTTCTTTCTAGAAGATGAGGTGGAGATGCTCGTGGGCGTGTCACTGAGCACGGAAGCCTTCACTCAGCACCCAGACAAGGATACACCTCTCGGTGTAGTCTCCATGCTCCGTCACGACACAGTCACCAACCTACGTCAGGTTGTGTGTAACCAGATTCAGAAGCTGCCTACTATGTTCATCTTCATTTCAAAACAAGGGTAGGTCCATCACTTCCTAGACCTAACTTTTGCTTCTTCGTTTGTAAATGCTGCCCCCCCCCCCCCCCCCCACACACACACACACTCTATTTATGTAAGGTCCATGTGAAATGTTTTTATATTTGAACGTGTTTAATTTCTACATTTTTTAAATGTTTATATTTGTGCCCCTACACCCTATAAACTGAGCTTCTTCGACAACTAACGCCCTTTGGGGTGCAATATTGATTATGTAGATCCTGTATACCAATATTTATACGTGGGTTTATTTGTTCGGATCTGTCGCGATGAAATCTTTACTTTTATGTCATTTCCGACACACCGCAATATACTCCTTGAGAATTCTGCATATATAAGATCATGTTGGAAGAAATTTGCTTACCCAAACATATTTATTTCCAAATGCTTCTTTGGAATCTGTGGAAGCAAGAGGATCCGCATGGTTGAAATAGTTTATTTGCAAACGCAAAGCAGGCAGCCAGATTATTTTCTCATCTTTATTCAAAGGAGGGATTGTTTAGTTAGTTCCTTGGTGATTTACATACCTACACATCTCAAAATATTAGGCAGTTTTCCCCGACAAATGTGTACAATTATTCTACAAAGACGTCACGTCTTTCTACCCATGTGTTCTTGTTCTTCAGTTCTTGCTGACATTTGTATAATGCCCGGCCTTTGTCTACATAGTAACTTTCAAAGGGTGTTTACTGTTCTGTTGTTTTTTTATTTTCGGGAAGTTAAAGGAAACATTGTCCCCAGAAACAAAGATTAGGCTTCTAATAATTCATTCGTACGGTTTTTAAATAAGCTTCAAAACCACACACATACCGGTTCGTTACTATAATGAATATCTCAGTCATTGTCTATTGTGACTTTCAAAGTGCATTCGTATAAAATCGAATTTAATCAAGCCCAAAGCGTTGTACCAAACCGCAGACGCTGAAGTCACTGGCATTTTCTCTCAAACCATCCTTTGAAGTCTATAACGTATCGATCTCTAACCGCCCATAGTCCTCTCGTATTTTAGCACTCAATTTCAATTTTCATTTGTTTAGGAACGCCCATGTAGCCTATCCTACACATCCACGAGTAATTCCTTTTGTTATTCTGTGATCATTTACTGCCTAATGCCACTAATGGATGGCAATCACATATAAAAGAATGCATTCCCCGCTGCCTGAATCGCTCCCTGGTCCCGTATACTTCTATCCTTAGATCTATCATAATAAATATCTGGCTCAATATATGGTTGACCAAGGTGTCTCGCGACTACTGTGGGGGACAGCTGGAAGGTAGGACCTGTCTGGCTTTCTTTGCCTGGGTGGGCTAACCACCATTTCCCATCACCATTATGCCCTTGCCCGCTCTTGATGGGCGGGTATAAGCGTCGGTTTATTACTGTCTTACTTCACCACTTGGTGTTATTTTACACTTAATGACACGTTCACTGATGTACCTGACTTTTCATGGTGGGGGCCAAACCATTCTTGTCCTGCTTCCGGCTCTGGTCAACTTCAGTGTCATTGTGATGTATGATGGAGATCTGATCACCCCTTGGCTTTGAATAGTCCCTTTTCAGTGTGCAATCCCCAAGGTAGGTATGCAAGTGGGCGGGGTGATGTCTAGGTCAGCTTAGCGATTGACTTTTTTTTGTATATAAAAAATAGACCTTTTAGAGAATTGAAAAATATACCATTCCACTTAACTAAAACGTCAAGTTAACACATAATAAGACTGACACCAGTACATATATCATATCCTCTTTGTAATAGACAAGTCTTCACCAACCGACCCCCTCAGTCTTACATCTCAATGATTTGTTATTGATGCGCATATGCATCGATGACTTTGATATAATAGGCATCCAGATTTTCTGGCGTGCGCCTATTCTCTTGCACATTCGCGCATCGATTCAAGTACCGGTATATCGTTTTTCCTTAAGAAAGGGATGTCCCCACCTATAGTCATGGAAATCGGTATTTGGTAAAGTATCTGGATCGTGGCCATGTTCCTGCAGCTGTTCTCTCTGTCGCATAGCTCATCTTATGACGCGACTATATGTGTAGGAGTGAAAAATTCCAACATACCAGAAAAATTCTTTAGTGACCTGCCACTCGACTATGTCAAACATGTATTATTCGGCGTTCAATTTCAAGTTTGACGACTTAATGCGCATTATAGTGGTCACCTTTTATTTTAACTTAGAAGTTAGATAAACAACTTTTTAAAACTTCTTTTGCAATGCTCATGAGTACAGCTATACTTCGGGTGAAAATTATTATTTAATTAATGATTATATTCTCTAAATTACGAGCCATTTGTTATGTGTTACAGGAAAATGAGTTACAAGTCGCAAAATTGATATTTTTAAAAGTGGGTTATTCAAAAAATGTCTTTGTGGGGATGTTTTCATTTTTTGGGGTGTTTAACACTGTTCGTAGCATGAATACATTCTCCAAGTGTAATTAATATATCTATATCCAGAAATATTTCTAACTTTTTTCAAAAATAAAAATATCAACTTAAAATATAGAAATACTTATTAGATGTCCTACTGTTTACTATCATTTAAATCAGCTTGATCTCATCTTTTCAATTATGATGACATTTCAAAATCCATTTTTTGCTACGTGTGGCTCATTTTTCTGCAACACATCACATTTGACATGCTCACCATAAAATGCCCTGGATGGATTTGAACTTCAGTGTATGGGTCACTGAGGACCTCTTATGTGGTGGGAAGTGGAAAGTGATAATCGATGGGAGCGCTAGAAATGATCTTAGTCATCAGGTGTTGATGGTTCCGGTTATCTGGCTCACCACTACACCCTCTCCATTTAGAAACAACCACCACCGCCACCACAGTATTGGTGGTAGTGGCTATCTTCAAATCTGATAACGATACGATAAGATAGTTAGATTGGTCATAGTGTTATTTTAAGAATTTTATTTCAGCGCAATTTCAGTTTATAATGATATTCTCATGAGACTCACGAAAGGTTATTACATAAATCATATACAATTTTTTAACGTTAAATAATCGGCTACATCGTCATATTTTACCAATATTATCAACTCAGACGTTACATCTAAAGTAATTGATTCCTACCACGAACCTTAAAACATTAGAATAGACATCCCTATACACACAAATGTAATATATTTATATTCATTATATATACCTCTATGATATATAATTCATAATTCATGTGAGATATATGATATATTAGTATGTATCTATAACAGTATGTATCTCTAAATATTTATAATTTCCTCAACCTACGCTGGTTGACGTGCGTGACCGGTTGATTTGGCTTGTATTTGTTCCTGGAACTGGGATGGCAGCGTATCAAGGGGCGTTGAGACAATGTAATGTTTATGGTGTTCAGGCTATTTCCTTTCCACATTTTTTTTGCAAATCATACGATATCCAGTTTATCCTTGCAGAAGCGATTTAATCTTTAGGAGATGCGGAACAGACACGGTATGCCTTTGGCATTAGTATCGCGATCGCTGTTCCGGTTACTTTGTTTTTGTTTATGGTTTATATAGAGGTCACACTTTGACGTAAGGTTATGAGTCGAGCTATTTGTAATAATCTTTTTACTCCATGGTAAGCAAATAATTCATGTCGATGCAGGAAACTTATATGGTTTAGGTACTTTTTTGGTAATAGTTTGGTGCGTTACCAGGTCTATATGTCGTTATCTCTTGTTTTTAAAACAACAACAAAAAAACAACAACCCAGCCAACTGCCAACATGATAATACCATGCTATATATACACACCCACGACCACAAAACAGAAAAAATGTTCATCAATAATATGAACCATTCAGAAATGTTTTTTTAAAAGTATATGCGCGTTATATTATACCTTTGCTAGACTTTAATATTTCCCTGGCCAATTGAGGGTCTCCCTGAGATCTCTCTCTATTTAATATTTGTATTCATGTTGAATGTCGATACCTGGCAACCCTTGACCGAATCAAACTCAAACATCATTTGTCATTAGATGATGGATCTTGAACCTCATTAGTCCGTAACTATCTTTGGCCTTCCATTTTGTAATGCCCCTTTGTGTATTTTTAGGTCCTGATGGTATCTCTTTTGAAAAATTACATTAAAACTCTTCCATGAATCCTTTGATATTCATATAGCTAATTGTTGTAAATAGTACAACTTTCACATTAGTCACTGCATCACATTTGCCGAACTTCGGTGCAGTTTTCTACATTTCGTGCCAGCACTTCCTTTAGAGTTGGCAAAGAACCTAGATAAACCCAAACGTGCATACCAAGTCTCCTACAAAATTAATTTTGTTCCAAGATAAAAGAAATTGGTCCGCAGTTTTTCTTTTACTGTGTTTTTTTTATTAGATTACCAACTAATTTAAGGCTGAGTATTGATTTCATGTACTTAAGATTTTGAACCGGTTCTGGATATTGCGAAATTAGGACGTATTCACAAATAGATAACGCAAGTTCTCTTCCTATTCCGGAAAAAGTGTGTTGTTTCCATGTTATGAGGTCAACAATAATAGCTTCAGGGAGTGGACGGAGTTTAAGGGAGTGCTATTGCCCGATGATATCAATGTAAATATAGAAGTACACAAACCGAAAATAATATGATATATATATCTAAAGGAGTGCGTTTTTAGTACAGATGGCAACTTCAGTTCTAAGTTTATAGATACCCTGTTATAACACACATATGTGTATGTGTATGATATATGTGTGTATTTATATATTGTGTGTGTGTGACATGTGTTTTTTTTCATCAACCTGGACAGGAATTGTGAGGGAGGTCAATAAGTAAAAGCACTGCCCCGGTGACTGGTGAGGAATGGAATAATTTTGCCAAAATACCCAGCCAAACGTCTTATTTCGTGAGCAGGAAGCACATATACAAGTCCCCCTCGTGCCATATTTTAGATTCCTGTGGTTAGGGAACATGGAGAACAGAAAGAAGCACACAAAGAAGGAAACATGACTTATAAAGACGCTGCGTTTACTCGAGCGTACAGCGCATTCTCCTAAATATGTCTGTTCTGTCGGGTGTGTTGGTGGGGGGTGTCTATATTTATTTTGAGCTTTCAGACTGATACCTTTTCCCTTCGTGTCAATAAGATATGGTTCTGTTTAATTTTGCAGATGGCCCATTTTGAAGGCTCAGGAGGCAACTATAAAGGTGTATCAAATAATCACCAATGACGGTGTGGTCAGGCTTCAGCGATGTTACGGTATGTCAGTAGTAGAGTGCTATTAAAAGATTCCCTATAACTTTTTAAACTGGCATGATTAATTCACCATTTCCCACGTATGGTTCGATATAGCGGGAAATTTCTTTATCATTACCAGTAATTAATAAACGGACCTAAAAGCTGCATTCCAAGCTAAAGCGACCCAAAAATATTTATTTCGTTTTTTACTGTCCTTTGTACTGTAGAATGGAAGATTCAAATTTTTAAAAATGAAGAAAATTTTATATTTCCTTGAATTTCCTGAGTTTTTCATGAATTCATGGCTTTTTCTAGAATATTTTCCTGATTTTGATTTTTCCTGATTTCAAATGGGATTAATAGTGCACTGGCTTCTTCATATACCTATCTAGCCAGTGCTATCTTTACATTTTCGATTCCAAAAGGATTCCCACAGTTTAAGAAGATGATAGAGAGTCCGACTGAAAAAGTGAGATTTCGGCGGGTCCTCTAAATAATTATTTTGGGAGATAATAAAATTTTACGCCAAGAAGAACATGTCAAAATCCTTTAATATTCTATCTGGGTGACCTTTGGATTGGTCTGGAATGAATACACCATTAAATAGACAATTTCATTTTTTACGGAAATTAGCTGAGCATGCAGCTTTAATGCATGAATTTATTATGACACACTGTTAGAAATTGCGATTAATAATAGTAACCTCGCAATATGATATCATGTGAGAATGGGACCTCACGAATCCTCGTTCGGATGTCAAAAGTTGTATTATTGAATTTAAATGTACGGCCGATCATGTAATTTAAAAAAGGAATATCCACTGTTATATCCTTATCATAACGAATCACTACATATATGCCATTAAAGATAATTTGTATTGCGTTCGCATATCAGATAAAACAGATCACCGAAACACAGATATATACCAGGTCCCCCTGTATCCATACGTGAATATTGTATTCATTATTAATTCACGTATAACAATGAGATATCTGTGTAGGTCGTGATGTATAACTCAAATTCTAATGTTGCTATAATATATCCTTTTCTATAGAGAAACCAAGAGTGGGCATTTTATCACCGCGCGGACAACCTGCTGGTTTTGTATTCGTAGATTACAATGCTTCAATCCAAGTTCTGCGGAAAGAGCTTCAACAACAGGTTAGACATGTCTACTTCTTATACAGTAAAATACATTTGAAAGATTTGGCATTTGTTTCTCTTATTCATGGGTTAGAAAGAGATTCCTACCCATCAATGATTGTACATAGGCTGCTCCTACCAGCTGGGAATTTCACATATAGGAAGAATTTTTTTCCTCCAGAAAGGAAAGATATTGCCATAAGAATATGGCTCTCCTTAGCTTATACAACAGGCACCTGGGTGTCTAGTTAAGTATTGGACTTATTGATTGAATTTTAAGTGCCAATCATGAGACCACAGTCATTTATACATGTCTATAATCATGTCCCTACTGGTGATTCATTGCTCAATGAAGCACAAACCCAACTTATGGGTATGTTTGTTTGTTTCTAACTGTGACCAATAACTCGATTGCCTATTAGAAACTGTAAAGCCTATTTCTATAAACCTTGCTTCTTTGGACCCAAGCTATATAAAAATAGACCCTGCACATGTATGTGACTAGGGGTTCCCCACTACCCCTCCTGTCTTGAATGGGCACTTACAGGCCACTTATGCAGTGGTATGCAGAGCAAAAACCGATACCGAATTTGTTACTTTTAATCAGTTTTTCTTCATTTGAAACGTTTCTCCGTGACATATGATAGGTTTAGAGTGTTTATCTCAAGGATAGTCATTTCATTCCGGATCTTCCACAGCTGGTAATGCATCTTTAAGTGAATACACATTTTGATGTTCCTGACCAGCCCGATTAAATCCTTATTATTTTTTCATCTCAACGTAACGATCGAATTGGAAATGCCATGTGTTATTATTCAAATCTATTCTTTATTGTTCCGTTGCATCCAGCAATAATGCATACACAATATACTTCTTTTTTTTTCTTTTTCTTTTTATACAATATACATCAAACTTAGATCTCCTTCAAAATATTTATCTGATTTTTATTTCTTTTTCATTTAAAGCTTGGTCGCCTATCAGGCAATCAGGACTCTTTTAGTTATCACTTCAAAGACCGCAATGGATGGCCCATTCATCTCGAGCAGGAAAACAAAATGACAGTCATGGATGTCCTCGCTTCTGGAAGCGTTCATCTGTACCAGTTCCAACCCAGCCTGTCACTGTGCCAGCCGTCGTCACACTATCTTAAACACGGGGCTGACCAGACTGACTCCAGGCCCTATCTGACCCTGGAGCAGTCGCCAGAAGAATACAACACCTCCATGGTATCTGCTGCAAATGCGATCGATACCACCGGGATCAAGAGACGCAGGTACAGAGACCAACCGTGGCGCCGCCCTAGTGACGGCGTTCGGTACCGTGCGACACTTCCCAGTTTCTCCTTCTGTGGCAGTAACCACTATGGGAACTTCAACAGGCAATAAGAGAATTTACAGATTTAATTAATGTTGGAATTTAGTTTAACCTCCCTCCCCTGAATTTCTCTTGTGGTGTAGCCGGCATGAAGGTCTCGTGATTCTTGGTTTGTTAGCCTTGATTCTTGCAGACATATTTTCTAAATTTCGCCTCAATATCTTTAAATTATGTGATGAACTCCTATCCCTGTTTCGCTTCGTCAATGTATTAACTAACCCTATGTGCTTGTTCGTGTGCTTGTTGAAGTTTTCGTATTAGTGTAGGAATACATTTCCTAATTGTATTTCAATCCTGGCGTTTTTGTTGATGTTTAAATCCTATAGACTAGCCTTTTAAGTTTTAATCTGGTTCACCAATTTTGTTATTTCATTTTGTAACTTTAGACTAATTTCTACAAATCTTTTAATAACATATTATACAAACGTACAATCATATATGCTTTTGTATATTATTATAGAGTAACGGACGGATTTCTTCCCGACAAAGACCGACTATTAGTACAGAGATCAGGAGAAATTGATTTTCAAGAAAAACAGATCCTTATCAGTTACGTGCGGGCCGAAGCTTCCCAATATGCTGTAATGTTAAAACTAGAACTAGAAGAACTAGGTTTTAGTGTATACTTGGTAAGTCTTCAAATTTAATATTCGCTTTTCCCAAGGAAAAATTGACCGCAAAAATGAACATCCATTCCATAAATAGATGATAAAATGTGGCATTCGCATTTTTTTATTATGGTAAATGAATTGACTCTATTCTTTAAAAGACCTACCCAATGTCATTATCTACTATATTCAAGTATCAATTAACTTGCATACCAATAATCTGAAAAAGGAGCAAACCTAGAGTTGTTGATAATACAACCAATAAAAACAATATTAAATATTCATATAAGAACACTCTGAGAGATAAGCTTTGCACATATGGAAACCTCGGACGCTGACACTTTAGTTGAAAGCTGTGGTCCAATGTAAACATGATATTCCTATACCTTTATCAAACCACTTAAAAGAAAAATATCTAAACTAAAAAACTCTATATCAGAACTAAACATTTCTATTTGTTAGGACGTTCACGAGATTAAAAGCGGCAACGATTGGCAAGATGCTCTCAACTTCGCTGTGAGCAATTGCGAGGTCTTTCTTCCCCTGGTTACCCCAAGATACGGAGAGACCCAATGGACTAACAGAGAGGTATGTAGCTATATGCTGGTTTTATACGTGAAGCATGTTTTACATTATTATAATGTGTGTTTACATTTTAGGCCTACAGATTCCATAATTGTTAGATATTCATGTCTGTATCAATGTTTACATTCACAATTATCCGTGTCCTAGCGAGTAGCGTCCCACGCATTATATCAAGACCTGTATGATAATCAAGTTAAAATTGATTCATGTGTTTTATGCAGGTGAAGCTCGCTGATGTCCTCAATAAGTTCATTGTCCCTGTAAACTTCCAAGACCATTGGCCTCCTAAGTGTCTCGCTATACAGTTCGCAACAACTCAATACATTCCATGGAAATTCCCCGAAGACGGCAGAAGCGGTGAATACCATTTTTTCTCAGATATCTCTTGTATACTCAGTTTGAAAAATTCTGTTTTCTTCAAATTTCCCATAGCTTTTTTAAAAAAAACAAACAAAAAAAACCACAAACCAAATTATTAAATAGACCCTATTCTATCAACGGAACGAATTAGCATTGTGAAAAAAACCCAAGATGTATGAAGCTAGACTTTATTGATAAATATGCGTTGTTCCCGTGATTCTTCAGACACATACAATTCGCCATGCCCCGTGTTTAGTCCTCCGGCTAACGCTTCTGTGTTTCGTTTTGGTAAAAAAACAACTTTTAGAATTGTAGCAAACAGCAAGATATTTAAAAAATTAGATCCTGCTATTGTAGAAATCCATCCAATAGTGGCTTATTTAATGATCCGCACCTTTTAATTATTCTTACGCAAACGTTCTTCCCAATTTTTTAGACTTGTACACAATTATAGTGCATCCTGTTTTTTAAAATTGTTCTAAAGTGCCGACATATGCCTAAATAAATTGCGAAGACTGAAGTTTGAGGTTGTGGTGTTAATTATTATTCATTTAATGTTTTTTTAAATATTCGGAGGAAGTCAGAATGAAATAAAATTTTGTTAATGGTAGACTGAATTTACATACACTTGCTACGTGGTTTTGTTTGCCATACATACGTCATGCATGGAATATGGGAATAACGCGGACAGTTCGCTGACGTCCTCGAATGTACACGTGGACATACCTCTCCGAATGGCGCTGCATATTTTTCCGCTCTTAAATAATAAAGGGACTTACGTAGTTTTTTCTGGGGGTTCCCCTGTTTTTCGATGGTGTTTTATTGAAAATGAGTTCCATGTAGATAATGGTAATTTTTCTTTTTTTTGTGTGTGTCTATATATAATTATGTTCAATTTTAACGTACGTTAAGAAACCACGCAAGTACCACAATCTTGCACTCCCACCTCTCTGATAATTTAAGAGATTACTAATCTAGCATAGTTTTTTTAGAATTTATATTAAGATCTGGATGCTTGTGAAATATAATATATATACAAGTAAGGACTCATTTTTTAAAAAAGTCCCATTAGATTCATGTATGAAGAATTGTTCAAGATTTTCTAGTGAATAACCTGAACCAACCTTTATCCTTGAACAAACACAGTGCCTTATACTCTATATCTCTCAAATGTTTGTAACGCCTGTTCTAGGCCTATGTTTAAAAAAGAAGCTGTTGTGTTTCTTCGCCAAAATGCAATATTTGAATCGCATAATCCGATTATTGAGAATAGAATATTTTTATAACAGAACAAAGCCACATTACATCGGACGAGGATAACTGTGCCCTTGCTAAGAAAGTTGCCTGCGATATTGGCAAACGAATCCAACATCAACTCCAACAAAGATTTGCTGTTGCTCAGCTGGCCACAAGAGTAAGCAAACACGAATTTTTCAAGTGTATCCTTGTTTCTGTGAATTCTTACTTAATACACGATCTTGTGTCAGCTTCCAAAGTATAACGAGTCATTGACGTCTCTATTTAACAAAAAAAACACTGCATGTGCCTAAACTGAAGATATTCACTTGTATCCTTGTTTCTGGAAATTCTTACTCTTTTGTCAGTTTCCAAAGTATAACGAGTCGTGGACGCCTTCCATTTAACAAAAAAAACCACTGTGCCTGAACTGAAGATCTATATATTCAAAAGTCTAATTTAATGAGAATTTAATTCAATATGATATTCGTCTCTGCCATATAGGTGCCTACTTTGAAGAGTTGCCCCGTAACGTTACCAGATGGCATGGCTCGCCTTGCTGCTCAGGACCGCGAAGGGGCGCCACTGGTGGTTATAAGCATTCACCCAGCGCAGAAATCCTATGTAAGTATAAGTATTCTGTAATCAGTGTTCAATTCAATTCAATTCAGAGATTCTTTTATTTGCTGATGGTATTCTCACGCGTACCCTCGTTCAATGCTGCCCAAAAAATTGTTGAAATATGTAGTGAGGTTCATTTTAACGATTCATTATTAAAGATTAAATCATCCGTGAGCAAGATATATTATAGTTTATGGCAGGGTAATTATAGAGCGGGGATATCTCTCTGATGTCGAGGTGTGGAAGAAGGCATATTCCATTAATCCCTCTTAATCAGTTCACATCCCCATAAAAAACAGCTGGGTTCACCCCCCTCGACCCAATTGGGGGGGGGGGGGGAAGTTCCTCCTGTGTTAGATTTAATCCTCTCTCCTCTAAGCCAGATCAGGATAGCACATATCAAGTAGGCGACCTTTAATGGCACTTAAAATAATAAAATGACGCCTAAATGACCAATGGATATATGGCCCTCCCTCCCCTTCCATCTACCCCTTCCCACTTCCCTCTAAAGGAAAGGAGCGCTAAACTATATATCCTCTTTTTTTTAAAAAAAACAAACCCCAACAAACTATTGTACAGTATTTCAATATGTTTTAGGCTGGATTTTTTTTGGGTTTAAATTCTGACCTTTTTCCTGCATTGCCAAGTGACCAATGCTCAGACCTGTGGATATTGTCACCTTTTCAGGGTCACCGCTTAAAGAACATGTTGGAGCCCGAGGGATATGAAGTTTGGTGCAGTTCTGACCTGGTGGAAGTGAATGGCAGCAATTCTGATGGCACCGGGGACGAGGGAAGCTGCAGTACGACAGCTGACGACAAGGCCAGGCCATCTCTGATGAGAAGCCAAGAGGGTAGGCTCCGGTCTATTCCTACACTGCCTTCAGTCTGCAGTGACTGCATTTCAGGTGCTTAGGGCTATAACACACTAACAAAGTTGTCTGGTGCTCAGTCTTCGTGGTTTATTCAGGTTCATTGGCTTCTAGCTAGTGCATGCATGCTTTAACGTCATTCAGATTGAACTGCGGGTCTTCGCTTGTCTTCACTTGCTGTTTTGGATGACCCCACGTTGGACTCTATCGTATCCTCAGTCTCTCTTGTTACCCATTTCATCGTGGAGGAATTCTCATACCTGGCCAATTGCTCCCCAAATTAATTAAGACATGTGGTAAATTGTAAATGGCACCACTATATTTCCTCTGTGATACATTCGTAATTGTTCAGGGTATATTCGTGGATTTATAGACAGGTGTGTGTCATTAATTGTCCCAAAAATGTATGGATATACTTTTTAATTATTGTCCCTACTTCTTGTATGAATTAACTTTACATTGATCTTCTTAAATTGCTATCGATCAGCTTTAAGTTTTAATATTCTAGTTGCATGTTTGGCATAATCGTAACGTACACTCTCTACAAGTCAAAATCTTGTATCTCCGACCTCTCAAGGATAGTTCCAAGCACAAGCCTCTGTTCTTTCTCTTTCTATATACCTTTATATCACATTGTACATGGGAATAATTTCCCCATGTAGGTCTTCCAATGCGCGTTCTATATCATTTTGCTTGATATCAGACGGTTTCCTTCATCCAGATCTTGTGACGTTCGTATTTTATATTGATGCAACTTTTCGGTGTGTACCTCTGTTTAACCTTTGTATTAGACTGTCCCATTTCCCTTTGAATAAGGTTACTTTCCATTATAAACGTACCTTTATGAAATCCTGTCCCTTCTGAACGTCTCTTTATAATTGATGTATGCATTGCTCTAACAATTATAATACTAACTTATGATTCGCTCATTTAGTCACCAAATATTTCAATACACCATTACTAGTTTTAGAAAATAGTTTCATGTACCTGTTTAAATAAGATATTATTTCGAATTATTATTTCTGTTACTTCCAAAAAACAGGAAAATGAAATACATTGGGATTATCAATATTTCAGGTAGCTGTTTCTCTCTGATGTCACAAATGTCCCAGGAGTCCATGGATGTAAATCCCATTGATAAAGAGCGTCGATTGGCTTTCCAACGTAAGGCTGACGAAGCGGGCGTTGTAATCTTCGTACTCTCCAAGGCTTTTGCTGAATCTAAGACCTCAAAGCAACAGGTAAGCTGTTTTGTATTGATATAATCCATTTGTCTTATAATGAATTTCGTGTGAATTGTGGATGAGGGATTCTCTCCATTTGATTATAATCAATATATTCAAAGATGTGTATGTTTGGATTCGATTTATTAAAAAAATCATATCAATTCATATTTTATAGGTGTTCTACTGCGAGCACCGTAAGCGAATTATTCCACTGAGATATGAAGAATTCTGTATGCCTGGATGGATGAGCATGCTTATTGGCACAGGAGTATTTGAAGTGAGTAGTATATGACTTCATTGTATTTTGACGTTCATAAATTATATTTATTATACGCGCATTCTATATGAGACGTGCTATAAGTGGGGTGCTATAAAAATATTCATATAGGATGTGTCCTATATGAAATGTAGTTGTCTAAAAATAGCTCTGTTGTTATGCTTCGCGGAGCTTTGGCTCTCCGTGGAGCATGTAAACAAATCCCCGCCATCGGTAATCCAACCGTGATTCTGGTACTATGATTATAGAAATACATAATAAAACCTACATCATTAAATAGAGCATTACATTCTCTTTTGAATGATATAAATTGTATTAATGTAGCTCAAGGAATGGCCATGATATGGACGTTTTAATTCATCAATATACTAACGGGGCTGTCAGCGGGGCTGTCAGCGGGACAGCGGGGCTCTCTGAGACTTCTTTAGTTTTTTTTCACTGATATCTGATGACATATGATCAAATTTTATGCACATATAATAAATATAGAATGGAACTCGCCAGCAATAATCGAAAATGTATAGGACTGTATCGAAAATGTATCGTCCACATAAGCACTCTGCCTACGGCATCGTGCTTATGTGGACGAATCTCGTCCTATACATTTTCGATTATTGCCGGCTCGTCCCATTCTCTCTATATAATGTGTGTTTTTATTTCCAAATTGCAATACAGTTACATAGAAAAAGGTCATGTCACTTTCTTTCTTAGTTTTAATAATTATGTGAAATGAATATGTTGTGATTAGAGATTAGGGGTCAATCAGTCCTTTTTCTGGATCCCACTTGACAATACAGTAAAACAGAGTGGGAAATCAGAGTTGCGATATATCTTCATAACGTCTTCATGAAGGTGTCGATGTGTACAATATTCAGTAAAGCCCCATGTAATTTTAACAATTGAAAAGCAATATTATTGTTTTGAAAGGGAGTCTTCATCATACAAGATAACATTGCCTGTCGTTCTAGCCATTACTAGTTCCGATATTCTTTAATCTCAACAATCATATGTGTTGACACTAAACTAGATCGCATATAATTTTACAAACTTTTAAGTGTGATTTTTTTATCCAATATCCGTTGTTTTTTTGTCATAAAGGATGCCCGGGCGGAAGGTTTTAAAGAGTCTCTAGATGCACGGGTGAAACGTTGTCTGGACCCAACTGCCAGAGCTGGAGCGGTTGATGATGTCAACGAGGCTAAGATAGATTATCATGTAAGTTTTATCATACGTATTGGGACATACGTGTGTCCCTCTTGAACACCTTTTATTTCATTTTATCTTATTTCACCCGAGAACATCTTCAATTGAAAACACATATATATCTCATGTGTGGAGGATTAATCTTACTGCTTAACATGTAAGAGGTCCCTCAAAATACTAAAATTCTGATTATTCAAGATTATTCAATGAAATCACTGACTAAAAATATTGATATTTCACCAGGTGCAAACACTGCGCAAGAAAATTCCTAAAGGTGTGAGTGTATACATTGCGGGCGGTACTCGCTTCTTCCACAAGGATTCCAACAAGATCTGCCGGGCTATAGGCACCAACTTGGCAGGTCTGGACGACATTCAGGTTGTGACTGGCGGGTTCTTTGGCGTTGGGGAAGAAGTTGGCACCAGCTACCACGACGAGCGCAACCGCCTGAAGAAAGCTAGCAACATCTGGCATGTCCTTCCAGAAAGAGACGACCAGGTACTGTATTCCGGGACTCATCTTTCCATCCTCTTGTACATATTGTTAAGAATTTCTTTAGTCAAATACAATTTAAGGCAATTAGATCTAACGTGTTGAAGACGGGGTGGATATATCTTGGTTTAGTATGGATATATCTTTACTTATTTTTAAAATATTATGTCAAGGATATATTTGGAAAGAATATGTTGTCACCTTGTACAATGCACCCTTGGGGTTTAAGTATGCACTGCATATACTGTATTCATATGATATGTGGACAATGATAGCTCAAGGGGCAATTTCAACACATATTAAGTATGCCAATACTGTCTAGAAGGTGAAGTTTATATACATGTATTATATAATTATAATGTAGCGACACATTTTGGAGAAAGGGGCTCGCATATTTTGGATTTTTCCTTTCATTTAATATACAAACGTATTTTCGTAACAACTATTCAATATAGAATTAGATTGACGCGATTGTTTTGATAACAGTTCTCAAAATCCCAAGCCTCTTTGTCTTAAGACAATTTTGTTGAAAGACACATAGATCGTAACTGTGTTGGCCTGTTCAATGGATATACTTTCAATTTAATGACATCTCCACTATATCTTGCCTCTGATTCTGTAGACTAAATATGTAAGGAATCTTATCTTTCTAATTAGATCTTTCCTTATTAGTCTCCGCTTAACCCCTTAGTCTAGAACTGGAGAAACCATGCATCTCAACTTTTTCGAGCGTAATTTTCCCTATGGATAGAACAACATCCACAAGAAACTCCCATCTTCTTCTTCTTCTCCTTCTCCTTCTTCTTCTTCTTCTTCTTCCCTTCATTCTACTTTCTACTTTATATCTTCTTCTACATTTCCTATGCACCGCAATTCTCTTTTTCAATCTAGATTTCCTTAATTCCATGTAAAGCTATGTATATCAATAACTAAGCTGCAAAGATATCCTGATAGTTAAGGTCTGTTGACAAATTCATCGTCAGCAACTTGCCCTATTTTACTCGAATGAAATATTTGAGATATTTTTCCTGTCTCAGTTACGTGCATCTCCTCAAATCTCGCTTCCGAAATGCATTAATCAATTCTCTCAAAACTGTTCGAAAACTCTACCTTTTCTTTACACTGCTGTTTAGTGAACATTTGTTTCGTCCTGAGGTATTTAGCTTAGTATCATGAATCTCACTGGTCAGTGTTTTAATTGAAAAGAGAAATTACAATGGAAGTAAAATAATGGAATATATATATTTAAGATGCCATGTTACTCCCATTTGTCATTATTTAGCTATAATTATTGGTTCCAATTAATGTTAAAAGGAAATGTATCAAATTAATGTATGTGTTAATATAATGCATAAGTAAGCTCCTAGATTTTTGTAAAGCTCACCCATAAGGTCGATAAATCGAAGAATAATCGGAAGAACTAATACTATACAACATACTGGCCAATGACGTCTAAATTGTGTCTCTTGTCCTGTGATTGTTCTGCAAAATCGCGATAATTTGCATGATTTTTCCCTTTTCAAATGCACATTTCCCCGGTGGCTAGAATCGTGTAACCGGTTTATTGACTCGCACTCTACACTTTATTAAAAGCTTTTGATACAATTTTCCTTTTTAAAAGAATAATTTAACCTAATTATTAATAATTTGTTCGAGACTTGTTGGGAGAAATTGTGAAACTTATTACAGTAATTTTTTGCAAAGTATGGAAGACACAAGGAATCCCATAGACGAAGAGCTTGATATTGTTGTATTATTACCGTTGGCCTTACGGATCATTAATGTTTAAAATACATTTGCAGGATCGCCATCTGCAAGCTAAGCAAAATAAAGACCGGACGTTCCAAATGGTTTCATATGGAAAAACCCTGTTCAGTGGGCACAGCGTAAGGGAAAGAGAAGTTATAGTTTCCCGGGTGTTCGACATCTGCATTCTGGTAGAAGGTGAGTGTATTATTGTTGACCAAAATTGAAATATCAAAAACATAACATGACATGACATATATCACGCAGTCACTTCCTACCAATTGTAAATTAATGTCTACTGAAGATAGTTGGCAAAAAGGTCTGCGGTCGTTTTTAAGCACTGTATGATTGTTGTGGTTTAGACCTTAATTCTGCTAACATTAGTTAGAGGTCCTTCCCACCTCACTTTAACCCACTCGTCTAAAGTTGTTTCTATTTCTAACACCAGGTGGCCCTGGAGCAGCTCACGAAGCTGAGCAATTCTGCTGGAATGATCACGTGGTCATCCCAATTCAGGTGACCGGTGGCGCCGCTTGTGGAAAGTTTAATGTGCCCGATAAAATCTTCAAGGTAAATTGAATTTCTTCCAAATAAAAAAGTATATAATTATATGAAATTATGAAAGTGGAACTGGCAAAAGTTAAACGTTGCGATTAATGTGTTTCAAAAGCGTGTTCTTACGTGATCAAAACCTTTAACACCATTGCATGTTTGAAACTACTTTTTCAATTCTAATATAACAGTGTACCTAGCAAAATTGCTTCTTGGTTTTATCTTTCAAGATAACATTCACGTTGGAATGTTGTTGAAGTCATGAACATTACTTTTAAATATATAATAAATGATACACTATTCACGAAAAAGAAGATTCTTCTGCAATAGGTCGAACCTCATCTATATTTATTATCAAACCTATTAATTGGACTTTTATTCTTCCAAAAAGGAGATACCTCTTGGCGTAGCAGAAAAGGACTGGTTGACCCTGAGCGAGATGAGTGCTTCCCCTGACTGCATTGGAATCGCAGTTGCTCGTATTGTCCAGTCCCTCGCAGAGCGCCTCAAAATAGACTCACCAATGTACAACTCGCAGCCCCCATTTGAGCAACTCCGCAGCCCGCTCTCGCCTGCACCTGTCACACCTACTACTCCCACCTCAATGAGATCAAGCTCTCTTACTGCCTCACCTCGGCCGAGACGTCCTTCACTCACCAAAATGAAGACAGTTCGTCTTCAATCAGAAGGAAGCTTTCTTTTTCACAATACACGCCAACCATTCTCCTCCGACCCAACACTAGACGAGGAAACCAGCAATTTGCTTCCTGCCTCTTAGATCCATTTCTTTACATATGGTTTGAGGAACAGATCAGCATTAGCAACAGAAGAGACAGTTCTTACGGAAATTGTAAACCTTGAGGGTGAAACCAGTCCTGAAATGAGACACAATCCTTTTGTATTATTTTCAGGAGATTGATGTCAATCCAGTATTCTGAGTTTTTATTTTGTACCACATGGACAAGAAAACATATAGATAAGAAAATGGTTGTCGCTCTTCCATCGAATCCATAACCAGTGACTGCCCGGTCACCATGTTATATGGCTTTTAAATTTAGCTTTAAGTAAATTGTAAATGTATACTTGGAGTATATATATAAATTGAATTAAATGTGTGGCCCGACAAGATGTTCACTGGAGCCTCATTGGTGATATGAAAAATCATTCAGAATGTGTTCGGTTTCTTCTGCATTACGGCAGTTTCCTATAGATATTGGAAGGTTAAACACCAAAATAAATTTAAATATAATTTTGATGTTATATTTCGAAATAATGTTAGATAGCTCTTAAGTAATTTGTTTGGAATATCTTGTGCCTAGTCCTTGAGTCCAAAGACTCAAACATAATATGCTCGAGAGCCTTATGAAAAATATTATATCTGCCAGTAGGTAATATTTCCACTAATCATGAAAGTATACGAATCTATTCTCATTGAAACCTAGTTGTGCATGCGTATACGCTCACATGTATGATGTTCTGTTATTTATGTTGTTATATTTTTTTATATATTTATTTACACAGACATCGTTGTTGTATTTCGCCTTAAGATTTCAGTGAGATTGATTGCAAAAAAAGGAATCAAAGGTTTCGTTATTCCTTATAAGTTTCACGTACTAATATATATGAGGGATTAGTTGCTTGTCGGGGAGGAGCCTGAATGTAATGAAAAGGAAAACAATTCGGCGATTCAAGAGTACCTTTTCAGGAACCATGAGGGGCTATCTGGGGAATGTAATCCCCAGGGACATTAAAATCCTGCAGGGTAAACCAAAAGTATCTATTTATATATGTAAAGCCTTTCTTCTCACTACAAAAGAAAGTGTATATGACTGCATGAAATAAGTATGAGTGAATGGAAAAGTGATATTTACGGATTAATTGAGAGTTGACGCCCAAGATGTTAAAGTAAATGACATGGCACGGATTCTCATAATATGCGTGTTCTTGTAGAATGTATAATCAACGATCATATTCCATCTGTTGAATCTTAGTCATTATGTGGTTATATTATTCACTGATTAAAACCCTATCTACCTTCGGTTCGTTTGACTAAATGCTTGTAAATAGAGTTTATGATACGTATAAGTGTTAGAATAAGTATTTATTTATTTAAGGAGTGTTTTGATTATTCTGTCGTAGGGATGACGATCGTTTATTGACAAACAGAAATAGTGTTTCTAATGCGTCCAACGCTTTACACTAGGAAATGCATATATAATATATGGATGTATTAATTAAGTTTAACTATTTAAAAGCTTTATAGAATACAGCGAGAAAAGGGTTTCGTTGAGGCCTTGTACAAAAGGCTTAACTTTCCCTTTTCTAATAACAATACGACCCACAAAGTGGAACATATTCTTACCTATCAAAGTTTGTATGTACGTGTGCGAAAAAGATATGTATATCTTGTCAAAGTTGAATCCAATCGTATATATATTGATGTGAATTTAAACGGATATGGGCATGTCGGCCTATCCAGGTCTTGTTGACAATTTATCATCTATTATATTTATGAGGTAAAACTTCTATAGATTCGGATAATTCTATAATAAATGTACCATGGTGATCTCGCGTATTTTTTTAAAAATATACATATTATAGGTATAATCCAATATACTGAGCAATAATATATTGTCATCTTTTGACTGTTTTATTTCTCCAACTCGCTGATCTAAGCACAATCCCAATATGACGCACAGTTCTATCGTGATGAATATTTTAATGAATCGCGACTACCAATCTACTGTCTATAGAAGGTATATATATAACCATGTCAATTGCCTGATATAATATTATACCGTCTACTATGTCTTAACCGAGTGCTCTATCTTCCAAATGGCTCGTGGATATAATATATGTTGAAGGACATGCCCCTCACCTCAGGCGACCGATGACCCCCTGCATCGTTATTTTAAAGAATAGACGAGTTATATGGATGCAATTTTTTTTATCCAGATTAGCTACACATTGTACAAAACATTGAACAAACATGGTAATACATATTCTTATATCTTAATTTATCATGATACATAATGCATTTTACACGAGAGCGGTTTTCGTTTCGTATCGACCTATGATATATATACGTGACTGGGAATGCCATCGCCAGTATTTCCTTATATTTAATCCAGAATAAACAAATGTGGTCATTTATAAGATTTTTTTAATAGTCTATGCCAAAAATTAATGACGAACAATGCCACGACCCGTTAGTAATGACATGTGCCCTTGACCCCGCAACCAATCTATTGCACATAAGGTATGGAAAAATAGTTTTTCCTCGTTGAAATTTTATCTCCATGTTGAAAGTCGTCTACCGATCCATATGATCCCGTATGTGGCATCTGAAATTCTCCATGTCTAATATGGAATGAGATAATGAGAGCTTTGAGTCAGTTCATGATTCCTTCCCGGTGCGGCTTCATAGTATCTAAATTGTATTCTCTGATGCCCATGATATCTGAAAGCCCTGAGTGAGGTTCAAGATGAGATGCTAATATTGCCCAGTGATCGTTGATTTCTGTGCGCCCCGTTCTTCGACAGTGGTGTATTTACATATCAATGTAATCGCAAATTATGTACTACTGTTAGTGAAAACTGCACCCTATTATTGTGGCGTGTTTGATTCCATCAAGGGTGTAGTTGTAGATATCTGTTTGCATCATCCTATACACCACTCACATTCATAGGTCCGCACGTTATATTTTTCTATACCGGTCGGCGCTTTGGGGGGTCTGGAAGCTAAAGATGTTACTCTTGTTATGGAAGTAAATAAGTAGTATTTCAGGTTCTTTCTTAGGTACGGGTCTGTTGTTACTGGGCTCTGAGTCTAGGTATATAGAATAATCATAGAAAATGGTATAGTGTGATTAGTCCTATAGGATAGGCATACTTTACTGACCCTTTCCATTTTCCTTGTGCAGAATCTTGTATCACACCTAGCGTTGATTGAGACTTGTAATACGTGGTGCTATGACAATTGGCAATGGATCATATCGAGTGTCTGGATATTTATGAAACATATCAGTTATATACCGCGAAAATAAAGAAACAATTCTCTTCGCCCTATTTGTTGCTAGAAAAAAAACTTTAGCTGATGCTCATAACATTGATATTATTATAAGAGCCTGATGTATTTAGATGGGGAACAGTATACCGACAGAGATAGAAAAGGCATGTACATGCGGTTGTATTCGATTTTACTTTATTCAGAACTAGCTTATATGTGAATAGCGATCGCAAAATGTCTCCCCAAAATAAAGTTGACATTAATGTATGAGGTTACCGTGATCGTTCGGGTTCGTTCTGAATGCAAAGTCGTGGAGTACTTTACAAAACTACATGTACACACTAATATAAATGTCTGGTGCTAATAATTGGCCCCGTGTTGCAGAAAATTCTGGACATGGCTATTTAGGCCCTAATGGACGAGGGATTTCAAATCTGTCTCAACGTTTTATATTCCCTGTTCCGTTGGTCTACAAAATGTTTTGGACAACTAAAGCGATGGCATTATTTGTCATCATTATCCATTCCATGTGCTAGAGGTACGCGTTATATTAATGCACTAAATTGTGTTTTACCATTTTAAAAAAGTTCTTGTACTCCCTGCTCCATTACACAACAAAGATGAACTTCATTGATATAGTTAGTTGATAGTTTCCGCTTGCCGAAAGGAAAGGGTTTACTGCCGACGCACACATATACAAACTCAGTCTAATCAAGTGGCGTTATTTAGATAAAATATAGACACGATAGGTGTTATGGTATTGTATTTTTTTTTATATTTCACCTCTAGTACTGTCATTGCTGGATCGAATTAGCTCCGATTATTACATACAATCGCCGTATAGCTTGGAAGAGAGGGAGAAGAACTTACTTGTATCTGTTATATGTACTTTCTTCTATTTACCATTGAATAAATAACCAATAATCTGCATCGACTCTCCTGTTTCATTTAACACATACTATATAGTTGATCGGAACGAGGTGCGCTAGTAATTAAATAGCTATTTGACGAGCTATATAGATTGCGCAGCAATCAAGTCAAATAAAACATTCAATTACTAGTACCTACTTCCACGCCCCATACATTTATTATATGCCCCTAGCATAGCAGAATATTGAAACATAAAACTTTGTTTGGGGTTTTGGATCTTCATAAAGTGTCTAGAAGTCAAAAGAAGTCCCAATTCGATTGTTGTTATCGCACCACCTTTATCGCACCTCACTCATGGGATACGCATATAATATACTGCACGAAGTTGTGCTCAGGCTGCCAGTTGCTTGTGAATACTGGCAGTATAGGGAGTGGTAGAAGTTTGTAAAAGGATGTGGCACGATCTAAACAAGGAACATAAGGTCCATGCGTTACCCCGTCCCCCATTTATATATATATGATGTACGCATTAAATATGGCGGTGACGTACGCCATATGGGATATATATGTAATGTACGTATTTACCGCTAGGCGAAAATGAGCAAAAGGCGCCGGTCAGTCGATTTCAGCCAATTTGTCTGTCAGTTTCAGTCCATTTGGTTTCAGCCACTTACACTGTTCACACTCCTTCAACAAACTCATTGGTTAACTTGTATTTATCATTTGAGGGAGGGGCGTAAACGTGGGTTTAGACTATCGTTTTTTTTTCACATGGAAAATTGACACTCAACTCATCTCCACATTATACGTTTACAGACCTCACCTATGTATGCTGAGTAAACATTTATTTATTACGATTTTCAGTAATCATATATATATTATAAGTAAGGCGCGATATTAGATGTGTTTGTGTGTCGCACGGGTATGATGTTAGAACTGGGAATATTCATCGTGGGGGTTAAAACCTATATAAACTAAAACTATCATACTAATTCTGCTAATGTAAAGCCATGCCTGTATAAAGATTTGTACAAAAAAAAACAGAGGTGGCAATTTAAATAGATTATCAGTAGAAAATGGAAGAAAAGTGCCCTTAGTTGCACTACTTTCGGGCGACTTTTAAGAATATTTTGAGAATATGAGATCCCTTAAAGAAAGGAAATCATTCAAGGCAGTTGTAACAAGACTTTATTGGACAATATTTAACAATTTAGGTTTTGTTTGAAACCTTGTTTTCTATAAGGACGAATGGCGTTAATGTGTCTGAAACTGGTACGAATTAATTTGATAAGAAAAAAATGAAAATGTATCCACGAATTGACGGACGACGTCTGGGGTTTTTTTTCCAGTTCAATTTCATAACTTTTTTTAATTATGACCTAGTTGAAGTCTCATTCAGTCTTATTATATCAGAAAACCAAAAATATTATTATAAATCATTTTTTCTTGAGTATACTGTAATCTAACGGTAATCGTCTCAACTAGAATATGCACTAAGCATGAGTATTTGTAATTACTACATTGTTAATTAACGTAAACAAACATATACCACTGGTTAAATTCGGTTTGCCTGTGCCTATATTAACTAATGATGGCGACCCATAGATACATATAGATGATCTATATATAATATAGATACATAGTATTATCTCCTTGCGTGTATTATCTTATTTGCATTTTCTTTCGGATTTTCTTTTCATCACATAAATACTCAGTACTTCAGTGGTTAAATAAATAGAATGACTCTGTAGACCTACTAGACTTGGTTAATCACATGAATCGATAGGTAAATGAAATATGTATACTCTTATCAAAATGTAATAATGCGACTTTTATTATCAACTATAACATCCAATCGGACTACCGGGCGGATTCTTATAGTCTGTCTATTATTTAGAGTCTCTAGACCGTGTAAGACAATTCTATATTCATTCACGCAACCCCCACCACTGTGAAGGGTGAAAAGGAAATGAAATATAGTATAGGTATCGTCAAGTTCTGAATCGCCTATTTTTTTGGAAATTACGCCGAGATTAATCGGAAGATATAGTATGGCTATAAATTCTAAAAAGGAACTACACCATTAATGCCCCGATATTTATCCCTGTTATATATAATAGTAGAAACCTTAGTCCGATAATCAAGATTCAGATTTAGCTTACGCACTCCTGGATCATTGTAATAAACACCGATCAAATTCAGCCCCCCCCCCCCCCAAAACATGCTGAATGGAATATCTATTAAATACTATTATGACGGACTCGCCAGCTCCATGCAAAAAGTATTGTTTATTGTAACCATATACTTAATACCACCTTAAATTAGATATAGCAAAAAAATGCAAGACAAATCTGCGCTGCATGCAGCGTTATCAAATCCTCCGTCGGTCTATACATTTCGTTTGATAGATCTATAATGAAATCAATATACCAATTTCACGAGATGCTGACCATCGAACTCAACCCATTAAAACAAAAGAACTGTTCTTCATTTCCATTTGCCTAAAATAAGCTAGATTGTTAGGGCCTAATAAGCCCGTTCTTGCTGAAAGAGTGAGGCTATGTGTCGTTATTATTTCATCACAACCGATAGAGTTCAACATAAAAAGAAAATAACCCATCATTCAAGCGCAGAGAATACTGGTGCCCTTTTTCTACAACAGATCCCGGAGCATGGGATCGACCAAACCAGTTAGGATTAGTCAGCCATTCGCCACCATCTTTTATTTCTTGTAGGGAACTGTAGATATCTAGGTTTCCTATTTCTGATCTTTATGTGCCCCACTACAGCATGCCATTGCGATCACCAACGCGCAAACACACGGAGAATGAGGAAGCTTCATTGATTTTAGACCTAATTAGCATAAATCTTGCCACACTCATTACAAGAAAATTGACGTAGTAGCATCGACTCCGCACGGGGTGTTTTGATTTTGCATATATTAAGTTTTTTGTTCATCTATTTGGGATTAAAATGACGGTTGCCAAGAAACGGCGATGCGGCCGCTGATCCAAGCCTGTCACGCTCATAGTGAGGAAAAAGAGCACTATATAGACTCGCCGACCTGGTTGGAGGGAGGGGAGGACAAATCCGGAGGAGACATGGGAATAAGATACCATTCCCCTACGGGTATCCCGATGGGAAACAAATATCTATATAATGTTGACGCCATATGCCATGGTCCTTTGTTGAAATCAGGATAATAGGCTTATATTATCCGAGAATCCTTTCATTTCTCAACCCGTTAGTTCTTATACTCGAGTTTTTATCCAGATGATAAATAATGAAATTATTGATAATATGTATCATAATACGAGGGGTTCAGATTGACCACTGTAAAACACCCTTAGAGGTCATGTTCTCGGCATCTTAGTGCTCGGGCTTCCTTTCGACTTGAGGAAACGATGAAAAGGTAGCCTACATTTAACCATTTAGCTTTGCGGTTCAGAATTATACACATCCAATCACATGAACACGTAATTTCTTTATGATACTGTGTAGACTCTGGATTCGGGAGAAGTAATCCAGAGAGGGATATAAAAAATAATAACAAGAACATCGAGCGTACATAGATTCATACAGTGTGAACAGCGCAGCGAAAAAACCTGCAGGACCACTCAATCGCGTACCATTCATGGGTTTGGTTTTAGTTCATTCGCACGCAGAAATGTTAGCATTGATGGCACATACATAGAACCTTCTTTTCAAATGTTTTGTCAACGGTCGGTATCAGTGATTCTGATCTAGAACGAATTATTTCAATAATAATATTCACCTTTAAGTAATGAAACTATCACATGTACACATTCTCGGTTTAATGCATTTGGTGCACGAGGTTCCAATGACTTTCATTTAGAAAACCAAACTCAGTATCTTTCTTAAAATGGATTCTCCGCGAGGAGGTTTTTGGAAAACAATTTCCTCTTGGCTACGACAGATATAAGAAACACAATGATTATCTCAGCTATATGTGATGGGACCAAGTTTTAGTATCTGCAGTTGGCAGCAAGTAATCCCGCTTTATTTTTAAGTTCTGTTTTTGCTTTATCATCCCAGTTTATTAATTTCAGTGCTTGGAAATGTCTTATGTTTCCGACGAAAATCTGAAACAGAAATTGAATTCTTTTTGGTCCGGTACAACCTTGGCAAATCAGGAAGTTATTTCAAAATACGTCGCAAAAAGATTTGAGCGCTGCTTCGATATACTTCAAAATGGATTCCAAAAGAAAGAACGTATTTTTAAATTCAGGATATCCGATGTTGATTGGGGCCCGCAATTTCTCGCTACATCTCCTGATTCCGCATTCGTATTTTTATGAAGATGAATAAAGTTTTATATATTTGTTCCTATTTCTTGTCCAATTTCCGTAATTACATTTCATAATAACAATCTTTTTAAACACATGAGTGGAGACTGTGGTAATACTTTTGTAAAACATGTTATTCCCAATAGAATATTTTCAATGCGTTGCATATGAAAACTTACAAGAATTAGTCAGTTTCAAGTACAAGTATAAAAATTAATAACAATGTTATTACATACTTAATAGAATGACTCCATCATTCGAATCAACAAATTACCTGGAATGTCACGGACATATCAGTGATCAAATTCTAAATACATGTACTATAGAAAATATAAGTAAATTTCGTACAACTAGAGATATAAACCTTTGTAAGAAATTAATATCTTCCGTGGCACATGCTATATTACATTTATGTAAACACAGAGGCTAACACCTGGCAGGCTACGTGCTATAACGTCGGCGGGATTGTTTTGTAACGACTTCATTCAGATTTGAACGGGCAACAGATACATAAAATGGCTTCTCGCTCCCTTTTGAGCAATTGTCATTTGCCCCCCACCCCCACCCCAACCCCAGGCATTCGAAAATGTTATCAGAAGGCATTTTGGATCAAAGTCTTTTGCTGGTAGACTAACATCTATTAGAAATGATTATGAAATCGTTACTACCACACAAATCTTCATGTCATTGAAAATTGTAATCTGTATTAATATTTAATTGTGACCGGATTAGAAAGATGTATTCCCCATTTTAGATAAGGACAACTTGATCATACATAGTTACTTTGCTATACAAAAACAAAAGAAAGATCTTCGTCAACCCTTCAGAACGTTATAGATGCACAACAATATCGGCACATCTATACATGTACAGGCACAGCGCGGCATGGTTTATAATTTCAATATAGTGTGAAAAGCGTTCTTCGCAATGAGATTCAGCTTGGTACTCGTGAGTAAATGTGTTCTGAGTATACCAACGAATGGAAGGCAGTTTATCCATAAGCGAAAAATCGCTCCTGTTGCATATATGAAAAATTGAGCAGGTTTCACAATTGTAAAAAGTTACAACAATTCTACAGAGTAAATGAAGTAAGTCAAGACAAAGGTTTTTTTAGCCTTAAGTCTTGAATAAAAATCCTCCTCAGCATTCAATTTCATTAGACGAGGCGTTGACTTCGTGCCTGCTCAGCTAGCTGGATGGCACGCTTGATTGACTCAGGGCATTTATTCCTTTCTACTAGTTGACTTCCTTCAAAATACCCTTCATTCCGGGGTAACCCATGTGTACCATCAGCGAACGTCAGCAAACCTATAACGATACATAAAACGAGTCATTAATGCACATGAAATGCCTTCTTCAGTCGTGCATTGCAGTTGTAATCAGGACACATTAAAGGTTGCCAAAACAGGTGATTGACATTTTAAGCATAACTATTATAGCTTTAACATATTTTGTTCTTCATTGATGTGCCTCCTACCCTAAGTGTCTTGCAGATGTGTTAGCCAACTTAATTGAAAATTACTATTGAGATCATGGTGAAGTAAAATAGTGTAGCGTAATCGTGCGAATCGCAACTTATATAGGGGTCACGAATACAGAAATCTACGTGACCATTCCAGAAATGACAATCCTCGCCATTACACGACTACTCCCATACAGGGAACAATTACTCGACTATCTGGGACACACACACTTCACTGAAGTGATTTCGTATGAAAAAGAATTAAAAAAAAAGATCTGAAAAATTCAGTCGTGAGAAGCTATTTCAGTCTATAAACCGCGGCAAGCACCGCAAATACTCCTCCAATGGTTTGGTTTCATTAGCAAATAATACTAATTTCATGTTTCTTGATTAAAATCTGTGTGATTAATAGGGATGCGACAAAGCGTTTGTCAAATTTTTAACACGTGAGTCCACGAAATGATAGGAATCCCAGAGTTAAATTTTCACAGATGCAATGCCCTTTTAATTACTAAGAAATAGGTACCTCATTCAGATCCAGACCTGAGGGTAATTGGATATGAGCAATTTCAAAGGATTCTCCTAAATTTAATCCTAGCATAATCACAGTTTTTTCCCTTTGCCTGATCAGCTATCATATAAATGGATGAAAAAGGCAATCAACCCGGCCGCGAAAGCCATGATCCAGAATGCTGTTCATCTGAATGGGAGGCTAAGAGCCTTGGGCTTCCGACCATGAAACTAACAAAACCCATCTCCATTGGGCCCCCAAAAAAGGCGCAAAATGTTTTGAAAATAATAATTGAATCATGTTGCTCACAAACATGTTCTAACACATTGGAGGAGTGACATTAAACCAGAGAAATCCCGCATGGCGTCTCCATGCTCCGCGGTGGAAAAAAGGTCTTTTTTCCTCATTCTTTTTATTCCGGCGGTTCATTAATTGCTGGCGGTTCATTAGAAAATTGAGGTTACCTTGGAGACCACCCATCTCATTATACCCAGGAGGAAGGAAGCCCAGGGGATGATTATATATGACCCCGAATTGACCTTGAGGCACGCTGACAGTGCCACCTGTGAATGATGGACTGTCATAGGACATATGTGTAGTAACTGACAGCATCGGTGCCTCCCCCGATTCTAAACCTCTATGGGGCACAATGAGGAAGTAACAAGCAGGGCAATGGGGGTCATGGAGGGGTAATTATAATTATTGGAAGGGTAATAGAGGCCTTTGTTCCTTGGGTTGTTGTAATACATAGCTTCAGGAGGTTTGGGGAATATAGGGGAAGAGGGACGTACGTCGACTAAAATCATCCTCTCTCGATTTTAGTGACCAAATGATGGAAGTGATGCGGACATCCTTTATTTTGCTGGGATGTGTGATTGCTCACAATAGAATACAAAAGGAACTACACAATTGCATTCTAAAATATAGGAGCAGCCATTTAAGTTTTAAAAAATAAAAATAAAACTTTATATGCTGAAAGCACGAGGCACACTAATAAGCCAACTGGTCGACAGATTTAGGGGAAATCTGTCGGTTGATCCAACAGGTGAATTTGTTCAGTTGAAGTGACACACTGAGCTGATTTCTGACCGATTCTCAACCGAATTCGAAAGCCATCGGTCGGTCGGCTTAGTGTGTCTAGTGCTTTACTAACAAAAAGATTCGGGTCAAACAAGTTCAGATTAAAAAATGATGGAGACATTATTGACTAGGTTAATGCACTCAAGTATCTGAGCATAAAATTAGATAGTGAATTAACTTTTAATCAGCACTTAAAAGATATAACTGAACTGTCGCGTAATTTATTGTTAACGTCAGGAGATGTTACGAACAACAAATAAAATATTTCATTTGGAATATATTCTACCTGAATAAATATTGTTCAAACTCATATAATTAACAATTGCTTCCATAAGATTGGTCAACTGTCCAAACTGAGACAATATATAAATCAAGATCAAGCAATCTTCATTTAAAGTCCAGCGAAGAAGAAGATTTATAAGGTCATGATACTCTCCGACCTATAGTTTATGACAGGATGATTAAACAACGGTGATTTCTCTCTGATGTCGATGTGTGGAGGAAGGAATAACATTAGTCCCATTTAATCAGTTAACATCCTCATAAAAAAACCCAGCTGGGCCATGGGGTCGGCTCGCCTCCCTCGACCCAATTTTGGGGAAAGTTCCTCCTGTTTTAGCTTTAATCCTCGGTATTTCTTTTAGCACATACCATTAAGAGATCGGGTAGCCGACGTTTAATGACACTTAAATGACCAAAGCATCTGGCTCCCCTCCCCCTTCTCTCTTCCCCTTCCCACTTCCCGGTTAAGGAATTCGGTGCCAAACTGTAGACGTTACCAAGACTATGGGAACACCATTAGCGATGCAGGCTCAATCCGTCCTCCCTAGGCAGGCCCTCTACTCCACACCGAGTTACTAGGATGGCACAACCAAACATATTCATAAGTTTTAAAAAACGCTAACGTGGGGCATTTAGACTATGCATTTTGAGATCACAATACCAATGCATATATAAACCGCATACAATCAATAGATAAATGGAAATAATATTTATTGGAAAAAAGAAATTCACTCATTACCTCTAGGCCTAGGATACAAAATATCTTTATCACAGTTTTTTGATAATGTGACAAAATATACCAGGCTTAATGACGCAACAAAAACAAATCTATACAAAACTCAATTTTGAAAGGTCACTTGCCAGAATGTTACAATCATGATCTCTACCAACAGCATATAATGTAATCATGAATAATATAACATAAGTAATACCTTTCTCGTCATAACTCTAAAACTCATAAAAACTCCACTATCACTCACTGCTATCTCTTATTCTTTTTCTATTTTTTACTTATCAACATCTTCTTAGAGTAAAAAGTGTTTCTAAGAAAATTACCCCGCACAGATAAGAAATTCCTAGGAGATTTTAGACATAAACTGATGATCGTAAAAGAGCAGAACTCCCTAGCTGTGTTATATATATACGAATAAACATAGATATATACAACTAGTTACTATAGAGGGTCGATATACATCAAATGTAGACGCTGAGTTGAAGTTTTGAAGAGACAGCAATAACTTTCGTTTAGTAAACAAATCAGACGTATGATTTATTATGCCTTCGTTTTTCTCCCAAACCAATCAGTTAGTATAAAAACAAATGAAATATCTGAAGGGACGGATATTAACTCGGCATGGGAGTATTTAAGCATTTGAATACCGGATTTCATTTCCTAAAACCTGTCCCCATGGAGTCTTTTTTTCTGAATTATTTATTGAGATGATACGTTTCTACCAAGAAACAAGAGCGGCTACACTCAGAGATGATACCATTCGGAAATAAAACCAGACATGAACATCTGTTTTGGAGGAACCCTAGATAAATAACTCATGACTGTTATATAGTTCTAGAAAAGAAATAAGAATTTTACTATTGTTATAGTAACAGTTACAGTGTGAGTTACCACTAGAAAAGGCCCCTGCTCAATTGTTGGTGATATTTACCAAGAATGAGGCATGACAAATGCTGGGGTTAAAAACACGTCCATAAAACTATTGTCACTGCATACAGCTAGAGCTTTAAATTCTATCCCCCAGGTCCTGAACGCCACAAAATAGTGTAGATTATCATACTCTGTGCATATTACATGGGTAATGCAAACATCCCGGGGCATCTTTTATTGAGCAGGATGAAAATAAAACATAAAGCAACGACTCCTATTTTGGTGCCTTTACCATCGTGACACCACACACGCAGGCTCTCGTGATCGTGGAGTTGGCCTGTAGTGCTATATATAGCAAACTAATGCTTATTCATCGCTATGATACCTGTGGTAGAGCTAGACAAATATCCTTCTTGGGTTTGACTTGTGTTGATCGCCTGTATTACCACTCATATACCACTAATAGAGGACTAATGACCGATATTGAGGTGGACCGTTTGTGCGTAATCCCAAGGCGAAGCACAAACGGTGCACCAGCAGACCCGAAAGGGTGGTTATTAATCTGTTTAGTCTCTGCCTGTGGCGGTTATGCACTTGTCAATTGCATCCCCACCCCCACCCTGGGTGTAAGGGGGATGTCCATAATAACAAACATACTAATAACAAAAATACAACGGCCCCAAAATAATTGTCTTCGCTTGGCACTCTACAAGGCTCTGCTAGGCTTTTTAGGCTGATTTTGTCAATTTTGTCCTCCTTTTGGTTTAATTCATATGCACATTCTAGGAGGTGGCCTTCCCTTCTCTTACATAGTTCTGGGATGTTAAAGTCTTTCTGGTGGCCCGAAACATTTTGTCTTTTATCGAGGTCTAAAGCTATTCTGATTGCTGTGTTTTGGAGGGTTTGTAACTTCTTCAAGAGGGCCTTTGGAGCTACTGAATACAAGATGTCGTGAAATTATAATACTCGTCTTATTGCCACCTTATATAGCATGATTAGGGTGTCTGGTGAGGCTGCTCTTTTTAACTTACCTCGTGATCTAATTTCTGATTTTTGTTATCCTACTTTCTAGATGGTTTTATAAATTTTAGGTCCGAATCAACCTCCACTCCCAGATATCAGAAACCACTAAAAGTTGACTTCTCTTGGGAACTCTGGTATATCTGGGGGAAAAGGTCCAACACACCAAACTTATCCCCCTCACTTGAAAATAGCCAGCAACACCTCTGCGAAGGACATTCCCCAGGGTGGGGAATGTCCGTCAGGGTTTATATCTTTTCATAATTTTCATTTGCGATAATAATGTGAAAAATGTGCCCCATGGGGTCGGGGAATTTACGCAAATTTCTTGCCCCGGGGGGTCGGAGATTTCATCATATTTCCCAAAATGCCCAGGACATTCCCCCATACCCCCGGGGTAGGGGTGGGGCTGTTTGGTTGCAATTGACAAGTGCATTATAGCCCATGGACTGTTCAAAGCAGTTACAGATGGTGGTAGAAGTAGTATAGTAGAAGTGGTAGTAGTACCAGTAACCAAAATGTTCGCTCACTATATAGTTGGGACAATACTTATTGTAGATGAACGATTGGAAGATAATAAAACAAGGCAGGATATGTCAACAGATGCCTTCATTTCTAACAGGCTGCACAGCTACACCAGGACTCAGAACCACGCATATTATTTCATGAATTATTCGAAAATGCCAATTATTTTAAAGTTAAACTATAAATTTGGAAACTGTGAGAGCGGACAACTGTCATGAACTGGGTTAATAAATGGACGAAGCATTCCCTGACTACCTTATGCTAGAAAGTAAGTGAAATATTTATGACCGTGAAACCGAATAACATACACGAAATTGCCGGACGTGTTAATCGCACTTCAAATATTAAATTAAAGGTCCTTCTTCATTGATAGTTCAAAATATATCGACGGATGAACACCATTTGTACACAGCGTTTTGATACATTAAATGTTTTTGAATAATTCTAGCCCGACTCCATTTCCTCCCCAAAGCTTGAGCAATTATTCTATTTCGTGTGGGTAATCCTGAGAAGCTGGTCTAAATCCAAAAATAGAAAGTGCTATCCGTCAAGATATAACAGATAATTAGAAATACTTCAGATGGCGGAGGCCTTTTTTCTCTGCCGTCATAAGATATAGTACGCGCTTTTTTTCATTCACTAAAATATATTGGGAGATTTTTACCTTCAAGGCCAGTTATGAATTTTACTGAAAAGATGTGGAGTGCAGAACGTCAAATGACGTTAGTAGGTAGTTTAATCTAAATCTAACAAATACAGTGACAGGGATGAAGGATATGAGCTGGACTATCACCCCTATATATATATATATATATATATATATATATATATATATATATACGCCATATATTATATTGTTTGTCAAACATCAAACCATCTCCTGACAGTCTATATCTATCTATTCAAGTGTAGAGAGAAACGTTAGCTTTCCCACAGTATGTCACCATTATCTGCCATATTTACCAAGTTACCAAGCTACAAGATCACCAGAGAACACCTATAGGTTTAACAATGCATGTTGGTCATGATGCTAGGCCCCTCTCTATCATATAGGTTTAAAGGTAATTTGAAAGGGAATATCCTGGAATACACAATGTGTAGAATGATAGCTAAGACATGGATCTAACAGTAGGAAAACCACACTGCAGCGCTCAAAACAATGGACTAACCCTGCTATTTATGATTTTGTTTCCCCTGCCATACTCTCTTCCATTCTTCTTCGCTTCTTCTAACCATCTTACCCCCATCCCCTAGTTCTTAATCCCACTGAAAACACCCACCATATAAATCCCCTTCTTATAAATATTGCACACACGTCTCAGGATCCGGGCGCGCGAAAACCTGTCAAGATCTTAATTCTCATCCGCAGAAGCAAGCGGCCCCTCCCATCCATCATCGATTTTAATTTTCAAACGGTCCGACGCCGACAAAGAAATCATAAATTCAAATATGTTGCGCGCACGCTTGGCCGCGCACTGTCACCATGACGTTGGCAGACGCCGGACGTCGGCGACAAAAGATGCGCGTTCCCAGTGTCACGTTGATTACATCATGTTACCAATCAATTTTAAACAGATTCCATCAACCAGTCTAATTTAATTCCCCATTTGAAACCGGCGCTGCTAGCCCAGCCATCTTGAGCTTTTTCCCCCAACAGGGTGAATGTTAGTGCGACGACCACTATAGCTACCCCTCTACATCGCCTGCTATGACTACTCGAAATCCAAATAATACGACTGCTGCTTTTCCTACTGCTACGGACTTCTGCTGCCCCTCGCTAGCGACTCTCTAGTTCAGTGCATCATCGTTCAAGTGCAAGAAGGACCAGCGATTCGATTCGATGAGGGAAGAGTTGAGTGACAAGGGGCGGGGGGTATAAGAAGGCAAGGGTAAACAGTAACATATTTGCAGGGATAGAGATTGATTTCGATTGTTTTTCTTTCGCATGACTAATTTGAATACTTTTAAATACCTACAGCATATGCATATTTCAGAGACCCTACATTATATATATATATATATATACAGACTGGTTTGTCCTGACATGATGAATCAAACTAAAAAAAGTCCCAATATTATAGTACTTAGTGGCCTTAACAACTTACTAAACGATGGGGAAATGTCTGCCTAGCTACACCTCTGCTACTTCAATCCAGGGTCACCGACTGCGCCTCATCACGAACCAATAGTATAGTGACCCTAGGAGACCAGATTTAGGCCCCGTGTCCACTGAGCCGATTATCTGGCGGCAAAAACGGGGGGGGGGGGGGGGAGTCGGCCCGACGATTCATTCATACGATCTACTGGATGCAGTCTGACCGACGGGTCGTCGCCCCCCCCCCCCCACACACACACCTTTCCCTCCCGCCAAATAATCGCCGAATGGACACAGGGCTTAAGTTACTGCCCCCAGCAAAAATGGAACCATAACCCGGCTCTTTCACAAAGTATTCCCTACTACTATCCTACAGCCTCAGATGCTTTAGCCAATGGTCATACATATTTTTAACAGCTAAATGTGATATACATTGAAGTATTGGTATTTGAGGGGACAAAACTATTATGCAGATATTCAAGTTATATGTATGCTCTTATTTAGTACTCCCGTGTGGAAGATATAGTTAATTAGAGGAGTAATATTTAGATGTAGTATTTTATCTTATGCTTGAATGTACCTCCTCTTTTCACCGTATGTAAATTTGGACATACGTTCCGAACTGAGTGAATTCACTATTTTAAAACGGAATAAAGTTGAAGCAACCTAGCTATATAACTGATCTCTAACTCAATGTCAGACATAAACAAAGTAACTGTAGCACAATTGTCAGATCAAGCTACAGTCATCTGTCTGAAAGGGTATATGTGAATACAAGCAAAATTAGTTTCCATAGAAAACAGCAGTTCTACACCATAGCTGATATTTAGTCTGAATAACAGCGACTGAAAATCTATCAGTGTTTTGCTTAATTAAATATGAAACAAAAAAGGGAAAGCGGCCGGGGAATGTGTTTATGTGTTTTCTGCTAATTTTATCAGATGGAATTTAACATCTTTATACATGATTGTCACAAAAATAACATTGACATACACTCTTAAAAACCGAAGGCACATCGGGGAGTAGACTGGGGTAATGAGAACAATGTCTATTGTCACCGTTTGATGAAATCAACTAAGGAAGGCATTATGCATAAGAGACCAATTCCAATGGAAGATAGTCGGGATGTGGGAGAAAACTAGAACGAGGGGAAGAAAGGGGAGGGTGATTTGCGAGGGAAGATTCGTGATTGGAAGGGGGCAGAGCGGCATTAGGAAATACAAAAAAAATCCAGCTTCGGTGCAGGTGCATTGATTCTACGCATATAGATCTGCATTTTGTGCGTGTTTTAAATGCATGAAAGAAGCGCTTTAAAAAGGTAATCTAAAATTCAGAGCTAATGACTATCGTAAACAAGTTAAGAGAGACACGTGTACATTTTGATTTCATTTCCTCGGCGGCGGGCGTGCGCAGTTTCTTAACAGGACACAAAAATTGTATTATACAAAAAAATGCCAGGAATCATCTACACTCGCCCATTTCAGTGCCAGTCGAGTAAAATTATATCTATAAAAGTGAGAGCCATATGAATGGGATGATTCAACTCTACATGAATTGGTGCGAAGTAATATCTTAGTTATTTAAGTTATTTTTTAACCATGTAGGGCAGAGTCATGCTTAGTATCATGCTTAATGTCTGTTTACCGCCTGTTTTCACAAAAACATTTATTTTCCCATCCAACCCGCTTAAATACTCCAAAATTTATCAAATAAGGGTAACCTCAATAATGAAAATAAGTATAGATGTATCGCAATATTCATCACCAATTGTAGAACATTGCGAGAATGGATGGTTCGTTCCAAATGTTCATCACTCATAATGCAATATAACATTTGGCATTAAATTCCCTCCTTTGTCATGCAGCGGTAGAAGTTGTGTCCTAAATAATGGCTGGTATATCTCAATCCCAAAGAGGCGCACGAATTAGGAAGCGAAGACTCAAAGAGTTCCGGGCAACCATAGGATGCACATGTGCAGGTGTATGTATTCATATGTCTATACTTCAACATTCTAAACTAAACCATAATATCAGACCCTCGTCTTCAGTTTGGTCATAAGGAGATAATGCGCATTATGAGCCTGTGATCCCCCACACGCCATCGGCCATATACCTATCACAAGCTTAAATATGTCGACAACCGGAAATATAGATCTTCTGGCGCCTTTGCCATTGAAGTTAGAGTAATCAAGATATTAAACTCTTGAAAGGAGACATAGGTGTATATGTGATGTGTTTCAGGAAAATGAGTCATAAGTCGCAAAATTGATATTCTTCAAAGTGTTTTTTTCACAAGATCACATTATTGGAATGTTCTGATTTTTAGAGGGGTTATCACTTACAGCGATATCAATCGATGTTTCAAATTTCAGGACAATCTATGTAATATATCCTTTCGTTTTAAAGGACCTCATATGGACTACATTTGGTTACTTTACTGTTTATTAACCCCCAGAAATATTGGAAACTTTTTTTTTTCAAAAACGAAAATATCAAACTTAAAATCTAGAAATACTTATTAGATTATTAGACTGTTTACTATCATTGGAATCGGCTTGATCTCATCTTTTCAAATATAATGGTATCTTAAAATCTAGTTTTTGCGACTTATGACTCATTTTTCTGAAACACATCACATATATACAATATCAGTCTATGGAAACCAATGATAATCAGCAACTAATTCCCCAGGCAATAGACTACATGAAATATTGTGTTTATCTCTCTATATTATACAATATTGTACACAATAATATATCTGTACCGAGAAAGCATAACACATGAAACATCGACCATTGTGGTGACCATTGTACAGTGCCAATAACTTAAAGGATGTTCACTACGACTACCAAAGTATATGATATCATATATTTTCCCATAATACGTGACTATGCTGAGGTTCTAGTAGGCTTAAACACTCCCTATCCCAAGCTTGAATATGCCATTTAATTACTTTAGTATTTGACTGTATATTATAAGAACAACATCTTGAATATGCCATTTAATTACTTTAGTATTTGACTGTATATCATAAGAACAACATCTTGAATATGTCATTTTATATTTAATTACTTCAGTATTTGACTGTAAAAAACGACATCTATCACGAAAATATGTCTAGTGGTCCTTGTATTAAGAATAAACAAGGAACAAATGAATCCCTGGAAAATACATTCCAAAATTCACCCCCACCTTCCTTCTCACATAAAGTCCATTCTCATATTTTTCCATCTACGCCAACCCTCACCTCCTGCCTATTCTTTTTTAAAAGCCCATATAGCAGCCACGTCGCGATCCATCTCTTTCCAGGAACGCCGCCTCCCATTTTAATGCTATTAAGACCTAAAATTGAGGTCACTAAAAGATCCGGCGTATCCACTCAACCGTGAACACCAGTGAAGCATACATCTACTACGAATACTGCTTCCTTTAATACTCCCATAGATTTCACCCCCCTAAACCATATGGGGCATTACAAAAGCTATCATTAGTGAGCTGTCATTTATAAGAAAAATAATGAATGAAATATTGATAATGGCGCCATCGAATGTGGGTTACATCTCTCCGTCTACAGCCGCGCCAATGAAGCCCTCACCGTACGTTACGTGTTCCCGGCTAAATATTAGGAAGGCTCCGCCATTATTTACCTATTGCAGCTCGCGATATACTCATATAATTGCTAATACTTCAGATTATAATTAGCCAGCAAAGACGATGGTCGTTGTAACCGAACAATATGTATACAAACATACGACCCGTATCGAGCAAAACCTACTACTTTCCTCATAACATAAATTTCGGTCTGCCACGGTTTTAAACATGGGGGGGGGGGGGGGGGGTTGTTTATTCAAAATGAAACCGAGACCCCACAGGGATTATATATAAAGGAGAACATGGATGACGTCTCAGTTTTTTCTAGTTAGTGAAAATTTGGGGAGTTAAAAATGCTTAGGTATGTCTCTTTTTGTATTATTTTAGGTGCAAATAAATAATCTATTGAATTCAATTGAGGTAAGATAAGGTAGAGTGGGTGAACCAGAAACACACCTATTTCTTTTTAAAAATTTTATTGGATGGGAATGCCAAAATCTCATCTGTCAGTGTCTTACGATATATTAAGAATTACTCATGCTTCTCGTGATTTGTGTTACCAATAGTATGTCTAGTGCATCTAGATTTTAGGTATAGTGCAGGAGACGTCATACCAAGGTCATGTCAGTTTATGTCACATTACTCTTCCCTTCATTAGTAAGTATTTGAATTACATCGTGATATCATTTCAGAAGAAAAAAATGTCCCGTCTACATGTCTTGGCGAAATACATTTCAACAGTCGTGATCAACGAAGTGCTGTTTTATTTGGAAACTTTCTCACTGAACGATATGACTGATTATTGAAGATATCCTGTGACGTAGGTGAGCTTTATATGTCCTGTATTCAAATTCGTCATTATATATATGACCAACAAGGAGTATTATTCCCATGCCCCTAATTTGATATAGTCATTATATGTGACCAACAAGGAGTATTATTCCCATGCCCCTAATTTGATATAGATATCTATTTTTTAATTTATTTTTCTCTGAGGTATTCCACCAGATACAGGAATTCTTTGTGTACAGGTTAGGTGTCTTATGTTCTGTCTACCTATTATAAACCTTTATTTATTTAAACTGAAGTTCAAGAGACTATAGCTTTCCATTTATGCGATGTCAAAGATCGCCCTTGTGATTTTTGGACAACGACCTATACCCATTACAGAAAAAGAGAATGGAATAGGGACTAATTATATGTCCGACTTGAGAGTTGGACTAAGATAGAATTCATATCATATGAAATCATTGTCTGTGTGTGATATGAAATGTCTCAAAACATAAGCAATGCTGTAGCGTTATCATATTGACATCAAAATGAAGAATGCAGCCATTGCTAAGTTTAAGTCAAGTGGACGATGGGCAGTGAATGTAATCAAGTAGTGGAATTATTACTTTGAAAATAATCAGGTTCAAGGGGGAGCTGGACTTTTGTGAAAATCTAGACTTTTTTTATTGCTCCATCTCCATATAAGGTTTTCATACGCGTGAATGATGGCAAATGTTAATAAATGAGCTTAAAAAATCACCGATGATGAATAGATCAATCCCTATATTTCATCGCTACAATCAAAACTTTTGGTTTGTGACGCCCAAGGTTACTTTTCTGCTCCCATTTGATTGCAATACAAGACGCACAATGCTCGATCCCGAGACTAAGAATGTGTGATAACAAATGTGCCCATTGCGGACATCAATCTCTCAAATCCTCTTCTTAATAGCTTAAGTTTCTTTAATTGGGCGACGGCAACCTACAGCCAACACGTCGCGATGTCGCAGTTTCATCTTTCAAAGTTAGTGCCGTAAAATGTATAGATTCCATGGACGCCAGTGTCTTATAGCAGCGGCGCTATGTGGAAATTAATGCGCGTTGCAAATAAAAAGGTGGAACATGGTCTGCAGTGATTTCTCATTCATAAAGGGGGTGTGTTTATAATTATGAAACATTAGAAATGCCACCGCGTCGTAGATAAATCGCAGTGCAGACACCTGTCAAAGAAGACAGTATGCAAGCTACATTTCATTCGCGCGCTTTGATTTATTTCCTTGTCATATTAACATGAAGTCATTTGGCAGCACATTCTTTGTAAGTTACACGCAGTATACATTAATCTGGTGGAGAGGAGATACATCAACTCCGTAACTTAACACAGACAGAAATGAGCAACACTTTACAAAATTGGAAATGTTGTATTTGTCATGCGCGTTGCGATGCGAAGTAAAAATGATTGCCTTTGTTACTGTTTGAAATTAAGACAAATCATAAATACATTTTCATGGACGCTATGGCGAGAGGATTTTGATATATATGCAACTGATATCTATTATTGATAAGTTTTCATAGAAAGAAGGTTCGGTGGATGTGGGATACTTTAATTAATAACCTGCGACTTTCAGAGATACGGTTTCGATGTTTCCCATTCATCAAATGATCATTTGGAGGACTATCCAGTTCACAGACATTTTGGGAACATTTGCGTATATCCGTAGTTCTGAACAACGTTATCACTTAACAGAAACTTGTGCAACACTTGTTTTTCCCAAACAACTTTTCTGGATTATCAGAAACATTAACTCAAATTTCCCAAAGAAGGCTTGACGTAGAGAGAAAGTTATCTTTTCAGAAATCGTTGCTATATTTGAAACACATTCTAGAGTTTACGAATGACTTGG